>CM053604.1:80288622-80313201 GCA_028646535.1 Procyon lotor
GATTTTGTATCCTGCCACATCACTGAATTGCTGTATGAGTTCTAGTAGTTTGGGGGTGGAGTCTTTTGGGTTTTCCGTATAAAGTATCATGTCATATGTGAAGAGAGAGAGTTTGACTTCTTCATTACTAATTTGAATACCTTTTATTTCTTTTTGTTGTCTGATTGCTGTTGCTAGGACTTCTAGTACTATGTTGAACAAGAGTGGTGAGAGTGGGCATCCTTGTCGTGTTCCTGATCTCAATGGGAAGGCTGTCAGCTTTTTCACATTGAGAATGATATTTGCCGTGGGCTTTTCATAGATAGATTTTATGATGTTGAGGAATGTTCCTTCTATCCCTATACTTTGAAGAGCTTTAATCAGAATGGATGCTGAATTTTGTCAAATGCTTTTTCTGCATCAACTGAGAGGACCTTGTGGTTCTTCTCTCTTCTCTTATTGATTTGTTCTATCACATTGATTGATTTGCAAATGTTGAACCACCCTTGCATCCCAGGGATAAATCCCACCTGGTCATGATGAATAATCTTTTTAATGTGCTATTGGATCCTATTCGCTAGGATCTTGTTGAATCTTGGCATCCATATTCATCCATATTCATCTGAAATTCTCCTTTTTGATGGAGTCTTTGCCTGGTTTGGGGATTAGGGTAATGCTAGCTTCATAGAAAGAGTCTGGAAGTTTTCCTTCTGTCTCTATTTTCTGAAACAGTTTCAGGAGAATAGGTATTACTTCTTCCTTGAATGTTTGGTAGAATTCCCCAGGAAATCCATCAGGTCCTGGACTCTCATTTTTTGGGAGGTTTTTGATCACTGCTTCAATCTCATTACTAGGTATTGGTCTAGTAATGGTCTAGTCTACACACCACTCTCAGTAACAGACAGATCATCTAAACAGAAAATCAATAAAGAAACAAGAGCTTTGAATGACACATTGGACCAGGTGGACCTCATAGATAAATACAGAACATTCCACCCTAAAACAACAGAATACTCATTCTCCTTGAGTGCACATGGAACTTTCTCCAGAATAGACCACATACTGGGCCACAAATCAGGACTCAACTGATACCAAAAGATTGAGATGATTCCCTGGGTATTCTCAGACCATAATGCTTTTAAACTGGAACTGAACCACAAGAAAAAGTTTGGAAGGAATTCAAACACTTGGAGACTAAAGCCCAGCCTGCTCAAGAATTCTGGGATCAACCTGAAAATCAAAGAAGAACTTAAACAATTCATGGAGACCAATGAGAATAAAGACATATTGATCCAAAACCTATGGGACACGGCAAAGGGAGTTCTAAGGGGGAAATATATAGCCATTGAAGCCTCACTCAAAAAAAATTGAAAAATCTCAAATACATCAGCTCTCTTTACACCTTAAAGAACTGGAAAATCAACAACATATTAAGCCAACCCCACGCACAAGAAGGGAAATAATCAAGATTAGAGCAGAGATCAATGAGTTAGAAACTAGAGAAACAGTAGAATGCATCAATGAATCCAGAAGTTGGTTTTCTGAAAGAATCAATAAGATCGATAAGCCACTGGCCAAATGCATCCAAAAGAAAAGAGAGAGGAACCTAATTAACAAAATTATGAATGAAAGGGGAGAGATCACGACTAATTCAAAGGAAATAGAAACAATCATCAAAAAATATTATCAACAGCTATATGCCACTAAGTTAAACAACCTAGAAGAAATGGATGCATTCCTGGAAACCTATAATCTTCCAAGACTGAAACAGGAAGAAACTGACAACCTGAATAGACCAATATCTGCCTTACCATCTTAACAAGTGTCATTGAATATTTTTTTTCTTAGAAACCTCTCTCTTTTTTTCCCAATCCCCAATTTATATCTTCTTTATTCATAAGCAAGTTGAGAAGTTGAGAGATCACAGTTTTGCTAAAGAATGAGATTCTTGGGGAAGATCAGTGGTGATAAAGGTGCAAAAGTGGATGGAGTATAAAAAATAAACTGGCAAGGTAGAGTAGACTGGCTATATTGATTGGTAAGTGAGAAATTGTTGTCCTCAAATAAAATGGGCACATTTTATACTAAGAGCCAGGGAAAGAAGTTGAGAGCACTTTTTGCATTGTAATGCTTTTTATATATTTCCTCTGTTTGGTTTTACAGAGACCAAGCAGTAGAATATAGTAAGGTCTATAGATGGGATCTTGTTAACACTCAGCTACCATCCACCAGAGCTGGATAAAATAATGTCAGTCACAGAATTGCAAAGTACGTCAGTCTATGAGGTGCATAAAAACAACAAGAAAGCAGTAGCAACAGTGTAGTTAGGGCTTTGCAGAGAATTCTGGCTGTAACATGGAAACATGTAATTCAATTCTTCATCTGCCAAAGTGGAAATGGCTATAATATTTATTAGTATTATGGTTTGATTTATAAAACCTCCTTTTAGGTACCAACCATCTCCTTATTAAAGTAATATGAAAGAAGCACCTACATATTATTAATTTGAAATGATGCCAAATTATTTTTCTGCCTAAGGGCAATAATAGGTTATAGTCTATTCTTTTACTCAATTATAGATCATAAAAGGGAATCTGACATGCTTCTAATTGGAAGAGAGTAAGGAAATTCAATGACAACTCATGATTCTATTAGAAAACACCAGGTCTAAAATGAGAAAACAACCAAAATGTTTTGACCTATATCAATTTTTGTAGAGCTATGGGACATCTGGGTGGTTCAGTCAGCTAAGTGTCTCCTTGGGCTCAGGTCAAGATCCCAGGGTCCTGGGATGGAGCCCCTCAACAGCCTCCCTGATCAGTGGGGAGCCTGCTTCTCCCTCTGCCTGCTGCTCCCCCTGCTTGTGCTCTCTCTCTCTTTCTCTGACAAATAAATGAAGTCTTTAAAAAAAAATTATTTTTATAGAGCAAGACAAAGGGAATAGTGTACAATACTTAAGCAATGCAGACTTCTTAAATGACCTATCAGAGAAACCAAATAAATTTTTAGAAACCATTTGGCATATTTTTTTTAAAAAGCATGTTCTTTCTTTATAAAAGAGGGGTAAGAAGTTAAGAAAAAAGAATATGAGATCCAAAGGGACTCTATTTGGTGAAGAATAATTATAGAGTAGTTAAATATGTAATTTTAATTAGAGTAATTAAAATTATATTGGATATAAAAAGAAGAAAATTAATAATTCATAGAAAGGAAGCAACAATCATGATAAACCATTCCGCAATTGCAGAAAAAAAGTTAAGTAGTACAAAACACGAAGGCTATCAAAGAGAAGAGGTAGCTATGAGAAAAAAAGAGAAATATGTCTCATGATTTATAGGTATTTCTGAAGAAGAATCAAGTCAGAAAACTCTAAATAGAAACAATAATCAAATATGTAATTTAAGAAAACTTCTCTTTCTTAAAAAAAATACATTGAAAGAGAATTCACAAAATAATGAAAAGGAGACCTACTTTCTAATTAAATATCTAAATGATGTGGATTTAAAATAATCAAAGAGTATTTTTTTTTAAAGATTTTTATGTATTTATTAGAAAGAGAGAGAGAGAGAGAGAGAGACAAGCAGGGGGAGTGGCAGGCAGAGCAGGCAGAGGGAAGAGCAGGCTCCCTGCTGAGCAGAAGAGCCCATGTGGGGCTCAGTCCCAGGACCCCAGGATCATAGGCAGATACTCAACTGACTGAGCCACCCAGGTGCCCCTCAAGGAGTAGACATAAAGTAATAAATTCAGACCAGTCTCAGTTTTATTTGGATATTAAAAACCAGAATTTTTATACACTTTCGTTGAGTTACAATCCTGAAAGACCTGTATGTTTTGTTTACTTCTGTAGCCTTGGAAACTGGGACAGCTGCACATAGTAGATAGTCAATAACTATTTCAATGAGTGACGGATGAGTGAATAAATAAAGGTTAGCTAGTCATCATGTATGAAGGCAAAATATTGTTAAAAATTTAATTTACAGCCATACATCCTTCTTGGACAACAAAAGAAACTTTTAGCATTGTATTTTAGCAGATGAAAATATGTAGTATGATTAATATTTTGAGAATTGAGGAGTCATAGCATAGTATCAAGTAAACCAGCAGTGCAGATGGTGACAAGAGGGCTGCACAAAATCACCACTGTTGACAGCTGCACTAGCTGCACCAACCAAAAGTTGGTGCAGAGGTTGCGTCCTTCTAGTTGAAATATCAAAGGAAATAACCTAATCATGAGTTTCTTTCACTCATTAAAAGCCTAAACTGTAATTGCCACACACACACACACAAATTCTGTTGAACTGACTGACTTCCTGCAGGAGTCAATTCCGTTCTTCCTAGAGAAGCACCCCCTCTTTTATCCCCAACACAGGGAATGAGAACACACTAAATGTAATGTATGCATCTAAAATGTTTGGGGTGAATTATTTGTATTTTTTGTCTGTGGTTTTTAATTTTATTTTATTGGGTATTTATATTGAATAACTTTTTTTTCAAAAATGAATATAAAATTATAGTGGTGATTTCTAGATGTTGGCCCCTAGTGGTTAAACATTAATGGAATGTGCAAATGAAAATAAGAATTCAGTTTTTGTACTGTTGAAAGACAGTAGATACTTCACTTGAGATTCCAGTAAAGTACTGAGGAAACAAACCTCTTCTCTTTTGTCTATGTTACATTTGATTTTGACAGCTTTTGAATCATACAATAGCTCTGAACAAATTTCCTCTAAAGTTGGCTATTAAAGTCCTCATTGTATCTTTCTGACCAAATCAAGAATTCAAATTAGATCTCGACTCTTCATAAAAGCTCCTGGTTCCCTGTTTCTTCTCCGTGCCTGAAAAAGCCATCACTGACTTTCACAATGCAGTATGCTTTTTAGAGTCTTACTTGATTCAGCAGATTTGCCTGAGAGTGAATGAAGCGTGGAGATTTAGATGGAAGTGTCTAATACAAGAACATGTTATTCTATCATTGATAAGAATTAAGCCATTGGTTCTACTGTTCCCCAGGTTTCAAAGCCATTTTGCTTTTTTTTTTTTCCAGATAACCGGGAAAAGCGAAGAGTCAAATTATGAATTCAAAACAGGAACACAATCAACCCTCTTGTGTTCTAAATGATGGACTCAATGAGGATGGACCAAGAGAGGTCACCCTCAGATACATTATTATAATGCAAATTACTGGCCTGGGATCAGTGAAACAAGATTATGCCAGAGACCCCTTCCTTTTTGAAATATGACTTTTTAAATACGACAAAAACTACAAAATAAGATACATGTTTTTCAGCAGAGGAAAGTAAATTCTTCTGAGCCACTATTTTGGGTTGTTTACCCCTGCTTTCTTAGACAGAGTTTTAGCTCCATGTAACGCTGGAAGACCTGAGAGGGCTCTAGGATATTGTTGTAACTACGTAGTTAACTATATGGGACACGAAGTAATTCTTTCTCCAGCTGCAATAATTAGCCACTCAGAGTTTGCATTTAGGCAACCAAGTTACCTGTAAATTTGGTCTGGTACAGAACAGCTAAGAGAATATAACCAACACTCATAAAGGTGGCTAGCTATTATGGGAATAATATTTCAAGCTAAAAATAATTTGGATAGAAGAAAAATGGTTTCAGAAGTGGTTCATCAATCTCAAAGTAAGTTTTGCACAAAGGAGAGTGCACTGTGAATCCATAAGACTACATCGTGGCCTTTCACTAGACTTTGCTTCACCTTGTCAAGGAAATAGTTAAAAATATGTAAGACCTCAACTAGGATGCCAGGCTATTAAAGACATTTTAAAATTGTCAGGTTCACATTGAGCAAGAATCAGAGTGAGTGGAAAAGGGCCCTTAATGAACATTATGTCAGTCTTGAATAGTAAAATTCAGTGCTGTATCTTAATAATACATTTTAAAACTTTAGTAACTTGATATGATCATTAAGCAAATGAATACATGCTTTTCTAGTTTAGAAATTAGAGAAATTTCAGAAATTTTAGTTTAGAAAGTAGTGTCCTCTACTTTGTTGATAATATGGTTCGTCTATTTTTTCAAAATATATTTGACTATCTATTAAATGCATTGTAAAGTTACCGGCAGACTGTGACATTTACTTGGAGCCAGATATTTAAATCAAATGTTTATTTTGCTACTCAGCAATTCTGTTAAATGTTATTATCTCTAGTAATTTGTTCATAAGCTATTTTGGGTTTTCTAAGCAAAAAAATCATAAAATGTGCACACAATGACAATTTATTTTCTTTATTTTCAATCATTTATTTTACTACTATTCATTATTTCATTTTACCATAATTTATTTACAAAAATTGGCAGAAATGTCTTTGGCATTAATTTATTTATTTCCTTTTTTTTTCATTTTTGGTATTTTTAATGAAGTATAGAAACATATAAAAGTGCGTGGAACTGCATGTATATTTAAAATTACCACAAAGAAAATATCTGTGTAGCCATCACCATGATCAAGAAGTAGAACATTACAAAAAAAGGGGGGGGCATCTGGGTGGCTCAGTGGGTTAAAGCCTCTGCCTTCAGCTCGGGTCATAATCTGAAGGTCTTGGGATCGAGCCCCACATCAGGCTCTCTGCTCAGCAGGGAACCTGCTTCCCCCCCTCTCTCTGCCTGCCTCTCTGCCTACTTGTGATCTCTCTCTGTCAAATAAATAAATAAAGTCTTTAAAAAAAAAAAAGAAGCAGAACATTACAATAACACTGGAAGGTCCCAATAGGCCTCCTCTCAACTATGATCTCTTCATGAGATTTATTCTTCCATCTTCCATCTCATTCAATTTATTCTGTTTCATTTTACCTTTCTCTATGATATAAATATAACATAATTGATATATATTTTTTCTGTTGATGGGCATTTGGATTGTTTCTGATTTTTACTTATAAAAGAAAGATAGCTACATACATGATCATATGTGTTTTTTGGTGTGCATGTGCAAGTATAGATATTTTAGCATATGCCTGTAAGTGAAATGGCTGGCATTAACAGATACTGATAATCCGTTTTCAAAAATGGTTATACTGATTTACAATTCCATCAGCAATGTAAAATAATTCCTACTTCTTTGTATTTATACCAGAATTTGGTATCATCAGTCTTTTTAATGTTTGCCATTTTGGTGGGTGGATAGTTGTATCTAATTATTTAAAAAATATCACTTTCCTGAATACTAAGGAGGTTGGTCATCTTTTCATATCTTTATATGTCAATTGAATATATTAAAGCTTTATTTTACCTTTCACACTTAGATCTGCAATCCACCTGTAATAGATTTTTATATATAATGTCAAGTAGAGGCAAGATTCTAATTATTTCAGGACTACATTCTTCAATTCTACTTTTATATAAATCAAGTATGTCAGTGATTGGGTTAATATCTAGACTCTATTATGGTTCATGGTCTCTTTTTCTGCTCTTGTACCAATATCCATATTGTTTTCATTATATAGTTTTACAAATAAGAATTGATACCATTAAATTTCTCTTACTATGTTCTAAAGTTTTTACATTTCTATTTAAGTTTCATAGTCATATGACAAAAAAAATCTTACTGAGTTCTTGAGATGTTGAATCTCTAGGTCAATTTGCAGTGAATTGACAACTTTAAAGTTTGATTCTTCTAATTCATGAATATAGTACATTATTCTATTTACTTAATTTTTCTATTATTTCTCTGAACATTTTATAGTTTTGTACTATGTTTTTGTATTTTCTTTTTTTTTTTTAAAGATTTTATTTATGTGACAGAGAGAAACACAGCTGGAGAGGGAACACAAGCAGAGGGAATGGTAGCTGGAGAAGCAGGCTCCCTGCTGAGCAAAGAGCCCAATGCGGGGCTCGATCCCAGGACCCTGGGATCATGACCTGAGCCGAAGGCAGACACTTAATGACTGAGCCACCCAGGCGCCCCTGTTTTTGTATTTTCTATATATTTTCTTGCACATCATTTTTTCCAAGTCTGTTCCTAAGTATCTGATGGTTTTATGATATTGTGAATTTTTAAAATTGTTTTCTGCATATGGAATGTAAAAATTGATTTTTGTATATTCATTGACCTTTATCCAGCAATCTTGCCAGGCTATTAATTTAACAATTTTCTCTATACATTTTCTCAACTTCTAATTATAGTGTTTGCAGGTAATGGCAATTTTCTTTTTTCCAATCTTTTTATTTATAGAAGTGGTTAGTTCCTTACTGTATAATTAGAATCTCCAGTGCAATGTTGAAAAGCAAGGTGTTAGAAATTTTCAAACACTGCTTCTACCCATTCCCTCTTTCTATTCCTTCTGGAATTCCAATTTACCTATTAGAACTTCTCTACAATCTATCTTTCTCGTTTGTATTTTTCTAAACTTTTGTCACTTTCTGATTCATTTTTAATGTTTTATTCCAACTTACATTAGAAGTTCATAACTTTCTCTCCAGTTGTGTCTAATTGACTATTAACCCATCCATTGAGTTCTTAATTTTAATTATTACATCTTTTTAGTTCCTGAATTTGTCCCTAGTTCTTTCTTTTATAATTCTAGCTCTTTGCCAAAATTCTCCACTTAACATTTTTATCTACAAACATATTAGGAATTATTATTTAAAAGTATGTATTTGAAAGTAACTGAAATTAGCCCCCTTATCCTTGGAGTCTAACTCTTTTGGTATTTACTAAAACCTGTGAATTTGTAGTACAATTCTCCCACTGGCAGGATCCGAACATCAATTTTTTGGCATCAGTCCCTTGGGGATGTTAATTTCTTCAGTTTCTCATCCTCTCAGTTTTCTCTCCCAGGATTTGCAAATCCCCTCAGGGAAAAATTAGCTGCACTGCTGCTTTTGCTTTGCTGCACTTCCTTCTTTCTCCTATATCTTATTTCCACAATTTCTCATTGTTTCTTTATTGTCGTTGTTGTTTCAGTATTTTCTTTCAGTTTTGGGTTTTTTTGTTTTGTTTTGTTTATTTGTTCTTTTAGCTCTTCTAATGGCTTCAAACACGTTTCTTGTGTCAGTCTACTTTGTTCAGTTCAAGGGTGGAGATAAATTATTTACTACTCCTCTGCTGAAATTTAAAATTTCTTTATTTATCATTTCTATTCTAGCTGTGAAAGAAAATTATGAGAAACTTTCAACCAAAGAGAACATATAGGAACATCTATTGATAACCTATTATGTGCCTTGCTATTAGTTTGTATTTTCATTAATCATCTCCAAATTCTATGAAATCACACTTTTTATCTCTTTTCAAAGTTTAACAAAACAAACAAAACAAAATAACCCTAGGAAACAATGGCTAGAAGATGCCCTCCATGAGTGCTTCTCATATATTAATGGGATTTGGGTTAAATGTAGAAGTTAATTTAGGTGGCCTAGGCAGACATTTAACCAACTGAGCCACCTACGCACCCCCATGTATAACTTTTGACTCCCCCAAAACTTAACTACTAGTAGCCTACTGTTGACTGGAATCTTACTGATAACATAAATAGTCAATTAACAGATTTTTTTAATGTTATATGTATTATATACCTCATTCTTACAGTAACCCTTAACTTTTTCCTCAATTTTTTTCTTTGGTATTTCTAGTCTAGGCACTTCATTTGCAGGTTTTTTTCAAATTGTCACAAATCTCAAAAAAAAAAAAAAAACAAACTCCAACATATTTATTGAAAAATAACCACATAAATGTGGGCCCATGCAGTTCAAACTGTTGTTCCAGGTCAACTGTATTTGCTTGCAGCCATATTCTAACTAGGTTCCCTTACTCCTCATTTTAAAATCATCATTTTGAATTTTCTCATTCCTTATCTCACTTCTTGCTTCCTAATGCTCATCCAAATTCTATTAATCTGCTTCCTTCCCTGCCACATTCCCATTTTTATTCAAAATTTTCACCAACTGGAATGATTGCAGCCTTAAGTATAACTTAGTCAATAGTTTTTTGACTTCATGCTTTCCAGCTTTCAGTTTTCAACTTCTTTTTCTTCATTTTTAAAAAAGATTCATTTATTTATTTTAGAGAGAGAGAGTGAGTGAGTGGGGGGAGGAGAGGCAGAAAGAGAGAGAGTCTCACACTCAATCCATTCTGAGTGTGGAGCCCCTGTGGGCTGAGGGGGTGCAACCTCAGGACTCTGAGATCAGGACCGGAGCTGAAGTCAAAGTCAGATGCTAACCAACTGACCCACCCAGGCACCCCTTTCTCTTCATTATTAATTGCTGTCCAGTAAATGGTGTTTGAGTATTAGCATGCCAAACACAAATGAGGAAGAGCAGTCAGTCTTTCTGAGAACTGAGACCAAAAAAAGGAATTCCAAACAGTATTTCCCAAAGTGAAGTTTAGAAACTTCTGTGCCACACCCAGATAGGCTCGTGGGAATAGAGGAATATTGAAATAGCTATATCTAAGATAGAGAAAGGCTAACGAGAATTGCACAGAGAGTAGAAGAAATGGAGTACTAGATACTTATGTTAGGGAAGAGTCACTGTATAGGGCTTGTGATAAGGGAAATTATATCACCATCACCTCTAGGTTAAGCACGATTTCTTAGTCTTCTTTCTGTCCTACCCTTCCTAACTAAACACATTTTAAAAATATAGTAAATGTTTGCTTATTTGAGTTATACAATAATAAATGGACAGGAAGAAAATTATCTCCATAGGAAAAAAACAACTTCATATAATATCATAGCAAATGCTTTCAATGTGCACTATCTAATCTTCTCTTCATTTAGCATTATAAGTAATGGTAAGGTCACTTTCCTGAGGGAAAGTAAGATTCTGTTATTATTTAATATTAAGAATGTGCATCATTTTATTTTGCATAAATTTTAGTGTGAATGTTGATTTAATATTTAGGTGATTGTTAAATTTGATGCTAATTTACAGGGCTTTAGTCATCCCAAGACTTCTAAGACTTGTCTGGTGGTTTCTAAAACAAAAGAACAGCTGGACTTACAAATTACCACTGAGCTTATTTGAGAATCTTATCAAAGAACACAAAATCTTTATTAACAAAATTTCCAGCCCACTTGGTTAAAAGCACCAGATGGCACTCTTGAAGAGATGTGTGAGAAGACTGAGAGCATAAGTGTGTTAAGGATAAAAAGGATAAAAGGTTTAAACTTTTACCTCAGTCCCTGTCTTTGGGTAATCCTTTTCTACTAGAAAAATCTAGATCTCAGGAAAATATCATATGACAAGTTATATATTAGCAACAGACTTAATTTTTACTTTAAAAGCAGTTAATTTTAAAAAGGTAGCTTTATTTTGATTGTATTTTCTGAATTCATATTCCTTATATCTGTGCAACTATGAATAGTTGAGTGAGCTTAAATCTTTTAGTTGCCTTATCTTGATTAAGAAATAATGGTGTGGGGGATGCCTGGAGGGCTCAGTTAATTAAGTGACTGAGTTTTGATTTTAGTCATGCTCTCAGGGTGGTGAGATCAAGCCCCAGGTCAGCTCCATGCTCCATGGGGAGTCTGCTGGGGATTCTCTCTCCCTCCCCCTGTGGCCTTCACTCCGCTCTCTCTCTTTCAAATAAATTTATTTGGTTTTTCTTTTAAAGATTTTAATTATTTATTTGCCAGAGAGAGAGAGAGGGAGAGAGAGTGAGCACAGGCAGAGGGAGAAGCAGGCTCCCCACTAAGCAAGAAGCCCGATGCAGGACTCAATCCCGGGACCCTGGGATCATGACCTGAGCCAAAAGCAGACGCTTAACCAACTGACCCAGGCATCCCTCAAATAAATTTGTTTGAAATAAATAGAAAGAAAGAAAGAGAGAGAGAGAGAGAGAGAAAGAAAGAAAGAAAGAAAGAAAGAAAGAAAGAAAGAAAGAAAGAAAGAAAGAAAGAAAGAAAGAAAGAAAAAGAAAGACAAAGAGAAGGGAGGGAGGGAGGGAGGGAAGGAGGTAGGAAGGAAGGAAAGAAGGATGTGGGAGAAGCATAGTGAAGAAAGCAACTTAGGACACAACAAGCCAAACACAATTTTAAATTTACAGTCAATGGCTCATTTCTGACTCTAACCTTCATTTGAGTTAATTTTTTTGTCTTCTGAATGACATTGCAACTTATCTAGTAGACTGGATTTCTCATTTTTTATACATTCTCGAATATACATTCTGATGGCTACTTCTGATTTAAAAAGCATTAAGAGTAGTCATTGGTTTCCTGTGGGCAAATGTAGCCCATAACAAGTGGTTTATTCATTAATTAATTGGAAAATGTAGCTATACCTACATCTTGAAAAGGTAATATATATCAAATGTGTATATAATACAATACATAGATATATAATAGGATATATATTATGATGAATAAATTATAAAGTAATAAAATATAAAACCTGTCCAGCTAAGCAAAATGAATAAACTTAAATAGTGGTTTTATAGCCATCTTAAATAAAAAAGCATTGCTACTACTGGCCTACCCCAGCTCTAAGTTTACCTATCTTCTAACCACCTGGGTTTCAGTGCATTTAAAGGGAATCAAGTGAGAATATGTTTGGTATAGCAAAACCACTCCAATGATAGGAAAAACTAGCCAAATAAGCATCCTACCGATGGCGTGTTGTCAAAAGCCTAGTAAGTTAGGAAATCCAGCTGCTCAGTGGCAGTGGTAGAAGCATCATAGACAATGCTCAGCATTCAGAAGGAATAAGTTTTATTAGTAGGGAAATACCGGGAAATTACATATTGGTGACTCTAAAAGGAGGAAGTGAACTGGTAAAGACATAAATAAGACTATCTTCTTCTTCTTTGTGCTTTTCTCCCCTTCCCTCTTCTGCCCAGAGGATGAATAAAAATTAGACAGCAATTGGACTAACTGCAGAAAGAGACGGAGGTAAGCCCCCAAACTAGCTGACGTTCAGACCTCTCCAGAAAGCTCCCATTCATTTTCAGAGTGCAAGAGCTACTGATTTGGCAAGTCGGATGAATCGCCCAGGTCTGTGACTCTCCCTCAGCCCTTCTGAGTCTCTCGCCAACTTTCCCTTTGTGCCCTTCACCTCCTTCTCTTCTTTGTCTTCTAGACAGCCAAGGATCTAAAACCACAAAGACTGCCTTTTATCTGTTAAATGCCTTTTCCCAGCAAGCAAATTCACAACTAAATGTGGACACAGGCGTCATCAGTAAGGTTGAACTGATGAAAATTCACTGTAGGGTGCCAGAGTCCATTCCTGCCATCCTAGAGCTATATTATTTCTATTCGTCTCACTCTGTTTCTTCCTACTTACCTAGTTAACAAGAGACAAAATCACCATCCAAACCAAATAATTTCATTGCCTATTTTCTCCCTCTTGATAGTTGCAGAAGACTCTAAAAACAATAAACATCGTGCTGGTGGTGGTGGTATTTGTAGTAAACTGGGAAATCTGAAATCTTGAAATTTATGACAGGGTGTTAAATGTGAATGGGGATTTTGCTCTGCCAGATTGAGCAATTGCGAATTCCATTTTATAGCCATTTACTCTAAGCAAGAGGTAAAGCCAAAAAATATGTCCTAAGTTTTTCCTAAATGAGGGACCTCACGATATTAAAGGGACCTCACAATATTAAAGCACAGAGTGACTCTTACTCAAGATGCAAAAATAAAATTCTCCTATTCAAAGAAAGTTACAGGTCTCAGGGTATCCATGTTTTATATGATATTGATAATAAAAGCTATCTGAAAGGAATTTTTCAAAAATTAATTTACATTTCATTTTTCTGCAATATGGAATACAATGAAGACATTTTCAGAACATCAGAATAGAAGCCCATTTATTTCCTGATTCACTTGTTATTCATTGTAACACAATATTTATGAGTCCTGTTACGTTATTGGTAGCACTTGGTAGTTTAGTTAGTCTGGGGGCCCATCTGAAGCTACTTCCTCACCCATTCACTGTGGAAACAATATTTCTCTATATAAATCAACATAAAATGGGAATACATAAATTAATGTCAAAGAGATAAATTCTTCCTCAGGCTTGTTAATTTCTGTTGAAAGTTTAATAAATTTAAAGATATGGAGTGCCTATCAAAGGACAATTGGTTGTAAGTCATGGCATTATAGAAGGACATGGTCATGAAGGGAAATATTAGTCATTTACATCCAAGAACTGTCCAAAAAATTGGGTCCGTGGTCTGAGGACTTGAGTTATCCAGTCTAATAGTAGTAGATATATCTTCCGTGGAAAAACATACATTGGCCCAATGCTTTTAAGCATTCATTTCAAATAGCCAATTTTCCCAAATTTAAAATAACCAAAATTCCCAATCACAAAGAAAAATTTGTGATTTTTCTTTCAACATGCGAAATTCTGTTTGTAATGTCACTGTTTCTGTAACTTGCTTACAGGTATGGAATCCACTGGTTGTTGAACTTGATTTCTAGCAGTTAGACTTATCATGGTACATTAATTAAATTGACATTCTGATTTCTCTGTATTTGTCTCATAAGACTTACAAGTCTGATCAAGTGTGGAACACCCAATGTGCCATTTTTAGACTGCTCTGGGGAACATAACCGTCCCAAGAATTGTGAAGAGGTATTTCTAAAATTTATTTTCCATCCTCAAATAAATTTAAAACTTGATTCATATTCACAGTTTACTTACTAGCTATATGACATGCATCAAATACTTAACCCTTTTATAATATGAAAAGAAATCCTTATTTTAATCATTATATATGAGTTCTGAAAATGATATTTTAAAAAAAGAGAGTACTGAGCCAGTGCATAGCACTTAGTAAGTGTTTATTAGGTGGTAGGTAGTGACCAGAGCAGCAGTTACAGAAAATAGTCCTTAAATTTCTGTACTATTTATGTTATTATATGAGAAGTCATTGAAATTATCATCACATCAGCTTACATAATATTTTATTCATTTGTACTTATAGTTCTTTATGTTAAGCTGGAAACTAATATTAAACTAATTTCTAGAAAATTCTTCTAACAACAGGTTTAAATTTACCATCAAAAGACCTTCAGGCAATTAATCAGAGATATGAATGATGGTGAATGTGATCTTATAAAGCATATTAATAAATATATGAAAGAAACATGACTCATTGAGAAGACAAACATAGCTCTATTGACTAAATTATAATGATCAACTAAATGATAATGAAACATTATGTGGAGTCATATACCAGCTTTTATTGGGACAACTGTACATTTAGCCAGTGATGATAAAAGCAAAATATTTACAGAAAATATCAGCAATGGCAAGGATTATAGTTTCTTTTTCTTTTTCTTTCTTCTTATTTTTTTAAGGATTTTTTTTAAGATTTTATTTATTTATTTGACAGAGACACAGTGAGAGAGGGAACACAAGACAAGCAGGGGGAGTGTGAAAGGGAGAATCAGGCTTTCTGAGGAGCAGGGAGCCTGATGCAGGGCTCAATCTCAGGACCCTGGGATCATGACCTGAGCGGAAGGCAGACACTTAAGGACTGAGCCATCCAGGCGCCCCTATTTTTTTTTTTTTTTTGAGAGTGAGAGAGAGCACAAATGGGCAAGGCAGAGGGAGAGAGAATCTTAAGCAGACTGCACTAAGCACAGAACCCAACACAGGGGGTCAGTCTCCCAACTCTAAGGTCAAGACCGGAGCCAAAAACCAAGAGTTGGTTGCGCTTAACCAACTGGGCCACCCAGGCGCTCCAGATTATAGTATCTAAATGTTGAATTAGAGAAGCTCTAAAACATCCCATCAAAACATTTATTCTAAATTAAAATGCCCTAATAAAAAGCCCATTTGCATCCTAACAATGACTGCTCACTCAAGATATCCTTATCAGTAGGCCCTATGACTTACAACATGAATCATAAATACAGTTACACAGTTAAAACAAGAATGTTCAGCACAGAAGAAACCTCCTCACTCCTTATGAAATTACCACTTGTCTTATGTTTTTAATACCCTCCATTTTTTCACATCAATACATATAAAGGTAAAATGTAATGTGTTGAATTAATCTGAATTTTTAACTTTTGTCACCAAAGTTTAAAAGCAAACAATAAAATGTAAATTTACTTTAAACAAACACTATAAAAAATGCTTTCTATATCTCGATCTATGTATCTATGTATTCTACAAGTTAGTTAAAAAACCATCAAAACCACCATTTAATTACAAATGACTGAAGTACATGAACAAACAATTGTCACATGAAGAAACACAATTAGTAATCAGGAAAAAATTGTCAACCGTGTTCTATATCAAAGGAACTGAAAATAGGGGTGCATGGGTGGCTCAGTCATTAAGCATCTGCCTTTGGCTTGGGTCATGATCCCAGGATCCTGGGATTGAGCCCTGCATAGGGCTTCCTGCTCAGTGGGGAGCCCACTTCCCCCTCTCCCACTTCCCCTGCTTGTGTTCCCTCTCTGGTTGTTTCTCTCTCTCTCAAATAAATAAATAAAATCTTAAAAAATACCTGAAAATAAACATAGTAAGACATTAACTTTGCTTATTAAATCAGCAAAAATAATAGAAACTCCTAGGGTAATAATACTCAATGCTGGTAAAGTAGACTAAAAAGAATATAGTCTTTGGTGTCTGCGAGTTTGAATCCTAGATTGCTGGATCTTTCTACTGGTGTGTGATTTTTAATACATTTTTAGCCTGTCTGAGCTTCTTTTTTCTTATCTTCAAACCTGGGGATAGAAATATTTTCTTTCTAGGATTGTGGTAAGAAATTAAGAAGGACGATTTCTGTTCTTTTTCTCACGAGTGAGTATCAGTAGTATGTGGCATAAAATGGACACTCATTTGATATTTGTGAAATGAGTAATTGGATAAACAAGCAAAGAAATAGGAAAAGAAGCTGTAAAAGCAATAGGCAAAGAGATATCCTATAAATGTTTATCCCTACGTTTTTTTTGTTGTTGTTTTGTTTTTTGCAGATGTTTCAACAAAACTCTATATTGCTGATGACAGCATAAACTGATTCAATGCTTTTGGAAATTAATTTGGAAACTTGTTATAAATGACATACAGTTTTTCAAATGCAACAATTCCTCTTCTGGCAATTTATACTTCAAATTTTTCCCAAATAAGATAATTTCTTTATGTAAAAACATCTTCAAAATAGTGCTAAGTGTATTAGTGAAAAAATTTAAGCAACTTACAAGTTCATCAACTAAGAACTTATTGACTAAACTCTAATACACTCAATCACTCAAATATTTTATAGAACATTTAAAAGATATGTGTGAAGGTCTTATACCAAGATAGAGAATATATTTTGTTGAGTTCTGTTTTCTTTTACCCTGGTAGCACCTATAGGAGCTTATTGTGCTTTAACTTAATTATTTTTATTAGAAAAATACAGAAAATGCAAAATAGAAAAGTAAATATAACCCATTACTTTATAAAATTACCATATAAATTATAAAGTAAATTACTTTTCCATCGCCAAACATCCAATGACACTTCTGCAGAGGTGATCACTATTAACAGTTTGTGTTCTTCCTGAAGTCAGACACAAGCATATAATATATGTTGGTTGAAATCATCAGGGTACAAAATTGTATATATTCCAAGTATATGACTATGGATAAGGCTTTATTTATGTATATCGACATATGAACAAAAAATAAGTAAAATATCTGCAATGAGTATTGGGATTATGTTGATTTCCAAACTTTCTTAAATACGGTTATAGTGATTCTATGAAACTGAATACTGGACAATGAAACAATTACCTTCAGTAGACATAGCCAAAGATCAACACAAGAATTAAAGCATTACTAGTCACCTAATTTGGAATTTTTTTGGCAATTGTTGTTATATGATATGAAAAGTAAAAAAATCAGAATACTCCTAAGAATCTAGTAAACAAAGAATGCTACCTTAATCTCTAGACAAAGTTATGTTATCCAGACCTGTGCTTGCTTTGAATTGTGGATGTTTATATATTAGTGAGAGATTAGTGACTGCTAAGTCATTCTCTGTGTGAATGTTAAGACAGGCACACCAACACTAAATCATATGATACTGTCAAGGTACTATAATTTAAATCATATACTAAACTTGATTGTTTTTATTGTTTGAATAAACTTGAGTCACTATAACCAAGAAAGGATATTACCCAAAATTAAGTCTATGTGTAGAATCCTGGAAAACAACAGATGGACAAGCAATAATAATAAGGTGTTTTTTTTTTATTTTATTCAAGTTGTCACTTTACAAAATAAAAAAAGAGTGGGTTCAAATGTTAATGGGTCCACAAATAAACATTATTGACTGAATTGCAAAAGCATTTTTTACATATCCTAGGTTGGAAAAGTTTGCTGGTCACATATTGCACACCTCAGCCAGGCTTACACAATGTATTTTATGACTATATGTATTATCTAGGATGATTTTGGAGTAATTTTAAAAAAATGAAGCTGGAGTGTCTGGGTGGCTCGGTTGGTTAAGTGTCCAACTCTTGGTTTTGGCTCAGGCCATCATGATCTCAGGGCTCAGCACTCAGTGCTCAGCGGGGAGTCTCCTAGAGACTCTCTTCCTCTCTCTCTGCCCCTCTCCCCACTCGTGTACACTCTCTCTCAAATAAACAAATATGTTTTTAAAAAATGAAGCTGAGGGGCACCTGGGTGGTTCAATGGGTTAAAGCCTCTGCCTTCGGCTCAGGTCATGATGTCAGGGTCCTGGGATCGAGCCCCACATTGGGCTCTCTGCTCAGCAGGGAGCCTGCTTCTCTCTCTCTCTCTGCCTGCCTCTCTGCCTACTTGTGATCTCTCTCTGTCTGTCAAATAAATAAATAAAATCTTAAAAAAAAATAAAATAAAATAAAAAATGAAGCTGATTTAAAAGGTAGGAAAAGGTATTGGTTAATGGAACTGAAGATCAAAAAGAAGCAGGCTTTGAGCTTGGCTGACCTGGCACTCTAAGAAAGTCCTTTCTATCTCACCATGGTGACCTTTATTATCATCTTTCTTCTAAAATTAATCCCTTTCAGGATTCTAAAATGGCTAACATACTTGGATATTTGTTCACAGCAAATGTAAGAGGGACAGAGGAGCTTCCAGAAGTTCTCCCAGAACAGTGAAGAGGAAGTTTTCCCCCAAACACCCTACCAATCACTGTTAGCATCTCAATATTGCGAATGTTGTCGATGCCTATCTCTGAGCCAAAAACTGAAAATGGGAGTGTGACTAACATTAGAACCACCAGGCCCACCCTTGGAGCTTTCTAGGAGGCACTTAAGCATGGCCGAGATCTAGTTAACTAAATAATATTAGAATTCATTTTGGAAAGAGGCAGGATAATGGATTCTGACTAGTGAATAGCATGTCCACTATAACATCCCCAAAGGGAAAATGTTGATATATTTTTAATGTCAGTGCACATATGAAAGAAAAAGTATTAGCCAAAGAATAATTTCCAGTAACATAATTTATTTTCGGAAGTCTTTGCTGAGGGGTGGATAGGACTCAAGAAGTTCTAAGATGCTTGTAAATGGGGATTTTCCCACCTGGTGCATCTCAGGGAGATGCTCAGGACCTCATTAGCTGTCCTTCAAGTTGTACCTTCTTTGCCCTCTTGTTCTATAAGAGGCCGATCCATTCTCTCTGAGCAGAGTTCTCTCTCTGATGGCGTGGCCCAGATACTCTCAAGGCTTTAAGGGACAGAGTCTTTGAGCAGAAAGCATGATGATGTTCTTACTAGCTGGACTCAAGTTTTGCTCCACCAAAAACTGCTTGCTGGCCTCATGTAGGAGCAGTACTTTGCACTCTTCAAATTTTCAACCCTTACCTAGTACTCAGGAGACAAGAACTTTCTCCAGCCTCCCATAGATTCTGGCTATAATTAAATGGACATTAGTTTCCAGATCATTCAATAATTTTTATAAATCTATTTTAATTTTTCATTAGTTTGTTCTATACTATAATAGTTAAAAAACTAAGATTCCCCCATTTTATCTAAAATTAAGTTAAAAACAATTGTTTTAATAGGCAGAAAGGGTATTAAGGTCTAGAGAATTTAAGAATAAAGTTTTTTGCCCCATACGTATTTCAGTTTTAAAGAAGATTTACTCCTAGAACATGGTTATAAACTTCAAATATCATTGATCAAATCCAATTCAATTATAGTGCTTAATACATATATCACTCTAAAATATTTTTACATTAAAGTAGAAAGTCCTCAAGTTACTTAACTGTATTGTCTATACATTTTTTTCATGCTGATACAATGTCTTATCCTAATCTCTAATTCTGGATCTTGCTTATTTATAACCAATAGCATTAGTATAAACTAATAAATAAGTACATGAAGTATAGGGTTCCCCCAACTTAATCACTTGAATCATATCCATTTCTAGTAATATAAAATATCCTACTCTAGGAAAAAAAATGCCTCAAATGGATTTATACTAGGTTTCCGTTTGTATTAGTTTATGGTGAAGACTATAGCAAAGAGGTCCAAAAATGTAATAGCTCAAATGGAGATAGAAGTTTCCCTCTCACATGTAAAAGTCCAGGGAGAGTAGTTGGACTTGACTACCGACCCCGCCCCAGAGACCCTGACTAGTGGGGCTGCTCTCCCCATCCTCCAGGGTGTTGTCCTAATGTACATATGAGTCTGGTTATCACCACTGTTTCCCCCAGGGGAAGGAGGAAGAGTAGAAAGGCCACTCAGGTAGTGTGATAAGGTATGGCCTGGAGGTGGCACAGGTGCTTTCTTCCCGCATTTCATCGGGAGAGTTCAGTCACATGTTTACTCAGGCTCAAGAGCCGGAGAGAAAGAGAAACTCTTCCTGAGGGATCTACTATGGATTTAATTCCTTGTTCCTGTGAGACAATGGATTCCAGGAGAGGACAGCATCTGATACTATTTATAAATATTGGTATTTCACGTTCATTTTGTCATATATCTGAATGTGAGGAATCAACCCAACTTGAGATTTAGAAGTTTGAAAGAAAAAAAAAGAATACTGGAGTATTGTTTATTAATTTATTGCTCTATTCCTTAGCTGTGAGAGTATTCTTTGAAGAATAAAACTGAGTTCTGAGGAAGGAAAATAATATTAATTAAGAAATAATCCAAAGTTTCTTTAAATTTAAAAATGGAATCTGCTGAGTTAGAAGCTGAGCTGAATGAGTAAGTTGTTTCACCGCTCAGATATCCACCACTACTCCTGTGGGGAATGTGGATCCAGTCAGGTGCAGTGATAGCTTCAAGGCAAATACTTTGGACTCACAAACCATTTCAGTTTTCCTGTTTCTCCCAACTCATTGCTTTATAAGTCCCTGTTCCTCAGATATAATTTAGTTGAGAAATTTAAATTATTGTGTTTGTGAAAAACACATTTTATTGAATCTGTAATTCAGCGTGAACTATAACAGATGCTTTTGCTTCACTAAAAGGCAAAACAGAAGGAATGAAAAAAGAAGGAAAGTATATTGAATGGAAAATTCTGAAGCAAAATATCATTTGATTTTAAATTTGGTTGGTAGAGGGGATACATGTGTGCAGGAGAATATTAGTAGAATCAGGGAGGGTGACTCCCATGCAGAGATGCCTCTGCAAGGTGAATAAGAATTTTTTTTAAGATTTAATTTGTTTATTTGAGGGAGAGAGTGAGCGAGCATCCAGGCACAAGCTGGGGGAGGGGCGGAGGGAGAAATAGATTCCCTGTTGAGTAGGGAGCCCTACCTGAGCTGGAGACCAGGACCCTGAAATCATGACCTGAGCCAAAGGCAGATGCTTAACTGACTGAGCCACCCAGGTGCCCCAAAGGATATCTTTTTAAGCAATAGCAAACTGAGATTCAAATACCACTATAGTTAGCTGAAACCTTTTTAAACTTAGAGGAAAACTATGTGTAAATTTAGAGGAGAGAATGATAAATCAGGACTCTCTTGGCGTAGATTTTCCAGAGTTATGTAGATCCAGAGATTATCTAAGGGTGTATTGGACCTCTGTCAGCAACTCTATCCTTTTATATGTAGCCTAAAAGTGTGTAAAAACTAAACACACAGATGTACATACTATATTATACTTCCAAAATCCTTTACCTCATTAAACTTTGCTAACATCATTTCATTGACAAAACAGGTTATCTTATTACAAAATACTAGAAAACAATTCTTACTTTTGTAGTTCAAAAGGTTAAGATGATCAAAAATAAAAGTTAGTGAACCACCCTTCTAGAGGAAAATTTTTGTTCTTCTTCTAAGTCATAAACATTATCAAATCATAAGGAAAGGAAAGCTGTAGTCATTCTCTACCACTAGTGAAATGTTACATTTCACACAGTTCCTATACTGTGAATCTATTTCTTTATGACTACAATGTAGATAATGATTTGCTGCTGGTTTTCACCTATAGGATACCATCTAGGTACCAAGCGACTGTTACTAAGCCGCTCAGCTTTCTTGCAGCTGACCAACCTTTCACTGTGTGATGCGTTTATTGTCAAATTCATCTGGGCGCATTTGTGGCCACACATATAAGCTGGGTGAAGTCTATAAGAACACACAGTATCTTAACTGGCCTTCAAAGAGTACATATTTATTTTAACGATCTATTTAGAAAAAAGATATGGTACAGTGCCTTTGGACTAGATCCATGGCAAAGGGAAAAGTGGGAAGTTGTTCCCAGTCTGGCATGGCTTCTGAGAATCCAGGATCTTCCTGACTGGAGACCCACATCATGTGTGCAAGGTCAGCTTTCAAGTTCTGCTCGGAACCCCCATATCTTGACTGTGCTCCGAGCTGTTCCCCTGGGAAACACAGATAGTCCCAAGCAAAGTTTCAAAGTAAAATTGGTATGGCATTCTCTTCGTTTCTCACTCCAGAAACCCTGTGTTCTCATCTTAGTTCTCGTTGATTCCTCCTTATACTGTGTCATTTGTCAAAGGCTACTTTGGGTTATTGTATTATAAAAGGAGTAGCAAACAAAGATAGCTAATTTTGATGACTGCATCATTCACTATGACATATTCTAAAGACAACGGTGATGAACACAGATCTATTGGTTAGTTCAAAATAATCAAATGTAGAGTCTAGATTTTAGGCAAAAGTACAAGCAGGTAAGGAAATATCCCAGAGAAGGAGTACTTTTTCTGATCTCTCAGACTCTGACTTCCTGTAGGCGTGCATTTGACCTTGTTGGGAGAGTTACTGACTCTCCCACTAAGGTGTGCCTGCTATCTTATACCTTCACTATGTTATCTAATTTAAGCAAGTTGCTGGGACTCAGGAACTCCATTAATCTCTGGAACATCTTCCTGAAGCGCTAGTCAGGGAAAGGATCCTGTTCCCCAAGAGATTTTTTCTGGTAAGTGTATGGGAATATTGATTTAGGGTCATGTTGAAATAGGCAATGGCCAAGGTGGCCAAAGCAATCGCCTATTTATGGTTTTTGTAATTAAGACATTAGGCAAGGACTTGAATCTAAGGTGCACATTCAGGCACCGCGTGCTTAACATCATTCCAGGATCATCACTTCTAAAAACACTGTTGAGTTTTTAATAGAGCTCTTTTGGATCTTTTTAAAGATGATGTTTATCAGTGTAGTAGAGCTTAATGGATAAGAGTTCAAGTCTGATTTGGAGTCAGACTGCCTGATCTCCAGTACACTTTCCCATTTACTTTGAGCAAGTTATTTCACTTTTCTGTATCAGTTTCCTTATTGGTGAAATGCTGATAAAAGTAATATGGACCTCGTAGGATGGTAGGATAAAGGGAGTACTTAGCAAGTGCCTATTTGCAGAATAATTTATTAATCATGGTTATCATTATACTTTATGTAAAACCAACTCTTTGTTATAGATTTTTCTAACTAAAACCCCAGGTCCCTGAGGTAATGTGCTTATAAAATCTGAACTACATTAGCATTTTTTTTCACTTCCTTCCTTTATAGTCCTAGTTCAGACATAATTTTTCAGAAATCTTTCAAGATTCTAAGTGCTCTCAGAGCCATTCACCTTTGTGCTTGTCATTCAATTTTCTGTAATTTTCCATTTTCTCTCTCTTACCAGCATTATGCAAATTGTGAGATGGGTGAAGTCAGTAAGCACCAACCCTAACCCCATTATCTCATATTCCAACATTAAGTGTTTCTCCTTGCTGTCTTTGGTCTCTATTGGAGTATCCTACCTACGAACCTTCTAGTAGTTTTTGTGTGGACTTTTCGTTTTATTCTTTCAATTATTATAAACATGTAGCTGGTAAGTATTTCTTAGCAATCTGGAACAATCATGTTAAAAATTTAAACCCCTTTATTTTCTAGAGGACCAGTAAAATCTCCCAAAGAATTGAGACTGTCTCTTAAATTCTCAAATATTTTCGTGCTAGTGCTATAATAAAATAAACTTCAGATTCTGTGCTTTTGTTCATTTCTCTCTCTTTTTTAAAAAATTTTTATTAATATATAATGTATTATTTGCCCCAGGGTACATGTCTGTGAATCGTCAGGCTTACACATTTCACAGTACTTAACATAGCACATACCCTCCCCAATGTCCACAACCCAGCCACCCTATCCCTACCTGCGCCCCTCCCACCCCCCCGCCTCCCAGCCATCCTTAGTTTGTTTCTTGAGTCTAGGAGTCTCTTATGGTTTGTCTCCTTCCCCATCCCTTCCTGTTTCATTTCTCTCCCCCAC
>CM053604.1:80313301-80335768 GCA_028646535.1 Procyon lotor
GCACAACCTGTCCTCTGTTCCTGTTCCTGCAAACAGTTCTTAGTGGCATTAACAAGTGAGAACTGACAGCATTCCACTGTTATCTCTCCTAATAGATAAATATTAGCCTAAAAGAATGCACATTGATTTCAACATCATGGTAGGCGAGGAAATGACAGGTTTTGATGCTAGAAGCATCTCAGGAGCAAATAAATTATTATATATAGGCACGGCTTTTTCTATCAATGTTGCTAAGCAAATTACTTGTAAAGATAAAACATGTTCCTTATTTAGGTCAATTCTCCCAGGCATGATATTTTACATACACTCTACAAAGATTCTGTTAAGACAGACTAGTTTTAACCTGCCATATTTTTTCACTGTAATTAACTCTTATGAATGATGTTGCTAACAAATACTGTATGTTGATAACAAATCATTTTATAATTTTAGAGTCACCTAACTTTTACATGAGCTTCTATAAAGACATAGCACCTGGATTCTTATTTCTCTTTCATCTAACTTCCTGACAGTAGTAAACAATTACCTGAAAGGGGCAAAACATGGAATGAGAAATATAATCACTTCTCCATTCTTCAGAAAGAAGAATAAGAATTTCAATAAGCATGTATTAAGTGCCTATTTTTCTCTAAGACCTGTGGTTGGAACTAGTGATACATATTTTAATACATTGTTTTTACAAATTCTTATTTTTATGAGGCAGTTTGTAACCTATTAAGAGAAACAGAAAAATCAAGCCACATAGCCATATGTGGAAACTATTTATAATCATGTAAGAATAGAAGTACATCCAAGGTATCATGGGTTCAAATGAGGTATTGAATTCAGACTCTAGGTACTAAAGAAGTTTTTGAGAACAGGTGACTTTCATTGAATTTTTGTGTATGTGTGTTAGAATTAGCTAGGCACAAAAAGTGGGATCTCACTGGGAGCAGGAAAACTGAACATGAGTAATTGTCCACGAAGAAATAAAAAAGGGCCCAGTGATTCCAGAATCCCTTTAGATGCTCTAAGATGGGTGGAAGATGAAGGGAGTAGAATGGGGACCAAAGATTCATCAGGCTTTTGTAGATCCATGGGTTGACTATATAATAGTGAAAAACAAGATGAGCTGAACTACGGGTCCTTTACGCCATCATTACTGTTCACCTCTCCCATTTCTGCCTTATTTACCTGCATCTCCATGAGCCTGACAGTCTCTCCACAGCTCTTCGCTTGCTGAAATGCCATCTCTGGTAAAATGTCCTCCTTTGGCACTGTCAGTGGCATTTTGGAATTATCTCAAGCTATGAGACGAACCATAATCGACTTAGAGGTGAAGTAAATCCCCAAGATTTTTATCTTGTTTCTATTCTCTGCACTGTGTGTATCTTTATAAACATAGTGTTCTTTCTTGTCATGTTGGAAATGTGAGCCCACTGTGACTAAGGTCATATTTAATACAGACTCCACCTTTCGTTGGCTCTCCCTAGATGTTAAATATTAATGGAAGGAGATGAAATAGTACAAGAACAAGAACGTAATTCAAATAGATCCCAACTGGTTCTAGCTGCATTAGAAACATAGGGAAGAAAAGTGAACGCTTGTTTTCAAAATACAAAACTGGAAATATTTCTAGGAGAGCATGGGCTGTTTAAAATCATCAGATAGTTTTGAACTGAAATTCTTTTAAAAATATACCACAAAAAAGCTGTTTCCGGAAGTCCTTACATTCATGGTGAAAATGAAAATTAGGGTTTTTAAACATTTCTTTATGATCACATTAAAATATGAAGTTTCACTCCTCATTGGTTTAGATAATCATTTAGTCAGGTAATGAATATTGGTACAGGAAATATGGCACAGGAAAAAAAAATATATATACATTTTAATTTTAGCTTTTCTTAAGCCCCATTGTTCACTTTAGGCTGCCTTACTGAGAGTCCTTGCACTAAACGCCTCTGGTTGCATTCCATACAAGACAAAGGCATATTTTAGGGATGTACCTCTTACAAAGAGGTATTGATGGACCAGGAATCAGAGTTTGGACAAATGAACATTT
The DNA here is from genome assembly GCA_028646535.1 of Procyon lotor. Taxonomy (NCBI): domain Eukaryota; kingdom Metazoa; phylum Chordata; class Mammalia; order Carnivora; family Procyonidae; genus Procyon; species Procyon lotor. Next base: position 80,315,343 of record CM053604.1, read on the forward strand.
CATTATAACACAGCCTAATTGTTAAAGCTCTTCTTATTGAAAAGAATAAAAATTTCATTAGTCATCACAGTAGCTCAGCACAAACTCCTCCTCCTTTTCCCCACAATGCACAGAAAGAATGGCAAGTTCTAAGCTTAAACATTTTGGAACCTTTGGTTCTTCCTTACTTTGCTCCAAATGTACTAAGAAGTATTTTAGTAACAATGATGAAATAATTTGGTAATACTTGAAGCTAAATTTTATAGATGGAATTGTTTAAACAAGAAAGAAAGGAAAGAAACTCATTTGTGATCCCACACAAATGCAGTTCAAGTTGAGAGCTGCCTGGTGGGCCTGCTCTTCTATGCTTAGGACCTCAGGATAGGTTTAGGGAATTATGAAGGATCCTGAGGCTTAAATAAGATAAAGATAAAAATGCTTTGTACCTTGTAATGATTTGTAAATATAAGGAGACAAATTTGCATTGGTAATCCTCATCTCCACACAGCTTTTGAGTTTAGTGTCTTTTCAGCTTCTCCAGGAGAGAAATGTATTGATTATTGCCCTAAATGGAAAAACTGACACAAGAAAGGATCAAGATACAATGAAGATTCACTCATCTAGGAATCAGAAGTCCTGCCATTACTTAGACAATAGTGTTGGATGTGAAGATGTGAAGGCTAGCTGAGATGAGGACCACAGTGCATGGCACCATTAGCCCCACATTTGGTCAGGAATTGCTAATTAATGATAGAAGTGTTTCTGGCTCAGAGTCTTGCCAACATAGTACCTCAGGTAAAGCTGGCTCTTTGAGTTTAAGTCTATGTTACCGGCGGGGACTGGATAATCTTTTATTTTTTTCCTTCTAGGTCTAAGAAGCTATAGTTGTCATCTGTGATTATAAATAAATCACATTCTCTACTCAAAGTTTTCCAGTGACTCAAATTTTCATTAAGAGTAAAAGCTAAGGTGCTTAAATGACCTACTATTCGATCTCACCTTTATTGCCTTTCCTCCCTCCTCTCCTCCTCTCTCTCTTTCTCGCCCAATCTGCTTCAGTACACTGGCTTACTGCTTGTTCCTCGAATATACCAGGCATTCCCTCTTCTCGGAAACTTTGCAATGACTGTTCCCTCTGCCTAGAGTACTCTACTCCTCCATATCTGTGTGCTCACTCCATTATATCTTCCCCAAGTCTTTACTAATTTCAGCCTTTCCCTTGTTTACACAGGAGTTGGTGAACTACAACACACGGGCCAGATCTGGACTCTGCCTGTGTTTACACGGTCCACAAGGTAAGAATGGAATTCACATTTTTGGATGACAAATACATAAATTGAAAAAATAATTGTATTCTATGACACATGAAAATCGTATGAAATTCAAATTTTGATGTTTATAAATAAAGTTTTATTGAAATATAGGCTGCTTTTATAATGAAATGGCAGAGTTAAATAGTTGCAGTCGGGACCTTATGGTCCACAAGGCTCAAATATTTACTATTTGGCCCTTTACAGAAGAAGTTTGCTGGCCCCTGAGAAAAACATCAGTTTGTTAAAAATCGAGAGAAACACTAGTAATCCTGTTTCCCTTTCTCTCTTAACTTTTAACTTTTTAAACTTTTTTTAAACTCTCTTAACTTTAGCATTTATCACATGATATCATATTATGTGAATTATTTGTATGTTATGTCTATCCAGGAGAGCAAATATTCCATAAAATCAGAGAATTTTGTTCATTTTATTCCTTGATATATTCTCAGTACCCTGAAGAGTGTCTGTACATAGTAGGTATTCAATAATACCTAATTTTCAGAATGAATGAATTCTATGGAAGATACCTGCCTAAAGTAGAAATAAATTAGATAGGATAATCAGAGAAACCTTCAGGGCAAGATAATATTTGGTGTTAAAGGGTACTAAGGACTTAGAACAGAGAATGCTTTTCCTAGAAACAGTACTAAACAAAGAAAATTTATGTAAAGTAGTCTTAATGTAATGTAGAGCCCATGAAGTAGAAAAGAGTACGTTGAGCCCAGGTTGCAGATGGCCTGGAACGTCTGATGAAGATACTTGAGTTTAATCCTATAGAAGTTGTATATTTTGGAAAGATCTGCCTGACCATGATACAACATACTGTATGGGATGGAGTGGGTAACATGTATATAAGAATTGCAATATCCTAGGTTCAGATTTCTAAAGGTTTAGCATTGGACAGTGGTAACTGAGATTGAAAAGAAAGGATAATGGGAGTAAGGGAGGAGGAACCAATGATACCTTCAATATTTTGATCCTTGGTGAAAAATGTCATTGCCAACAATTGGAAGGTAACATTAAAGAAAGAGCGTTATCACAAAAATGACCCAAACAAACAAAAAACTAAAACAGAATGAAAACAACAAAACTGTGCTTCAATTCTTTGCATTGTATTGAATAAATATGCATGTAATTCCCATGTGCAAGAGTTCTGTATATTTTATGCCACAGAGAAGCATATAGGACTCCAAACCTGACAACATAAACCAATTAAGTTTTACTGGAGTTAGATTAGTTAAACTATTTCAGAATAATGTCAAAATAAGTTTCACTGTGTTAGAGGGAGAGAGAGAATCTCAAGCAGACTCCCCGCTAAACATGGAGCCTGACATAGGGCTCTGATCCCATGCCCTGAGATCATGACCTGAGCCAAATTGAGAGTCCCACACTTAACGGACTGAGCTACCCAGGAGCCCCTGTCATTCCCATTTTAAAGATGAAGTAAGCAGCAAGTGATTATTTGGCATTGGATGAGATCTAATTCCCAAATCCATAACCGTAATTTAATCAGCCACATTACCTGTTCTTATTGGACTAAACCAATTTTAAATGTACCTAACAATCAGCTCATTCAAATACCATTATCTCAAACTTTGCTAAATTATTTACTAATTCTCCTCACAACAAATAGCTAATATGTAGCATGAATCCATTCTTAATATCAAAACAAATCAAGTTTTTGCTGTACACCTAATGTACTGTAATTTTTCTTATACTTTAATATGTAAAATAGCTTTATAGCTTTTGCGATTATAAAAAAATAGACATTGAAAAAAATAAAATAAACAAAATATGGAGAAGAAAACACAGCTTAAAATCCCATCTTACTCATAAAATTTTACATAAATGGAATCAAATTATGTATGATTTTTTTTCTTTTATTAGACTTATTATTTTACTATGATTACAAAAAAATTAAGCACTGTCATATATCTTTGAGTTATTATCTCTGTTCCGTGTATTGTAAAAAATAAATAAATAAAATTAAAAATTTAAAAAACATGTAAAATGTAACAAATTATTTTAAAAATCTAACAGAGTGATGGGGCACCTGGGTGGCTCAGTTGGTCGAGCATCCCACTCTTGGTTTGGTCTCAGGTCCTGACCTCATGGGTGGTGAGACTGAGCCTGATGTCAGGCTCCACCATGAGCATGGAGTCTGCTTAAAATGCTCTCCCTCTGCCCTCCCCCTACTCGTGAACACTCTTGCTCTCTCTCAAATAAATAAATCTTTAAAAAAATAAAATGATAATGACAATCCTTTTTAATATGATAAAATATATAAAGTACCTTTCTAGTGAGTAGCTGTTCTAGAAATGATAGCTATTATTGTTAAGAATTGGATAACTGCCGGGCGCCTGGGTGGCTCAGTGGGTTAAAGCCTCTGCCTTCAGCTCAGGTCATGATCTCAGGGTCCTGGGATCAAGCCCTGCATCAGACTCTTTGCTCAGCAGGGAGCCTGCTTCCCCCGATCCCTCTGCCTGCCTTTCTGCCTACTTGTGATCTCTCTCTCTCAAATAAGTAAATAAAATCTTAAAAAAAAGAATTAGATAAGTGCTGGGTGCCTGAGTCATGAAGGCAGAGCTGAAGTGTCTGCCTTCAGCTGGGGTCATCGTCCCAGTGTCCTGAGATCGGCCCTGCATCAGGCTTTCCCGCTCAGCGGGCAGCCTGCTTCTCCCTCTCCCACTCCCTCTGCTTCTGTTCCCTCTCTCGCTGTGTCTCTCTGTCAAATAAATAAATAAATAAATAATCTTAAAAAAAAAAAAAAAAAAAAGAACCAGATAAGTGCTAAAATAAAGAATCGAAGTTTGAGAATCAAGGTACACATATGCAATCCTTCATTTACTTTGTTCCACTTAAAGCCATGAACTATGCCAGGTGCCTGGAAGTACATGTACAATCCAAGCCCTCCCCAGTTTTTATGGAGTTGCCAATATGCTTCATCAGGTGTTGTAGATGGCATGACTCAAGTTCCTACCAGGCAGAGAATTTAAACCAGGCCACCTCCTTGGTGAAAATTCAGCAAATAAAACCTTGTGCTTTTCACTAAAAATATACATAAAAGCATTCTATTTGGAATTCATTCATTCATTCATTCGACAGTTACCTCTTGAGCACTTTCAAATGTTCTTCTTGGAGCTGGCTGTATGGTGGCAAAAACAAACAAGATTTCTTCTGCCATAGATGTTTCAGTCTCCCAAAGGGAGGAAAAGAAACCAAGAAACAAATAAATGGACAATATAAGTTCATTTAGTAATAGGTATTAGAAATGATATCAAATACAGTGTTATGATTGACTGGGCTACTTGAACTTAGGCAGTTGAGTAAGGCTTCTCTGGCAAGGGCTATCTGACCCAAGAGCTGAGTGATGGAACTCCAGCTACGTAGAGAGAGAGAAAATTTGGAAGCAAAGAATTCCAGGCTCAGGGAACAGCTATTATAAATCATTGAAGGCAAGAACGAACTTAGTTCAGTAACTACAACTGCTTAATAGTATGGGGGGAGAAACAGGACAGAGGGGACAGCTGTGGTCAGAGAAATATTCGCAACTACAAGCTTGAAATGAGCTCCTTAATGTAGCAGAAAGTTACAGAGAATGCTGACATTTCCAAATGCACAGGTTTAACTCAACGTTCTAGAAAACTTGAGGTCATCTATTCTCCCAAATCATGTAATTTAATATTTATTCAATCAACAAATATTTGTAAACACCTACCAAGTACAAAGACTGCAAGGAATTTAACCCATAGGAAAGCTCGGATGTATATACTTAATGTCAGCAGTTAACCTCTAATCAGATAGGGAGAGATCACTTCTAGCTGGGCAAATCTGAGATTTCATGTCATACTGGCATTTGAGGTAGGACAGGTAGGTAGAATTTAGATATATAAAATATGATGATATTGAGGGCATTCTAGGCAATAGCATGAATAAAGGAATAGAGATAACTTGTTCAGGCAATAAATAGTATAGCATTTGGAGTTTGTATTATGTAACATATTTGAATTTTAAAATACAGTCATAGATCATTGTCAAAGCTAGACCTGACCTTGTCATATTTTCTTATTTAACAACTTTTAAAAATTTTTTTATTTTAGAGAGAGAAAGAGCATGAGCTGGGGGAGAGGAAAGAAAAAGGGAGAGAATCTCAAGCAGACTCTGAGCTGAGCTGGGAGCCTGACGCAGGGCTGAATCCCACCACCCTAAGATCCTGACCTGAGCCAAAACCGAGGAGGATGCTTAGCTGACTGAGCCACCGAAGCACCCCTACCTTGTCACATTATTTTTTCTCACACTTGTCTTAGCAAGAAAATATATGCATTATCAGAACTCTGTGAGCTCCATCACAGGTATTCTATGGATTGAGCAGTAGGGTGAGAGGAAATGGTGTGTCATTCCTCCTAATTTCATCATATAGTTGATCTGGATCTTCTGCTCAGGTGGAAAAGCCAAAAGAGTGAGGGTCATCAACGACATTGTTCCACAGTGGTCTGGGAGATTGCCAAGGCTACAGATCACCAGGCAGCCCAATGCCCACCAAGCCCAGTAAACCAAGAAGTGATGTTAAGGACATGGAAACCGGCCGATTTGTATGAATTTGCTTAGTCTGTTCTCAATAGGTAACCTGATTTACATCAGATGATCTATTTAAGACACACCTGGAATCAGAAATGAAGTCATTAGGTTATGAATTTCATCTATTTTTCAAAGAATCAACCTCACCCATTAGCCCAATTATGAAGTAGACTTCCTAAATTTTACCACCTGTCTCTATTACGCCTCCTCAACAGTTTACAAATGCTGTTTTACAAAGTTACCTGTGTTTCCTGCCTAATATGTCAGGTTTGTAGTGGATTTTTATTGCAACATTTCAGGTTGGTTAATGTGAGCTCAAGCAACTGACAAGGACTTAAACTGTCAATCCCTGATGGATAGGGTGAGGTTGAAGATAGCTGCCAGGAGATAAAAGAGCCGAAGACAGAACAAGACTCTATTTATAATAGAGATATAGTTCCCAAGGAAAAAGTCCCTCAGATGCATCCATTTATACAATTGCAGTCTTCTGCCCTCTTGAACTTGTCAGGCACCGTATGTCAAATAATTAATACAAATGGGGTTGATCTTTGGGCAACTTGGACAACAAAAAGATTACAAGATTTAATCTTTGGGCGGCAGTAGAAATGGGCAGAACATTTCATGAGCATTAGTTCCCTAGAATTCACTTTGATTCAGCAATATTCTTCCATTTACTGATCCAAGGAATATTTGTTGAAGACCCACGCTAACAGCCACTATGCTAGAAGTTATGCATCCAAAGTGAGAAAAGCAGAGTTACAAACGATAAGAAAACTGCAGAGAAAGAGAAATACCAAACCCAGGCTTTGGGTCTCAGAGCTGGCTTCTTAGAAGAAGTACCATACATGCTGAGACATAGACTAGGAGGTGCTAGTGAGTGAACTGATGGAGAATGAAGAGTCCCACATGTGTGAAACCAGCTTTTTTCAGGAAAGCTATGGCTGCAGTGTCAAGATTGGGGTCCCTGGATAACCAATCTAAGTATCACTTTCTAATGCCCTCTCAGTATGTCCTCTACTTTTCTTACATAGGACTTAACAGAGTGTGTAATTCTATATTTATATGATTAAAAAATGTTTTATTTTTTCATTGCCCATTTTGTTTACCCAACTTTTTGGCATATATTAGGCAGTCAGTCAATAGTTGTTGAATCAAAAAATGTCTGGGGGCTGAAGGAAGGGATAGCAGAAAAGACACTAGATAGGTAGCCAGCAATCAAACTAAGCAAGCCTTTCTTGACCATATATTTTTTAAAGATTTTATTTATTTATCTGACAGAGAGCACAAGCAGGGGGAGCAGCAGAAAGAGAGGGATAAGCAGGCTCCCCGCTGAGCAGGGAGGCCCCCTCCCCTCCTGTGAGGCTCAATCCCAGGACCCTGGGATCATGATCTAAGCCAAAGGCAGAAACTTAACTGATTGAGCTACCCAGGTGCCCTTTTCTTGACCATATTAAAGAGCTCTTACCTTCATTCTCAAAATAGTACAAGAGAAAGTGCTTTAAGCTACAGTTTGCATTTTAGAAAGCTTATTTTAACTACAGTGTAAAGAATAGATTGGAAGGGCACCCTGGGTGGCTCAGTCAGTTAAGCATCTACCTTCGGCTCAGGTCATGATCCCAGGGTCCTGGGATTGAGCTCCACATGGGGCTCCCTGCTTGGTGGGGAGCCTGCTTCTCCTTCTCCCTTTGCACCTCCACCCACACTTGTTCTCTCTCTCTCTCTCTCTGTCAAATAAATAAATAAATAATAAATAAATAAAAAAAATCTTTTTAAAAATGAAGAGATTAGAAAAGAGCAGAAGTTAATCTGTGAGTTACCTGAGCAAACTGGAATTACGCCATTGGGGATGGACTTAAGGGACAGTTAGGAAGATAGACTGGTAAGACTTGGCATTTAGTTAGATAAGGAGCAGAAGAATACTGGAGCTCTCCAAGATGACTCATTGGTTGTACATTGGGCAGCTAAGTGGATCATGAAGAAAAGCAATGTTTTGTCTTTGTTTTTGGTGATGAGGAGGTAAGTGATAGGTTCACTTTTGAGCATATTAAGTTTAAGATACCTGTGGTCATCGAAGTTACCCAGGAGGTCCAGGAGGGTGTCACTTATATATCTGATGCTCATGGGAGAAATCTTGGTTGGATATAGAGATTTGTGAGCCATCAAAATATAGATAATTAAAGTCGTCTGTTGTTGACGTGGCTGAAAGAACTCTATAAAATCTGCTTCCAGTGACAAGCTCTGAAAGGTCTCTCTTCAAAGCTGACTCCAAGGGACACCTGGGTGGCTCAGTCGTTAAGCGTCTGCCTTCAGCTCAGGTCATGATCCCAGGGTCCTGGGATCGAGCCCCGCATAGGGCTCTTTGCTCAGTAGGGAGCCTGCTTCTCCCGCTACCATTCCCTCTGCTTGTGTTCCCTCTCTCGCTGTGTTTCTCTCTGTCAAATAAATAAAATCTTAAAAAACAAAAAACCAAAGCTGACTCCAAGCAGTCCATAAACTGATAAATAAATCACAGAGTGAAAATCACATGGTCTCTGTCACCTTTGTAAAGGCCAATATGATGGGAGAGCCAACAAAGTGATGGCTGGACTCCGTAGGTCCCTACACCCCAGTTCCAACAAAGTTCACCCTATCAGCACCTTTCTGGATAATGATTCTGAGTCACTAGTTTATTTTGAGGCTTTTTGAGTAAGAGACACATGTAGCAGGGAATCATCTCGGTATTGTTCTCCTAAAATACTAAATTAATCATGTCATTACACTTTTTATTCATATAATTGCCTTCCACCTGAAACTTAAATTGCTTTTCTTATTTGCTACTTCTCAGTGCTGACCTGTTATTTCAGTTATGCTGTGAACCCATGTAGCAGAAGAGGATCATAGGTGCTTCAGGTGTATTTTGTTTGATTCTTTTGTTATACCAGCAATATTTTTAAAGGCAGTTTAACAATTAGGTGTTAGACTTGGTTACAACACAGTACCTGAGTATGCATCATCTTCCATCTTACCTATTGTGGCATTTATATCAAATGTACACCCTTTGCAGGTATTTGGTTCACAACCCTTACTTACCTTACCATGTTAACATCAACAACAAATCCTGTGCATGGTATAAACATGGAATAGTGGAGAAAAAGAAAAAGAAAAATGTGTGTTGGGCATAGGAAGGAGGAATATTTTACAAAAACCTTCCTGAAGAAGTTTTAAAAAAAATGGATCTGCTGTTTTACCAGGAAGACTTGGCAGAGGGAATTACACAATCAAAAGCAAAACATGAATGAATGTTTTCACGGACGTATGCAGGCCGCAGGGTGCTCAGGGTATGTAATATTTGCAGGCAGCAATGGATCTCAAATGCCATGGTAAGGCTTTTGGAATTACCTTAGACAGTGGGGAGTTAGGAAAGTGACACAGAGAAGTATGATCCAGCTTTCATTTAAAAAAGAACACCTTGACAGCATTACTGATCATGGATTTGAAGAAGTAAAGAACTGCTAAGCCATGTGTGATGATGTTCATGTCTACACAAATTCAGAATCCCCTATGCTGCTGAAGTCCTGATTTCTGAAATCTTTTAATATAACCGCCTGCGCTTTTAAGTCTCCCAGTAAACACAACCCTCATTATTTTTCAGGACAATAGCCCCTTAATCTTTCTTCCTTGCCCAAGCCTATTCTTCCTTCTTGGCGACACTCCTATATCCCTATTCAGCCTGCAATGCATGGATCAACATTTCAATTACACACTCACAAACACCTCCATTCCCTTTGCCTTAACCTCAGCCCAGCCTTTCTGCCAATCCTCGGTTCAAGATATGCTCAACCAAATACACTTGTCCTTTGGCTATGAATAATCGTTTTATGAAAATTATGTGATTAGATTATCTTTATGCTGAGTCCTCACTGTTATCTTCCAATCCTTTTATTGCTACTTAACTCCCTGCTTTCTAGTTGTTTACAGTTGGAAGTTATATAAATCTTTCAAGAAGCTTGTTAAAAATTTTAGAACCCCAACCCAGATCAAGAGACACAGAATCGCCAAGAAAATCTGTATTTTAAAACAATATTCCAGTTGATTCTGATCTGATAAGCTTACGAAACAGTGCATAAGATAACCCTATAATTAAATAGCAACTCTTCTGAATTTATTTCACAACCTTAAAGCTGGAGCTCAGCCCTCCTCATTAATTTGCCTAAGTTAAATACCAAAAGAATAAAACAACTTCATTATTCTATATTCTCTTACATTCCTTTACTCAATTTCCCTTCCTGTCCATGTTTCTTTCAAAGCCCCACCCATCTGTTATCGACTGTGTTCTCTTCCCCACATTCCAGTGCTGGAAGTGTAACTCCCAATTTGACTGTATTTGGAGACAAGACCTTTACAGAATAATTAAGGTTGGGAGCCTGGGTGGCTCAGTTGGTTGGGTGACTGCCTTTGGCTCAGGTCGTGATCCCGGGTTCCCGGGATTGAGTGCCACATCAGGCTCCCAGCTCCATGGGGAGTCTGCTTCTCCCTCTGACCTTCTGCCCTCTCATGCTCTCCCTCACTCTCTCTCTCAAATAGATAAATAAAATCTTAAAAAAAAAAAGAATAATTAAGGTTAAATGAGGTCTTTATAAGTAAAGATAACAGGGCTTCTCTCTCTTTCTTCCTTTCCCTCCTGTTTTTCTATGACCTGATATACTTTTCCCAACCCTGTCTCACATAGGAAAGAAATTTTCTAACCTACAAGACCAATCTGATAAATCACTCTTTTTGAGGAGCCTTACCTGGCACTCCCATAGCTCATGTCCTCTTGAGTCCCCCAAACACTGGGTATAATGTAATGATATAGTTATATGCTTGGTAGACAAGTATTACTCCTGTTTTTTAAATTCCCAATTTGGGAGCCTGGGTGGTTCACTTGATTAAGCACCTGCTTTCAGCTTTGCTTAAGATCTCAAGGTTGGGTTCCCTGCTCCATGGGGAGTCTGCTTCTTCCTCTCTCTCTTCCCCTCTTCTTTCTCTCCCTCTACCCCTGTCCCTCCCCCTGCTCATTTTCTCTCTCTTGCTCTCTCGGCTCTCTTTCAAATAAATAAATAAAATCTTTAAAAAAAAAATCCCAATGCTAGGTACTTACTTAATATTCACTAAATGTGTATTAAATAAATGAATGAAAACAAACTACCTTTTCAATTCTTTTACTACATAATCCTGTATCCCATTTAAATCAAACTAGCATGAATATTTGTTTCTTAATACTTCTCTTTATACTCGTTCCTCAACCTGAAGTATATTGATCATCTCTAACATGCTTGCCTATCTCCAAAGGCAACACCTTCTTTACCCATGAAATTAAGTTAAATACAGATATCTTTGGCATGAAAGATAATGCCGTTTTACTGAAACTAAATTGCTATTTGGGATTTATGGCAGAAAGATGTAAAATCTGTTTTAGATGTTTCCATACTTGAACTTCAATACTTCTACTACCACCACGTTTTTGAGCATTAATATACACCAAACACTATTCTAAGTGTTTTCATGTGTCATTAATTTAATCTGCACAACAACCCTATGAAGTAGACATTGTTGCTATCATCATTTGCAGATCAGAAAATTAAGAGACATATGGTCAGTAACTTGTCTGGTAAAATGATATGGATTCTAGAGACTAAGATTTAGATCGAGGCATCCTAATCTAGAGCTTGAACTTTTGACCGGGAGGGTTTATTCCATCATCATCATTTCCTAAGTCTGTGTAATCATATCTCATACTCAATCAAACTGATCTCAAGCAATATACAAATGATAATTTAATGAGATATCATTTGATAACTTTATAGGACTCGTATTCATTTAAAGATAAGTATCATGATAATTATGAAATCTGTTGGAAGAAAGTATCTTATCCAATGATTGCTGGAAAAGGGAACAAAAAAATTACTTTTTGGCCTTTTTTTTTTTTTTTTTTTTACTTTTTGGCCTTTTTATTACTTTACTTATAGGTGAAATAATTCTGCAAGATGATTGCATAACACGATAGAGGAAAATTTTAGGTAAGATTTCCTGAAATGAGCTATTATGCTATCAGTTACTCTATTTTAAATTGTTTTGCGCAAAGAAGTGGATCCAAACCAACAAAATATCCCATTTTAGTGAAAATGCAATCCAACTACCATGGACTCTGTCCTACCATGTGTTCTACAATGAATCACTTACCCTCCTACTTTACTTGAACTACTGCAAAACTTTTCTTGCTATAGCATCTTGGGTTGTTATTTGGCCTTCAGTTCATGAGAACACACCTATGAACACAAATGCAAATGCTGGTACTAGGATAAAAGGTTGTCCTCCAAAAGGTGCAGAATGCACTAACATTAATTTTAGCTTCCCATAGAGAACTCTAGGATACTGAAGAATACGTGCCAGTTGGAAAATTCTTGGCTAGATTGAAAACCAGGCCATTCTCACAAACACGTACTCTGTTCACGAGGTCCTTATGTCAGAGAAGCTATGGTGGAAGCCAGATTAGCAGGAATACGGTAACAGAGTCAAAAAGAAAGGGAAATGTCTTTATTTTCTTTTTAATTTTAATTCTAGTGTAGTTATCATACAGCGTTATGTGAAATCTCTTTATTAAAACCTAGAACGCAGCTTAATAAAATGCTCATGTCTCTTTCTTTCTGACTCAGGTCCTGCTTTTACCACTAAAAGACTCAAGGGGATGGAAAGATTAGAAAAGCTATTCAAAGGGCACAAAAGAAACACTTTTTAAACTCTTCAAAATCACAACAAAGCTTCATCCACTAAGCACAGCATTATGTTTGATTATTTACTTCTCAGAGGTGAATGAGGAGGGGTGGCGGATCCCCCTAAACTACTACAGTTTAGAGTGTTCAGTAACAAGTAGCCTAAAGGTGAATGGGGTGGAAGAGAAGACAACCACTGTGGGGGGTTTTAAGACTCCTGAGCTGACAGTCAGGAAATCAGGTATTAACTCCCTGTGAGTCTCCAGGCAAATCAGTGCATTTATTTGATCGTTAGTTGCCTTTTCTTTCAAACATGACAGTTGGACTAGGGCAGAGGTCTCTGTTCAGTTCAGATGTAAGGTCTTAAGATTCTTTGGGGTGATCGCAGAACATGATGGAGGCACTGGTAGTTAAGATTTCCTGGAATCAAACAACAGTGCTGTACTGGGGTCTCTGTTGTAGGATATCACTGAAATATTTTAGCAAGTAATGGATGGGGTTGAAGACATAACCTCTCAGTTCTGCTGTACTCAGTGGAACATACTTTGTGTTTCCGTTTATGGAAGATGGGGTGGCACTTTTTCTCCTTGGGATCAAGTTACTCCACTTTGACTTTTAAAGGACTTGATGAAGATGTGTAGTAAATTTAAACCAGGGAAGGCACTTTTAACACCACACCCAAAAAATTACCCATCAGGGAAGTAATATTTCATTACATTAGTAAAGTAGCAGTAAATCTTCTATAAGGTAATGACTTGTCATCTGTGTGTTTAGTCCTTATTTCACAATATGAGTACAAATCTACAGTGTATATGTATGTATATGTGTGTGCATGCGTGTTTATTTAATGCAGTTGTTGGTAACACAAGTAAGCAGTCTGAGCTAAAAAATATAGGAATCCTCAATCCCAAATAAAGAGAAACCAACTTTTTGTCACCGTATATTATAAACTTGGTCAAATGTGGATAGTTCTTTCTTTAAATAACTCCAAATAGCTCCTTGTATATCGAATTTAATTAACTTCCAAATTTTGTGTTCATAAGAATTACCTGGAGCTATTGCTAAAAATTCAGATTCTTGGTCACTACCAGTATTAATCTCTAGCATAGTCACTCAAACATTGCTTATACACTGAAGTCACAGGGGAGCTTTAAAAAATACTTATGGCCATGAACTAAGTCAGACAGAAAAAAACCAAATACATATGCTTTCATAAATATGTGGAATCTAAAAAATGAAACAAAACAACAACTCCCCAAAACAAAAAACACAGAACAGATTGGTGATTGTCAGAGGGGTGTGGTTGTCAGAGGGGTTGTCAGAAGGTGGAGGAGATATGTGGGAGGTGGTGGGCAATATGAGTGAAAGAGGTCAAAAGTTCCAGTTATAAAGTAAATATGTCATGGGGATGTAATGTGATGTATGGTATGATGACTATAGTTAATAACTCTACACTGTGTATTTCGTAGTTGCTAAGCAAATAAATCTTAAAAGTTGTTGGGGTGCCTGGGCAGCTCAGGCAGTTGAATGTCTGCCTTTGACTCAGGTCATGATTTTGGGGTCCTGCGATCAAGCCCTGCATCAGGCTCCCTGCTCAATGGGGAGGCTACTTCTCCCCACCTCCCTCCCCCCTCTCATGGTGCTCTTTCTCTCAACTAAATAAATCAATCTTAAAAAAAGTTTTTATCACAAGAAAAAAAAATTGTAACTGTGTGTGGTGATGAATGTAACTAGACATTGTGCTGATTATTTTGCAATACATACAAGTATTGAATCATGCTGTGCACTTGAAACTAATGTAATATTATGTAGTTATATCTCAAGAAAAAATTAAAACAAACTCATGCCCCAGTTGAGCCCTAGAGATTTTGATTCAGTTTGTGGTGTGGCCTGGATATCTGGATTTTTGATGTTCCCTAGATGACTCTGTGGGGCAGATGAAGTTGGGGACCACTGATCTGGGAGACAAAGCCAGGGATGAACTGCTTTACAAAGGTCCTCCAGATGATTCCAATCACCAGGCAAGGTCAGAGAACGGGGATCAGATGCTCATCCTAATTGACAATGTTCACCTTTCCAAGATATCTTCAGAACCCCTGTGGACTTAATTCACATTATGTTTTAGATCCTGACTCTCACACCCATCTTCTGATTCACTCTCACTCTGGTGCACCTAGCTAATCTTCAAAGCAAGGATTCTGTTGCGTTAGAGTTTCTCAAACAAATTGAAAACTCAAATTTATTTTTTTATTAACATATAATGTATTATTCGCCCCAAGGTACATGTCTGTGAATCGTCAGGCTTACACATTTCACAGCACTTACCATAGCACATACCCTCCCCAATGTCCACAACCCAACCGCCCTTCATGAGAAAACTCAAATTCTTGAGCCACACCCTAGACCTGAAGGTGGAGTTCAGAAATGTGTCATTCTAACAAGCTTTCTGAGGGATTCCTGGGACCGCAAAAGTTTCAGTCTGTGGTATTAAAACTTGCCTGGAATGCTGTGCAAGAGATGACAATAAATGGTAGGTGTTCAAGAGCAGATGTTAATCCTGTTCTCATTTCCTCCCAGTTACATTACCTTTCACAGAGTGGAATTAATCCATTCTGTAGTAATACTGAAGAAAGCTTTTGAAAGTATTTAATTTGTGGATTCGGAGAGCTGTACTTATGAAAGGTGGATATGACTTATGAGTCAATGAGCACCCTGTTACTCCAAAAATACAAAATTGGTTATGTATTGACACTTAGGATTGGGGGCATAGCCTAAAATCAGAGAAAGTAAGGTTATCAGTGCATAAATCACTTTGTAGCTCCTTGATCTTGCTGTTTTCTGTGTAGTTCATCAATTTGAGATAATGAATTCATTTTTTAAAAAAATCTTAAAATTTTGTTTACTATCATCCAGTTGTATATTAAAGGTATTATCTTATTTTCATCAGGACCCCCAAACAACTCAGGAACAAAAGGCCTAAAATTAAATAGTAAATACTTTTTATGAAATACCCATTTGTTTCACATATATTTAACCTGCTAGATTGTGGGGCAGTGCTGGAATTGCACAGTCTGTCTTGTTAGCCATTGTGTGTGTGTGTGTGTGTGTGTGTGTGTGTGTGTGTGTGTGTGTATTTAAAGATTTTATGTATTTATTTGGCAGAGAGAGACACATCAAGAGAGGGAACACAAGCAGGGAGAGAGGCAGGCAGAGGGAGAAGCAGGCTTCCCGCCAAGCAGGGAGCCTGATGGGGAACCCAAAGGGGAGCCCAACGAGGAGCCTGATGCAGAACCCAATGTGGGACTCAATCCCAGGACCCCAGGATCATGACCTGAGCTGAAGGCAGACGCTTAACGACTGAGCCACCCAGGCACCCCTTGTTAGCCATTGTGTAACTAAAACTTAATTCTACACTTAGCATATAAGGGATTAAAATATTTGATGATCAAATTAAGGCACATATATTGTTAAATATTTTCCAAATATGAGAACTTGGAAGAAAAATTCACTTATAGTTAGAATCATGTGGAGAACAGTAACAGAAGTAGCAGCAACAGTATGGTGACTTCAAACATGGAAACATATTTGTATATCTATATATCTATACTCACAGATTTCCCTATGGCATTTATCCTGTATAGGAAAAATATAGACTGATTATCCATTTTAGTTGTGACAGGTCATGATTCTTGACTCCATCAAATACGTGAAAGCCTAAATTAGGAGCTGGACTAGTTAGTGTTTTCTAGCTTTATGTTAGCTGTGTAATTAAGATAGTTATATAGTACAGCTCTCTATCTAGATGGATAGATGGTAATCCAGATAGCAAAATATATACCTATCTATGATATAACTAGAAGTAAAAAGATTATTTAAAGAAGTCCATGTCATTGCATGACCAATAGATTCCAATTTGGCAGTTTGTAAGCTTTGAACTTAATTTGTTTTTTGTTGTTGTTGTTAATTTATTTCTTTGCTCTTCTTTTATTATTATTATTTAGAAAATGATGACAAGTCAATACATTTCATATGGGCTAGCAGGGTGCTAAGGGTATTTCACAGTAGAGAAGAGCAGTCGCTGGTAGACTGTCCCAACTCTAGTTCCTAATTATCATGAGATAGCTGTATGTGTGACCTTAAGGGTCAAGATTCAGTCAGAAGAGAGAATACTGGCAGCTTGAATATTACCAAAGTATAAAGTTGTTATTTAGGTCCATGAAGGAGAATTCTCATTTTCTCAGAGATTGTAAGTGTAGGAAGCAGCCATCATCTCCAATAGTGGGGGAACAGAGATACAGTTGCTGAAATCTAGAAAGGGAGGGGTCCCATGAACCGGGACCTGCACACCCTGAGGGGAAGAGTTTAATTAAGTTGGTTCTGCAAGTGTTGGACTACTGCAAACTTGCTCCTGCATCTAGAGAAAGGACTTCTGCTGCTGGAGTGAGGAAACAGGCAAGACTAATGTCCATGGCACACACAAGCAGACAAGAAGCCTACTGGGAGTCGGCAGGAAGCAGCCAGAAGAGATTATCCCCCTCATCTTCCTCCTCCAGCCCTGCAGTCGCCCTCTTGCGTCCCCTTTTGGCAAAACCTAGCATAGGCCCTGCTGGAGAAGTCCAACTGTGGCTTCTCAGCTTCGGAATCACAAATCACAGCAAAGAAAGGCTGTTTCAAGCTTGGAGATAAGGTAATAACTCGGGCAGGTAGCATAGTGATTAAGTATTGCATGGTAGATAAGAGCTGGGCCTAGTAGATTGCCCTAATTTAGTTCCTGACCCCATCACTTACTAGCTGTGTGATCTTTGGTTACTTATCCTTGATAAAATTAATTTGCCCTAGGTATGAAATGGGAACAGTGTTAACATCTTGGACTTGTGGGAAGTAAATTCAATATGAAGTAAACTGCTTCATATATAGCCTCAGATAAATGTGTGAACAAATGTTAGGTCTTAAACTTTTAATTTGTATTATATAGCAAGATAGTACCCTGATTTCTTTTCAGTAAAATTTCTGACTATATAATAGATCAGTGGTTTTCAACTTACATGCCTCCAGTACAGGGAAAGACTTGTACTTATAGTTACATAACTGTAAATTAATAGGTACATTTCAAGCAACAGAATTCTGAAAGTGTATCTGCTGTTATTATCTCACAGTTTTCCCATTATGTACCATGTCCTTGTTATTATTTAATTACAGTTTGGCAGAGGATAGAGACAACTAAATAATTGCAGTACCGTAGTATAAAGACCAGGATAGGGGACATGTAGGAATATAACAGAGATGGGCAACTAAACTCAACAAGGTCTCAGGGGAAACTTTCCAAGGAATAGAAGCTTGATACCTGAGTAGGCTAGCCAGGCAAAGTTTGTGGGGAAGACAGGCATACTTGACATACTTTATAAAATTAAAATTAAAAATTTACAAGCGGGGTGCCTGGGTAGCTCAGTCAGTTAAGCATCTGACTCTTGATTTCGGCTCAGGTCATGATCTCAGGGTCTTGGGATGGAGCCACATTTAGGGCTCCCCACTAAGTGGGGAGTCTGCTCAAGGATTCTCTCTCTCCCTTTTCCCCTCCCTTCACTCACTCATACTCTCTTTCAAATAAATAAATCTTAAAAAAAATTATAAGCAAAAGGTTTGGGACCTCTTTAGTGACAATGTAAAGCTAGCATTCAAAGAACATATTAAAGATCTTCAGATTCCACAGTGAGAATGTTTAGTCCTATTTCTTGAAAGGGTTAGGAGAATGTCATCTGTGGTGTTTGTTGTTGTTTTCAATCCTAGAAAGCTCAGTGGAGTGCTCAGTAGGTCATCAAACTCCATATATACTTGCTGGAAAGTATAGTTTTATAGTTTTATACTATTATAGCTCAGGGTATGTCTGAGTAAGATTAGTATCTATCATATATCGAGGCCTGGAATAATCAGCTGAGCAACTTGACGTACAGAACAGAGATTACGAAGTGGGAAAATAAGTGAAATATGTCTGTTAATTCAGTTAATAATAATCCAATTTATGTATCTGTGTCCATCTCTACATATATATATATACTGTCAGAATCCCGTATTCTG
This sequence comes from Procyon lotor, assembly GCA_028646535.1. Classification (NCBI taxonomy): domain Eukaryota; kingdom Metazoa; phylum Chordata; class Mammalia; order Carnivora; family Procyonidae; genus Procyon; species Procyon lotor. The sequence goes on from CM053604.1 coordinate 80,334,019, forward strand.
ACGGGGTGATGTTTAAAGGCTTTTGCACCACATTTTTTTCCTTCTTGGTCCTTGGTTTTGACTGCTAGAGAGATCAAAGAACTATTGCTATGAATGTTTTAACAGAGTTATTGTCGTAGTGTGAAATGACTCTAAACATCCCTGACTTCTTTTTCCAATTGAAATAACAATTATAAAATGTAAATTTAATCTGTGTATTTAGTTTTCACACATGGTATTATTTGTTGCACAGAATATCATTGGCCAGGACATCTAGATCTCTTAGTTCAATTCCAGATCTGTTTTTAATGATCTGTTACTTTCTGACCTAATAAATCCTACTTTGTCCTAGACCATTATTACTTTATAAAATACATGTGCTATTAACAACCACAAAACAGGTAACAAAATGGCCATAAATACATATCTATCAAATTACTTGGAATGTAAATGAACTAAATGTTCCAATCAAAGGACACAGGATGACAGAGCGAATAAAAAAATAAGACCCATCTATCGGCTGCCTATAAGAGACTCACTTCAGACCTAAAGACATCTGCAGATTGAGAGTGAGGGAATGGAGAAATATTTATCGGGTAAATGGATGTAAAAAGAAAGCTGGAGTAGCACTACTTATATTGGACAAAGCAGACTTCAACCAAAGACTGTGACAAGAGTCAAAGAAGGACACTACATAATAACAAAAGGAACAATCTAAGAAGAAGATACAAAAATTGTAAATATTTATGCCCACAAAAGGAGAGGACCCAAGTACATAAAAGTTAATAACAAACATAAAAGAATCAATAGTAATCCAATAATATTGGGGGATTTTATCACCCCTTACATCAACAGACAGATCCTCCACACAGAAAATTAGCAAAGGAACAGCAACTTTGAATGACACGTCAGACCAGATGGATTTAAGAGATATATTCAGAACATTCCATCCTAAAACAGCAGCATACACATTCTTTTCAAGTGCATACAGAACATTCTCCAGAATAGATCACAGATCAGGCCACAAAACAAATCCCAACAAATTCAAAAAACTGAAGTCATAGAATGCATCTTTTCTGGTCACAACACTTTGAAACTAGGAATTAACCACAAGAAAAAAATCTAGAAAGAACACAAATACATGGAGGTTAAATAACATGCTACTAAACAATGAATAGGTCAACCAAGAAATCACAGGAGAGATCAAAAAATACATGGAAACAAATGAAAATGAAAACACAATGATTCAAGAACTTTGGGATGCAGCAAAGGCAGTTCTAGGGGGGAAGTTTATAGCATCAGAGATCTACCTTAAGAAGCAAGAAAAATCTCAAATAAACAACCTAAGCTTCCCCCTAAGGATGGGAACATGACAAGCATGTCCACTCTAACCACTTCTACTCAACATAGTACTGGAAGTCCTAGCCACAGCAATCAACAGCAGAAAGAAGTAAAGGCATCCAACTTGGTAAGGAAGAAATAAAACTTTCACTATTTGCAGATGACATGATACTCCCCAAAGAAAACCTGAAGGACTTCACCAAAAAACTAGAACTAATAGATGAATTCAGTGAAGTTGCAGGATACAAAATCAACCTACAGAAATCTGCTGCACTTCAATATACTAATCTTAAACTGCAGAAAGAGAAATTAGGAAATCAATCTCAGTTACAACTACACAAAAAATAATATAATCCCTAGGAATAAACCTAATCAGAGAGGTGAAAGACTTGTTCTTTGGAAACTATAAAACATTGATGAAAGAAATTGA
>CM053604.1:80336268-80403114 GCA_028646535.1 Procyon lotor
ATTATATTATTTTTTGTGTAGTTGTAACTGAGATTGATTTCCTAATTTCTCTTTCTGCAGTTTAAGATTAGTATATTGAAGTGCAGCAGATTTCTGTAGGTTGATTTTGTATCCTGCAACTTCGCTGAATTCATCTATTAGTTCTAGTTTTTTGGTGAAGTCCTTCAGGTTTTCTTTGAGGAGTATCATGTCATCTGCAAATAGTGAGAATGAACTGATGGTTGCTAGAGGGGAGGTGGGTGGGAGGACAGGTGAAACAGGTAATGGGGATTAAGAAGAGCACTTGTCATGATGAGCACTGGGTGATGTATGAAAGTATTGAACCACTATATTGTATGTTATAGTTATCTATGTTAACCATAGTGGAATTCAAATAAAAATAATACATGTGGTATTTATCATCAGGCTACTCCTAGGATTCTACACGTGATTAGGGAGGCAATGATTTCAAAGCTGCCTGATGTACTCTGGGGAACAATATATTGCCTAAGATTAGCATAAAATTAATTAGCATTAAATAAATGCATTCATACACTAATAAGAAATATTAACAAAAATCTTTTACACTTTGTGCAATCTTATTTATTAAGAAGGCAACAGAGTAATTTTAGACTATTCCCTGTCAAGAGGGAAAGGATGATGAAATATAAATGTCTACGTATGTGTATATGTTTGTTCTGAGCAGAAACTAACATGGGAGCGAATAACTAGAAACACAGATATTCTTGATGCCTCAGTTTCAGCAGACAGTGTACACATGTAAAATGGGACTAAACACAGCATATGCAGAATAACTATAAAGTGTCCAGTAATCAAATGAGGAAAAAGATTCAGAAAGGAAATGTGATGTTTCCAAAGTCACACAAATAAAGAGAGAGCAAAGAAAGGACACTTATGTCTCAGTTCAGATTAAATCAACAAATAATAAGTATTTGCTAAACATCTTCTTGGGGAAATGTAGGAATAAAGCACAGTTCCTTAGGAATATATAATCTAGTATAGTTTCCAGTTCTTTATGCATTTATACTGTATTAGGGAAATAATGTGAAGAAAGGCATGAGCTGAGGGTCCTTATGACAAAAATACATCATTTCGAAGAGCTCCTGGGTGGCTCAGTTGGTTAAGTATTCAGTTCTTGGTTTTGGCTCAGGTCGTGATCCCAGGGTCCTGTGTGGGGCTCTGCACTCAGTGCGGAGTCTGCTATGGGTTCTCTCCCTCCCCATGCCTATTCTCCAGCCTGTTCTCTCTCTCTCTCTCTCTCAAATAAATAACTAAGATCTTGAAAAAAAATATATCATTCTGAGATGCCCAGAGGGGATGTGTTATATTTTATATATATAAACATATATGTTTGTGTTATATGCCTATGTAAATGGCAAAGTTTAAATAATTATTTTGGGAAAACCAAGTAAGGAAATGCAACAGGTTAAAGGAAAACAAAATGGACACCAATACAATGTCAGTTATATTTTCAAAACACCTGATCATCTTTAACTATTTGATTAATTTGTCTGTTCTTATCATGTACTGAGTTAAAGATAGGAGTAGCTCTGCATCGGGAAGGCCCACTCAAATACACTGATTTATCCCTCTTTGGGAACTGATTTCCCGTCTTACAGGTGCAGTTTCAATTAAACCCAACCAGGCTGTTTGGTAAACCACACTGCTGCAACTTCAGGGTAATTTCCATAAATAGTACTAGAAATTAGAAACCTAAGGTTCTAAATGACTTAGTGGTTCTCTAATTGTTTAACTCGGTAATTAAGCCATCTACAGGGGAGGGCTGTGCCGACTACCTTGATTACTTACTTTGTAATGTTTTAGTTGTTGCAACCGTTTTGCAGACTAAATCCATTGTCAGATTTGCGATCCTGGGTCTATGTAATCTATCTTACTTTGAAAAGCCTAGGCAATTATTCTATATTAAGAAGCTTCTCTCACAGGAATATAGCTTTGACCATGAAGGTAGTAGGCAGAGTAGAAAATAAAGGTTCTATTATGATATACTTAAGTAGGCTACTTCTCTATAAGCCGAGTTTCCAAATACTCCATGTTAAGAATGGTGTCACAGGACCTAACAGCAACTCTGCAAGATTAGCTCTAGCTTTCTTTGACCAGTGGCTACTTTAGAAATGTACAGTTTCCCAAGCAGAGTACTTTGTAAGAAAACATTCATTTTTTTATGTCTTAGTTCTGGTATTTTCGTTAAGGTGATCTCTTCTTAACTTATGTTAAAACTTATGTTACTTGATTAGGTGTTGTAAAGTAAAATATAATGATTCTCTCTCCTATGTAAAGTTATTTACAGATCTTGTAAGTTAACATGGCTTTTACTGCCACTTCACCCAAGGTTTGAAAAGATCATTCAAAACTAAATACTAAAACAGTACAGAGTTTTCAGATATTTTTTATTAATTAATAAAATAAATTAATAAAAACCAAGGCTAGCAGATTTCTGGTATGACACATGGAGACTATCTCGTGTTGTTATAGACACTGATGTCTTCCTTTTCAAGCATTATTGGTCTTCAGTCTTGGCAAACAGAATCCCCGTTTGGCTAAGGCAGTGATGCACCCATTCTACTGGGTGAATTTTAACATATGCACATCATAGCAACACCTCTCCTTTTTGTCCATGATTGGTCTTGGCCAATTAAAAGTAAGGGAGATCTGCTGAGAAACGTCTTCTAAGAAAGATATTCCTTATAAAAGAGGGATACTCAAGGAGAAAGCCTTTGTTTCTGTCAGTTCCTTGCTTTCTTGCTTGGATGTGCAGCTCTAGCCTCCATATTGCAACCATGAAAGCTGAAAGATGGAAAGAGCCCAAATCCCGATGGCGCCATTGAGTGACTGCACCAAACTTGGGACCACCAACCTACAGACTTCTTATAGGAGATAAAGATCATATTGTTTAGGCCACTCCAGATGGGTAATGCCCTGCTTTTAGATGAAGGTATTTTAACCAATAGAAGGGATGAAGAGCAGCTCTTGGATGATCATTAAAAGGCATTTTGATGATGTGTTAATGCTATTGATTCTAAGCTTTCAGAAACGGAAATATCTAACATAAACTCCCTAATTTTGATAAAATCTATGTCTATCAGTATCAGTGAGTATTCTTAATATGATTTTTACATCACAAATTTTTATTCATTTTCTACTTATTTTCCATAGTTGCTTTTTATATCTTGCATTGCCATTCATGAATCCTGTATTAGCATTATTCTATGGATTTTCTCTATTTTAGAAAATTTCAAGTACCATTGACCATTGAACAACACAGGTTTGAACTGCATAAGTTCACTTACAAGGATTTTTCCATAGGTACAATATAGTACTATAAATGTATTTTCTCTTATTATTTTAATATTTTTTCTCCAGATTACTTTGTATATTGTATATTCTAAGAATATAGTGTGTAATACATAAACAAAATATGTGTTTGTTGACTGTTTATGTTATTGGTAATGCTTCTAGTCAACGGTGGGTGATTCGTATTTGGGGTTTCGATGCTCCTAACCCCTGCCCTATTCAGGGGTCAGCTGTAATAAATCAGGTTATAGTTTTCTTTCAGCACTCACCAAAGGTTTGTTTATTTGTATGCGAGGGGAAGTTAGAAAATGTGGTGTCAGATACAAGAATGGAAAGATATAGTTTATGTGCACAAGGATCTCACATTCTAGTAGGAATCTGACATGTATGTAAATAATTACAGACCATATTGTCGAGGTAAAAATCTGACCAAAGAGCTAGTGGTGTTTGAAAGGAGAGATGGTTTCAGGAATGCTTCACAATGGGATTTAAATTTCATGATGGTGGGGGCTCCTGGGCGGCTCTGTGGGTTAAGCCTCTGCCTTTGGCTCAGGTCATGATCTCAGGGTCCTGGGATCGAGCCCCTCAGCGGGAAGCCTGCTTCTCCCTCTCCCTCTCCCCTGACTTGTGGTCTCTCTCTGTCAAATAAATAAATAAAATCTTAAAAAAAAATGTCTTTAAAAAAATTTCATGATGGTGAAGATTTTTTAAAAATGGAAATGAGGAAGAGTCTGTCCCATAACTCTCTATCTTTCTAATATAATTTCTCCCACACAGCACATGTCCATAGCTTGGAGATTGGTATTGCTGGAGTGATGATTTTACAATGCGATGTAGTCAGTTTGGGCTATATCTTAAAGGGATAATTGAACATCTGCAATCAAATTCCTCTTCTCTTCATTCTGCTTCTGTTCAATTGATTCAAGGAGTTGTTTTGTGGGGGTTTTTATCATATCATATATCTTTTGTTGAATTTTGGTCCAGCCCAACAGATCATGTAAATGTATGTGCTTATGGGGGGAATTTTAGTGGAAGAAGGCGGCCTATTTTTCTTTTTAACTTCAGACCATTTTTTGGAAGTTATTTGTTATAATTATCAGATCCTTTCTATTACCTAAAAGTCTTCATGCCCTCCCTGGAAATTTGAAATCCAAGACTGGAGTCACATATTTAATCAGTTTGACCCTCGCTGTATTTGAAATTATGTGAACAGCAATAGTGTCAGGAGCTGTCACAAATATTTCAGTATGGTTCAGCTGTCGAGGGACTGAATATTTTCATGCAGGGGCTTCTGTACTACGCAGCCATTCATTTATTCATTCATTTAACACAAGATTTTTACCATACGTTGAACCAGGTAGTGTTCTTGGCCCTGAAGATAGAACAGTGAATATAAAAAACAAGTCTCTCTTCTCATGGAGATTAAATTCTAATGGTAGCTGTGATTAGCTTGATAATAAACTAGCTATCAAATTCTGCTCTACAGTCATTTTCTCTAGAGAGCCTTCTTAGACATTTTTCAGGCTCTGTTCCCACATTACTCTGTTGGTTCTTTTGGTTTTTTCCTCCCTCTGTAGCAATGATTTGCTCTTCCTTTTGTCTGTCTATCCCTATTTCTCACCTCCCCAAACCCCTCAGGAAGCTAGGAGATAGAGGGCAAAGACCAATATTTTATAATCTTTGTATCAAAAGGGAATATATTGAATAGATCTTTATAAGTGAATGAATGAATGTAGCTAAATATTTCATAACCACTATGTGTGTGACAAACTTTAGGGGCCTCCTCACCAAGATTTCTCTCTCAATGTGTCACAAAAATTCAGTGTGTATGGATTTCCAAGCATATGAACCAAATGTGATAGTCATAGAGGTTTGATGGTCCATGTTTAATTGACAATCAGCAGTTTAAAAAAAAAACATTATCTTGAACTTCTGGGCTATAAAACATGCATCTTTTGAAATACCGTTGTGGGAAAATGTAGGTATTGGGGCCAGATGTTTCAGAAGACCAGCTCACTGAGCTGAGAATCTCCTGAACTTGATGTTAACACAGTAGGGTAATGATGCGGTGTATTAGCTAACGGCACGCATGCAGCATCGTATTATTCTTTCATTCCACTTCGATACCAGAGTCTGCAGAAGTGTATACAAGGAAGTTGTTTCCCAGACATGATAGTAAAATTGGGTTTGTAAAGAAAAGTGGCTTTGAACATTCTATTCACTTCCACCATGCCTAACTAACTGTTAGAAGTTCAGTAGCAACAGGGGCGCCTGGGTGGCTCAGTCGTTAAGCGTCTGCCTTTGGCTCAGGTCTTGATCCCAGGGTCCTGGGATCGAGCCCCGCATCGGGCTCTCTGCGCGGCAGGGAGCCTGCTTCTCCCGCTACCATTCCCTCTGCTTGTGTTCCCTCTCTCGCTGTGTTTCTCGCTGTCAAATAAATAAAATCTTAAAAAAAAAAAAAAAAAGAAGTTCAGTAGCAACAACCTATAAGGACAGTACTGGCCTCAGTTAGAGTTGGCTATATCCAAGTTCACTGTCAAGGCTTAGCCAGTCTAGTAAAAATGGATTGGACTGCTAATCATTTTCCCCCCATGTAGTGTAGCTAGGACTTCTTAGGAAGTGGAAAGTATTCCCAAAGATTTGATGACTTATAAAGTACCAGAGAGTTTAGAAAGTTCTCTTACATAGTATCTCCTTTAATCTTTATGAGGCTGAAAAGTAGGTCTTTTACTGACATTTTGCAAGTTGGGAAATGAGGCACTGATAAGTTGTGCGATATACTTCAGTTCACATTCCTCTAAAAAGTGGCAGTACCAGGGTGAAACTCAAGTTCCAAGAATGCTTCGTGAGGCCATTCACATAAAGGGAGGCATTTTAGCAGACAGAGCAAATAGTAAGTCAGTTCTGACTACACACTATGCTGATACAAGTGCCAGGGGAAGACTAACTTTTCTGTGCGGTGGGGATTTTCCTCTGTGAAACTCCCAGAAAGTGGGTCTGAAGAAAGGTAGAATGCTTTAAGGAAATACTTGAGAGGAGCGGATTAACGAGAAAAGAGGAAGCAAGAAAGAATTCCCTGTTCTTTTATTAATGTAAGCCTCTCACTAACTTTATATACACTGTGTTAGTGCTGACACGGTGCAGAAAAAATATTTCAGCAACATTTTTTAAAAATTTTATTTATTGGGGTGTCTGGGTGGCTCAGTGGGTTAAAGCTTCTGTCTTTGGTTCAGGTCATGATCTCAGGGTCCTGGGATCGAGCCCCGCTTCGGCTCTCTGCTCAGTGGGGAGCCTGCTTCCCTCTCTCTCTGCCTGCCTCTGCCTACTTGTGATCTCTGTCAAATAAATAAAATCTTAAAAAAAAATTATATTTATTTATTTGACAGAGAGAGAGAGAGAGAAAGCACACAATGGGGAGGGGGACTGTAGGCAGAGGGAGAGGGAGCCCAATGTGGGGCTCGATCCTAGGACCCTGAAATTGTGACCTGAGCTGAAGGCAGCCGCTTAACCAACTGAGCCACCTGCTGCCCCTCAGCAACAAATTTTAATACTTTCTAATATTCATGGGGGCAATCTACTCTATTTCTTGTTACCATTTCAAGGGTCTTAAAAATAAACATTTGTTGTAATTAAGCTACAATTATTATATTGCTATTGTTCAGTTATAAGTACAGAATCCAAATCAGGGTTAATTCTACGATTTTTTAAAATTTATGTATTTATTTATGAGAGAGAGTGATCTCATGCCCAGGAGCTGAGCAGGGGAGAAGCAAAGAGGGAAGGAGAGGGAGAAAATCCCAAGCAGACTTGGCCCTCAGTGGGCAGCCCACCCGGGGCTCGATTCCACAACCCTGAGATTAAGACCTGATCCGAAACCAAGAGTCTGACGCTCAACCAACTGAGCCATCCAGGCTCCCCTAATTCTAAGATATTTCAAAGAAATGTATATTCACAATCTACAGCAATCATAATTTAAGTTCTTTCTGTTAAGAACTATTTAAGTTCTTTCTATTATCTCTAAAAATTATCACAACTAGCCAAATGCTTACAATCAAAGTGCCTCAGTTTTCTCATCTATAACACAAGGTAGTGAAAGGAATAATTCTGAAATCTGGCTGATGATGAAAATAAAATTGTGAACTTTTATTTTTATTTATTTATTTATTTTAAAATATTTTATTTATTTATTTGACAGAGAGAGATCACAAGTAGACAGAGAGAGAGAGAGGGAAGCAGGCTCCCCGCTGAGCAGGGAGCCTGATGAGGGGCTCCATCCCAGGACCCTGAGATCATGACCTAAGGCAAAGGCAGAGGCTTTAACCCACTGAGCCACCCAGGTGCCCCGGGAGCTTTTATTTTTAATGAGAAAAATTTTTGATTAGTTTTAGATTTACAGGAAACTTGATAATATAATACAGCAAAGCCCCATAGGCCCCACATTCATTTCCCCTTGCTAACATCTCACATTAATATGGTGCATTTGTTATAATTAATGAGCCAATACTAATACACAATTATTAACTATCCATACTTTATTCAGGTTTTCTTACTTTTTATCAAATATTATTTTTCTGTTTAGAACCCCACCCAGGATACATCACATTTGGTCATCGTGTCTCCTTAGGCTCTTCTCTGCTGTCATAAGATTTTTAGACCTTATCTTTCATGACTTTCATAGTTTTGAGAAATACTGGCCAGGTATGTTGTAATGTTCCTCTATTGAAGGTTAGGTGTTGCTTTTTTCATAATTAGACTGGAGTTATGAGTTTAGGGGAGGAAGACTGGGGATTTTCTAAAATATATATTTTTGTATTTGTTTTTAATTTGGTAGATATGGGGTGGGACCTGAGAATTTAAAATTTTACAAAATCTCCTCAGGGCTCAGTCATTGATTACACTGTGTCTTCTGGTAGGTGCTATTTGCTCTGTCTACTAACAATCTGACACGAGTTAAGGATTGAGATTTGAGGATCTAGTCTTCAAACCTGGAAATTTCTTAGTTATTCTTATTTTTTTTTTGATATTCCTTCCTTTCTTCTCTTCTGAACTCCAGTTACATGTACCATTGAATAAGTATATTCTTCAGGTCTCTTGACTTTTGTGGGGTTTTTTTGTGTGTGCGTGTGTTTGTGTGTGTTTCTCTCCTCCATCCTGAGGTAATTTCTCAGAACAATCTTAAGATTTACTAATTTCTCTTCACAAATATGTAGGATTTATTCTACAGAATAGATTTTTAAGATTCCCAATTTCTTCATGTTTAAACTTTTCTTGACATAGGTTTTTGCTTTACTAATTTGAAGGAATTTTTTATTTTGACTTTCAATAGATTTATCCCTTCATTAAGTACATTTTAAAGTCTTTGTCAAATAATTCTACAAGATTAATTTTATTTACAAAGAATTCAGGCTTGGAGCACTGATTTTTGTTTGTTTGCTTTTCTTAACATTAGAGTTCTTCATGTGTCTCTGGACTTTAGTATACACTTTATTTTAACCGGAGAGGGATTTTTTCCTGTTGGTCTGCCTCTCCTGCTTAACTTTCAGTGTCTGTAACTGCCTTCAGCTGGCACTGCTGAGCCACCAATCCAGAACCAAGTATACTAACAGCATTTTCAAGCTCCTGCTGTGGGTAGATATTGGGGATACCAAAGGGCCAGCCACTGCCGTCGGCTAGCAACTTGATTTCATTCCTAGTTTTGGGTTTTCGAACATCCATATAGCCACTGTCTTCTGTATAGCCAGGTTTCCAGCCTTTTTATTCAGACTCTCTTCGCATGTGTGGGAGCCTTGGCCCAACCCCTGGTTTTAAGGTGGGAACCGGCTTTATCCTCTTCCCTGTACAAAGTACCGAATTAGTTACCTATTGCTGTATAGCACATTGTCACAAACTCAATAGGTCAAAACAACACACACTTATTTTCTCACTGTTTTGTGGGTAAGGAATCTGAGCATGGGTTGGTTGGGTTCTGTGACTAGGGTTTTCTCAAGGCTACGGTCAAGGTGTTGGCCCAGCTGCCCTCAGACTGGGCAAGAATATACTCGAAAGCTCATTCAATTGTCGGCAGAATTCATTTCTCTGCAGCTATATGACTGAGGACCTCAACTCCTGGAGGGTTTTTGGTTTGAAGTCACTCTCGGGTCCTAGAAGCTGCCCATAGTTCTCTGCCATGAGCGCTTCCCCAACATGGCCGCTTACCTTATCAAGCCTGCAAGGAGAGGCTCTCTCCTTAGTAAGGGTCCGGTTCCGGTTTTAAGGGCTTGCACAGGATACCTTTAAAGTCATACCTACCCAGAATAATCTCCTTTTGATGAACTCAACATCACCAGATTTGGAGCCTTCACATATGAAATATCCCTTTATCTTTGCCATATTCTATTGGCTAGAAGCGAAACAAAGTCCTACCCCACACGAAGGGAGGGGATTATAGAAAGCGTGATGCCAGGAGGTGAGAATCATGGAGTTACCCTGGGGTCAGCCTGCTTCAAGCACTTTTAATCCCAAGACCACCATCTGTGTCGGGTCCCAGAAGTGACAGCCCTCACCCCCAGCTGGGCTCTCTGCTTTGCATTTCTGTTCTATTTCTAGTTCAGGAGGATGATTACCTTGTTTTTAATTCCTCTGTCTCATTAGTGTGATTTTTCCTTCTGTATTTTATCAGTCATTATTTTTTGTTTGAAACAGAGAGGTTATATGAAAGCATAAAGTTAGCCATTTTACTCTGTCCATGTCTTATAAAAATTTCTACTTGGTCAGGGTCAGAACAGGTTTCTGAAGTTCTAGATACGTTTTCATGGTAAGGAAGAACTTAACCAAATGGTTTTGGGAAGAAGGTCTGGTAGAGAGGATTATTTATAGTGGAAAAAGAAAGGGAATTGGTAAATATAACTAGGTATACCTAACCATCACATTTTGTAAAAAATTTTAAAAGTAGCTTGCATCTGCTTTACAGTAAGAACCTCAACGATACCCTGAAAAGAGCCACACATCTTGATATCTTCACATTATAGAAATATGTTCTCACTGAAGTAGGTTCTTTTCCTACCTGGTTGCGCTTTTTTATAGGATATTCCTTCAGACAGTTTACTTACTACACCGTAGTTCTTTGGTACACAAAAGTAAGGGAAGCAATGAATGAAAAACAAAGCAAGAATAGAGATATTCAAAATGGAGTTCCAACTATAAAGTAAAACACACACAGGTAACATAAAGTCTGAACACTAGGGCCAAAGTTCTTGATATTTATTGTTTTTCATTGATACAGAAATCTACTTTCTTTGCAGACCTCGGGAGGGTCAGGCTTAGAACTAGCACTTATGGACAAGCATATACTTAACAGTGTTATCTGGCAGCTGATGTGTGGCCTGAGAAAGTGACTTTTGAAGTGCTATGGTCCCAAGATAACCACATGAAATGAGGCACGCAAGATTGCTTATACCAATCTGCCGAGGAAGTCCCTTATTTCTTCTTTGAAAACAATACAATTAGTTCTTTATGTTCAAAGGCAAAGGATATAATTCTAAAAAAATAAAATAAAATCAAGGTTTCTAGGTATCTTCTTTAACCTTCCCAATAAATGCAAGTTGACTATGCAGATTAACTCGTGTTTACTTCGTGTTTACTTTGGGAAGCACACAGACCATGGTACTAGGGTGATGAAATATTGGGTCAGGAAGTTTTGATATTTTAGAATTATGTTCGGTGGATCTGAGTACTGCTATAGAAGAGTGATAATAAAAAGATATGAAGATTAGCATCTATAAAAGTATAAAGCAGATATGATAAACATGACCACATTCACCTAGTGGTAGAATTATTAGAACTGGTTGGTATTGCCTGGAGCTTGCAGTGTATTTAGGTCAAATAAATGATGGTGCTGTAATTGCAATATATAATAAAACTCTTCATTCCCAGGAGGCAATACAGGCTAAATATGGAAAGGCTGCAATAAGTAACACCGGGAAAATGGGCAGGAAAGAAAGCAATCGTGGACACAGCCTTATCTTTGATGTCATGTAGGACCCTTTAAAAATCCTCTCCTTTAAAATCTTGGCTGTGTCACTGAGACTCAATATAGGGCTATATAGGAATCCAGTATAGCAAACTTTCCAATTCTGAAAGACCAAAGGTTATAAGATTTGCTACTCCCATGAGTTTTCTACAACTAACTCTGAACAGGGTTCATCATGAAGTTTTGGAAATTATTTTAAAAGATTTAACTTATAGGATACTAGATTAGGGAGCAAGTTTCATTGAGGACATTACGCATGAAAATAAATAGTGTTTTAAAGGGACATACAGAATAAGCTAATATCTACTGTCATATAATCAAAATTATTAGGAGTATAAGCTTTCTTGTCTTGCTTTTTATATGAGATATTCTTTTAGACAATTACAAAAAATTCTTTGATGAGAATCTGGAAGTTGTCAGGTGCTCTAGCTATCTCCATCATTTCCACAGTTTCAGAAATCCCTTTGTTTCTCTGATCCTTCTTCTCTGTTACAATTTGATCCACAGATTAATTTTCTAACATTGTCTATGATGCATAATAAAATTGAATTATGATGAAAAAATTACTGTGCACATATTAAAAATTATGAAAAAATGAAATAATCAGTGCATATAAAAACATCGAGTATGGCCCATTTGTATATAGCATGTAATTGAAACTGAAATCAAGATGTTTGGAAGATAATAAGAGATGAAGAAAAAGGAAGAAAGAAAGAACAAAAAGGGAAAGGTGAAGATGTGACGGTATGCCTGTTTTTATCTTACAGATTTTGTGCATGATCTTCATTCTGTTTGCTCTCGGGTTTAGTGTTCTTATAAATACAAGAAGTCAGTGTCCACAGGAAACAGGAATTAAAATAATGGCAAAGATTTAAAAATTGGATAAATAGAAAATTACACCCCTTTTATCATGAAGCATCTCTGTCCTGTGGCTTGCTTACTGAGCAGTCGTTCTGGGGTACAAGAGTAGACACAGCAAGACAGGCTGTGTTCATTATGTGCTTCTTGAATTTTGAGGGTTCTCCAAATGGCTAGGTTGCATTTACATATTTCAACTTTCTCTCTGACCAAGATCTATACTGTACTATGAGATTTGGTCTGAATAGTCCTAGTAATTTAGGGGATCATCTTTGACTCAGATTTCAGTTCCAGTTTTGTTACTTTCCAGCTGTGATCTTGAATAAGTTTCATTCTCTCTCTGCTACTTTACCTTCAAAAAGGAAAATAATAATAGTACCTATCTCCAGAATTTTTATGAGGACTAAATGAGATCACTCTTGTTAACTATTTAGCACTGTACCTGGAATACACTTTAAAAACTCAAGTCCAGAGTCCCTGGGTGGCTCAGTGGGTTAAGCCTCTGCCGTGGGTTCAGGTCATGATCTCAGGGTCCTGGGATCGAGCCCTGTATCAGGCTCTCTGCTCCACGGGGAACCTGCTTCCCCCTCTCCCTCTGCCTGCCTCTCTGCCTACTTGTGATCTCTGTCAAATAAATAAAATCTTAAAAAGATAATAAAAACTAAAAACTCAAGTGGAAGCCATAATAATCATTATTATGGGGGAGGGGCAGCATCAAATTAGACCTATTGAGTCTTTGTATACACTCCGCTCCAAAAAAACATAATCTGATTTCAAGGGGTCTTAGCAGAACTTAAAAGTCTTGTTTGTGAAGTCAGTAATGTTTTAAGTCTTATGGTGCCCCATTGCAATATATTAGAATATTTGGGAATGTTAGCAATGGGGTGTTAGAATGTATGACCAACCACATTTCTTCCATGATTGAATCTAAATCCATTCTACTGCACTTTACATTATATGATCTATATTACAGAGTCAACTGATAACAAAATCGTGTCATTTATAACAGATCGAAGTTCAACTCTAGGTAAAGTTTGGTTCCAGAGTTTATGGTTAATAATCACCAGGCTAGGCTAGTATCTCTCATAGGTTATTGTTTATTTAAAAAAAAAAGGGGGCGCCTGGGTGGCTCAGTGGGTTAAAGCCTCTGCCTTCGGCTCAGGTCATGATCTCAGGGTCCTGGGAATGAGCCCCGCATAGGGCTCTCTGTTCAGCAGGGAGTCTGCTTCTCCCTCTCCCTCTGCCTGTCACTGTCACATTGAAAGTTTCAATCAAGAGCTTCAGAGAGCTCTTGCTCTCTGTCTCTCTCTCTCTCTCTCTCTGTCTCTTTCTCCCTGGCAAATAAATAAATAAATAAATAAATAAATAAATAAATAAATAAAATCTTAAAAAAAAAAAATCACATCGGCCCAATTGACTAAAGATTCATAACAAGTATTTTTTTAAATTGAGTATACTGATACACATGCTTATAGATATAATAAGGAATTTTACTATCATACTTCACATCTAGAAGATCCTTACTACAGATAATGCTGTCCAATTCAGCATTTTATACACAAAAATGATAGGAAGAACTTTGTGTGAATCTGAATGGGACCTTGGAAGATGAGTTAAATATGGGAAATATGCATTCTACCTTAAAGAGAAGTAGCAAATGCTTTCATTATTTACTTTTTCTGGTCATTCAGTCAATAATATTAAGTGCAAAGTGCCAGTAGATTTTTTTAAAAAAGAATCTCACCAATTTCTTTTATAACTACAAGCTCTAAAAATGCAATTCAACTATTTATACAATGATTGAAGTAAGTTGTTTTAAGTTATAGAATGTCCTCTGAGCGCAGACCTGTGAGAAATTCAATAACCATTAGATAAAGACTAGGGAAGGCACTACAGAGACCACAGAAACAATACACAGGGACATAGCCACATACAATATAGTAACTCATTTTCCTTCCAAAAGTCTGAAAAAAATCTCACATGATGGTCAGTCTACATGCTTTTGTTAAGCAAAGGAATGTGACACAAATTTTAGAAAGTTTTTTCATAAAATAAAAGGTAAGTTTTCTGCTTAATTTCTAATGAATTTTTTTTTTTTACCAAGAGTTTACATGTGTATTAATTATCAAAGCAATGGCCTGCAATTGCTTGAACAGTTGCTTGAAGCTTGACCCTTCAGAGAAAAGTTTTTAAGTTCTCTTGTGTTAGATCATTATCTGTTGTGTTTAACCTTTATTATCTTTATGTTTTTTTAAATGCAAGTTAAATAAAAAGTAAATATATGGGGTTGGTAATCTTTTGCCAGGTACAAAGACTGAGAACATACTCCTAGTGTTTTTCTCAATATTTCAAATTTCTAATCTGCAAAGAAGGAAAGCGCATTCCTTTTTGAACTCAGCATTTGAAACTCACTTCCTCAGTGAACATTCTTTACATGGGCTTTAGGTCCTGAACTTATTAAATATAGGAGCATTGATAAAATGAGAAGAATGATGTATATTAGTGTTTTTTCCCCATGTATCATTAAGTTATAACATATACAATAAAACATAATTTCTGGTTTCTTATTTAAGTGCAGTGTCCCAACCTATTTCTGAAATTTGGTTCGGAGCAAGGAAAGAATGGCCTGACTTGGCATTTTCTTGCTTTCCAGTGTTTAAACGTATAACGTTTGTGCGCATTGGAGGCATTTTAGCTTCTGGAGTTTAGGACCGACGTGATTTTCGCTCTTCTGAAAGTTGTAACATACAACAATTCTGCTCACGTCGTCTATGCGTGTATCGAGTACAATGACTATCCGGCTTAGTCCGCGTCTTAGAAAACTGAACCACGCTATTAGGTTTTCCTGGTTCCCAGGAAGCTCACAATCTACCCTCAGACTCTTAAAGGCGCTTGGCCTCTCAGGCCTGAGGCGCCACAAGGAGGCTGCTCCAGCAGGCCTGGGTACGCAAAGTTGCTTCCTGGCCGGAACGCCAACTTGGCAAGGATCTGTTGCTGGCAAACACAGATTAGTAAGGATAAAGTCGCCACAGACTCAACCAAGCAAAGCATAAATGGCCCTTTCAGCATGAGCCTGCGAGGAGGGATGTTACTGAGTCCAGGAACCCAAATTACTTTTTTCGGGATCCCCAAACTCGAGTTTTTGTGGTCGTGGTTTGTTTTGTTTTGTTTTAACGCTTTCGGATTCACGAGGCAGGTGCCTGATCACCTAACCGTCCCCCATTAGCTTTCTTTCGCGTAACTCCTCTACCTCCTTGCCCAAGTTCAACTTTTTAATGGGCTCTAAAGGAACGCCGTAGGCTAAGAGGCTGGGAAGGTGAGAGAAAGCGCACACCATTAGAAACCACGCGTTGATTTCCACTGCAGTAGCGTGATAGGAAAAAAAAAAAAAAAAGGCGGGCACGGGGACCAGAAGGGTGGTGGCAGAAAGGGCACAGGGCACGCCTCGCAGGGGGAACAGGGGGCGGGGCCACGTGCCAGTCCCAGGGTTCCCAGCTCGGGTGCGACCGGAGGGCTCCCGAGCGTCCCAGCCTGCCAGCCGAGCGCCGCTCTTCGGGCGAGCATCCTTGTCCCAGGACCTGCCCCTCGCCCAGCCCGCGAGCGCGTCGCACGAAGGTGCGTCCGCATCCATGCCCCGGCCAGGGGAGCAGAAGGCGTTCACGGACTCAGGCGTGTGATGTGAGGCTGAGCGCGTGGCAGCCGCGTCGTGCCCGGCTGAGCCGGACGCGGGAGGAAAGGGGCGCGCTCCAGCTTTTCTAGCCGTGCGCTGGGCGGGGCGCGGCTTGGGGGGGCCCGGCCACTCGCGGGAAGCAGCCGAGGAGCAGGCGCGCTGCGGACCCGAGGGAGGGCACCGTTAAAGCTTTGCCATCAATTGTAAGCCTAGTGAGTCCGTCCTAAGCTAACACACTAACTCTACAGCCTCCCTCACGCCCCCAAACCACCGAAGGCGGCGACACCTGATCCAGCGCACAAACACGGGTCCCTTCTGTCCCCGGATACAATTACGCGGCACAGACACATTCAAACTCACGCGCAGCAGCCAAGAGCCGAGGTAAGTGGAGGGAGCGCGCCGTTCCAGCGGCCGGAAGGGGGGCGGGCTGAGAGGAGGAGATGGGCGTTGTTTGCTCCCAGAGGTGAGTGCTGGGCGAATGGCTGCGATCCAGGGGCGGGGGGCTGGGATTGGAAAGGGGAGATGGGGTTGGCTGAGAGCGACGAAGGGGGTTGGGGGGTAGGAGAAAGGTTAAGGTTGAGGGGCCGTGAAGGAGATCTTTCCCAGCTGCCCCCCATAGCTCCCGTACTTTCTCCCATATGGCACCCTTTTGAGGGTCTTCTTGAGTTCATGCGTGCTGAACTCGAGAGGGGAGGGGATAACCTGGCGCGGAGCTGGCGGAGGACCTTGCACTTGACCCTGGAGGGATGGGCATCTGGGAGCTCCAGGGGAACCTGCAGCCGGCAGGGATGGGGGACCAGGAAGTTTCCGACCTCTCTTAACAGTCTTCTACTTCGTCCTCTCCCTAAAGGGGAACTGGGTGTGTTGGGGGTGGGGAATGTCTCGGGGCTGCGCGCGCGCGTACACACACACACACACACTCTCACTCTCTCTCTCTCTCTCTCTCTCTCTCTCTCTCTCTCTCTCTCTCTCTCACTTTCACTCTCACTCTCTCACTCTCTCGGGACCTTTGAGCATCTGCTGGAGCCCATTTGCCCGCGCGACTCCCCAGGAATGTATAGTGGTGGCGGGGTCGCACGCGGGTTCACACGCGGCTGAGAGAACCCTGCGGCGTTGCCCTTGCATTAGAGAAGCCCGTGCAGGCTGCCGAGGTTAGAGAGGAGTTGAGAGAGGGACGTGCTGCAGGAAGTAGGGCGCCTTCCACGGGCTGGAGGAGCGGCGAGGGGGCCTGGGATGCGTGATTTGGGGTTGTAGGAGGCGAACCGCATGGGAAGGCGCAAGTATGTGCAGTGCGACGGGGCAAAAGGGCTGGCAGAGGTGGGGAGGGCGTAGCCAAACTCTGTGTGGAAGCTCACTGGTTCAATTTTAGGTTGATGAAGTTGAGTACGGTGAATGTACTACTCTGCAGCACTTCCTTAGGGAAAGAACCGCCTCTGTACCTGTACCTGTACCGCTGGTTGCCGGCACCTTAAAGCATCTGGGGAGGGGCACTGGGGAGGGGAAGAAGGTGGGAGAACTTATGAGAGTCCCGCACGCTAACTCATTGGAAGGCTAGACCATGCTAAGTAGCCATTCTTAAGAAGGAGAGGGCGTATCACTAGAGGACGGGTGGTTGGTAGTGTTCTCAAGCAGAAGTGACCCCGAGTCACCTCTATTATGAGTCAGTGTTAGTAATAGAGGTAACCTTTTATTCCGGGTCGGTTCCACCCAGAAACAAACAAACAAACTAACTGACTAACAAACAAATACTACTCTAAAAAACAGTCCCCTCAGGCTGTCACCTTGGATATTAGTTTTTCAAGTTTAATAGCCCAAAGGTGTGGCTGTTGGGCAACATGCCAGGTGTGCTGTGGTTTCTTCTTATAATTTCGTGTTCGAAAAAAGGTCTCTACTCACAATTGCTGTGCTCTATATCCCTAGAGGGAAGATATGACTACCTTTTGAAGGAAGGATAGAAAGTCCTTTTTAATTGGTATTCTACTCCTATTAGGATTAATCACACTTTATTCTCTGGAGATTTTTAAATTAATTGAAAAGTCATGCACTTCAGTAATATGTGATAAGGGATTTCAGAATTTGTTAACTAAGCTAAGTCATAAATCAGCATTTTATTTTCAGTCCCAGAGGGGAAAACAGTGGATTTAGTTTTCTTCTGTAAAAGCTATCTCCTGGTAGTTAGTTTGAGGTTTTGCTTTAGGAATGTAACTCGGTTCAGCAAATATTCTAGATAATTCTAAAGGGAAATACTCTAGTATTATTTGATTTGCCTGCCACCCAGAAGATAAAGGTGACATCTAGTGTGTGATTTAGTGCCATAGGACTGTTTAAAAACTACAGTGAAGAGTGATTCCTTGACTTTTGGTAAAAGCTTAATAGTGTTTTAGTAGCTGGGGCGTAACTTAGTAGAAACAATACTTCTGACTTTTTCTGGGTACTACTACTGTAGAGTTTCGAACTCTAAATTTTTCAGAGCTTTATGCTTGTTGTATTAGCACTTGGTACACTTATTAGGATAAATAAACCAGTGAAAGAAATAAAGATATTTACAACAAAATCTATGTCTTATAAAATCTTTTGTGTAAAAAAAAATTTACACAAAAATCTTTTTTGTGTAAAGAGTTTGACAGTTAATATTTAATTGAAATTACTTAACACATTTCATGGTATCTTATCAGCTTAATTACCACTTCAGTGTGGATTACAGAGGAAGAAAATAACCACATTCCCAATTCTCAAACTCCCTTTCAAAGTTATTTATATATTTATTTATCAAATAATATTGAGTTGGCACTATTTAATTCATCTAGATTTTCAGAATATACCAGGAGAATAAGAACTCTTGATTGTTTTTATAATATATAATAATACTCCAGTTATTGATACTGATACCCTCTGGGTTGTTGCTTATTTACATTAAGTGCATTTTCTCCATAGCTGATCCCTCCCATGATCAACTAATTACTGAAACTTAAAAATTCAGCTATTAAATAATTTCTAAATTTTACACTCTTACTTGCTCCCCTGGATTTAAGTAAATTTTTTTATTGGCTTGTCTTTATGAGCATGAATTCATAAAGAATTGAATAGTGCTATTCGTTGAGGTGTATAGAGCTGTTTTTGTTTATAGTAAATGGTCTCAGTATGCCCTGTTGAAATACTAGATTGGAGACAGAAGTACTATTCTTTTTATGGTTTTTCTGGGTCCTCTTTCTGTTATCAGCTATCACTTTCTGCTGCTGTCAGGCTGTGAGCGAGTCCTGCTGCTATATTATCTGTCGTCTTTTTTTTCTGTGAAATGATGTGGGCTATTGCCAGAATATAAAGCCTGTGGCTTTGTGACAGGTACTTGGTGTTCTCATGCTTTATTTCTGGGCTGGATTGTAAGCTATATGGCTGAAGTTCCTAGTGGAACTAGTAGGATGGCCTCTGTATAAGTGGTTTTAATGTCGTTGTTGTTTTACAGAACAGTTTATGTATGAGATCTTCAGAAGGGTGTCCTAATTTCAGACAGTTTGGTCTTCTGAAAAATCTTTGCTTTTCTGAGAAATTGCAGTAGCTCTTAAAACAAGTTTACTTTTCTTACAGTAGGCCTAGATTGTCTTTGTTTAGGAATATGTGTACAGTGATGTTTTCTATACCATTTTCTGCCATTGAAACTAGCTAGCCAGATGTAATGTTGGTAATATTTTCCTACTCTAGCATAAAAAGTGTGATTTGGTAATCTTGATCACCATATTGAAGTGAGGTCAGTCATTTCAATATTACTTTGCATACCTACCTACAAAGGAGCTACATAATCAAATTAGTTTGAATAAATTAGTTTAATTTAGTCTTGGAGAACAGTAGTAATCAACATCTTCCTAACCTAAGACATTTCTCAAGCATTCATTCTTTTATTCAGCAAATATTTATTAAAAGCATACTATGTTCTCATGCTCTGGTGATATACAAACACAGAAGCCCCTGGAAAGGCTCTGGGTTTAAGAGGTTAGATAGATTGAAAACACACTAGTTTCAATAAATGCAATATAATGTTGTAGGGTCTATGAGTGCTGTGATAAAGACACACAGAGGGCCCTGAATGGGCATTTGGAAGTGATCAGAAGACCAGAGAGCCTTCATAGTCCATGCAGGCATGGGTAAGGTCATGGGGGGCTGTTTGCCATCATAAGGAATATGGACCATTTTCTGTTCAAGTTCGTTTCAAACAAAGGAATGATAGGATGCAAGGATAGCTCTCACAGCCATCTAGAAGGATGGATCTGAGGAATGTAAGACAGGAATGGCAGTTTAGAAAGTATCAGAGTGATCTTGTTGAGGATCTTATACCGTAGTGGTAGCAGTGAGATGAAGAAAAGGTTTTGGTCACATAGATGTTAAGGTAGGAGACTCTCCAGGATCAGGTGAGTGATTACATGGCTGGTGACATATCAGGAGAGGCAGGTCGGAGAGGCAAGGATGATAGAATTCAGCTTTGAAAGAGTGTGAGCTGCCTACAGAATGTCCCAACTGGAGAGGAGTGTCCAATGGATCATTGCACCGAAGTTCTAAGTAGAGGAAGGAGTTTTGGCTGGATAAATAGGTAGGTAAATGGATGGATGGATAGGTAGGTAGAAAAGTGGATGGATGGATAGATGGATAGATGGATGGACGGACGGACGCATGGATGGATGGATGGATGGATGGATGGATGGATGGATGGATGCACTGACTGAGCAGTTTTCAGTACATGGGTGGTTGGAAAAGAAAAAAGGGAGTTGATATGCCTTACAGGGCAGGTACAACGAGTAAGAGAGAGTAAGAGTAAGAAGCCTAGGGAAGTCCTAAAATTTAATAGTTGGGTGAGAAATAGGGAGCAGTAAAGAATGAGAAGTACAGAGTGAAAGGTGGGGGGAGAATGAGGGGAGAACAGCTTTTGAATAGCTGAAGGAGGAAAGAAGTTCAAGAAGTAAGATCGAGTACTAAAATGAGGGCTGTCAGACAATCCTGATTCTGCTCCTGCATAAACTCTGTGACCTTGAACTTAGAGCACTGTTCTCATCTACAAAAAAGAGCATCAAAGTGCCTACACCAAATGGCTACTTTGAGGATCAGGTGAGATAAAGTCTGGCAAGCTCAGTGCCTGGAAGGTCATTGGTTTGTGCTCAGTAATCTCTAGCTGATTTTTATGAAGAGCAGAACTTCGGCTTGGTGATTAGTCGGTTTGTGGAGACTATTGCTTTCAGCAGTACTCGCTCTCAGGATTCAAGGAGGGTGATTATGGGTACATTTAAGATGAAAACTTGATTAGATTTATAGCCTTTGGGGAGGAAGCCAGTAGAATAGAGGCAACTGGAAAATTTGAAGGGAGCAGAGAGAACATTGGAAGGCGTTCCTTGAGGAGAGGGTGGAAATTGCAAGAGCTCTGGGGCTTTGTTGGGATCCTCAGGACTAGCCTCGCTTCTACTAGCCTGGAGGGTTCTGTAGCAGGCAGGTTGTTTTTTGCAAGCATCTGGTAATCAAATCAAATCACAGACGTTTAAAATGTCTTATTAAACTGTTTCTGGTATTTTAAGTGACTTCTAGTTTCTTAGATGATCTAATAAGAGCGTAGATTATTCATTTTAAAAGAGTCCGAACAAAAACCAAGACAAATGATATTAAAACTGAGCAAAATATTTAATATTTGATGATTCAGAAGGAACCTTCATATCTTATGGCGTCTTAAAAGTCAACACTGTGGGAAGCAATTATTAACTTGTATAATAGGAGAAGGACTGATTCATTAAGTGTTTTTAAAAAATTAAATGTCCTATGGCAGAATTTAAAAATACCTACTTTTTTCCCTTAGGATTTTCTCTGTTTGGAGGAGGTAATGCCTTATATTAGAGATAAACATCTAAAATTAGATTCCTATTTTAATACATGCTTACATTTTTCACCCTGTAATTCGTGAGCATTTTGAGAAAATGTTTGCCTGTAGGAACTGGTTTGGGAACCAATCAACAGGTGAACATAATGCATATTATTTGCTAATTGGTTATAAGGTCATATTAGTGATTAATTGGTTATAAATAATATTGATTTTTCTTTTTTAGTTCAAATTAGTATGTATGTTTCAATACATACTTTTATTCACCACGTGTCATTTGTTTATATAGGACTTAGAGTATTCATAGTTTTTAGAATTTCTAATAAAGGTTTTTTGAATAAAATGAAATTAAGTGTTCAGTATTTTTAAGGTGAATCATTATGAGTGTAGTTTGTATGTGTTTAATGTGCGTGGTTTGTCATCTCTGTGATGATGTTCTTTAGCCACACTTTTTGTTACCAGGACCTATTTTGGGATTGAATTTCCATGCTTTTTGTCCACTTGCACTAACTCCCTTACGGTGTCTGGTCTCATTCTTGCAAAGCGGAGTGGTCTGTGAATTTCCATATGTATATTCACTAACTCAGTTTTAGACCAGATGCTGTCCTGCTCAGCACTGCCTTATGCAGATGACGGATGCCAAGTTGAAATTGACTTGGACATGTGTGTCATCCTTAGGTCAGCGTTTGGGAGTGCAGAGCCAAACAGAAACGGAACCTTTGGATTTATGAATGGTGGGACATCTAGGACAGCATAAGTCAGTTCCTACTTCTTGACTGGAAATTTATATAAGTGTTAAAACTTTTGGAAAGAACGTGTGATTAGGAACATTTCAGAGATACTGTATATTTTGCTCTTAGTTTTGTGCTATTTATCTGTATTGTTAATAATCGAAATAATCACTGTAGTGATTACATTTGCCCCGGCTCGATTTAGATAACAGAAATACATCTGCAGGTGTTCCAGTTCACTAAAAAAATTTACATAATAACTGATTTGGTAAATATTTGCTTGATTTTGGAATATTATTAATACAAAATCTGTGTAAGATTATTTTGAACTTTTCAGTTCTGTTTTTTTTAAATTTATACTTGAAATATTTTCAAGACATCGAGTCATAATTTTTTAGCTATTACATCGGCTATAACTAGCTTATTAAATAATGACTGTGGTGCTGGTTTTCTTCCAAATGTGACGTTTAGTTTAATACTATGTCCCCATGAATTAAAAAAAAAAAATTTTAAAAGGAGGTAGAATCAAGTGTTACAAATATGCTCTATTTTTTGTATATTCTTGAAAAGTTGTATAAAAAGTCAGTTTTTATAAACCAGATCATATTTATAGAATTTAAAATAGAAGTGATGGGTATACAAATGTTTGTTAATCTTTATGCTACTTTTTCTGTATGTTTGAAATATTTTACAGTAAAAAAATGTGGACAAGTGTAGACACTAAGCCTATCAGTGTACCCAGAGACCGCTATTTAAAGCAATATCAAAGTAAATCTTTCTATAAAAAGAATCCTCTTTCAATTAATCTGTTTGGCAAATTCAAATTTTCCTAATCTACTTAAGCAAATACAGGCCACCCCCACGCCAGCAGCAAACTTGGGCACACCTCCGTACTGCATTTTGAATGTAGTTGCATCAGCCAGAATTTCCTAAACTTCTGAATTTAAGATAAATTAAATGTGAGCCTCATCATAATATCCCTTATTCTAAAGAAGAGGTATCCACAGAAGGATATGTGTTTCAGTTTTTTCGTTTTGAACCAGCAGTGGGGTGAATGATTTGTGAGTGTTGCCTTCCTGCTTTGAGAGAATTGCTCTAAGATTGAACGGTCAGGACACAACCTGCAGGCCCTTAGGAAGGGCTGTGGGCTCTTAGGAAGAAAGGCCATTGTGCTTTACATAGCTTTTGCATTTGTGCTTCTGTACCTGGCGTTCTTTTGTACTCACCAGCCAATCAGGAGAGCGGGGCTTAGAAGAAAACTAGTCAAACAGGTTTGCGCGTCTATTTAAATGGGGGGGGAAGCAGTGAAATTTGTGGCTAAGGTCAAGGGTGAAACTATTTTAAGGAATATTGATGCTGATCACTGACTCTTATTTTCTCCAAGGGTTTGAAAATACTTAGGGGGCATTTGTGAGAATATGTCTTCACCGAGGTTCAAGTCGAGGGAACTGAAAGAGGTAAATCAAACATAGGGAATTAGAACAGTGTGAATAGAGGGAAAGGAAAAACAATAGTGGAAGGGGGTAAAAAAAAAAAAAAAGAGGAAGAGGACCGGTGTTTCAGTGTCCCTTCTAGGCTTTGTGTAAGCTTTGATCTGAGAACGAGTTTAATTAAAACAAGCGAATACCTGTGGTCATCAGTATCCAATATAGGGAACATTCTTCTGGATCAGGGCTGAGGCTTCCCAGGAGGAATATTCTTGGGAAAGTGTTGTAGTTACCATCTCTTAACACTAACTTTATCTTGGAAGTACATAGTTCCCTTGAACAACAGTAAAATGCTATATCCATACAGCGTTTCTGCAGCTTGTAAATCTCTTAATCATACACTCTTACGGTTTGAGCCTCAATTCCACCCCTGAGCGTTGTCCAGTAGGGACTTCCGTTTTATACACTGTGACCTGGGGGTGCAGAGCTCCGGAGTAACTTCTGGGGGTCTCTAGGACAGTCTGTGAGGATCTGGTGTAGGAACACAGGCTTCTTTCCTAGAGCAGAGCCACAGCTCACCACCTGCTGAAACCTGGACCTCAGTGAAATAACCGTTGAATAAGTCTTTCTTTAGATCTCATTGGAGACTCTTTACCCACTCATTGAGATTTTCTTCCCCTTTACCCTCTGGGCTGGTTGGCAATTCATGCTCAGGCATTGCGGTTTTATTTATAAATAGATGATGCAGATTTACAAGGCTAGCTCTGAAGTCTTAGGTACTCTCTCTTCATAGAGTCTTGACAGATAATTACGTGTATTTAGTTTTTTATTTTGTGTTTATATCTGAATATAAGCACGCCTGATGTCATGAAACAGCAGCAGCAGAGAAACAAACAATGACACACCCTAGGAAGATCTGACTTAGGAGGCGTCTGAATCGCTCTTTTCCTCCTCACCCCCAGATAAGACATTTTATACCAGTTAATTCAAAGCACCAGTCTAGGCAGAGCTCTTTTCTCCCTCCTCCGTGCTTATTTCCTCCTTTGGTAATTGGCAAAATTCTGTGGTTGGAAATGTCTCCTCTTCTGTCGCCTTCTGGGCAGGGCAGTAGGAGTGGGAATAGGAAGAAATAAGACCCCATTTTGAGGAATCTCTTCAGCCAAACTAAAACGGAAATAAACGGGTTTGGTAAGACTGTTTATAAGAAATGATGCCAGACTTCTGTTTGCCTGTTTAAAAAAATTTTTTTTTAAAATTCTTGAGAGCATTGGGAGGTAACTATGTTATTTTGATCAGTTAGACTTTAGCATATGCTTAGGAATATGGTTTTTGTTCAAATTTCACAACTATGCAAACTATACAGAAACGCCTTCCTCTGGCTGTCCTGCTCCTTCCACTATTCCACTCTCTTTCCTCCTACACCCCCTGGCCCTTCTGGAGATAAAGTCCTTGCCTTTTGTGAGGAATTCAGGAGAGGAATCCTGGCGATTGTGTTTAAATGGGTGGGAGGGATGCAGGGAAATGTGAAGGGGGTGGGCATAAGGATCTGCCGGTCACTAACATAGGAGCTGGTCGTTTTATTCAGATCACCCTGTATAGTAGTTCTTCAGCCTGTGTATGGACCTTAATTGCCTTATGCTCTCTCATCATTATTTTTACTGGTAAAAATACTTCAGCTTACAATTTTGATACTCCTTAAATGCATTCCTGTTCCTACTCGTACTTCTCTGCCCTAAAGGTCATGGCAGGGCAGACGTTTTGACCAGATGTGTTGATTCCTGGAGGTCTGTATAGTGAGTATCTGAAACATTACATGAATTAATTCAGCCATTCATACAACAAGCAACCTATTATATGATAGAACTCTTCTGTCTTAGAGCCAAAATACATGGCGATTCTTTATTTTTTTTTTAAAGATTTATTTATTTATTTGACAGACAGAGAGAGAGAGAGAGAGAGAGAGAGAGAGAGATCACAAGTAGGCAGAGAGAGAGGGGAAGCAGACTCCCTGCTGAGCAGAGAGCCGGATGTGGGACTCCATCCCAGGACCCTGAGATCATGACTTGAGCTGAAGGCGGAGGCTTTAACAGACTGAGCTACCGAGGTACCCCACATGGCGATTCTTAAAAATCTAATATAAAACGTAAAAGTTTTGTGTATAAAGGTTTAAAAAGGTCATTTTTAAGGGTTTTCAGAAACTGCTTTTGATTTGCATATCTCAGAATTTAAGAAGTTGACCTATTATCTGACACAGAGCAGCGGCCACTTCGGAGAGTCTTTATATGGTACAGGTAAGAGATAGTGGATTTGGACCTGGGAAACCTGAGTGCTGGGTCCCACTTTGCCAGCAAGTAACTGCAGACTTAGCCAGGTGATGCTAGGCAACCACCCCCCGGAGAACTTGTCCCTTTCCTTACAAAGGAACTTAAAGTCTCGTGCAATCTCATTTATGAAACTTTTCATTTGCTTAAAGATGAGATCAGAATAAAAACAAAGAATTTCCTTATTGTTTGTTCAGTGTTGATCACATGATGCAGTTGCATGGAGAGAACTGTACCAGGCTGGTCTTGAGATGAGAAGAAACCCACACTTATTCCTGTATGATACATATAAGTATATCTCATATGGATTTTAAAACTGGGTATGTGATAGGGGCATCTGGGGGGCTCAATCGGTTAAGCATCTGCCTTTGGCTCAGGTCATGATCCTAGGGTCCTGGGATGGAGCCCCATGTCAGGCTCCCTGCTCAGCGGGGAGCCTGCTTCTCCCTCTCCCCACTTGTGCTTTCTCTCTTTCTCAAATAAATAAATAAATAAATAAATAAATAAATAAATAAAATCTTAAAAAAAAAAACCCTGGGTATGTGATAAAGATTGAAAGTGTCTTAATGCCACTGTTTTCTTTATTAAAAAGAAAATTGCATTTTTTAAAATTGTAAACTTTTATCTCTATCTGTGATTCTGGAAATAAGACCTGAACCAGCAGCATTGGCATCACCTGAGAATTTGTTAGAAATGCAGATCTCCAGAATCTGAAACTGGGAGGACACCCTCAACAGTCTTTGTTATAACGAGCTCTCCGGGTGGTTTTGATGGAGGTTGAAGTTGGAGAACCACTGATCTCTGATACTAAACATAATCAGTTCAGTTTTTCCACGTGATGAAGACGTTTCTGATCATTTTAGGGACAAAGAAAAATTACATTTCGATTTCAAAATGCTTTCCTGTTAATACTTTCCTACACACACATTCTTTTCCTTTGTTTATTATACAAAGCATTTCGTTTAATAATGGGTGGATTAATTATTTACTTTTATGGGGTTTTTTTTTAAATATTTTATTTATTTATTTGACAGAGAGAGATCACCAGTAGGCAGAGAGGCAGACAGAGGGAGAGGGGGAAGCAGGCTCCCTGCTGAGCAGAGAGCCTGATGCGGGGCTTGATCCCAGGACCCTGAGATCATGACCTGAGCCGAAGGCAGAGGCTTTAACCCACTGAGCCACCCAGGAGCCCAGCCTTTTGTGATTTTTGCTATGATTTTGTTTAAGTGCAGCCCAGTGGTTCTCAGTATTGTAATTACTTAGAGGGCATTATAAAAAAAGCAAAAGCAAAAAAAAATGCTAAGACCCAACTCTTATCCCCAGAAATTCTGTTTTAATTGATAAGCTAGGGCTGGTAGGCTTCTCAGGCATCTCTAGTTCTTGCAAGCATCCGGATGATTATAAGGTATCGTCAGAGTTGAGAGCCACTAGAATGCAGCCATATGTTGAAAGATTGCCTCACCTACCACAGAACACTCCCTTAAAAAATTATGTAGGTCAATTAGGTCCTTCCATTATTTTAAGCAACTTATCTTTTGTGTATGTGTGATTAGAAAATAATTTGTTTTCCGGTAGGTTATGGTATTGTTGACTGGTTGGTCATGTTATTAATCAGGTTTTATGATTCTTTTTTTTTTTCAAGATTTTATTTATTTATTTGACAGAGAGAGATCACAAGTAGGCAGAGAAGCAGGCAGAGAGAGAGGGGGAAGCAGGCTCCTTGCTGAGCAGAGAGCCCGATGTGGGGCTCGATCCCAGGACCCTGAGATCATGACCTGAGCCGAAGGCGGAGGCTTTAACCCACTGAGCCACCCAGGCGCCCCAGATTTTATTATTCTTAATTCTACTTCTTGGCTTTACCCTGGATCCTCACTTCCCCAAAGTGCAGTCCATGTCCCTGCACTCTCCCGTGTCACCAGAGAGCTTAGAAGTAAATGATCTGGGGCCACACACCAGCCGTACTGAATCAGAATTTGCATTTTAACAGTATCCCTCGGAATTTGCCTTCACATTAAAGATTCTTGATAACATAAACCTTAAAATTGGGGTGAGTTTCTTTTTTCTCCATTTTTCCTTAGCATCTATTTATCTGATCTTGACTACTTTTATGAACCAAATCTTATCAATCTCATTAAACTTATTTTTAAATCCGTTTTTTCAGTAAATTTCTTAACTGTAAGGGATCTCTAAGACCATCTAGTGTCATAGCCTTACCTGGCAGGAGAAGGAAATGAGGCACAGAAAAATTAAATGACTTGGCCCAAATTGCAAAAGCTATTGATCGGGGAATCCAAAGATGCATGCCATATATATTTTTATTTTTTCTTGCATTATTGAGACTTCATTATAGGGCCACTTAAAATGATATTATTTTCATAATGTAAACAACTTGAAATATGAGCTGCCAGAAATGAGTCTTAGGTTACCCAAGTATGACATATATCCAAAAAACCAAAATTTTAAATATACAATGACATTTATTTAGATTATCTAAATTTAGATTATCTAGATTTATTTAAATAAGTGATTAATAAATAATCAAATTAATCAAATTGACACTGGTTAATACTTTACTAATACACTAATAGTTCAAGTTATGTTATAATTTGTGGAGTTAAGTGATAATGAGAAAGTTGAATATGCAATACTAAACAAAATTGAAACGTACCGTCATGTCCTTATAAATTACTCAAACTGTATTCATGTGTTCCCGAGATATCATAGGTACTTTATAACAGAACATTAAAAAAATATACTTTGGGATTGCTTGAGTGTTTATTCTGAGTTCCTCCAGATCTTGAACTGGGCATTATGCTTTCAGAGTACCCAGCACAACTGAGCTTTAACTCTGGTCTTTCTATTTCAGATCCACATGCCCGTTGAATCGCTTGTGTTTCTCTTGATGCACATAAGGATTGAGTATTAGATCCTTGTCTTTCAATCTGATGGTTGAATTGCATCAAAATCTCCAGGTGTTTATTAGAAATGCAGGTTTTGGGGTTTTTCCCCCAGACTTCCTAACAGCCTGTGTGATGGAGAAACCCTAGAATCCACTTTCCTACACACACATTCCATTGCTAAAAATCCAATTTTTAGCAAGCACCACAAGTGATTGCTTTGGACAGGAGCATTTGAGGACTATTTCATTAGATAATTAAAGTTGTGTGTTTAATATAGTTCTATTTAATCACTAATATTGAACAGTAATTTGATACCTATTCTATACAACATACTGAGTGGCAGTGTCTGTTGGTATCCGTATCATCCTATTTTTCTTTCCCCTCTTTTGATTGTTTTTATCTTACCTTTCCACCCTCCGATGCTGGAGAAGTGCCCAGGAGGGCCTGGGCCAGCTCTCACTGATAAGGGAGTAGCATTGGGTTTCTCACGACAGCTTCACCATCTGTACTAGATGCCCGACAAGATACCAGCGGTGTAGAAAAGTGGTAAGTGCAGCTAACTTGGAATGCTACAAGAACAACAACGGACACAGAAACATTCTTTATAACCTCTCCTTCACAAGGAGGTTTTTCGTGTGCCCCTTAGCACACGTCTGAGTCCCAGGTGCAGAATTGAAATTTTTGAATGGTATTGCTGCTGGTTTATTCCTTTCAGTATTTTGTGTGTATAAAGAGAGATCTGCCTATATAGAAATTTACGTTGGTCTCATTTTCTTTAAGGTGATGTGGCGCTGTCAGGAATGTGGTATTAATAATAGAATATTTTCTATTATGCCTTTTGATTTTGTTATTAGATGCAAAAGCAATATTTAAAAAAAGCGAAAATGATTGTGCTAGAAATTTTGACTAAAAGCTTTTGACAAGTAGCTTTGGATGACTTTATTTTCTTTTTTAATTTGTGAAACGGAACCCAATTTCTTCCTTTGCATTTAGCATATTCCAGTTGTATTTCTGTAGTTATGTCGCGCACTTCCACACAAACAGGTAAAGATCTGTGATTTCCCCGAGTGACTCAAAACAATGAATGTGGGGAAGTGGTCGCCTTTCCCGGCTTCCCATCTCCAGTCAGGGTGTTCCATTTCACAGCCTGATTTTAGGGGACTCCTTCCTTTCCGTAGTTTACTTGCAGGAAGACATCCCTAATTAACTTTAGAACACAAGCTATTGCCTGCCTATGAAACTAAATACTTGCCTGGGCTGTTGATCAATTCTCTAGCAGTAAAGCAGGGTTTCCCCCAGTTCGCCCACAGTTACAACTTTTTTTTTCAGCTTGATTTTCTTTTTCACGTCGTGGGATAAAAGTGGGTTTATAGGGCTGAGGATATGGACCTCTGTAGTACCCTAGATGTTAGATCTCTCTCAGGTTCTCCTTAGTCTTCTCCTTGTCTGTGAAATGGGAACAACTCTTTTCCTTAGCATAGGGTCTCTGTGTAACATGAGATCATGCTCAGCAAGCCTGTAAGGCAGCGAAGGTACACACAGTACATAGTACAGTGCTTTTTAAGATCTGCTGTTTATTGATAGTTTTATATTAGGATACAGGGCCCGAGCTCAAGGGTGACCAGCTTGTTCCAGTTTGCCCAGATAAGAACCCTGGAAGGTCCACATCCTGGAAACCCCCTCAGCTCAGGGCAAGGCAGGACAGCGAGTCACCCCAGTGCTGGACACAGAGACTCACAGTAACAGTGGCTTGGAAAAAAATAGTTGAGTTGCTTCACGGAGAATGGTCCTCATGGGCCTGAGCGAGGCGGGCTGATACCGGCCTCCACCTCGTCCCGCCAGTATCTTTGTTCCCACTTTATGCTTCTGCCTGTGTGGTCCAGGATGTTAATCATTACCGTGTTCTCCTTCCAGCTGCCTGGAAGGTGAAAAGCGAAACCTCTGAAGGCATAAATTAGAGATTGCACGTATCACTCCTGCTTCTATCCCACCTCCATTCACCAGAACTTACTTGTAGGGCTCAAACTAGCTCTTAGGCTGGGAAGTGGCTTTGGTCTTCCTGGCGGTGAGCCAGGCTAAAGTAGAGGATTCCATTATTAGAAAAGAGGAGAAAAATATACGCCACAGCAGTCTCTCCTGTGCCTATAATGGCATCCAACAATTTCCAGCTTCTGGTCCCATTCTTTTGTTATTTAATATAATGGTCATTTACACATTGGATGTGTAAGAAGTTAATAAATAAGATGCAAAAGGATCCCTAGACATAAGGAAAAGCTGAAATAGAATCTGTACTTTGCTACTTTCTTCCTCCAATTGCAATACCCATTACCTTAGAAATTTTTTCTATAATTGAGATGTGTAACTAACCTCAGTGCCTCAGGCAAAAGCTTTTGATTTAGGATTTTGTTGAGAAGTAAGGCAGTTGATAAAATTGCATTTCATTCACTGAAGATTAAAGAAAACAATGGATCTGTTAGTGGTAATGCCTGTGGTCCAGCTACATATCCTGGTTCAAAATCACAACTGCAGTCAATTCATTCAGTAAATATTTATTGAGCACCTACTACAACGTTAGCAAAGGGAATAAAATAGTTACCTACTTTTACTAAAATCTCCAACTTTTTGGAGCTTAAATTGTGCTAGAGGATACAGCAATTAGTTTTTGGGTTTTTTTTTTTTTGTATTTTGCCTTTTTAAATTGTAAAATTTAAAAAGTAAAGTAAATTAACATGCAGTGTGGTATTAGTTTAGGTGAATCATAGTGATTGGACAATTCTACACATAACTCAGTGTGCACAATGTTATAACAGTATTATTGACTGTATTCCCTGTGTCCTATGTTTCAGCTCCATGACTTAATTATTTATACCTGGAAGTTTGTCCCTCTTAAACCCTATTATCTATTTCATCTCCTCACTTCATCTTTGGCCACCACCAGTTTGTTCTATTTAAAGTCTGTTTTTTGTTTGTTCATTTGGTTTTTTTTTAGATTCCTTATATAAGTGACTTAGACAGTTTTTGCCTTTCTCTGACTTGTTTCACTTAGCATAATACCATCCAGGTCCATCCATGTTGTTGCAGATGGCAAGATCATATTCCTTTCTCATACCTCATGCATACACAACACTTCTTCATCCAGTCACCTATCGATGGACACTTGGGTGGCTTCCATAACTCGACTTTTGTAAATAATGCTGGCAGTAAACATAGGGGTGCATATATTTTTTCAAATTTGTGCTTTCATTTTCTCTGGATAAATACCCCAGTAGTGAAATTACTGGATCCTATAATATTTCTGTTTTTAATTTTTTGAGGAATCTCTGTAATGTTTTGCACAGTGCCTTGCACTGATCTACATTTCCATCAACAGGGCACAAGTTTCCCTTTTTGTCCATATCCTCACCAACACTTGTTATCTCTTGTCTTTTTGATACTAGCCATTCTAACTGGTGTGAGGGGATATCCCACTGTGGTTTTAATTTGCATTTCCTTGATGATTTCTCATGTCCAGCATCTTTTTGTAAGTCTGTTGATCATCGTTATATCTTCTTTGGAAAAATGTCTATTTAGGTCCTTTGCCTATTTTTTAATCAGTTTTTTGTTTTGTTTTGTTTTGTTTTGTTTTGTTTTGGTGTTGAGTTGTGGAAGGTCTTTGGATATTTTGGATACTAACCCCTTATTGGATATATCATTTGCAAATATCTTCTCAGATTCCCTGGGTTGCCTTTTTATATCGTTGATGCTTTTCTTTGCTGTGCAAAAGTTTTTCACTTTTGTGTAGTTCGGGGAGTTCATTTTTTGCTTTTGTTTCCCTTGCTTGAGGAGACATATCTAAAAAATGTTGCTAAGGCTGATTTCCAAGGGATTACTGTCCATATTTTCTTTTAGGAGTTTTATGGTTCCAGGTCTCACATTTGAGTCTTCAGTTCGAGTTTATTTTTGTGGATGGTGTAAGAAAGGTCCAGTTTCATTCTTTTGCATGTGTCTATTAAGTTTTCCCAACACCACTTAGTGAAAAGACTGTCTTTTCCCCATTCTGTGTTCTTGCCTCCTTTGTCACAGGTTAATGAACCGTGTAGGTATAGCTTTATTTCTGGACTCACTGTCCTGTTCTCTTGATCTATGTGTCTGTTTTTGTGCCGGAACCATGTGTTTTGATTACTACGGCTTTGTAGTATATCCTGAAATCTGGATTGTGATACCTTCAGCTTTGTTCTTCTTTCTCAAGATTGCTTTGGCTATTTGGGGCTTTTGAGGTTCCACACAAATTTTAGGATTATTTGTTCTAGTTCTGTGAAAAATGCTGTTGGCACTTATTTAAAAGCACTAGTAATGATTCCTAATTAGTCTTTACTTTGATAGCTTTGGTTTTTTGTTTATTTTTCATTTTACTGGATGGTATTTTCCTAGGCTTACTTATAAAGCATGCTTTGAAGAGAGATGAAATTATTCTAACAGTATTTCATGTAGTACCAAGGTTGACCTCTGGTGGTAGTTATGATTGATATATTTTTTCATGTTAATAATCAATGCCAGGGAAACTTAAAAGTACTGAGAAATCTAGCTGTGCAGTTTACCAGACTACATAATCTGCTTTGAGAACTAAATTATTCACTTCATTTTTCTAAATAGCTCAATTCAACACATACATTTTAAATTTCCCATTAGCCTTTATTTTGTTTTTCCTTTAATGCAAAGCGCTTTGATCAGTTCTTACATGAAATGATAGTCTGTTTTTTGTTTTTTGGGCCTTTTTTTGAGTTTTTTAATTCAATACTCGTTAGTTTTAGTTAACATACAGTGTAATACTAGTTTCAGGTGCACAATATAGTGATTGACCACTTCCATGCATCAACCAGGTGCTCATTTACAAGTGCCCTCCTTAATCCCCATCCCCTAGGTCACCTCTCCTCCACCCACCCACCTCCCCTTGGGTAACCATCAGTTAGTTCTCTATAGTTGAGTCTGTTTCTTGGTCGGTCTCCCCCAGCCCCGCTCCCTGCTTTGCTCCTGAATTGCCGAGCTGCTGGGCTGGTAAACTGTCAAAACTTACATTGTTACCTGCAATTTAGGTGCTTGCCATTTTTTCCTATATAGTTTGTCCTCACCTATGCTTTACAGCTCAGCATTACTCATGATCTAACCTCTAACAGCAAAAATCAGAGAAATAATTCTTTCATGTGGTAGCCAGTGGTGATTCTCTACTTTTTTTTTTAAATAAGTACATGGAAATAGCATTTTAAAGTAAGGTGGCTAGAGGTCTAGTACAGTAGGTGTTAGACTCTGGTATTTTAGACTCTTGTTTAAGAGAGAATGGGAAAAATAAGGGGTTCATGAAGTCTATTTTTTATCCTTAAAAAATAGTAGTATAGGGGCTCCTGGGTGGCAAAGTCCAGTAAGCTTCCCATCTCCAGCCTCTGGCTCCGTGCTAAGCAGAGTCTACTTAAGTAAAGTCTCTCTCTCCTGCTCCCTCTGCCCCTCCCCCCAGCTCGCTCTGGCCCTTTCTGTCTCTCTGAAATAAATTAATTAATCTTGAAAAAAAATCTCAGTAGTATATTGGGGTGTTCTGTTGTTGAATTTCAGCTAAAGTGAGCCATTGAGGTCTCTGAGCAGGAACATTATAGCTAATCTGTTTTCTTCTGGTATTCTAAGAGTTTGGCCTTAGAGGGATCACTTTTGCAAATGAGTGTTTTGGATACGAGGCAGTCAAGTAAAGTGCTGCTCTGATATCATTGCTAAACTAATTTGCACTCAAATGTTGACTGGCTTCCCTGTG
This sequence comes from Procyon lotor, assembly GCA_028646535.1. Classification (NCBI taxonomy): domain Eukaryota; kingdom Metazoa; phylum Chordata; class Mammalia; order Carnivora; family Procyonidae; genus Procyon; species Procyon lotor. Next base: position 80,371,123 of record CM053604.1, read on the forward strand.
GTGAGAAGTAGGCACTCTTATTAAAATTGGCACTGTTTCTTATCTTACATGCAAGCATAGAAATAATTTTTAATATAAAGAGGAAAGGGTGGGCTGATAGGCAAAATGAAAATTTTTAAAAAATGATTTTATTTATTTATAGAAAGAGAGGGTGGATGGAAGGGTTAGAAGGAGAAGCAGACTCCCCGCTGAGCAGGGAGGCCCAGGTGGGAAGCGATCCCAGGACCCCGAGATCTTGACCCCAGCCAAAGGCAGATGCTTAACGACTGCCCGACCGAGGTGCCTGCAAAATGAAATTTGTTTAGTCTTTGAACTCTGGATTTTCTTCAGTCTTTGGACTATGGAGTACAGTCAAACAGCAGTAGCATCTCAGAACCAAGAAAGAATTTGGAGGAGAAAAGGGAGCATTAGTGTATAGTGTTAGAGAGAAGTCCAGTGAGATAAGTGTTGGGGGAAAAAGAGCATTTGTGTGAATATTATGAGGTATTTAGTGCTCTTAACGACGAGTGTTTGGGCAGAGTAGTGGTGGAGACAATACCAGGCTGTAACCATTTGGGGAATAAGTGGAGCCCAGCAAATAGCATTGATATTTTAAGACATTTGACTCCAAGAGGAGAGTGGGAGTAAAGCTCCAGCTAAAGGGGCATAGAAATGGAATGAGTGTGTTATAAATATTATATATTTTTGATAGAAAACGTCAAAAACCTGGGAATACAAAAGTGGGAAGAGAAAACATACCCCTCATTTTGAAAATCCAAATGTACTACTGATAACAGTATTTATTTTGTGAGACGATATAATCATTTTACGTATATAGATGATATATATAATTTTGTTTCTTTTATGTTATGAGAATTTTCTGTTAAAAATGTTTAAAACGTAGTTTTGATGGCTCTATAATGCTCCATTGTAAAATGTACCATGATGTGATTAATCCTCTAACGCTGGATTCCTAGTGGTTTCTGGCTGTTTGCTGTTACAAGCAAATACCAGACCATCTTTGTACATACATGTTGGTATTTCTGATTTAGAGGAGTTACATAAATGTAAAATGATGTGCCAGTTGAACATTTGCACCAATTTACATTTTCACACCTGCCTAAAACTGCGTTACCATAAAAAATGACGTCTTTGCTAATTTTATGAAAGAAAAATCAAGTTTGTTTTTGTTCAGTCATTCAGCAAACTTAAGCTCCTTGCCTGTAACAGGGAGGTTGGGCTCAAACTGTGTGTACGAAGCAACGCTTTCTCTAGGATGCCCGCAGGAGGAGCCTGCATCCACCTCCCGCAAGCAAGCCAGCACTGGGAGCCTTTTATTCCGAGTTCTCAGTTCCGATCACTCTTCAGGCAGCTTATCTCTTCATCTAGAGATCTGAAGTGCGTTTTTGCTTTGGGGAGTGAATGCACCTGCCTCTGCATTGTCCCACCGGAGTGAAGGGAGGATTTAACCAATGGGGAAAACTGCTCTAGCTCCTCCTTCCCTTTATTTCTTGCTCCACCCACCGCTACTGCTCCCGGGCTGGTCCGCATTAGCCCTCAGCCATTCTGGGAAGCACTTTTCACCTGGGCTCCAGGATCCTCTTCTGACTTCCTCCATTAACTTTTATTCCTCAATAAGCTATTCTTAGCATTTGTTTTCTAGAGATTTGTGAAAAATCCATTACACTGATGACTGTAGCCCAGCCCACACCTCGTTTCCTTATAGCAATTCTCGGAGATACTAGGTGTTCCCTTTTATCTGCTTTCCTGTCATTTCTGAAGAAGCTTTAGGAAAAAAGGAGTAGAAACCTTTGGGTTCAGTCAGTCATCATGGACTGGAAACCTCTGCCCCAGATGTTTTAAACATTCCCAAAATATTTTACGATTATGTAGTTAAATCTAATTGTATCTGTAATAAGGATTTCTTTCTTTGCTTTTTGCTCAGATTGTTTTTTTTTTTCTTTCCAGAGATCATTTAAAGTTCAACACTATTTTTGGCTGTATTTAAAAAAAATTAACACTGCTCTATCTGATTTGCTTTGGGGAAAGTTTAAGGTAAAAGACTGAGAGATTTTTGTTTCTCAAATATAAAGCCAAATTTTAACATTCTATTTCAAAAAAGTTATTCCTTCCTCATCTACTTGTGCTCCCTTCATCTCATGTTATGTTTGTATTTATCCAAGGAATTCTTGTAGGCTCCTTATTCTTTTTTTTTTTTTAAAGATTTTATTTATTTGACAGCGAGAAACACAGCGAGAGAGGGGACACAAGCAGAGGGAATGGTAGCGGGAGAAGCAGGCCCCCCGCCAAGCAAGGAGCCCGATGCGGGGCTCGATCCCAGGACTCCGGGATCATGACCCGAGCCGAAGGCAGACGCCCAACGACTGAGCCACCCAGGCGCCCCTAGGCTCCTTATTCTTATCTATTTATTTGAAGTAGGATTCTTAGACTAAATCCATAGGGTTTTAATTATTTTTAAAAATATGCTTTAATATTTACCTTGCTGTCCCAAGGCTTTGCTGTTTCTCTTCTAAAAGTGTATTCTCTCTTCTTGCATATTCTAACAAGCGAACATGGATATAATTTGGCCAAATTCCAAATAAAACAAAACCAAATTATCTAGAAGGATTTTGTGGGGAATTTATTCAATCTACTTAAAATACGGAAAGGATTGACTTTTTTCAAATACCATCTTTCACTAGAATAATAGAGTATTTCTATACACTTAGTATTATTTCTATGTATATGTCTTTAGGGAAAGCCTTGCCATGCTTAGTATAGTAAACAAATATCCTAAATAAACTAAAAAGTTCATTTTAAAAGTACTTTATGTACTTTTTTTGTTATTGTAAATGAGATACTTTCATCACATTTTATTTAAAAACAATACTTACTATTTTTATTAAGAGAAGAGTAACACATGCCCATTATAGAAAATGTTCAATTAAAATCCCTTGTAATTTATACTATTATATGCATATTATAAATAATATACATTTCACTTAGTAATATGCATTTAAGTTTCTTCCCTGTCTTTTAGTGGTTTGATAGTTCATTTTCTTTTTAGCACTAATATTCCATTCCAGTTTATCTATCCATTTACCTCTTAGAGGACATGTTGGTTGCTTCTAAGTTTTGGCAAAATTATGAATAAAGCTGCTGTGCTTTAGATTTTTGTGTGCATATAAGTTTCAGCTCTTTTGGGTAAATACCAAGGAGCACAATTGCTGGGTCATATGTTAAGAGTATATTTAGTTTTGTAAGAAATCGCCGATCTGTCTTCCAAAGTGGCTGTACCATTTTACATTCCCACCAGCAATGAATGAGAGTTCCTGTTGCTCCAATTCTCTCCAGCATTTGACATCGTCAATGTTCTGGATTTTGGCCATTCTGACAGGTGTGTAGCGGTATCTCATTGTGGTTTTAATTTGCATTTCCCTGATGACACATGATGTGGAGCATCTTCTCATATGTTCATTTGCCATCTGTATATTTTCTTTATGAGTTGTCTATTAAAGTCTTTGGCCTTTTTAAAAATCAGGTTGGCTACTTTCTTATTGTTGAATTCTAAGAGTTCTTTGTGTATTTTGGATAATAGTCTTTTAGCAGCTGTGTCTTTTGTAAATATTTTCTCCCAGTCTGTGGCTTGTCTTCTCATTCTCTTGACATTATCTTTCTCAGAGCAGAAGTTTTTAATATTCATGAACTCCAGCTTGTCAGTAGACACACTCTACCAAATCTAGACTCGCACGAATCTCATCATTTGTTGGTAGTCGTGTTAGTCATTCTGTTTTCCACCACAGTGATGTTTGTGAGATTAAAGTGCTGTTGTAGTCCTTCATAATTAGGTTTGGATTGAACAACAGAATCCCACACTTGTACAAATGATGCTTCTTTGTTGGTAATCAGTATTTTTTCATGAAGACCTAGTAGACATTGTTTTTAGAAGATATTTTGTCACACAGATACTGGTATGTTTGTATACTTACTTTTAGAACCTATATATGCAGAATGTATGCATTTTTTCTAACCTTAATATTAGTACTGTAGCTACTAGTACTAAATTAATTTAGCCACATGTTAAAATTTAAAATTCAGTGCCTCGATCACACTAACTACACTTCAGTGCTCAATACTGGATAGTGGGGATCTAGAACATTTTCATATTCACAGAAAGCTCTATTGAACAATGGCGTTCTTGAGCATAAGCAGTTGTGCATTAAAAAAATTTTTCCTGTAATTATTTTTTACTTTGTAGTAATTACTGAAATAAAATATTAAAATAAAAAAAGAAAATTAGAATAAAAAGCTCAGTGAAAGGATTTGTTTCCCTACTGTTATTTTTGGTTTTGTGTCTTAGTTATTTATGAGAAATAAAGCAATGGTTTTAACTGTAGCTGAATGAAGTGTGTGTTCACTGCTCAGCCAGATGCAAAACCCAGTGGGAGGAGCAGTTCCTCTGATGCTCCATCAACCAGTCTGTCTTCCTGGGCATGCAAACAGTGACAGATAGTATTAATCACGGCCCCAGACTCTAGTTTCTGCAATAACCATGTTTGCATAAATCTCATTCCTAGAATTAAGAAAATAGAAATATCTACTGAGAATCCTTGATTTTTAATTCCTTGGAATTGGAAGGCTGCACCATAGAGACAATAGAGAGACAATACAATAGAATAAAGGCCTGGAAAATTTCTTCTAAGATTGGCTATTTTTTTCTTTATTGACCTTGTAATTATAGAATAAACTTACTTGATTGCTATAGGAATAGTGTTTTTTCCAAATTTATTTTTTTAAAGCCCTCATTTAATTCAAGCAACGTTTAACATAAGCTATTATATGCTTATAATGTGTTTATTCCTAGTGGTATGATGTCAACTCATCTAGAAATAGTTTGAAATTTTCCTTGGAGTGAAAGAGGCAAAAGGCACCTGGAAATATAATGAATTCTGTAGTTTAATCTTGATATTGGAAGTATGTATCATTTGCCTGCTATTGATTTCTTTTTTGTTTTTTTAAGGTTGCTTGCAGTGTTTGAATGTTGAGGAGGTATAGTTGCTAAAGCTGCATTTAGATGGTGGGAATTTCATGAGGAGGGTGGTTAATATGTGATAAAGAGTAACAATAGATATTGGTTTGGTGATGTGCATGTAAGTCTATTTTAAGTTGTTCCTTTAAGTAAAAAGATCCAGTTTGCGTGGGTAACTGTTGTTCAGATCTTTGCTCTGTTTGGGGGCTAATTTAGAGTGTAAGTAAAACCATACTGGGTAAGGTAGGGGGAGATGGCACACTGGATAGCCCCCACGGGTAGGACATGTATTTCTAAAATTGCCAGGGGATAACCACTGTACCTAATCTACTATCATGGAGGGGTAGGAAAAGCGATAGGTGTCACGTGTACAGCCATCATCTAACTTGCCCTTTGCACCTGAGTTACAGATACAACACAAAGGACATGTGGTCTGGGATAGATTCGTTCATCATCACTTCTTCCATAAGCATTTACAGAGATCCGGTTAACTCTCTTGAATTTTTCTATTGAGAGTTTTTCATTTAATGCTCTGAAATGAATTGGCAACTTGATAGAGATTACGTAAACAGAGACTGCCAGGGTACGTAAGCGTTATTTAGGTAAAGGGGAAATTCACATTAAACACAATTTTTCCGGTAGAAAAATGTCTTTTCTGTAAGAACTGTTACTTCAAAGGATTATTTTTTAAAACGTAATCTTTCTTTGGTGTTGGTGGTAATTGGGAATGTAACTGCTGTGATAAAATGATTTAAAAAGAGATATACATGCTAATGCACCCAGAAATCAAAAATCCTGGCTCTTCTTCTTGGGATTAACGTTGACGTTCGATTAAAAGATAAACAGATGTTTCATAGATAAAGCAATTATTCAAAGAAGAGAGATCTTTGGATATTCATTCACTCTTACAGAAGTTTTATTTCAGATTTGCAAAAATCTAGTTCTCAAAAAAACAATCTAGTTCTCTATTCATGCTACAGTCATGTGCTCTGAATGGATACTCCTTAAATATATTTTGGTTTTTGTCAGCTTTGCTGTCAGTTCTATCCTTTAAAAAATCATCTTTCAAAAACAGGTAATTAAAACAAATATCAGGATGCTTTTACACAGACGAAGCATCGGATCATGAGCTACTTGGGGAAAAAAGCCTCTGTGATTGTTTTGAATGGTAAGGATTGTACTTTGTTTTAAGTCATTTTCCGGTTTTCGTTTCAGCGATGAAGTCTTACACTCCGTATTTCATGCTCCTGTGGAGTGCTGTGGGGATAGCGAAGGCCGCCAAAATCATCATCGTGCCGCCAATTATGTTCGAAAGCCATATGTACATTTTCAAAACACTAGCCTCAGCCTTGCACGAGAGAGGCCACCGCACAGTGTTTCTTCTCTCCGAGGGCAGAGACATCGCGCCATCTAATCATTACAGCCTCCAGCGATACCCAGGGATTTTTAACAGTACCACCTCGGATGCTTTCCTGCAGTCCAAAATGCGGAATATCTTCTCTGGGAGACTGACAGCAATCGAACTCTTTGACATACTGGATCACTATACCAAGAACTGTGATATGATGGTTGGCAACCATGCCCTGATTCAGGGTCTGAAGAAGGAAAAGTTTGACCTGCTGCTGGTGGACCCTAATGACATGTGTGGATTCGTGATAGCTCATCTTTTAGGAGTTAAGTATGCTGTATTTTCAACTGGCCTTTGGTACCCTGCGGAAGTGGGTGCTCCTGCCCCATTAGCTTACGTTCCAGAGTTTAACTCACTCCTCACAGACCACATGAACTTGCTGCAAAGGATGAAAAATACCGGCGTTTACCTCATTTCCAGATTAGGGGTCAGCTTTCTGGTTCTTCCCAAATACGAAAGGATAATGCAGAAGTACAACCTGCTGCCGGAGAAGTCCATGTATGACTTGGTCCACGGGTCCAGTCTGTGGATGCTGTGTACAGATGTGGCGCTGGAGTTTCCGAGACCCACTCTGCCTAATGTTGTGTATGTAGGAGGAATCCTCACCAAGCCGGCCAGCCCACTACCAGAAGTAAGGTTTGCTGAACTCCTTGGTCATCTTTTCTAAATAGAAAGGTCAATTTGACAGCTTTGATTTTTGGGAGAGATGGAATTGGTTACTTTTTTTTTTAAAGATTTTATTTATTTATTTGACAGAGAGAGAGATCACAAGTAGGAAGAGAGGCAGGAGGCAGGCAGAGAGAGAGGGGGAAGGTCAGATCATGACCTGAGCCGAAGGCAGAGGCTTAACTCATTGAGCCACCCAGGCGCCCTGGGATTGGTTATTGATGGCTAACAAGTGTTACTCTCAAAAGTAGCAAAGGCCGTAGCTAGAGCCTAGGTCCCTTCCCTTGTGGATGCACCATTCCCATGCAGCTCGTTCCTGCTTTGATGGGGCGTTTCTACGATGCTGAGAGGCCATTCTGCCTTACGGTCAATAGATGGGCTGGGAAATAGACTTTCGATTAAGTAATAACTGTAGTATGTGAGGAGAATGTAGTTAGATAGTTAGCTTTAATGAGCATAGGTGGTTTTGCTTTTAATTAAACATGGGCTTTGCTCTATTTATTCTCCCCCAGATAGCACAATCACCGGTCTCCACGTCTAGATCAGGTTCAATGAAGTCAAATAAACAGAAGCCATGCAAAGAGAGGTTCTTCTTTCAGAAGTCATAACCACTAGAAAGCTTATGTCCAACAGTGAAAACGAGGCAGTCCCTTCTGACAGACTCCGGAGCCAACTAATTTTTAGCGAGCAACTGTAACTGTTTTAAAGAAATCCTGCCCCATTGCGATTTCATGGAATTGATTGCACTCTAACAAAACTCTGTCTCCTATCTAAGTCAAGCCCAAATTCCTTTTCTGGTTGAGCTGTCAGCGAATCCCTTGTATTCTCCTCTCCATCCTGGTTTGTTTTTTGTTAGGTAACTCAAACTCACAGGAGCCAAACTTGCGTATCTGTTGTTGTAGGGTTTTCTTGCCTCAGGCTAGCTCTCTGGGTTTAATCTCAATATCTGATGGCATTTACCTGGAAGCAACAAGCTGTTCTATGATTTTGCTTTTTATTGAAACCGTTTCTACTCTTGAAAATCTGAAAAGACACACAACAGCTCTGCGAAATCTCTGGTCATGACATATCGAAAATAATTGTCAGGGCCTTGTTGAAGAGCAAATCCAGATTTTTTCATAGAACCATCAAATAAGGAGAATCACGGGGCAGAATGGAGAATTGGTGTGATTGGAATATACAGCCTGTAGATTTTTCTCATCCTTTGGAAGTACATTTAATAAATGATACTTTGATATATTATATCACATCACATGAAAAAAATAGAGCTTGCTGGATGTGGGGCCTATTCCCTGCCGCCCCCCCACATCCCCCGCTGCACCCCCCACCCCCTGTCCCCCTGGAACATTTCAAACCCCTGCAGTCAGTGGAGACTGGGAGGGCCCCACTCTCTCTGATGTCAGCTGTAAAGAATAGGAACTAATGTCAGTGTCTCTCAGCCATTCTTGAATTTATCCAAGCCCATTTCAAATCCTTAACTGTTCTCTGCCAGAGTCACCATGTGATGTAGTAACTCCTCTTCCTAAAGGGAGCGAAAATCAGATGGAGAAAGAGCTTCTACTCTAACTGAGCTTACTCTAACTAAGTCATTCATAATGTTACACAGATCAGCCCTGTTCCCTCCAGGTCTTCCATTTTTTCCCAACCAGAGCCCTGCCCTTCTGCCTTGCTCCTCTTGGTTTCTGTTTGGAGGCTGCCTCCCTTCTTTAGTCACGGGATTGGAGAAGGAATGGATGATGAAAAGGAATGTTCTGACGAATCTTCAGTCCTTGTCCATTTGTCTTGAGTTGCAACTACTTGAACTACTATACGTAGTATAAATACAGAATAATATATTTTTTTCTATCCTCTACCCTTCATTAATATACATAGCATGTGAGAATGCTTCTTTTTTTTCTATAACCCAAGCTTTTCTTTTCCCCCGTGGATTCATCTGCCAATTAGTTTCGCTATTTTACTTTACTTTTCAAGTGTCTTTTTTTTTTTTCTTAAAAGATTTTATTTTATTTATTTGAGAGAGAGAGAGAGAGAGTGAGAGAGAGCATGAGAGGGGAGAAGGCCAGAGGGAGAAGCAGACTCCCCGCGAAGCTGGGAGCTGGATGCCAGACTCAATCTGGGGACTCCAGGATCATGACCCGAACTGAAGGCAGCTGCTTAACCCACTGAGCCACCCAGGTGCCCTTCAGGCATCTTTTGAGTGGTTTTGGAGCTTTACGTAAGGTTATTACTCAAAGTGTTTTCTGAATTGCATAATTCTAGTTTGATACTGACTTGACTTAGTTTGTGGGCTTCTTTTTTTTTTTTTTTTTTTTAAAGATTTTTTATTTATTTGACAGAGAGAAACACAGAGAGAGAGGGAACACAAGCAGAGGGGATGGTAGCGGGAGAAGCAGGCTTCCTGCCGAGCAAGGAGCCCGATGCGGGGCCCGATCCCAGGACTCTGGGATCATGACCTGAGCTGAAGGCAGACGCTTAACGACTGAGCCACCCAGGCGCCCCTTGTGGGCTTCTTTTTATTCTTTTTTCCTCTGTGGGCTTTTTGTAATGATTCTCTTGAAAATGCGCTTTTTATTTACAGTGACCACTTTGGCTGTGCTTGTGAGGTCACACACACAGACACATACAAATATGGCATGTACACATGTTTTATGTGTAGACCTAGATAAGTCTGTTGTTATTGTTGAAAAGATCTCAGGTCATAAGTGTCAGGGGCCATTTTCATTTCAGTATGCCATTTCCCAGGTTTTTCACCAGGGAATATTTTGAAAGCTGAGGTGTCCTACCCTTTCAGATATTTCTTAATTCTGCTGAGGCTTTATATGCTTAGGAACACATGTGTTCCTACCGGGATTTCTCTAATAGTTTTGTCTGATATGATAAACTGTACCTCAGGGTTCTACAAGTTAATGAGTTTCTCAAATGCCTGTATTATTTACAGGTCATGGTTGTGACACTAAAATAATAGGGCCTAGCAAGTGAGTGTTGAGAACACATGATTCACTAATAACAGCTTAATTGTTAACTGCCTTGGTATCTTACACTGGGAATGGATTAGGTTTTCCAGATGTCTGGAAATGATTTGACGGTGGGATTTCATTTCAAAACTTGGGATGAAAGGATACAGAAAATTTCTAAAAGACACTTTTTAGTAGCTTTCATAATGTTTGAGCCCAGAGAAACTCAAGAGAGCATCTAGTTCAGTTCCATTAATTTAGTTTATTTTTTTCCCCCTCAAAATAAATAGTCCATTCATTTGTCACATAGGAGATTCAAAGAGTTCGGATGTCTCATCCAAGGCCATTAAGCTAGTTTGTGGCATAGCCAAGTAAAATAGCCAAATTATTTTGCTGTGATTGGATATTTTGTAAGATGCCTACATCTCTCGTTACTCATATCACTCATTTACACGTTCATAGTGTATACAAAACTGTGCAGAGACAAATATTTTTCAGTTCTTTCTTCGATATCTCAAAGATTATGAGGACTTAATGTGAGAGTCAAATTTTAAATCATGCATTCTCTCACTTATGCCTTAGAAATTTGATAATAGCAATCAGCAAGAATCCAAATGCTTTTGATTACCAAGTATTGTCTTGGCATAAAGCGAGGCAGTTGTGTGCCTTAATAATACATTTTAAAATGCATGTTAGCAATGTGCATACCTTATCATACTATTTACTACCCGAGTGCCTAGAGTGTGAGTCCTTAAAATATGTCAATGGAGAAGAGGTCTGGATTGGATCATGTCTACTCTATCATTGCAGGGTGGCAGAGAGCATGAATACACATTTCTTTTAAAAAGAACATTTGTCTCGGCCAGGAAGGAGGTCTGTAAACAGATCCTATTTGACTACGTCTTTTAAATATTAAATGTGAATGGTGAATGAGATAATATCTAATAGAGAGCCATTGTAGCTTTTAGCAGTTTTATTAGGGGAGAATAATAATATGACTGAAGTGCCGCGGCCTGCGTGACAATCTCGAACTGGGACTGAGGGTAAGGGAATGAGGAAAAAAGACAAAGAGACAAAGTATGGGAGCGGGAGGAACACAACGGATGATGTCCAGACTGTGTTCGGCTTTATTCAAGAGCGCACCTTCTTATATAGTGTGTGAAAAACAAGTCCAAAAAACGATTACACCTGGGAGTCACATGTTCTAGGAATTTGTTCTTAACACATCAAAACAAGCTCCCCTCATCACAGGCTGCAAGAAGTCTGGGTAAGACTACAGGTAGCACGTGCACATGCTTCAGAGGCATTGCTGCAGTTTAATGACCTAAACAATTACAACCTGCGCAGCTTGTCCCTCAGGGAGGTATGACCAATCACAGACCAGCAGGCCTCAAGGCCCCTTGTCGAGCCCATTCTCTAGCGCCCGCTTTCCGCCCATTTGGGCAGGGGTCACGAGTCCGGGCTCAACAGGTCCCTTTAGCAGCTAGCCAGCGGCTGACCACACTGAAGAATAGTACATTTACTTAAGGAGTCTATTAATTTTTAAAATTAATGTATTTCGGGTGATAATTTTTAAATGATTTCTCATTGACTGAAATGGCCTGACTCTGCCAGGCAACTGATCTCTCCCACTTTTCTGCTTCTACAGACCGAATTATTTTTGAACTTAATAGATTGTACTTTAACTATCGGTTTTTCACATGACTCTCTCCCTAACTAGAGTGTGGATGCCTCAGAGGGGATCCTCTACTTATTCATCTTTGTACCCTGAGTATCTGGAAAATGATAGGAATTCGATGAATGTTGAAGATTAAATGAGCTGCATCAAATAGAAATAGTTGCCCCCAAAAAAAAAAGTTTCAGCTAGCACAACAATGTTAATACTATGGCCATCATCTGCTTATTTCAAATTTATGTCCACACACCACCCCACAAACTAAACAACCAAACATTCCAGGCTAAGTTATTTTAATGAATTAGAATTGCTACATAATGTTACTGATATTAACAGAAGATCATCATACATTACTCAGTTGGTGATCTAAATGGTTCCCACTGTGTTCCAGATGTGCATACGACCTGGGTTAGTAGTGTAAGTCAGTCCAGCTGTTGCTGTCTTGAAAGGTGGTTTGGGGTGATGAGGTACTCCTTTGGTATTCCTACCTTCCAAGTGCTTTATTGCCAGGCTAGGAGTATAAAGGGCAACTTCATTTCACTGGCGGTGGAGACATTTTTAATTTAGGAAAAAAAGTCCTGGGGAGAGAGATAGATAAGAGATAAACAGAGATGAGAAAGAGCATGAGGCCAAGGACGGGGTCATGAAATACTGTTTCCCATTTTGTTACTGCCACAACTCCCTCACAGAGACGAAGGTTTTAGGGAGAATGAGACATTGAGCAACAGATTCATTAGATTAACTACTTGTGAGCAGATCAGGTTATGAGAAGAATAACACTGAGGACCAAAACAATGGCTTTTTATGTTCAGTTTTTACTGATTCGCCTGGAAGCCATTACTTACTATTGCATATGGTAGTGAAAAGCGGACTTCCCCAATAATGAATGAAGTGTCTAGGCCGAGAAATGGGACCAGAGTCTCTGGGGCTAACAGACTTGATCCAGGATTACAGCAGATGTGGAAAATTAAGGCCATTTTAATATTGTGTAACATATAAATTTTGTTATCATGAAATATAAAGCTAGAGATGGGACTATAACCATTGTACCAGATTGATTAAAATGTCCACTTTTAAATAAGTGTCATTTAGTCAAAATATATATCCTTCATAGCTGGTTTCTTATTTTGAATAACATCACTCACAAAGAATTTTTAAAGTGTCTTCATCTATGTAGTACTACTACTGCTGTGCTCTTGGTAGCTAGGTGGGGATCAGAAAATTGGTAACTCTAATGTTTGGAAGAGACTAATGATTTCATTCCAGTTACTAATTCTGAGCTTAAATATTCACTACAATATGGTAGCTGGGCAGAAATGATTGATTCAGCGGGATTCAATGGGAACTCGTTAATGTAAAATGTTGCAGATATTTCTTGCAAAAGTGTTATAGGTTGATCATATATTTTGTCTTTATTTTGTGATGAGAAACCAGATTACCTTGCTAAATGAATCTGTCCAGGAAGTAAATCAGACACTGTTAGAACCATCGATAACTTACCATTCACCTCACTGATATGATAATTTTCTGAGCAGTCCAGTAGTTTTAAGTAGCTTATCAGTTGCTTCTGTAAGCATAATGGGTTTACAGAGGTTCTCTGATTAGATAGGAGACCCAAATATAATTGGAGTTGTAGAGTCTTATATGATTTTTAAACACCTTCCTCCCTCTGCTCTTAACATATTTAAGCTTTAGGATGCCCTACAGAATTGTTCGCTTAGATATTAATTCAAACACTGGCCCTGTCAAGGGAAATATTTTTAACTGATCATCTTTACAAATTATAAGTTTCATCACTAAATTGCTGTTGGTACTAGGTTTTTGGTATGATATTTATCACTAACTCTTTCATTCTGAACCAAACAGTTCTATTTTTGAACTTAAAATCTCTACCGTCCGTTGAGTTTGCCAGACCAACTCCTGAGTGCTGATTTTGAAAGAAAGCATGGAGCTTCTGAAAAGTCAGTGTCGCTGGAGACAAACTACCTAATTTATAGTTTTGTTGATGGAATTTTTTAATACCAACTTTCCAGGCGCTTGTGGCAGAAGTAGCAAAGTGGAAAAACATGGGCTTTTCCAGCCAAATGGTCTCGATTCTTAATCTTGGCCTTCATAGGATTCTTGGATGAGGGAGTTGGCCTCATTAAAGCGAGGATGGCAGTGCTTACTTCTGGGGGGTTGGTAGACGAGAGCCACGGCAGTAGCTGGTGCTGGTACTTGTTTTTATTATTGTGTCAGTAACTTTTGGTTAAGATGAGCTCTGATTACTGAATCACTTTCCCTTGCTGTTTACCACATGGCAAATAGAATGGTTTCAGGGGCGAGGGAGGGATGTGGAGAAAGTCTCTGTGGCTTCCCCTCGGCTTATTTCATGGGTTGGCACTTGGTCTTTCTCCTTCTCTCTTGGGGGGAATGTTTATTTCTCTTTCCTTCATCCTCTTTCCCACAGAAATAGAAGGAAGATGATATGACAAGTGAGATGTGTAGACATTAGCTCATCGGACTTGTAAGAAATTAGCAGAAGCAGACCGGTATCTTTCTCAAGGGTGAGAGAATTACGGGAGTAGCTTCATGGTACTTGGGAATGCTGGCTTCTTTAGGCTCAGTGATATTGTCTGTGGTTTTTCAGTCCTTTACATGGAGGAGCTGGGACTCTAGTCCCTGTTCTGCCAGCTGTACCTCTGTCCGTTTTCCTACTTCTGTGCTTTCCATTCCTAAAGGAGCTTAGGGCAAATAAATGACTGCCCACCTTCTAGCCAGAGACTCGCCTCACATTCTCCTCCACAGTCAGACCCTGTAAATACATTGTTAGATTAGGTAATCTAGAAACCTAAAAAAAATAAATAAATAAATAAATTTTAAGATTTTCTTTTAAGATCTAGAATGCAGACTCAGCAACCAACACCAATCTTTATCTTGACTTCTTTCTATGTCTCTATATCTTGCCCCACTTCTATTTACTTTCTTCAGTATTGTTCAGATGAGAGTGCCATGACATTCTTGTTAAAACATGCATTGTAGGGCCAGTTAGTGGGTCTGGGGTGGGCATACTAATTTGTGACAAGTTCCCAGGAGATGCTGATCCTGCTGGTCTGTGACCAACCATACTTTGTAGATGAGCTGTGTGATCTCTAAATTTTATTATGTGATATACTTTGTGTGAAAATCTTCTTGTTTTCTGATCATTACAGGTTTTCTCTCTTCTAGACAATTATTTTCAGTGTAAATTGTGTGTGTGTGTGTGTGTGTGTGTATGTGTTCGGGTATTTCAATAACTAGAAAAGCTCTGGATTCCATTGTACATTTGGAGAGCTTATTATCTTACCCCTTTGTGTTGTGAGATTACGATGATGCTACTGAATTGTCAGTCACTGCTTTAATATACAGTCCTAAATCGAATGTCCCTGTGCAGCCATGTTAATAATAGGTAAGGTTTTCAGAACTAATACCCTCAACTCTTTCCCTATTTTCATTCAACTCCACTATTTTTTTTACAACATTCTAAAAATATTCTATCTCAGGCTAATTTATATAGAATTTGACCAAAGCAGGTTGTGATCTTATCTCATCTTATCTTATCTCATCTCATCTCATCTCATCTTATCTTATCTTTTAATTAGGCTCCATACCCAGTGTGGAGCCCAGCTTGGGGCTTGAACTCACAACCCTGAGATCAAGACGAGCTGAGATCAAGAGTCAGACACTCAACTGACTGAGCTACCAGGCCCCCCAAGCAGGATATGATTTTAAAGTTATATGCCGAAATAATGTTTTTCTTACCCGCGATCTTATATCCAAAATTTAGTAGCAAGCAGAATGCCATGTACTCTATATAGCATTCTATAAATAATACCCATTGTTGACATACTATAAATTCAAAACAGGAGAAAGGACTTATTTTTTAGTGTCCAGTCTTTGCGTCCGCTTGCTTACTCAGGAAATATTTTTACGCTGTGAGAACCACTTTGTCTTTTACTTTGAAGTCATCTCTCATAAATTTGCATATCCTGAACATGTACTTAAGCAAAATACTGGTCCCTGTCTGAAATGTCCAGAGTTGGCCTGGGGCAGAGAGCTGCCTTGTAATGGGTATTTTTGTAGCAAGAAAACAAGATAAAGAGCCAAAGAGAAATAGGCACTGAAGTCATGGCACATGAAGTCAGTTTTTCAGGCACTTCTTACCCCAGGATGGGCTCTGATTCCATCTGAAATCCAAGTGGTATGGAAAACCCCTTGCGTAGTGCCAATGAAAGATCATTTCACAAAGCACAGGGAAGAGGGCTGCAGGGCACTCACAATGTCTGCTCTCCCTCTGTCGCCTGTTCTCAGCGATGGGAACCAGGCGCCAAAATAAAGATGACAAAGCTCTGCAGACCAGAACCCTGGGTATTTGTGGAAGAAGGTCTATTTTTTAAACCTTAGGTGCAAAGCAGTGATAGCCCATGATACCCTCTGTATAGTCAGACCAATTGTGCTACCAGAAAGGGATACATGTACCTCCACCGTTTTCTTTTGGGTTTCTGTCAAGGTCTATTTTTGTGAAGCAACATTTATTGCTATTATAGAGACCACTTTTAGTAGAAGGTGCAAGAATTTTGAGTCTATCAGTATAAATATAATTAGTCTGTTAACAGACCGTGCTTTAAGGTAAGTGCGTAAGAGATGAAGGTGCTATGAGGGATGAAAGAGAGAAAAAAAGAAAGAGGGGCACACAGAGAGGCATGTCTTTCTTTTTCCTAAAAAGTTTACTTTAGAGAAGAGTACCTATTAAAAGGGGCATTAAATGTAATTAGATTGTTTCATATGGTGGCTTCTTGACAGGGTGGCTTTTCAGGACAGTTATGGTTTTCAGATGCAAGAGGAAAAACTTTATGCCATTTTGAAGATATTATTTGTTTCCCCTTGATTTTCTTCTGCTTTTTTTCTTTTTAGAATTATTTTTTTTAAAAGATTTGATTTATTTATTTGACAGAGAGATCACAAGTAGGCAGAGAGGCAGGCAAAGAGAGAGGGAGAACCAGGCTCTCCGCTGAGCAGAGAGCCCGATGTGGGGCCCAATCCCAGGACCCTGAGATCATGACCTGAGCCAAAGACAGAAGCTTTAACCCACTGAGCCAACCAGGCGCCCCTCTGCTTTTTTTTCTAAATATATGATACAGTAAAAAGAAACTTATCAAAGTAAACTGACCTGTATAAAATCAGGTGCACCATGATAGGTTTGACTATAATAACTATTTGACTATAAAAACTTTGACTATAATAACTATTAAATTAATGTCATTTGAATTAATTAGAGCTAGAGGAGTTCTTTGAAGAGCAGTTGAAAATATTTAATTTGCATAGATCTTTAAGAAGAACATGAGGTTCTAAAAAAACCAAAAACATTTCAAAATGAGTAATGAGGAAGCAGAACTCTTTGAGAGTGGGGATTCCAGCTCATCTTTTGTAAGTAAATGAATAAAATCCATAATTTCAGCACTAACCTGTTGTGAAGGAAACCCATCAGGGTGCATTGATAGAGAAGGAGTCTTCTCAGGAGTTAAACTAGGGCCTTATGAGAAGTTGGAGGCAGCTATGCAAGGAGAATATTCCTGTCAATGAACACAGCATCCCAAGGTACATTTTGAAGACCTAAGAAAGTTCAGTGAGGCTGAAAAGCTGAAGGCAAGGGGCTAGGGCAGGGTAGCTCAGGGAGACGTTGACCATCGAGCAGAGATCATCTCACAGAAAGCCTTATAGGCTCTAAGGGATCTGGGTTTTATTCAGTGAGTTTAAATATAATTGGATTTGCTTTTAGAGAGAATTGCACTGGTTGCTTTGTGGAGAAATACTGTTAAAAGGTGAGAGAGGAGACAGGAGGACCAGCTGAGTGAACATTGCCTTCACTCAGGAGAGACGTACGCTGGTGCAATCACGGATGATCCAAGTATATTGGGAAGGTAGAATTAACTGGAGTGGAGTTGGGTGAAGGGAATTCTAAGAAAACAGCGGGTTTCCTGCTTGAGTAGCCAGTAGAAGGCATTTCCTTAATGCAAAAGATTGACAGATGAGCGGGTTTTTGAGACAAAAGGCACAGTTCAGTTTAGGCATATTGAATTTGAGAAACTGGGGATCTGTAAGTACAAATGTCAAATTGACCTTTGCAGATATGAGCATAGAGCTGATAGGAAAGAGCTGGGTATTCAGATGTGAGGCTATCTTCCAAGAGACTGAACTAAAGCAGTGGGAATAAATGAAATTACTCACAGAGAAGTGTGGAAAGAAAGGAGGACTCCGGTTCGAGCCAACCACACTCAACCATGTAGAGGCTGTGTAAAGGAAGATAAGTCTTCAAGAGCTGTGGGAAGTCATGGAAGTGAAGAATATCCAGGAAAAAGTGGTGTTTTAGAATCTAAGAAGTAAGTGTTTCAAGAAGGGATAGTCCACTGGTTATCACTACTGCTGAATTGGGTTTTCCAGGTGTTAGTTGGGGACATATACAGGTGGTCCTAGGTCACTGGACAATTTTGGTGGTTTGCTGCATAGATAAATAGCAACAAAACACTAAATATAGGCTCTCCTTTAATATCCTCTTACATCTGCATCAGTCCCCTGGTAAAGTTGAAAGAGTGCTCACTAGGAACTGGGAGAATATGTATATCCAAGGTCTCCAGTGAGGTGCTTGGGAAGATCACTTTATCTTTCTTTCTAGGCCCTAGTTTTTTTATTACTAAATTGTGGTCAGGTCAGTGGGTGGGGATTGGATTAGTTTTTGTTTCTTCCACTTCAGTGATGGTGTGAAATAGAATGTTTTGAGCGCCATACATTAAAATACATACATTAAAACAGTTTATATTCTTTTTTTTAAAGATTTTATTTATTTATTTGACAGAGAGAAAGAGATCACAAGTAGGCAGAGAGGCAGACAGTGAGGGGTGGGGAAGCAGGCTCCCTGATGAGCAGAGAGCATGATGTGGGGCTCCATCCCAGGACCCTGAGATCATGACCTGAGCTGAAGGCAAAGTCTTAACCCACTGAGCCACCCAGGCACCCCCACAGTTTATATTCTTAAAACATTTTTATTTCTGGTGCAATTATGTTGACAGAACTAAAGTCAAGCAGACCTGTCTGTGTAGGTGTGGGTCTAAGAATTAGTTCATGAAGGTGGAGGCTCACAAAGGATGGACAGAGTTAGCTATAGATAGAAAAGGATTTTTACAATTTATGTGTAGAGAAACTGATTTTTTAGTAAATCGTAGCAATCATTAGAAATAGTATTAAGATAAGTAGTTTTTGACTTATAAAAAATTTGTTATTAAAAATTCAAACCATCATTTGGTTTTATTTTATACAATACAGAAAATGTATTTTTTTTCAGAGAATACAGTTGAATTACCACTCTTATTGAACAATATTTTTTCTTGAACTGTAATCTTAAAGAGAATTTCAAGGCACATCAAATCATATACATAATTTGGTTTCTTCTCATTTGAAAAATCCTTTCAGCTTTTTATGATAGATAATCTGTGAGTAGATTTTACAAAATGTGTTTCTTCTGAAAGGCAAAAATTGAAATAATAGGAAAATGCTTAAAGCCTTTGGAAATTGGATTCCATTTTGGTAAAGTTCATACTTGGTTGAATATTATATAGAGTAGGAAAAAAGAAGGAAACTCGCTCCCTGTGCTGCCAAAGCTCAGAGGCATAAAAACTTGGCTTGGTTAGAAATATGTAAGATTGAGAATAATCAATCATCTGAGGCACTTAATACTAACCTGTTTTTTATTACTATGCCTACCAACAATGCATTTGTTTTGTTTTTTTAAACTTAGAGTTATTTTGGTTAAGCCTTAGGTAATTTGCTTCATAAATAAAACTTCAAATGAGATCTTTTTACAGGATTTTTACCATTTAAAGGGTAGAAACTTATACTGACACATGTAATTTGGGTCACTTTTCTGTTATGACGGTAGAAAAATCGCCATCATTTTTAGCGCTTCAGAAGTGTTAGGTGTTTTCAGGAAGAAAGCGAGGTACAGAGGGTAGTATGTTATGTACTAGGTGATACACACCTTTTTTTCAGGTGAATGCAGAAGAGTTCATTTTTTCAAAAAGTATTTGGGTTTCCTAGAATAATGTTTTGAATGTAGATAGTTTCTCTCTCTAGACCCGCTTAGTGATAATGTTAAAGTCTTTTTTTTTTTCTAAATTAGGATGATTTAATGGAGCTTCACATGTGATATGTAATAATGTGAGCTTGACCAGTAAGTGACTTAGGCTGGGCTTACTTTCTTTTAGTCCAAAGAGCTTTTCAGCAGACTCGACGAATATTACATAGCTATTAGCTGTATTAACAGGTTATGTATAATTGCTGTTTATATTGATAACTTTCCTTCTTTCAGCTGAATAGGGCCTCAAAAGTTTTGTATCCAGTATTTGAGTACTTTTGTTTTTCTCTTTTAAAAAGTCAGTATTAGGCACTACTGGTTACTACCAGCTGAAGCTTCACACAGCTGTGTATTTAGCATTTAATCATGCTAAGAATTGCTAATTAGAACATCAAACTGGACAAAGCGTACCCAGTGGAGTTGATACAATACCATTTTTGTTTGAAAAACATAAATAAATAATCTTTACACATTACTGGTTTCATTAATAAGCATTTGTGTGGAGTATGTAAAGCAGGCAATCTTTAACAAAATGTTTTAATCTGCTAGGAATAATTTAGGAATATCATCCTTTCTTAAGGTCCATAATCTCTCTAAAATAATGGCCAGCCTTAGTAAAAACTGCCCAGTTTATATGTGGCCTTTCGATTTCTCTTTCTGTTCTTCCCTTTCCTCTTTCTGCTCCCTCTCAGCAACCGCCCCCCCACCAGCCTGACTGCCCCCCGCCCTCCCAACACACAGAAACTTTGTTCTGCTCTCCTCCTCTCTGCTCTTTTTTATGCCTAATCTGAACCCTGGTGCCAGGAACCCCTCTGTAACACCTCAGTCAACCTTACCTTGGCTCAGACTGCCTGATGTTCCAAAAGTCCCATCTCCTTTTTTTTTTTATTAAAACCACCTTGCTCCTAAATATCAGATGCAGTGAGCTAAAGCAAAGATCAGGTCTAAGAAATTTGTTTAGTGCTGTGTTAATGGCCGATAGCAATTTAACGTATTACCTTTCTAGGAGTAGTGAATATTTTATACTGAAATCGGAGGTGCAGTGACAGTAAGACGTAAGTCAGAAGAATCAATACCAGTAGCGTAATTAGTCTGGATAGTAAAAGGCAGAGGTGAACAGGTCCAGAGGATGGAGACCACACTGTGGGTATCTTTCGTGTCAGTTCCCATTGCTCACTCATACAGGGGATTGTGCCCCGAGGGGTTCAGACTATTTCCAGGGAGGTGAAAATGCAACAATTTTAGCTTTTGCAGCACTTGGTCTCACAGTCACTGTGAGTTCAGAGGTAACAGGTGTGTGACCAGGCCTGACATGATGCTCAGATTAGGTATGCTTAATTGTAGACTGGACTTTCCCTGCTCTGGTTTGGGGATTAAATACTCCAGACAAGTAATAATACTATATTGAGAAGCTAAGGTGTGCAGAAAATCTTTAAATACATTTTGAATGTTTAAATGGCACAGATTTTGTTGAAACTGTTTCCCCATTGAAGAATACGCGTTTGGGGAAGTTCCGAGGTCATGATCACTTGAAATTCAACCAGTGCACACTTCTAGTAGTGTTTTTGGTTTTTTTTTTTAAGATTTTATTTATTTATTTGACAGAGAGAGAGAGAGAGATCACAAGTAGTCAGAGAGAGGTGGGGAAGCAGGCTCCCCGCTGAGCAGAGAGTCCCATGCGGGGCTCGATCCCAGGACCCTGAGATCATGACCTGAGCCGAAGGCAGAGGCTTTAACCCACTGAGCCACCCAGGGGCCCCTTAAGAGAACATTTAGTGGAGATCTGAGTTTGGGTGCCATTTCCTCTGCTAACTCCAATTACAAACAGGCTTTTTTCTGGCAGTCTCATTCATCTGGATGACAACCAAGAGCTAAAAAAGCAAGTCAAAAAGACATTTGAGAAACCAAAATAAATGCCCAGATGTCCAGGAACTAAAGTTCAAATACTTGACTTGCGGTAGATACCTTTACATTCTCTTCACCCCGAGTTCGTTCACTCTAATTATGTACCTATGAAATAACTCAGTTAAAGGTCACCCAGTATTCTGGCAGAGCTGGTGGCTACCCCACACGAGGCCAGGCTCCAGGACCCCTTTCCTCTTGGGCCACTTTTTTTTTAAAATAAAATTAAATTAATTCACTTAACAAAATAATTTTTTTTTTACTTTGCAAAGTAATTTCAGAATATTGATAAATAACAAGCTCTGCTTACACATTTAAAATATACACTTTTTAAACTAATCTCCGTGCCCGGTGTGGGGCCCGAACTCACCATCCCAAGACCCAGAGGACCAGTCAGGTGCTCCTAGATTTATTTTTAATTCATGCTTTCAGGAAAAGTAACTTTGGAAAGCTTAGTACTCACTTTTAAATGACAAATGTGTAAATGATACAAAATCACACTATTTGGAAATGTTGTAGACCTTGGAATGTTTTGACCCGATTTCCTTATTTTATGAAACTGGGGACTAACGTTCATCTGCTGAAGATCTTGAGTGGCAAGAAACCAAGTTGAAGAGTTGCCTGGGGGCGCCCGGCTGTCTCAGTCATGTCTTGATGCCTGGGACCTGGGTTCGAGCCCCACACTGGGTGTAGAGATTACTAAAAAACAATCAAATTTAAAAAAAAAAAGAAGAAACACTTTGGTTATTTTATTCTCAAGCCCACTGAAGATTAAAAGAGAAAATAAATTTTTGAGATAGGCATGCTGAAAACAGTGAAAAGTGACAATTTAATAACTTGACAGAAAAAGGAGACCCTTCCAAAATAACCATAGGAAGAGTAAAGCATAGCCTTCTGAGGCCATTTAGTGCTGTAGACTCGGAGGACGTCTCTCTGTTACAGTGACACAAAATATAATCGGGACCATGTGTTAAATATTCTTTGTGTAATCAAGGACAGAAATGCATAGAGCCTTTTATAAGTACTTTCACTGACAATAGGCCTTAGCTGTCCTGTAAACCGAAGGACCCAGAATGATGCAGTTCACAACAGGCTTCAGATAGTTGTATTTGTACTTAGGTTAAGGGATTCAGAAATACTTCATGGAGATAGGCCCAGTTTATTCATTTGCAAAATGAAGAGTTTGGGCTAAAACAACCTTTAGAGTTACAGGCCAAAATATGTAACCTCATATATCCCTTCTATCAGATTAATATGTTTTAAAACTCTGCCAGATTTCTTACAACCATTTTTCCAATAGAATACAAACAATATAAGTTTAGAATGACACGTGGTACTTGTTTTATTCACTTAAAAACATCAAAAATGCTTTTGTTATTATGATCTGACCATAAAATAAGACTCATAAATTTTTAGGTCATTTATTCATTTATTTAACAAATCTGCATTGAGCACTTGCCTAAATGCAGCCCCTGGGAACACAGGATTTTGGAAAACAGTCTTGTGTCCTCAAGGAACTTACATCTGGCGAGAAAGACAGATATTAAACTTCCAGTCACATTAAATGACATTTGGAAGAACTATGGAGATGACAGGCGCCTGGAGAATGTGGTATGAGAACCTAGGAATAAGGAAGAGGGTCCACTAAGGAAGGGCCCTTTCCCTGAGGTTCCTAAGAATGTTCCACTGTAGTTTTTCTGGATCTGTGCTGTCATAAGACCACTGCCTCACAGCAAGATCCTTTGGGGCAGCCAAACTCCTTGAAAGAAATAGTAAAAAAAAACCCAGACTAGGCAAATTTTGAGGGGCAGCGTCATCTGTTTTACTCTCCCCACCCCCATGCCCTCCATCACTCTTTTTCCTGTATTTTGTTGTCATTTTCATGATTTATTGATGGTCACCATGTTTGAGGCAATAGGCCTTTTCCCATTTTAAAATTCATCTCACTGGACAGGGAGCAAGAACCTTCTTCTGCTACCACCGAGGCTAACATTTTAGATGATTCGGATTTTTGGTTCATGCTAAATGTTCTCTACTTTTTGGAAAGTTATTCCCTCCCACAAGCTGCTTGTTTGAGTAATGAATTCTCTTTTTCAATTTGCAGTTTTACCCAGTCTTTAGGCGGTCTGTCATCAGTGCGCCCGTGCTCAGGCTCAACTGTCATTTTCAGATCGATTTTAAACCGCAGAGTTTTCTAGCTTCCGTCCAACTCTCACTGAGGATTTCTAGGTCTCTCAGATCTTTTCTAATCCAACGGGGATCTCAGCTGAGAACATTTCTTCATTCTTATAAAAGAAAATGCCCAGTCCTCTTCATGCTGATATCATTCATTCATTCATTCATTCATTATTGAGCAATATTTGTTGAGTGCCTACCATGTGCAAGATACTCCATGAGGTGCTGGGAATGCAGAATAAAACCCCATAGTCCCTAAAAGTCCAAAGGATCTGACATGCCGTCTGTGAGGTTTTATAGCCTGCTGGGCGTCTAGTGCTAGTTCCCATTGCAGAAGAAAACCTCAAGTGGAAATGAAGGATAGCATCCTCTGGAGCTCTGCCACTCTCTTTATCAGACTCTCTTCACTCATTTCATCCATCCAGCCATTCTGTCACCAAATATTTACTGAGTGTTAGGTGTTGTTCTAAATGCCATGGCCAAATAGTTCATTAACCACACCCTCCATTCAAGGAGCTAGACGAGATTACCATCCCGAAATCTGATGTTAGAGGCATTCTGGTGTCCCCCGCTCTTGTTTAACAAGGACTTTCGTATCTCGTTATGCCTGGACACCCACTTGAGGCCAAGAATCAAAATGAGATTTCACGTTCAGAAAGTGGTGCCAGGAAGAGCAGGCTGGCTGGTCTGTAGGTAACCTGGAACGACGAATCTGAACCCTCTGATGTTTCCCATTTCTTCCCTTTACCCTTTCTTCATTTATGGTTCCTTGACTCTTACTTTCGGAAACCATCTTTGTTGGAACTGACCTACGGAGGCTTCCTGGTACCGGACCGGGCAGAGATTTAAACACAAGCAAACCTGTGTTTTAGTTGTGATTTCACTATTACTTGTTTTAGGTTATCGGGCAAGTTACTTAATTTCTCTGAACCTAATCTTCTTTATCGATGATACAAGAAAAATAATTTTGCTGTAAAAACACACAAGGTAAATTGTAAGTACCTGGCACATGTAGACTTAGTTTCCCTTGATTGCCTAGTGTTGTCTCCCGGAAACGGTTGGTGAGAGGAAAAGTGGATCACGGGTAAACATTGAACTGGAATGGAGATAATGGATGCTTTATTGGAGGCATAAAACACAAATTGTTGACTTTACTTTTGTGTGACCTTTGGTGCATTTTCCCTTTCACTATCATGATCTCATAGATTGATCACTATCATGATCTCATAGATTGATCACTATTATGATCTCATAGATTGATAGTTTTCGTGTAAAGAGATACTTAGAAGAGAAACATTCCTCAGGTTCCCACTTATGTAATATTTTTTAAGAATAAAGTTGTAGTTGTTTGCTCCAGTAGATATTAGCTGCCATCCGAAGTAAATAGAATATTTTTAAAAATGGTGTTAAAGTAAAACAAATGTGTGGGACATGTGTTGCTAGATTATTTTTTAAGTAATCTCTAGCTCCAACATGGGCTCAAGCTCCTCACTCTGAGTCGCAGGCTCCATGGACTGAGCCAGACAGGGACACCTGCATTGCTGGATTTTATTTAATTCAAAGACGTATCTTAGAAAATACCACCAAAAGGATAGTCTCATCCTTAAGAGTTAAGGCTTGGTTTTGTGACACTTTAATTCTTGTTGTCAATCGTAGAATATTTTCTGTGGAGAAATTCTGCTAAGCTTTTGATGATGCTATGTTCAAAAACCTGACAGGCAAAGTCCAAATACCTAAAATTAATAGACTTTCAAAAGGCTAAGGATGGGGGTGCCTGGGTGGCTCAGCGGGTTAAAGCCTCTGCCTTCTGCTCAGGTCATGGTCTCAGGGTCCTGGGATCGAGCCCTATATCATCGGGCTCTCTGCTCAGCACGGAGCCTGTTTCCCCTTCTCTCTCTGCCTACTTGTGATCTCTCTCTCTGTCAAATAAATAAATAAAATCTTTAAAAAAAAAAAGGCTAAGGAAGAAGTTTGAATTAATAATCTGTAATGAATCTTTCTCAACCGATAATCAGTGCTAACAAAGAACCACACGAAGCCTACTTCTGGTGGAATTGCTATCTTCATAGATAATAATGTTATCCTAAAAAATATAGTGTCATTATTAATTTATTCTTTCCCATTCCTCCACCCATCGAAGAGATCTGTCCCTCTTTGCTCAATCTCATTTTGTTTTTATTTCCACAAACAAATTGATACTTGAATTGAATTATATTAAATTTTGGTCTGGTAACTGTCCTATATGACATAACCCTAGGTTCTAATTCATACAAATGGTAAGAAAGTTATTTTAGTCATTTCTAAAATATTAGGTCTAGGGGCGCCTGGGTGGCTCAGTGGGTTAAAGCCTCTGCCTTCGGCTCGGGTCCTGATCTCAGGATCCTGGGATCCAGCCCCGCATCGGGCTCTCTGCTTGGCGGGGAGCCTGCTTCCTCCTCTCTCTCTACTTGCCTCTCTGACTGCTTGTGATCTCCCTCTCTCTGTGAAATAAATAAATAAAATCTTTAAAAAATAAAATAAAATATTAGGTCTCTAAATATTTCATAATAATGTTAATTAGAAAGAAAAGGAAGAAAGAATGTTTGGTGTCTACAAATTTTGATGGTTGCTAGACAGAAGCTTGTTCATACACTTTTGTATGGGTGGGGTTACAATGAGATAAGACCCAAGTATATTGACAGTATTTACTGATTTGTAAAATAAGGGACTAACCACTGAAGGAAACTGATAGAAAAATGAGAAAGAAGGGCAAAGAAAAAAATTTATTACATTGTTTAATTTTTTTCAAACTGTTTTGTATTCACCACAAAATTGAGAAGGTACAGAGATTCCCCATAGAGGCCCTACGCCTAAGTATGGATAACCTCTCCGGTGTCAACATCCCCCACCAGAGTAGTGTGTTTGTTACAATTGATGAACCTGCATTGATACATTATAATTACACAAAATCTGTAATTTACAGAAGAGTTCATTCTTGGGGCACCTGGGTAGCTCAGTGGGTTAAGCCCCTGCCTTCAGCTCAGGTTATGATCTCAGGGTCCTGGGATCAAGCCCCACATTGGGCTCTCTGCTCGGCAGGGAGCCTGCTTCCTCCTCTCTCTCTGCCTACTTGTGATCTCTCTCTCTGTCAAATAAATAAAGTCTTAAAAAAAGAAGAGTTCGTTCTTGGTGTTGAATGGTCTTTGGGTTTGGACAAGAGTATAATGATACGTATTCATCATGATAGTATCATACAGAGTAGTTTCACTGCCCTAAAAAATTCTCTGTGCTCCACCTATTCATCCCTCCTCACCCAAACTCTGGCAATCACTGAGCTTTTTAACCGGCTATAGTTTTTTTTCCAGAATGTCATATAGTTGGAATCATATCGTATATAGTCTTTTCAGATTGATGTCTTTAACTTCGAATTATGCATTTAAAGTTCCTCTATGTCTTTTCATAGCTTAGCAGCTCATTTCATTTTAGTGCTGAAAAATACTTCATTGTCTGTAGGTACCACAGTTTATTTATTCACTTACCTACTGAATGTTGTCTTGGTTGCTTTCAAGTTTAGCAATTATGAATAAAACCTCGATAAATATCCATATGCTGGTTTTTGTGTGGACGTAAGTTTTCATTCTCTTGGATAATTACTAAGGAGTGTGATTGCTAGATCATATGCTAAGAATATATTTAGCTTTATACAAAACCATGAGGTTGTCTGAGTGCCTGTGTAATTTTGCTCCCCCACCAGCACTGAATATGAGTTCCTATTGCTCCACGTCTTTGCCAACATTTGATGTTGTCATTGTTCCAGATTTTGGCCATTCTGATAGGTGTATAGTAATACCTTCTTGTTATTCTAATTTACTTTTCCCTGATGATATATGATGTGGAACATTTTTTCATATGCTTATTTGTCATCTGTTTATCTTCCATGGTAAGGTGTTGGGTCAGGTCTTTGGCCCATTTTTAAATCAGCAAATTTGTTTTCTTATTGTTGAGGTTTTTGTTTGTTTGTTTTGTTTTTACAGATTTTATTTATTTGACAGAGAGAAACACCATGAGAGAGGGAACACAAGCAGACTTCCTGTTGAGCAGAGAGCCTAATGTGGGGCTTGATCTCAGTATCCTGGGATCATGACCTGAGCCCAAGGCAGATGCTTAACTACTGAGCCACCCAGGCACCCTTATTTTTGAGTTTTAAGACTTTGTATATTTTGAATAACAGTCCCTTATCAGATGTGTCTTTTGCAAATATTTTCTCTTATACTATAGCTTGTCTTTTCATTCTTTTGGAAGTATTTTCATAGAAGTTTTACTTTTAATTAGGTTCAGTTATCCATTCTTTCTTTCATGGATTCTGTCATTGTCACTGCATCTAAAAAGTCATTACTATACCCAAGGTCTTCTAGGTTTTCTCCTATGTTATCTCCTAGGAATTTAGTAGTTTTGCGTTTTACATTTAGATCCATGATCCACATTGGGTTAGTTTTTGTGAATGAGTGGTGTAATTCTGTGTCTAGATTCTTTTTTTTTTTTTCGTGTGGATGTCCAGCTGGTCCATTTGTTCAAAAGACCATCTTTGCTCCATTGTATGCCTTTGCTCCTTTGTCGAGAATTAATTGACTGTATATGGGTCTATTTGAGGACTGTCTTTTCTGTTCGGTTGACCTATTTGTTTGTTCTCTTGTCAGTACCACACTGTCTTAATTATTATAGCTTTTTAGGAAGTTTTGAAGCCAGGTAGCATCCTCCAACTTTGTTCTTCTTCAATATAATGTTGGCTCTTCTGGGTCTTTGATGCTCCATATAGACTCTAAAATCATTTGTTGATATCCACAATTTACTGGGATTTTGATTAGGATTGCATTGAATCTATAGATTAAGATGGGAAGAACTGATATATTGACAGTTTTTATTTTTCCTGCCCATGAACATGGAATATCTATTTATTTAGTATTTGTTTGATTTTTTTTTCGACAGTTGTGTAGTTATCCTCATATAGATCTTGCATGTATTTTGTTAGGTTTATACCTAAGCACTTCATTTTTGAGGATACTAATTTAAATGGTACTGTGTTTTTAACTTCAAATTCCACTTGTTCATTGCTGGTATCTAGGAAAGGGATTGACTTTTGTGTATTAAGCTCGTGTCCTAAAACCTGTGATATAATTACTTATTAGTTCTAGGAGTTATTTTGTTAGTTAATTTGGATTTTCAGCAGAGATGATTATGTCATCTATGAACAAAGGCAGTTTTATTTCTTCCTTCTAAATCTATATTTTTTAATTTACTTTTTTTTTTCTTTTTTGCTTTATTGCATTAGCTAGGACTTGCAGTGTGGTGTTGAAAAGGGTAGTGAGAGAGGACATCCTTGCCTTTTACCTGATTTAAATTGGAAAGCTTCTAGTTTCTCACCATTAGGTATGAGATTAGCTGGAGGTTATTAAGTTGAAGAAATACCTTCCTAGTCTTAGTTTACTGAGAGTTTTTAATCATGAATGTGCATTAGATTTTGTCAGATATTTTTTGGCATTTCTGATATGATCATGTGATTTTTCTATTTTAGCTTTTTGACGTAATAGCTTATAATAATATGTTTTTGCATGTTAACCAGCCTCTCGTGCCTGAGATTTTATTAGATCTTTTGAACCTAAAACAGATGCAGTTAAACTTGAAGGAATTTTAGGGTCTAAATTTCTCCATTGCTTGAATTAGTCTTCTCATCTTTATATATAAGCAATTTGACAGAAAAACAAAAATTTGTAATCATTGTATTTCCCATTCACCTGTGTACTGAAAGATATTGCAACATAACTGATAATTTAAAAAGTGAATTTGAAATGTTATAATGAGAAGAAATTTCATAGCTTTTAAGTCTGTGGAAAAATAAATAAGCATCTATAAGAGGAGGAAATGGGCTCAGTATGCTTTGTAACATAGTGGCTGTGGGAGTTAGCGCTCTCTACACGCTAATAGTCTCCTCTTGCTGAAGTTGTGATCACGGCCCTCTCATATTTAATAGAATTGTAATATCAGATGCAGCAATGACTGGCAGAAAGATAATGAGGTTTTGCATACAGTAACATTGGTAGAGTTTGTTTATTTTAGCCATTTATATCTTTGGAATATTAGGACTTCGAGCCTGCAGTTTTGTTATCTATATATGGGAAAATTTTCTACCTTAATAGTGGAGTTTTGCCGTCTAAATAGGACAGGAGAGTGAGTAAAGCACATTAATGCCAGGACCGCCATATTCTAGATGCTCAGTAATCAGTAGTTATTAATCTGTAGCAGGATGAACATTATGTAACAGTTTTTTTAGTTAGAATTTTATTGATATGTTCTTTGCAGTATGAGATTCTTTAGCTATTTTTTTACCAACTTGTGAGGCTATGACTTTTTGCTTCCTAAATTCCAATGCTGTGTTTTCACTTGAATGAGCAGCTGTATAATAAATCTCCCAGCCTAGACAGCGGGATAAGCTAGCCTTCAACAATTCAGTACATAAAACTTCATTTTATTTATTTCACCTTTCTCTTTCATATCTATTTTAGTTTGTAAGCGATTGGATATAAGTTTGCTGTTTGACTTTAGACTGGCTTATGAGAAAAATGTATTTATTTAAAAAATACGTTGTTCTAAAGGCCTATGAAAAAATAAGTCATAGAGAAATTAGTAAGGTGAAATTACCTGTTTAAAGACACTCTCCTCTTGCAGAGAGAGAATTTTTTTTTTTTTTTGATGCAGAATATGGTGCTTTTCTTTTGTGAATTATTATCTATAGGCCTCTGAGGTATGTGATGTCTGGTCAGTATTATACTTCAATCAGAACAAAACTAGGAACAGTTATTCCTTTAAAGGATTCTTTTGCTCCAAAATGGGCAATCACCCTTGGGGGTTTTGAAAGAAAAACAAAAAACCTTTTTGGTTCTTGCTATTTTAATGGTGTTTTAGTTTGTATAATTTTGACTTGAGGTCTCCGTAAAAACTGTGGAAGGGCAGGGCCCAGTACTTAAGACGCACAGTCACACTCTCTCTGATTGTTTTATTTATATTAGGTTCTAAAAACAATGTCTGGATGCAAGATAATGGCAGTGACCTCAAAGGCAGCTCTTAGGTGATTAGGCCTCCATGTTCAGAGAGAAATGCTCTCAAGGTAAATTTAAATTTTTTCTAAAAAAGATTATTTATTTATTTGTCAGAGAGGAGAGACAGGGAGAACGAGAGAGCACAAGGCGGGAAAGCGGAAGGCAGAAGGAAAAGGAGAAGCAGGGCTCCCTGCTGAGTAAGGAGCCTGATGCTGAACTGGATCCCAGGACGCCCGGGTCATGACCTGAGCTGAAGGTGGATGCTTAACCGACCGAGCCACGCAGGGGTCCCAAATTAGAGTTACATAGTTTTGGTGAATGATAAAGCACCTAAGTAAGCCTCTTGAATTACATTTGGGACAATTAGACAGGAGAATCCTTGGAAAAAGGTAGTGCTAAGCCATATGGTATCAAGGGGAAGTATTCTGTGTGTTTTATGGTATTCCATTTGGTGCCGATGAAAAGGCACTCGTGGGGCTTAGAAAAAAAATGTTTCCATATTTTCCTGAGTGAGTTAATACTTGGCCCCTAAATAGCCTCTTCAGGGCACTATTTTAGAGTCAGGTACTATTTCACAAACCAAAAAATAAATCACTCAAGCTTTATTTTTTTTCTGATAGTGCTGAGCTCATTATTTGGCATATGCATGGTAGGTACTCAGTGAATCTCCATTGGATGCATGAGCGCACTTATAATTTTTACATTAGTTTCTCAGATGGCAACTCAGCCTTCAAGCATAATACATAGCAGAGTTTAGAGAGGGAATCTCTTTGGCGAGTGTAGGCATTCTTTTTTAATGTTGTACTGAAAATTTTTGGAAGCTGTGGCACATCAAAAATGAAATACATCTTTCTTTTTTTTTTTTTTTTTTAAAGATTTTATTCATTTGACAGAGAGAAACACAGCGAGAGAGGGAACACAAGCAGAGGGAATGGTAGCGGGAGAAGCAGGCTTCCTGCAGAGCAGAGAGCCCGATGCGGGGCTC
>CM053604.1:80403214-80450915 GCA_028646535.1 Procyon lotor
GAGCCCGATGCGGGGCTCGATCCCAGACCCCTGGGATCTGACCTGGGCCGAAGGCAGACGCTTAACGACTGAGCCACCCAGGCGCCCGGTATCTGTCCTTTTCTGTTCCATTTTATGTCCACTCCCATTTTTTGCAACTTATAATGACCTCACATGAGAACAATTACAGAGCCTGCAGACCTGCTTCTCTGGCTTTCCCCCGGCAGGCGCGGTGCCCTTTTCCCTGACACTAATCTACCCTAAAAACAATGACGGATTAATCTTCAAGTACTACAGCACTGTGCAGTTATTTCTCTCATGATAAATTCTCTCCTTCCCTTACATAACTGATCAAGTTCAAAAACCTGAGACTTGTACTCAGGCCTACCTGCTTGCTTGTATCTAATGTTAATTCTTGCAATTGACTCACCACCAGTCTTCCCGTTTTTAACATCACTCCATTTGAAAGACTTCTTGGACCCTTCTTTGAATTCTGTAATTGATTTCAGCACATCACTTTGAATTTAATTATTTTCTCCTCTTCCCAGCCTCTTCTGGTGGGCACCTAATTTCATCTCTTGGGTTTCCTTGGACTTGTAATGGTGTAGGCCTTCCATATATGTGTGTGGAATGAATGAGTTCATGCAACTTATAATTTGTGGTCTATACATTTTTAAGTCTTTACCTGCCTAAAATGTCCTATCCTTGCTTTATTAAAGGCCTTTATCTCCTTTCTTTTATTCAGTTAAAGTTTATTGAGTGGTAAGTATCTGTAAGACATGGTATTGGGTGCTTAGTATGTAGTGCTGAGTCTACTTCTCTGTGCAGTCTGTCCGTAGCTGACCGTGGTGTGCTCGCCTTTTATGTTATCATTCTGATGAATTGCTTCACTGGGAATCATCACATTGCTAGCTATTCATTCAGGTCTTTATGTATTAATGTTCCTAACCTGGTTATTAGTTCATTAAAGTCACGTTCAATTTCTACTATAATTAAACATGTATAAAACACCCACTACATGCTCTGCATAGAGACAGAGGCATCCTAACCATCTTCAAGACTGAAAGTAAGGAAACTTTGCGGGAGGAATTCAGACTCTATTGACAGAGGAGAAAATTTTATGGTCAAATAAATTAAAAACTCTAGAAATCGGTCAGGAATTGTTAGGAAGGTCATGGAAGGTCATTGTAGAATTTCTTGAATGAGAGTAAGCATTCAAAGGCCCTTGAAAATTATACGAGTGGATGTCGTTTGGTGCGGACTCACCATGAAGAGGCATGGTGTTGAGTGCTTAACCAGGCATCCTTTGATTTTATATTCAGACTTGTTAATTGACAGAACTGTGGAAAACGTTGTGAACCCAAGCAGATGTTCTAGCCTCTGCATAATACAGTGTCCTTGCTTATTGTTAACGTATCTTAGTTCCGTGTCTTTTGTTTGCCAGTTGGGGCGGTTTTCTAATCCTGAAGTCTCTAAAATTTAATGAATTCAACCTTTCTTCTAAAGACCTTTTCTTATTCAGTACCTGGAGTATATAATGAAAGATTTCTTGTTTCGATTCCCTTTGTTCATCTTCATTGTATAAGATGAGTGCCCTTCCGGCATATTGAGCATAGTCTGAGCAGGTCAGTATTTGGTACCATTTGTGAGCATTATTAATAACTGAACAGTGTTTGAGCAATGAAGAATATGCACTTCTTGCCTGTAGTGGGGAAGGAGGGTTATGTCATGAACATGCTGAATAGTCTCAGCATGTTATGTGTAACCTCAGACACATAGACAGCCCATTATTATTTATTTATTTATTATTATTATTATTATTATCATTTAGTCAAATGCATAATACTCAATGACTGATATTAGGCTGTCTATAACAGGTTGGGAGAAAAGCACTATTGTTTTTTTTTTTAATCTTGCCCTATGATACAAGAAAGAGATTTGAGTTATATGTACTTTTCATCCAATTTTGTCATGAATCATAATGAATTACGAATATACTTATAAGGAAGAAGCAGTCGGCACATTTTAAAAAATTCTATTAGCAGTGCTTTGGGTGGATTCATACCTATGCACCAAAGCAAAAAAAAAAGGGGGGGGGAGATAAAATAATTAAAGAAAAAACCCCCACAAAATATTTAGCAGTCACAGAATTGGTTAAGATTTCTTTGTGCATGTCATTGTTTTTCTCTTCCTTCCAGTGCACTGCAAAGAGAAAGGTAAAATGTAGTCTTTGAGGATGGAATACAACATAATATCTTTTCACTGAGCAAGTAAATAAAAAAAAAGAAAAAAAGCTTTTTATGAACTACCTATATATTATTACCTTCAATTTATATAACATGATCCTTCAGAGGAACTTAAAGTAATTTTTGCATCACCTCCTGTCAGTTAATGTCTTTCTTCAGTTTCTTCAGCTGTGAAATAAATTACTGGGATAACATGAATTTTAGCTCATCTTCAGACTTTGTGATGCTGAGACGATGTTGGATTTTCAGGTACAGCCTCTGGTCCCTGAGGTACTGGGTTGATAATATAGTATGGGTAGAGTATTCTAGTTTCAGAGCAACCCAAATGACCTAGAAATTGGTATTATATTCATACTTTGTGTTATAGTACTTCTCAAACCTGCACACCACATGGTAACGAATGCAGTCCCCTGTGTGAAACTGGGAAGGCAGCATCCAGGCAACTGTAAGTAGTGGACATTTATTTGAAGTCTTTTATTTTGCATTCTTCACCATTTCATCACCCAGGATTAGGAATGCGAATAAGAGAAAAAAACTAAGGAGCCGAATACAATGGTGGTTATTTTGGGGTCACGTAAAGGAAGTACTGAGGTGGGCTGTCCGGGATAGTATAGCAGTTGTGAGCGGTCAGCAGGGATCCAGCCGTCTGTCCTACTGTCCGGAAAGGCTGCTCTCATCCTCATGGTCAAAATGACCGCCGTGTTTTAGCCATTGGAAGGCCCACTCTGCTTACTTGTCCTTGTCCTGAACACTGGCTGGTCACAAGTGCATGCTCAACTTCTTCAAAAGGCTGAGAAATGTTCTTTAACAATGATATACCTTTATTTTATTATAGAAAAGGATTTAAATACTATTTATGGGTAAAAATTAACATCCCAGCGTAATGTATTTATTTTACGGCTGTATGGTGTGCATTCCTCCTACGCTTGGGTGCTTTCCCCACGGAGAAATACAGATTTACATGTGATTGTTTTAAATTTAGTAAACCCTGATTTAAATGGTATGTGAGCTGTTAATTAAAAGCAATGTGTTGGACCAGTGTTTTTGTTTCTTTTTCTTTGCCTTTTGTTTTGTTTTTAACTACATTGGATTGGTATGCAGAGATTTTTCCTGATTGAGCTCACTTGGAGATTCTGCATTTGCCCTGAGGACCTGACATTTGTTAGGATCACTGAGTCTCCTCTTCCCAGGTGTTAAATTCTTTGCAGTGATTCCAGCCATTGGTTGCCTTTGGAGTTGTATTATTTCGGAATGACTGGCAATTGGCCAGACCTGAAGCCCTTCTTGCAATCTTACTTGTGTCTTCTCTTCCTGGACCATATTACAGTATTACAAATAGCAGTCGCTTGGTAATTTTCCCACATTCACATTCTTCTTCTGTATGAGCTATGTTTTAAAGGTTCATAGGCTTTGAAGCAGTATATATACTACTACTCCATACAAATGTATTAAAGTTAATTTGTCCATTTTTACTTTAAATGATATATATACATTCTTATATTTTTATGAAATACTTAGTCAATATTGTGACTGTGGTTTCTAGTTCCATTAAAAGATTTATTTCTTGGTGATGTTTTTGAGGCTTGGTTGTTGGTTTTTAATCTATTTTAAGGGTTACTCAATTTGTCGGAATCATCTGCTAGGTAAGAGGAATCCAGGATGATCACATAAACTCAGGAGTTTTTTTTTTAATCTTTGAGTTCTCTTTAACTGATCATGCTCATTTCTTTCTTTCCATAGAAATGATTTTTCTTCTGTAAAGGCGTAAGCTCGCTTTCTATTCTGCAACATCTTTCTTATCGCTTTTTTCCCTGAACATGCCTTTCCTTTGCCCAAAAAGTTCTTTTTCACTCTCTCATTGCCTCTCTCTACTATAAACTTTTCTACTTGAAACTCATCTCTTTAAAAACTCCTTACTTTATTGATCTTGCCAGTGTTCCTTCTGTACTTTTGTTCTCAGTTTGCCGGAACTTAGACTCAGATTTTCGGAGCTGGTGAGATGCTTGAGATCTTTGCCAGCAAACATTTTTGTTACAACTGTTAAGGGGAGGGAGTGTTTTTTATCTAGTTTTCTTGTTTTTCATTTGAGTGGATCATTGTCATACAAATTTTCCTTTGGAGTCCTAGAGTAAAATACATCCCATATATCAAGAAAATATGTCAATAATTTGACTTAAAAAGAGATGGCAAGTCTTGATTCTTCCCATTTTTCCTCAACTGAGAATATTTGGAGAATCTTCTTCTTAGAGTATGACTTAAGCTTTTTTTCTCCCATGTTTTAATTTTATGTGAAATTCAAGACAGTTTTAAGGTTTAAAACAAATACTGGTTGGTTTTTCCATTTATGCATCATTTTTGCTCACATTCTTTTCATTTTGTTTTGTTTTGTTTTATTGCTCTCATTCTTACATGCTCTGATAGGGGTTTCCTTCATGCCCCCTACACTACAAGCATAGCTTAGTTTCATAAACTCGTTAAGTGCTTACTGCTAAACCTATGCAGAGAGGTGGCTTTTTGGAACACATATAGCGTGTCTGTCAGTTATTGGTGTCCAGGAATGGGAGGAGAGAATGTGAATTTGTTGTCTCAAAGTTCCCTTTGGAACAGTGTCATTATGC
Source organism: Procyon lotor (assembly GCA_028646535.1). Taxonomy (NCBI): domain Eukaryota; kingdom Metazoa; phylum Chordata; class Mammalia; order Carnivora; family Procyonidae; genus Procyon; species Procyon lotor. The sequence continues at coordinate 80,408,058 of CM053604.1, forward strand.
CTCACAGGTAGGTTCTTAAGACATCTTCTAAATGTCTTTTTTTTTTTTTTTAAGATTTTATTCATTTATTTGACAGAGAGAGAGAGATCACAAGTAGGCCGAGAGGCAGGCAGAGAGAGAGGGGAAGGGAAGCAGGCTCCCTGCTGAGCAGAGAGCCCGATGTGGGGCTTGATCCCAGAACCCTGAGATCATACCTGAGCCAATGGCAGAGGCTTTAACCCACTGAGCCACCCAGGTGCACCTCAAATGTCTTTTAAAATAATAATTGATCCATGACATACTGAAGTCCCAAAATACAACTTCAAATATCCTAAATACCGTGTATAATGATAACATTTTGTGAAAATGTACATATATTTTGGGGAAAGATTTACAAATGAACCTTCGGAATAAATCGATTTATAAGTTGATGGATGTTTGTATGGGTTTGATTTAGCAAAACAATAATGAAAATTTCATGTGAGCTATCAGATATATATTCAATGGATGTTTGAGTGTACATGAATTATGGTCAGTACAATGTTTTGAGTGCTTTGATATTCAAGGAATTTATAGTCTGCTAAAGGAGATGACATGTATAAAAATAATTTTACAAGTTCTTATATGAACAATATCATAAGAGAGATATAAAGTACTATCAAAAGAGAGACATAAATAATAATTTCTTAACGTTGGCAAGATCAAGGATTGGTATAGAAGGTGGCATTTGATCTGCCCTTGAAGGTCCTGTTCAATATGGAAGTACCATGATTCAGGGGAACCAGCGTGAACGAGGGGTCAGTGTGGGCAGTGATGGGACAGGCTATGAGAATGTAGAATGTTCTAGTGTGGTTCACTGCAGAAAGTGAGAAACAGATTGGTCCTGGATTATCCATGAAGATCTGGAGATTTTTTTTCGTGGATTAAGTTTAAAAAATGGAGTTAAGAATTTGAGCATTGAGTAGAGAGAACTTGAATAAGACTTTTCTTAGTATACTGGTTTGGATTATGCAGTCAACTTTTATGAGAGGGCTTAGGGATTAGGATAGAAAGAAATTGTCGAGAAAGAAATTTTGGACTCCTTATTCAAAAGTAGACTTCTACTACAGACTTCTTTGGGAGCATAGTGGTTAATTGTATTAATGGAAGGAAGTCATGATATTGGCGAATTAGAAGAGCAAATGAACCCAAATTTTAGTTCCGCAGAGTTGACTTGAGAGCATAAATAATTTGATAGAGTGCTCCTGTAAGAGCAGCACCAGGAGAGGGACTGAGAGGCAACCCTCAGTTGCCTCTCATGTATGACAACCCCACACAACCTTGTGATGTTTGTCCTTCATTTATACAGCCTTTACTGAGTCCAGCTAGGATTTTTATCTTTTTCTGGTCTTCCTGTTCTTTCTCCAAGCAGTGGATGAGATTTGTTTTGTAAATTGTCTTTATATAGGTTAGTCTATGAAAGATTACACCACCTTGCAGGCACTGTTACCATGGCTCTGCTTGTTTCTGCCCCAGGTAGAAATGCTTTCCCTGAGACGACACAACTGCTCATGCCAGGATGAATGCACCATTGCCCTGACCCTTCTGGGTCCTTGGCTTTGTCGAATAGGAGGCGTTGCACTTCCTGAATAGTTGTGGAAATAGATTATCTAAAAGGGGAGTGAGGTTGAGGGGCAGGGGGGGATCAGTTCCTGGTTTTCCAGTCTGTATCATCACTCACCCCAAGCAACTATAGGAGTAAACCAAACACCTCTCTTGCCTTCTTCCTGTCCATGTACAGTATTCATGCTCAGCATGGAAAGACACTAGAGCTACTGGAAATATCTATGAGGTCATAGGGTGTGATCTTATTGCACATTTGGTCTATATCTAGCTTCATACACCTTTTTTTAGATATTTGGGAGAAACTGACTCAGGTGCACTCTGATGCTATTATTGACCTGGAAGGATCTTACCGACTGATTTACCCAGGAAATGATATGAATCTCACTGGTTTTAACCAATTTCTGCAATTACTATTCTTCTCTTTATAGCTTTATAATCTGGAAACACCAAACACTAGTATTACAGTATCAGAAAAAGAGACTTTCTTTGATTTATAAAGGGATTCTTTAACTGCCAAAGAATTTTCAACATTTTATTTAATGTGTTTCTAATTGGTTTTGGAACCATTTGCATACAACTTTTAATTACTGGTTGCCACACATTCCATTGGGAATTCATCTTTGAAATTCAGTGAAAACTGAACTGTAATTTACAGAAATTTAATGTAAATGTGTTGTTTGAAATTGTATTATTTATTTTCAAGGTGTCTATTTCCCCAGCATGGAGGGACAAAGGTAACATTCATGTGCTGCTGATAGTGAAGCCTGACCTGGACTATGAACTTCTGGGTGGGAAACCATATCTTGCTCTTTTGTATTCCTGGCACCTAGTGCCTGGCACATAGAAATTGACCAATAAAAGTTTAACTGTTATTGAATTCTTGAATAAATGAATATGCCTGCAGATTAACTAAGGGCAGTACACTCAGTCCTTGGTAATATTAGTATACTTGAAAAGGAACCAGGGCTATAAGAATTCTTTTGGAAAAATACCGGTGGATATTCCATTTTTCTCTATTGAAGTCTTGATGTGGATCATAGGTCCACTGCTCAGAATTAGGTTCTTTGGGCCTCAAGTTTGTTATCTTATTTTCTTAGAAGAAGCAATTTAGATGGGTTTAAAGTCACAAACTAGGCTTTCAGTGCCCACAGTTACTTCCTTTTTCTCAGCCTTTTCTGAGAGATTCTAAGACTTTATATTGGATCTCTTAGCCTTGTTTTTAAAATCTGTCTGCGACTCCTGAGAAAGTAACCAAATAAAGATCCTTTGGGATGTTTCAGTTGCTAGAGCTGTAAAAACAATCTTAGTGACATTTAAACAACCATTTTAAAAAAAATATTTATTTATTTGAGAGAGAGAGAGAAAGTATGAGAGGGGAGAGGTCAGAGGGAGAAGCAGACTCCCCGCTGAGCAGGGAGCCTGATGCGGGACTAGATCCTGGGACTCCAGGATCACGACCCGAGATGAAAGCAGTCGCTTAATCAACTGAGCCACCCTTAAACCACCATTAAAAAAAAAAGATTTTATTTATTTCTTTGACAGAGAGAGAGATCACAAGTAGGCAGAGAGGCAGGCAGAGAGAGAGGAGGAAGCAGGCTCCCCGCTGAGCAGAGAGCCAGATGCGGGATGCGATCCCAGGACCCCGAGATCATGACCTGAGCTGAAGGCAGACATTTAACTGACTAAGCCACCCAGGTACCCCTAAACAACCATTTTTTAATTCCCGTAGAATCTGTAGGCGAGGGATTGAGTAGTGCTCAACAGGAATGACTTGCCTGTGCATTTTCTGCAGTCCCGACTGGAAGACTTGAGAAGGAGAAGCTGGAATCATCCTCAGGCTCATTCAGTCAGATGTTGGGCTGTTGAGAGTGGCTGTCCTCGAGCCCTGAGTGGGAGCTGCTAGCTAGAACTCTTACTGGAGGCTTCTCCATGGGGCCTGGATTGGCTCGTAGATCATAGCATGGTGACTGGGCATCACATCTCTCTTGGAGAGAGAGAAACAGGTGGCATCTATATCCTTTCTGATGACCTAGCTTTTCATGTCACATAGCATTTCTTCTACCGTATTGATCAGAGCAGTCACAAGCCGGCCCAGCTTTCGGGGGCAGACACAGAGAGCTTCTCCTGACTGGGGAGTGGCAAGCTTCTGCAAGCTCATGTGGGGCTGCAGTCATTGCTTTACTGCTGGGAAAATCCAATCTACCACACGATGTTACCTCCCATGTGTTTTGCTAAAATGTTCACATATGATTAATAATGTATAGCCCCCTAGAGTGCTTTTACCAAATAGACAATTTACCCATTTCCTGCATCCATTTGAAAAAACAACCTGCGGTTAAATGTCTTAAACAGATGCTGAAATGGATGGAGAGAAGTTTAAATTTAAAAGGAAAAAACGGTAGCTTTATTTGTATTTCTCAGTGTGGTGATTATAGGTTTGTTAATATTTTGGAGAGCGAATAGTTAGAATTTATAATAAAATGAGATTGTAAGAGGAGTAAAATGACTGCATTTTTCTCTGACAGAAGTAAATAATGAATACTCAGCTTCTAGGTAATTTTTTCCAGTTCTTTTTGCTATATGCTATTTAACTTTTCCCTTGCCTTTAATTTTAATCGAAGGCAACTTAGTTTAGACATATAGTGAAGGTACATTTTATAGTTCTAAGCTCTATTATGTGATTGAACAGGGAGTTATAGAGAGATTTTATACAGGAATTATCAAGCTCTAAGAAATATCAAAACTAGTATGATCTCCCTTCCTCAAACTCCCTTTTTTATTTGTTTTGTTTTGTTTTTTATTTTCTCCCTTTGGGCAAGTTGCTGGTTTTGCTAGTCAGGAAGTTCTTTTCTTTTCTGCCTGAACAGTGCTGAAGGCCACTTCTCTTCAGCGTGAAGGTGGTCTGGAGAGGCCCAGCAGGGGACTGCCATGACCAGGGTAAATTGGACTCGCTCTGGAATGAGAGTCATGGTCATTTTGAGGCTGTGATCTAGTTTGGAATCTTCCCCCAAGGGAACTAGATTGAGTAGAGGCTGAAACTGACCCCCTGTGAGGTTGCCTAGACTAGGACTGCAGGCAAGTACCGTCAACTCTTAAGTCCCGACTTACTGAACTAGTGGACTGTGTTTTAAATAGTGCTGTGAACGGAAGTGTTACTTATTTATCTTGCTGGGTATTGTAGACCCAGAGTCTCTTTTGCTCACTCCTCCTTAAGAATTGCAGTAATTTGGGTCACCTGGGTGGCTCAGTCGTTAAGCGTCTGCTCAGGTCATGATCCCAGAGTCCTGGGATCGAGCCCCGCTTTGGGCTCCCTGCTCAGCGGGAAGCCTGCTTCTCCCGCTACCATTCCCTTTGCTTGTGTTCCCTCTCTCGCTGTGTTTCTCTCTGTCAAATAAATAAAATCTTTAAAAAAAAAAAAAAAGAATTGCAGTAATTTGGGAGCAACTGTGTAGCTCAGTTGGCTAAGTGTCTGCCTCAGCTCAGGTCATGATCTCAGAGTCCTGGAGGCTGTCCTCCCTGTCCCCCAGGCTTCCTGCTCAGCAGGAGGTCTGCTTCTCCCTCTCCCTCTGCCCCTCCTCCTTTCTCTCTCTCTGTCTCAAATAAATAAATAAAATCTTTAAAAAAAGAATTTTTTTTAAAGTAATTTCTTCATCATATTCTCTTTGGGAGAAAGATACAAGGAGGAGACCACCAGTCCCGTTGTCCGTAACACTCATGTGTTTCCCCTTGAGGTACAAAGCTATATCTATAGCTCATTTTTCCCTCCCAAGTTTCCTATTTCCCACTGCTTTCTAGAGAGTTCCACTTGGAACAAAAGTAGACACAGAAATCTCAAATTCTTCTTCTCCCCTCAGACCTGCTCTCCTTATATGTTTCTTCCCTTGGTTAATTCTACAGTGATTCCAGACCAGAAACCTGAAAATCATGCTAACCCCACCTTCTCCCAAGCCCTCACTTAAGTCTTTGGTTCTAACACACACTCGAACGTATTCCTTCCTTACTCTTCTCACCAGCCCAGCCCTGGTTTAGATCCTCATCTGGTCCTCCCCCACCTCCCCATCTCTTTCAACACCTCATGATAATCTCTTCTTTTTCACTTTTTTTACAGCCGTTTCACTCATCTGCCTCCATCCGGGACATGGACTTTGCCCTGTTCATTCTGTCTCTGTAGCATAACAGTGTGATTATCACAAAAAAAAGTTTTGGGTTTTTCCTGGAAGGAAAGAAGACAGACATCTAAATTGGCTGGCATACCTACCTTTGTTTTCTCTAGGCAAGCCACATAATTTAGTAGGCAAAGTTGAATTTAAAAAATGAGACCTTTCTTTTTAAGATTTTTTTTTTTTTTCTGAGAGGAGACAATGTTTTGAGAAACAATGTTTTGTCTTTGTTGGCTCAAATTCTAAAGAAAAGATGATCTTGTTTATCTAAGCAAATGAAAGAAAAAAAATAAAAACAAAAATAAAGCAACGCATTTGTTTAACTGTTTAAGGATAGAGATTACTATTAGCTTTCTTGATTTCTTAATAAGTAGTGAGCACCAAGAAGAGAGAAGGTCTTGTGTGTAAGTTCACATACAAGTGAGGTGGTAAGTTTCCTGGGAAAGAGCATCTCCCGCAGAGATCAACAGAGAGGAAGTATCCTTTGTCAGGGCTTTGGTAAATCACTGTGATTAAGGAGACAATCTTAGGCATCCCTGGGCAAGCTGTATCTGGAGGAACGAGGAGTATATAAGGTGTCCATACTTGATGGGAGACAAGAATAGAAAGGTAGGTTATAGCCACGTCGTTAGGAATGTAAACTCTCTGAAAATAGGAATTTTTGTTCACTTGTTCTTTGATATATCTCTGGTGCCTAAACTAAAAGAATGTCAGGTACGGTACATAACAGGTGCTCAGTAGTATTTGCTGAATTAATAAATAGACTTTGAAACCCATCTAATTTATTGGGACACTATTTGATAGCCGTGACTTTTTTTTTTCCCCTAGCAAAATTTAGAACATTTAGCTGACAGCAGATTGGAAGGAAAGAATGTTCTGGAACTCACATCTGTACACTATACTCAGATGTGCAAAGAAAACATTTGCCTCCTCTTTTTGCATTTTCATCCCTCCCCTTCATTCTCTATTGCAAACAAGCATATTCAAATGTTTCTCACTCCTGAAATCTCTGGATTTTTAATTTTCTTTTGTAACAAAGATTTAGATGTTGTTTTTGGGACTGATTTCTTTTTTTCTTTTTCTGGTGAGATTGTCATTGTTTTATACCCAGTGGCTACTTTCCATCGTGCCTCAGTACCTTGCCATGATCGTAACCTTGGGATATGCTGACTGTCTGCAATTTCTGGAAGTTCTTCAGAACCTTGAAAACTTTACTCTCTTCAAAGTCAAACCAAGGTTTCAAATTTTGCCTACTTTTCATTGTAACTGTAATAGCAAAAATTAAAAGCCTTATGAGAAAGAAAGAAGATATTACAGAATCCCAGTGGAAATGAACACACGCTTCTAGATACTTAATGCCATTCTCCTGAATGCTCAGTGTGTTAATTAAAAATCGTCGTCTGAGATTTTTAAGAAGTAGAACCAACACCGTGACATTCATCACTGTATTGCTTCTTTAGGTTAGTTGTGGCTTAAGCCTTTTGGATAATCTTGGACATCCCTTGAATGTTCTGAAAAACTGACAACTAGATTTGATAACTGCATGTAAAATATTTTTTTGGTACTACTTCTCATTTGTTTGAACAAGCTTTTTTTTCGGAAGAATCTCTAACATGCTGAACAAGAGTATAACTGAGAGAAAATATCTTGGTGCAAAATGACTTTTTTTCCCCCCTCTTGTCAATGTGGCTATCATTTCAGTCCCTATTAAGTCTATTGCTTATCAGACATCCTGTCTAGGGAAAAATAACAGGGTAATTTTTACTTAACATTGCATTTTTATGTATTTGGTCTCACTTAATCTTCACAATGACCTTGTGAATATTATCAGCACTTTTAGAGATGAGAAATCTGGGCTTGAGAGAGAATAGACCTGAGTGAGATCATACAGCGTATTGTGAAACTGAGGTTTGAGCAAAAGCCTTTCCCAATCATATCAGTGCAAATAATGGTTGGTACATTTCACTTTGAATGGTGACTTTCGTATTTATATCTTCGGTGGCATTCTTGGTTGTTTAATAAGTCTCGGTTAACTATCTTAGCAGTAGCCAAAGATCAAATTTGTTGTCCCCCAATGTTTTTTTATATATTTTATCAAGATATTCATTATTATCTTACCTACTGAGTTTTGCAGATGAATATTCCAATTCTCTGCAGCCCACCTGACCAAAGTGGAACATTCTTTATGTTGGGCACTTTAAAACAGGAAAAGAGGCCTATTGATGTTGGTGTTGGAAACAAGAAAAAAGGTCCCTCTTCTGCCATCGTCATCTCTGTGTAGGATTCTCTCACAGTCCAGGCATTCTTCGTCTCGGAATGGACTCAGCTGACAAAGGATGCAGTGTTGCTGCTTTCTCAACTGTGCTGGTCCCCGCTCAAGGCTCCTATTTTGTGGGGAGAGAAGAGAGTAGGTTTGGGTCATAGGCTGCCATCAGGACAGATGTGATAGTAACTAACCAAGGCAACCCATTCTGCCCCCAGGTCTCAGGGAGCAATGAAAGATCTCCCTAGGGGTCTCTCCAGATTCCTTTGCCCCCAGGATGATGCCTACACAGGACAGAGCTGGGACTCTGCACTAGAAAACTTTTAATTAATTCTTCTTTCATGGATTCTGAAGTGATTATCTTTTTAAAATTGCTTTTACATTTCTGGGGTTGGGAGGTTTTCACATTGACCACAGCTAATAGGAAGTTTCTGTTTGTTTTAGGAGACATGGCTAAGTGTATAAAAAGGAGTCATCCAATGATTGTCTTCTCTTAAGTTTCTCAAGATCTTGCTTTCTCTTCCTCTTTTTTTTTTCTTATTTTATTTGAGAGAGAGAGAACTAGAGAGAGAGAGAGCAAGCAAAGTAGGGGGGGGCAGAGGGAGAGGGAGAAACAGGCTCAGGAGCCAGATGTGTGGGACTCGATCCCAGAACTCCGGGATCATGACCTGAGCCTAGGGCAGACGTTTAACTGACTGAGCCACCCAGGCAGCCCTCTGCTCCTTCTTTTAATATCTTTTCACGTCCTTCATTTCTTGAATGAAGATTCAAGATTCAAACAAATTCTTGTTTCTCCATCATGTCAAAACATGATTTAAAATTGTTAAAAATTTTACACTTGGGAACGACTTGCTCCCTGCCGTCTGACTCTGGCACCTCTCTTGGTTCCTGTCCTAGCCCCTGTCCAGTCTCACAGAGCCGGGCTACCTCCCCCTGGCTTGTCCTGACCAGCTCTCCACAGAAGGAACTGGGGGGAGTGCCTTATTCACCCTATGACCAAGTTAAGGCATTTGACGAGAAGAAATCTGGCAGTACTAGAAAACAAATCATTGCCTATCCAGGTCACGATTATAACAAATAAAGAAAGCAAACACATTAACATACAGTATTGATTATGATAAATATGTTATCCACATTTCCTTATTCTACCTTCTCCCATTAAGGACTAAGACAACTTAACCCAGCAAGAAGATAAAGTGATAATTTTTATTGTGAAGTTCTCTTTTCAAAAGCTGTGTGTATGTATGTATGTATGTGTATATATATAGTTACCTTATAGCGAGTCCTACATAAGTGTCTAAATCGATTATTTTAATTGTATAGGAATGGAAACTTTCATAGTAATACAGTGAGGGATCCACTTGCGTACTGCTGATTTCCTTCTTAATATTTGATTCGTTATTGTGATCATTTTGCTCTCCTTTGCATTTGGGAAATCACCAAATTCTTTATGTCGGGCACTTTAAAACGGGAAAAGAGTCCTATTGATGTTGGTGTTGTTCCCCTACACAAGGAGCACAAAATACCGCAGAGATAGGCTCTGGGTTTGGACCAGTCCTGATGGTCAGAGGCGGGGGAGCGCTCTGCGCACGCCAGACCCCCGTGCTCCGTGCTTGCTGCGCCATCTAGTGGAGCGGGAGTGCCGCAGGTGCCCCCGCCAGTTGAGTGGAGAGGACTGAACGCACTGTTTGAACGGATGCGGCGTGAAACGAGGCGTTTGTCCGTATATGCGCGAATCCCTTTAACCTAGGAGTGGTACTGCTAGTAAACGGCGCTCGAGGTATTCCAAAAGAAGATTTGGGGGCTGTCGGTTGCCTGCTTCTGCAAATGCAGTTACCTGTAACCGTGAAACTGTATTTTTGAGCTCACTCAACATAGTAGAGAGCAGATAGGAGTAAAATGATCGATGACAAGTTCATATTAAATTCCTTTTGCTCGCCAAGTTTCCCCTTGATATTTATAAATTTCACAAACTTGGCAACGATAAAGCAAATGTTAAAATAATCAAATCCACTCGTATAATACTGCAGTATTTACTACTTTTGGGGCTACAGTAATGTGTCCGTGGATGTATTTAACAAAACTGTGACCAAAGCTCTTGTGATTTTTAAAACTTGACATAATACACTGTTTTCTAACCAAAAAAAAAAAAAAAAGAAGAAGAAGGGTCCTTAAAGAAGATGCTAAATGCAGGAATAACTAGTAAAATCCCCAGAATGAAAATTAATGAGAGAAATCTAACACTGCAAATATTAATATGTGTTATAACAGTAAATAAAAGCCTCTGGCCCAGGCACAGGAGTAGCCAGATATATAGAGTGGAACAGAACAGAATTCAGAAATCCTCTGAAGCGTGAAATTTTACATTAATGAGGACAAGAGGAAATATTCAATAGTGTTGAGAAGACTGGCTATCCATAGGGTTAAAAATAAGGATGGATCTCAGCCTCATTCTTTCCTCCAAAAAGAGATTCTGGATGATGATTAAAAATTCAAGAAATGAAACTATAAAATTACTAAAGGAAACGATAGGTATTTAAGATAATCTTAATGTGGGAAAAGTGCCAAGTCAATAGACCCAGAAGCTATTTAGAAAAGGACATTTTATCCTTATAGCAAAACAAAAACGTTGGCAGAAAATTACAAAACAATAGTACTTAAGGGTAAATACTGCATTTTTTTTTAAGTTAAAATGGATTAAATTATATGTTGACACCACTAACAGAGGACTGTGGAGACTACAGAGAGTAAGCGAGGAAAACAATTTGAATTTGTGTGTCTCTGACTAACATGTGAAGCTAAACATCTTTTCCTGTGAATGCCATTTGCTTTCCATCTGTGAAATGGCTGTTTCCTGAAGTTGTTTGTGAAAATTTTTTTCTCATTATTTTGTTTTGGATATCAATGTTTTATTATGTATATTGAAAATATTTCTGTATCTATTTATTACTATTATTATTATTTTCCTTTTTAAAAGTGTCTTTTATACTCTAGAAGTTTTATTGTTTTGCAGTCACATCTCTCAGTGTTTTCTTTATGACGTCCGGAATTTGTGACTGGACCAGGAAGGCCTTCCACACCCAGAAACAGTAAAAGTTATCTTTTGGGGAGTTTTTTCAAATACTTCATAGTATTTTAATTCATTTTGACTTTCTAATCCTTGTGTAATTCTTATATTAGTGGAGGGAATCTAACCTCATTTTTCCTAAGCCGGGGATGGCTTACTTCTCCCCGCTGATGGAAATGCTCAGTTCCTGCACAGACAGCAGTCTGGCTTCTAAATGCAGTCTCTTCTAAAACTGAACATTTCATAGAGACGGCTCTAGATTCTGGAGTGCATTCTGATCTCTAGAAGGAAAACTCTCTTTCCCTGTTCTTCTTCAAAATCTTCTTAGCCTTTCTTTTCTAGATGAATTTTAGACTCTGCTCTAGTTCCCTAGCAATCCTCTTGGAATGTAGGGGGAATGCATTGAACTTAATTTTATTAAAAAAAAAAAAAGCATCTTCAGGACATTGATGTTTCCTTCCTGGCACATGTTACATCCCTCCATTTCCTTAGTTTCTCTTTTTTGTCCTTCTCTTTGATAGTGTTAAATATCCAGAATTGTTTTTGTTTTTTGTGTTTTTTTTTTTACATTGAACACATTTATTATGGTTATTATTTTTTTTTTCAAGAGTTGTTATTAAATCAATTTTCACCTTATAATTGCAGAGGTTTTGTTTTGCTTTGTTTTGCTTTTTTATAATTGCAGAGTTTTAAATTCCAGAAAATACTGCCTCTGTATATAGAGGCAAGATGCCACCTGGGGCTTCTCAGTCCTTAGCAGAGCCAGGCATACTTTTCATGAAGTTCCGGTTCCCAAGTCTTCACCATGAGTTCAGCAAGTTTGGGATCCCTTCAGCCTCCGCCTGCGGCAGATCTCCTCCCTTGTCAGCCAAACCCCAAACCCAGCCCCTTCTGTTTCCATAAAACATCAGTCACACCAAATATTTTGTGAATTTAAGCTGAAGATGAGATATCATGGGGAAGGGGGTTCTGTCCGGGACCCCAGTCAGGCTCACTGTTTGGTCTCTGACCTTTCGTGTCCCCTCTTTCTCCAGCCCAGGGAATAGCAGTTTGCAAATCACCTTGAGGCCTCATTCTAAGCCAATTGCAGTATTATCTTCTAAAAATGCTGAGCGCTTTTCCTGAAGGAACCTATAATGAGTAAAATTTCTCTGCTCCCTTTTGTATCAATAAAGGCTATATACTTGAATATATTCTTGTAAATGGTTAATAAGTATGGCTGGAAAAAATCTAGAAAAACAGGTTAATGGATTTTATTTTGTTTCATGCAGAACAAAGAACAAACACTGCAGTATTTATTGCATAGAGTCAGTTTAAACTCAAAGACCTTTAAGTCCTTGGGAAACAAAATTTAAGTAACATTATTACTCTAAGGCTTGGTATACCTGAATGTAAGCTTTTAAAAATGGCATTGACCCTGAAATTTTAATCTTTAGAGAAATGGGTAGCAGGTGAGAAATTACTTAAAGACAAACCATAGGGATAAAACATTGTATTAGAGTCATTCTACCATGCCGCGTTCATATTTGTTTTAAGTACATCTGGCTTAGGACCGTCTCTAATGAAAATTTTAAATCAGTTTGTTTTTGTTTCTTACTTCTTTTTTTAAAGATTTTATTTATTTATCTATTTGACACAGAGAGAGAGATCACAAGCAGGCAGAGAGGCAGGCAGAGAGAGAGGGGGAAGCAGGCTCCCTGCCCAGCAGAGAGCCCGATGCGGGGTTCCATCCCAGGACCCTGAGATCACGACCTGAGCCGAAGGCAGAGGCTTTAACCCACTGAGCTACCCAGGCGCCCTCTTACTTTGAATCCACAGATAACACTATTGTATTTCCAGTACATGTGATATTCTTGGTCAATGCAGTAGAACGTAAATGGAAAGCTTTATTAATAATCACAGCCTGTTTTACCCGCTCAGTAGCCAAAAGGCTGTACCTCCTTCCATCATCATCCCAGTCATCCAGTGACACTACTCACTAACTCATTTTGGACAAAAAAATGCGGCCCCCTCTTCCTTGCTAAGAATGAGCATAATAGAGTTGTTAATACAGATCTCATTAAGTGATTAAAAAAAGGGGGGGAAAGCAAAGGAAAGGAAGACATCGGTGGGGGTGTGGCTAATAGTCCATATAAGTACGTGGTATTGAGCTACTTGGTGATGCCATTGTGATGATACTTCTTACTGTGCAGTTACCACTCCCTCCCCCTGCAGTAAATCAGGGTATGTCAGAAAGGGGTGTGAAATGCAAAGAATATGGGTGACACTGTAGTAACTCATTCATCCTGCACGAGAGACCTGGAGAGTCCACGAGACAGCTTATTCTGCACGTCATGAATACAGAGTGGGCCTGTTCCCCGTTTTCGTGCCTACATTATGGCAAAGGTGTTGTCCTCGGACAGCACATTTGTTTTCCTCACAGTGGAATTCTGTGTTCCTCAAAGTGCTGTGGCTCTGTTAGTTTTCATATGGGAAACTGAAGCTCAGTGTCTTTGACAAAGATGTATTCAAGGGGATAACGTACCATAAAAACAAGTTTGTGCCTACAGAATAAAACAAAGTGAGGATAGCATCCCTTGAAACTAACTGCTTTCATTTTAGTGTAAATCCAACCACCCCGGCAAAAATTTGTGAATACGTCTTCCTCCAAAAGTGGAGCAATTCTTTCGGTGTTAGAGTTGTCCCTTCTTAAATTCGGATCTGCTACGGGCCGGCATCTGCTGGCTGTCCAAGGACAGGTTCGGAATTTAGCATTTTTCTGCACCGTGATGGAGAGCAACCACTCAGAGATTTCCAGAAGCACTGGATGCCTCACTATAGAGCATGCATGCTTTATGTTCCCTGTGAGTTGGAGGAATATTTAGAGAAACAGTAAAACTCATAAGGTCTCTGGCTCTGTGGGACTGTTTGCTAACTCCTTCTCTTTCTTATCATATAAAAGAGTGACTCTTCAGAGATGAAAATGACCAAGCTTAGACCAAGATAAAGCCAGCCCACTCCTAAAAACAAAAATCTTCCTGGGTGGGGGTGAGGGTGGTAGTTCATGTTTTTGTTTTATGTCCAGTCCCTATCTTTCGCTTGTATCCTCATACAATTTTTTTTTAAAGGTTTTATTTATTTATTTGAGAGAGAGAAAGTGCACACAAGCAAGGGGGGTGGTGGCAGGCGGGGGCAGAGGGACAACTAGACTCCCCGTTGAGCAGGGAGTCCGGTGCTGGACTCAATCCCATCTTGACCCGATCCAAAGGCAGACATTTAACCGACTGAGCCACCCAGGCGTCCTCCTCATACAAATTTATCCCTGACCGTGTTTTAAACATCAGTTTCGATTTTTTGACTGAGATCTTAAGCCATTAGCTACTGATTTGTTGTTGTTGTTATTTGTTGGTCTTACCAAATTAGCCATCCACCCCCCCCTTATTTCAGTTCGTGTTGTCAAATGAACTGTTTTAAACAAAAGCAGTTAGAGAAAAATTGTATATCCTCTACTCCCTAATTGTTTAAGAAAATTACCTGAATACTTTTTTAAAAAACGGGGCTCTTGAGGATGCCGATAATGAACTATGTCGGTCTTTCATAAAATTAATTGCTGCATTTTGATCCTTAGGATCTCCAAAGGTGGGTAAATGGTGCTAATGAACATGGCTTTGTCCTGGTATCTTTCGGAGCTGGTGTCAAGTACCTATCAGAAGACATTGCTAACAAACTGGCTGGAGCTCTGGGGAGATTGCCCCAAAAAGTGATTTGGAGGTAAGGTAATAATGTCGGTTGTTGCTTCACTGTTGATTTTCTGTATCTCCTTGCTTAGCCTGCCGGTCCCAGTCAGGCCCAGCACACTGGCTCCCTGGCAAGATTAGCAGGATGCCCCTGACTTTTCATTATGTTTCTTAGCCTATTGAAATCTAGGGACTAATTTATGAGACTCTGTGATGGATAAAGAGATGTCAAGCCTATACCCTGCAAAGAAAATATGATGCAGAATGATTTATCCTTGTCTCAGGTGCATTTTTATGTTACTCAGCTTTATATCCTGTTTCTCCTTCTGTTAGTTATTGTCATTTAAAAAAAAATTGTAATTACGTGCATTTCTAGACACCTTCTATATACCTTCAGATTAGTGTTAAAATGAGCTAAAGAATGATGGATGAATGAATAAACAGGTAAAATATTTCATGGAACATTTTGTCCTTTATAAATGCTTTTTATTTCATTTATCCAAGAGACCAGTTTTTAAAAAACACAGTAACTTGCCAAGTAATGCTGGTTAAAAGAGAACCAGCGATTACCCCCAGCTTCCTTTGGGAGGCCCTGCCAACAACTGTCTGTCTCTGGACTTCCCAAGCCACCATGTAAACATTAGACCTGACTGCCAAGTACCTTGTATCTCTTTAGTCCCTGCCACTGCCCTTGGGCTCCAGGGATCCTGCAGAACAGCGTCAGCCCTGAAGGCTCAAGCCATTACAAGTAGGGTCTGAATAATACAGGTTTTTCCTTTATAACAATTGTGTAAAGATTAGATCCCGCTTTTCCTGGCTGAGCTATGAAATGGGCATGTATTTTATGCCCACCGTTTAGGACTTTTTCCTTTGGATGCCAGTTCGGTTGCATTCCCTCTATTAGGAAAACCAGAAAGCTCCCTTCTGCTTTGTTTCGGACAGTTGGTGTCTACTCAGCTCAGACTCTTGACACTCCCTCAGTCATTAAGCGTGTTCACGGTTTATCTTGGAAAGATCCTGATCTTTAAGAAACCACTGAATTATATCCTCTGCCCCACAGAACTCCTGTCTCTGGGGCCAAGCTGGAGAAGAGTACTTCCTGCTTTCTTTGAATTCTCACTTTCCCTTAGGTGCTCTCCACTGCCCAGGGTGGCCTCCCTGCTTCTTCATGTTTCTCCTTCTGGGTTTTGCCTGGAGAGTAACTTTCCAAAAGAGGTTAATTTGGATGCTTCCCACCCAACCCCCCACCTCTGTTATTGGATGAGAACTGAAGGAAGATAGATCTCAATATAAGCCAAGTAATTGGCTTATAATGAAACCGTAATTTCATTAAATTTCTAGGAAAACATCATGCCATAGTATCCTTTGAGATATTAAGGAAGTTATAAAAATATTAAAATATTTTTTTTGTTTGTTTCTTTTTAATCTCTCTCAATCAGTGAAAATGTGAAAAAGAAAATCAAAATTGTGTTGTTGCTAAAGCATGGTTTCCTTCTTAAAATACCAACAGAAGATCATTTAACATTTATTTTAAATCTGATAATTTAACCACAGAGTCTATACCAGGAGTTAAGTTTGATTTTTGAAAGATTCATTGTCTGATGTACATTTTAGGTTTTCTGGAACCAAACCAAAGAATCTAGGAAACAACACTAAGCTCATAGAATGGTTACCACAAAATGACCTGCTTGGTAAGTCAGCCACATGTAGGTACTTACTTGGCTTTTAGATCTTAATTGTATAAATGTGATTTTTGCAGTTGAACGTCTTCTATAATACATGTATAGTTTATGAAACTGTCCTCTAGTATCTCATCTTAGATTTCAAACCAACAAGTCAAATCTTTATTTATTGGAAAATAATTTGTCAAGTATAAACTTTTGGTCTGTAAATTAAAATTTTTGACCAGTCACTAATTTTAATTTTCTGGAAAATACACTTAATAAGCTATATAAACTGGAAACGAATAAAGTTATACCTGATTACACTAATCAGCCAAAGGTAGTAAAATTAAAACAATGATAATATAGATTTGTGTTAGGGTTTTATTACAAATGTATCTGAGAACTCAGAAAAATTCAAAGTTATTTGTTTGAAACAAAGAGAAGCAGAAAGTCAAGGAAACAGTTTATCCTATCTTTATTTGATTCATCTGTTTAGATTTCTCCTTAAAACCAGACACTTTTGAAACATTTTATTAAATAAACCCATTATTTATTTATTTATTTATTTCGATTCTGATCAGATAAAAAACTAAAATAACAATTATATGCATTTATTTTAAGATATTTGAAATACATAATTTAACTCTGTTGAATAAGCATAGATAATAAAACCGTAATTTCATTAAATTTCTAGGAAAACATAATGCCATATTATCCTTTAAGATATTAAGGAAGTTATAAAAATATTAAAATAATAAGCGTTTTGGCAATATTGGCCATCATCTATTCAATAATACTAAAATGTACCAGATTATGTAAGTGTCTTTAAACAATATTCTTAAAAATAAGCTTTTGAAAAGTATTTTTTAGAAGCTTCAATGACCTGTCCTAAAAACCAGCAAATTGAATTTTGTAACTGAAAAACAGTGAGGTATGTAAGTGGCTCTAAATAATATTCTTAAAAATGGGCTTTTGGAAAGTATTTTTTTAGAAGCAATAAAATAACCCATCCTAAAACCCAGCAAATTGAATTTTATAACCAAAAAGCAGTGAGGAATTTTCTTTATATTTGTGATTCCTTTTCATCTAGTTCATTTTATGTATTATTCTATAAATGACAAAATTGCAGAAGAAACAGAGCAATTTGCCTCTCTTAATACTTGTATTTCATTTTCTTTTTTTTAAATGTCTTTACTAATATGACTTCAGATTCCATAGAAGGTAGAAAGAAGCAAGAAATTCAAATATGAGAATCTTGCCTGCCCACTCTTCCAGTGCCACAGTGTGATACCGCGATCTGAGAACATCTGAGCTGTTCTCAAGGGTTTTTTCGGAGAGGCTGTACATCAAGGTCTAGCTACACAGTGGTCCACACCCAGTGGCCCTCCTCAAATTCATAGCTCTTCCGGGTTCCTCAGAATCTCAGTTCTCTGCCTTTGCCGAGATTAGTGTCCTTTTTATCACCAGGTATGGCTTTGTGGGTCCTCTTTTGGCTATTCACCGTGATCAGAAGATTCCCCCAGGATGAGAAGTAGGAACCGAACCACTGTCTTTCCCTTCCCCTCCTTCCGTACTTCCCCCTGCCCTCCACCCACCAGCACTGTCTCGTTTGCCACTGCCAGACTTGGTAGTAAGGTTTTGTTCAAAGAAGAGGTTTTGCTGCTAAAAAGGTTTGAAATGCACTAAGAAGGCAGGTCCATTAGGCGGGCTGTTGAGAAGCCATTTGTAGGCAGAGGTGACACTGAGTGACTAACCCCGCCAGACATGGGGTGGGAGTGTCCCGGCGCCCAGCTGAGATGGAGTCTATATTGTACCTGGTGTTGAATATTTAAAAGATTTGTTTCTGTGAGCTGTAGTTCCTTTCTGACCATGACACACACTTCCTAAGTGCAGTGTTTCTTTGTCTTACCCTTCTAATACAAGGCTTTTGGTCCCTTTTGGAAATATAGGCTGCTCAGGAGGAGATCTGGGTTTTGAAATACCTCATTAATTTTGATAAATTATCCTCTTTTATTCCCATGACAACTAGATGTTACATGATGTTCCATCACTTACAACTAATTTTTATACGTGTCTGCCCCTACTTGTTTATATCCCCAGACTGTGAAATTGGACCCTAAAATTGTGAAGCACAGAAGCTGACATGACTTGAATGTTGTAAATACTTTGTACTGCACAGTGTTCCTTCTTGGATAAGCACATAAACTCTTCATGGTCTTCGGGAGTCCAGCCCCACATCTTAACTTTTTTTTTTTTTTACAAAGTGTGTTCTGCTGTTAATAGAGATAAATGCCAGGGCACCTGGGTGGCTCATTCGGTTAAAGCATCTGCCTTCAGCTCAGGTCATGATCTTAGGGTCCTGGGATGGAGCCCCGCATTGGGCTCTCTGCTCAGCGGGGAGTCGGCTTCTTCCTCTCTCTGCTGCTCCCTCTGCTTGTGCTCTCTCACACTTTCTCTCTCTCTCAAATAAATAAAATCCTTAAAAAATATATGAAGAGAGGGATAAATGCTTGGGTATCCAGAAGTGGATGTCTATTTTTAGTAGAATGTGGTTCACCCTGGTATTCTTGGCATTTTTTGCTTTTGTTAACTTCCTATTTATTATTGGCCACTTAAATAGATGTGGCTAGTCAGTTGATACTTGCGTTGGAGGGAAAGTTGTAATACACTCCGTAAAGCTATAAATTTTTAGCTATTTGAAAATGGCTCTTAACTAATATATACAAGTCAGTCCATTATTTTTATAATAAGCATTTTAACTGATGTAGAGCAGGAATCAGTGAAACTATGTCTTTAAAATCCTATATGTAAAATGTATGTTTATTATAGGGTTGATTTTTTTTTTTTTTTAAGATTTTATTTATTTGACAGAGAGAAACACAGCGAGAGAGGGAACACAAGCAGAGGGACTGGTAGCGGGAGAAGCAGGCTTCCTGCAGAGCAGAGAGCCCGATGCGGGGCTCGATCCCAGGCCCTTGGGATCTGATCTGGGCCGAAGGCAGACGCTTAATGACTGAGCCACCCAGGCGCCCCTATAGGGTTGATTTTTAAGAGATTCCTGGAAGATTTCTTTTTAGAGTAATATACAGTACTATAAGTTGTTTTCTTTTTTAATCCTTCTTTAGGGCATTCAAATATTAAAGCCTTCCTGAGCCATGGAGGTTTGAATAGTATTTTCGAAACTATGTATCACGGTGTACCTGTAGTGGGAATTCCTCTCTTTGGAGACCACTATGATACTATGACTCGGGTCCAGGCAAAAGGCATGGGGATATTGCTAGAATGGAAGACAGTTACTGAAGGAGAGCTATACGAAGCATTGGTGAAAGTTATCAATAATCCCAGGTAAGTTTTTAATTAATTTCAATTAATATGAAAGTAGATGAAATATATATATACCACAGAATATTGTCAATAACTGATAATTACCAAGAAGTTGTCAATAAACCAATTATAGAAATATCCTTTAGATTCTTGTGTCTAATGCTTTCTCTATGTCTTCTATAATTTGAAAAATAAAGATAGCAATCATATGGCCAGCCATGTATGACCTTGAATAGTATTCTACCAGGATTTGCCAAATTGGGGGAGAAATTCCAGTGGGAACAATCATTGGGTGCCTAAAATGTGTCAAATGTTGTATTCTTTGTCTCGTTTTAATACTCATAATATCTGCATATCGATGTTTTCATTATTCACATTATAAAGATTCAGAGAGCTTGAGTAATTTGCCCATAGTTGCACAGCTATTAGAGTAGAAATTTGAACCAGGACTGTCTGATTCCAGAGCTGGTGCCCTTTGTATTGCTTGGTGCTGGGTTTCCCTAGGACGATTATCACCAAAATACAGATATTTATTGACTCAGCTGCATGACTAGTCAGAATCTTTATTTATTTTTTTTAAATATTTGATTTCTTGTGTTAACCCAGTTAACCACTGAGTCTCAAAGGGTCTAGAGAGATGACTTGTGTAGTTTTAAAACAACGCAGCAGTATTCACCATTTTTATAGGGCATTCAATCAATCTTGCATTTCATATGACAGTAGAATTTGTGGGACTATACGCTTTTTCTGTTTATACCCGTGGGATATGGCTTAACACTGGACTGAGAAACATTATCATAGTCTAAGAAACAACTGACAATAAGAAAAATTCTTTGTAGAAAACGATGCAGCTTCCATGTAAATGGCTGGATTCAGGTCCACTGAGGTTCGTTATGCTACCTTATGTGGGCTCAGAGGCAGCCTTCCTGCTTTGAGCTCTTAAAGGATCCAGTGTCTTGATCCCAACTCTGGCACTGGGAGCATCGAGGTACAGAGTATGGGGATCCTTCTATGTTCTGTAGCTCTTCCTTCAAAATCGAGTGTTTTTTAGGACATGATTGTATGCAAAATGGTATATATCTTACAGGCTTTTATAGAAAGGTTTGTAAAATACAGCCCTAAAGTGGAGTTTATGCAGGGGGTGGGAGAGGATAGTTTCAGAGCTTCTGAGACTGGATTTGTTCTACAGAAAAAAGCAAAAGGCTGGATTATCCACATACAATCCATCTTGTCAGTGTTCTCTGAGATATAAATAGGGCCTAATCAGAGGCCACACTATAGTCATAGGTCACACTGCAGTTAAAGCCATTGTGCAATCTTTAAGTATACAGAAGTATTCTGACTTCAGATTAACCGTTTAAGAGGGTATTTTCACTTTATATATTTATTTTATATATTTTAATAGATATTTTAATTTTATTTATATATTTATATATCTTATTTATATATTTTATATGTATAAAATGAAAAATTATATATGCATATATATGCACTACATATACTGTTATTTATGGATGGCTCCACAGTGGTGTTTCTCAACTCCTTTTCCTCTGCTGAACAAGTATAATAACCTTACACCTTCACTTAATGTTATTTTAAATCAAAGCAAAGTTAAATTTCATTGCTTAAAAAAGGTGTTGGAACAAAATTCTGCATTTTTCCTCATCTCTTTCTTTTAGAACATAATAAATACCCTCCTCTTCCTGGTTGCGGCTTATTGGCTAATAGTATTTAAAAGCATGGGAGAGAAGGGGTATGTGTGGGTAGGAGGTATGGCATGACAAAAAACAAACAAAACTGAGGTTTAGAGTCAGAAATACTTGAATCTCAATCTCAACATTGTAATCATAATCAGGTCACTTAGTCTCACCGAGTTCCATTTTCTTCACTTGTTTAAAATTTATTTTATTGTCTTGGGGCACCTGGGTGGCTCAGTCGTTAGGCGTCTGCCTTCGGCTCAGGTCATGATCCCAGGGTCCTGGGATCGAGCCCCACATCGGGCTCCTTGCTCAGCGGGGAGCCTGCTTCTCCCTTTCCCACTCCTGCTTGTGTTCCCTCTCTCACTGTGTCTCTCTCTGTCAAATAAATAAAAAAATTTTTTAAAAATCATTAAAAAATCTATTTTATTGTCTTAATGTGTTTAAAGCACTTAACACAGTGCTTGGCACAGAGTAGGTACTTAATAAAGAATAGTTGCTTTTTTTTTTTTTTAAGATTTTATTTATTTGACAGAGAAACACAGCAAGAGAGGGAACACAAGCAGAGGGAATGGTAGCAGGAGAAGCAGGCCTCCTGCGGAGCAGGGAGCCCAATGCAGGGCTCAATCCCAGGATCCTGAGATCAGGGCCTGAGCTGAAGGCAGACGCCTAACGACTGAGCCACCCAGGTGCCCCAAGAATAGTTGTTTTTATTACTTTCCTCATTTTTAGATTGCGAAAGTCTTAATACTGAGCCTTGTAGCGACATGATATTCTGTGTTCTGCCTCTCCACTCCATAGCTACCGTCAGAGGGCCCAGAAGCTTTCAGAAATCCACAAGGATCAACCTGGTCACCCTGTCAATCGGACTGTCTATTGGATAGATTACATTCTTCGTCACAACGGAGCGCATCACCTACGTGCCGCTGTCCATCAAATCTCTTTCTGTCAGTATTTTTTACTGGATATTGCCTTTGTGCTTTTGCTTGGTGCTGCCTTGTTCTACTTCTTCTTGTCCTGGGTGACAAAATTTATCTATAGAAAAATCAAAAGTTTGTGGTCTAGAAATAAGCATAGCACAGTTAATGGACATTACCATAATGGAATCCTCAATGGCAAGTACAAAAGAAATGGTCATATTAAACATGAAAAGAAGGTGAAATGAGCCAACAGTCCACAGGATAGTAACAAATTTGTTCAGTCATTCAATTTTTATCACTATAATTTAGTCTAACAACTACTAAAAGTTAAATGTCAGTAAACAATTCTAACACTCCCTTATCTGATCTTACTAACAAAGTTCTATGGAATTAAGATGGCTGTAAAAAGCACAAACCTAAAATGCAAAAATGTATTTTATTCGAATACTGATACAGAGAGTTTTGGCACTGAACCTTTTAGAAGCCTTAATTATTTAAATCAATTAAGTGACCATGTCAGACCTTTGTTTTGAATCTTGATATGTGTGTGTCCCAGATGAGGAATGGTTTCTTTTCTTTTAAGATTTGTTTGTGTGTATGTGTGTATGTATGTGTGTTTCCTAATTAAGAGAATTTTTAGCTGACTGCTTGGCATATTTGTTGAAGGTACAACACATTCAAGAATGAATTTGAAAGGCTCCAAATGTTTCTTTTCTAAAACTTAATATATGTGAACTCAGAACACTGTACCATGAAAGAACACTTTTCCCTCAAAACTGAATGCAGTGGAAGAAAATGAAAAGATACATGGGACCGTTTTTATACTTTTTTGGGTTTTTTTGTTTGTTCGTGTTAGTTTTTTTGTTTTGTTTTCCCTTTTTTGTTCGTTTGTTTTCTTTCTCTTACAGGCTGTGGACCCTTCTGGGGTCAAATACATGCAATTAAGTAAATGTATAAATCTGTTGTCACATTTTACTTTTATTTTCCCCCTACCAGTCATTTGCCTCTTGAAGAATTTTGTAGGATTTTTTTTCTATTTCATTTTAATGAATAACATTGTGTTAAATGCATAATTAAGACAAAGCTACAAAGCTCTGACTTTTGTTCAAAGTACTGAAGATTATTGCTTATGTGGCATCTTTAAACAGGGCTGTTATTTGAATGTTTTTGTAACTGATGGCTTTTTTATAATGTAATTTTTGAATGTTCAGGTGTTATCTTTCCAAAGTTTTAACTTTAAAAAACATCTTCTTCATCCTTTTTGTTGTCTGGGCCACACAATCCATATTACATAGGTGCCAACATTTAATTAAATGGAACATTTACTGTTCTCCATTTTGGTACCTTCTTTATCTGAGAGGTTTGAGATCTTAACAGTTCAGACTTTACCTATTTCACAGAAGTGACAGAGAAATTGTATCTCTTGCTTGTGAAAATGAGTTTCTCCTTCCCTCTTCACTCCTTCACGCCCCACCTCAGTAGAGTTTTCTAGCCACTGTGGCTGACCCAGAGCAGTGACAGCGTTCACTGGAGAATAGGTGTGCTCATCACGGTCACCATAAAATCAGGGCCTCCCGGCTGAACCATTCACTAGTTGGCAACTATGAGTTTATTCCATGTCATTCTGTTTACTTAGCATTTGCACTACACACATTGAGTGTATGCTTTATTTATTTGTAGTTGGAGATCCCATGTCTGACAGCTGAGAGTAGAAACATACACTCACCTAATGACACTCACTAACATGGGAAGAGTTGTGAAAATTCTAGAATGCTGTAAATCCTTGTCATACACTATGACATACAACTTCATTACACTCCCACCAGGAGCCACTCTCCTCTACTTAGAAATAATGTCACAAAGAGTTTTCTAGTGTACAATGCAGGCAAACGTACTGCTCTCTGAATACTTGAAGAAATGGTATTATACATATAAGCCTATTAGTTATACCTTTTCACAATCTTATCATTATGTTGCCGTTAAAAGGGAAAAAAGGCACAGGCAATGAATGGTGGGGTGGGAACAGGCTTAGAGTGTATGAATGAGTTGACTTTACTTTTTTGGAATTGGATGAAGTTGACAGTAGGCACTCACTGGATGGTTAAGCATAAATTAATCTCCACTGTGATAAAAACTTAAACAATAAACATGATTTAAAAATAGAGAAATGTTGTTGGAATAAAATTTTTATTCAGATTTTATTTCACAATAGTATGTATATCTATTATAAACATGTTTCGCAGACATGTCTCCCAACTTTTATATCTGTATATGAGTTTAAAAAACAAAATGTTACATGGGAATCTTTTTATTATTATTAAACGGAGGGATTTACCTTATAAGTACATCAACATGGATCTTAAAATTATCCCAGAATTAAGAATGTTAAGTGTAGGCATTTACTGATCATTGTTGTTCTCTCTCTCTCTCTTTTTTTTTCCAGTAAGCTTTTTGTTAGCCAGTTTTGGTAAATAGAGTGATTTTAAATTTTCCACATTTGGGCTAGATTCTCTAATAAAGTAAAGTTTTCAAGAAGGTATTTATTCATTTTATTTTTAAAAAGCCTCTGCAAATATTTTCATAGCTGGTCATCATCATATCAAATGCAAATGAAAATTAAGACATCAATCCATTTTTCCTTTAGAAACCCTATCTAATATCCCTTTTAATATCCCTTCACATAGACAAAGGGGCAGAATTTGGAGGTTCAGGATTGAAGGGAACTAATGTTTGGGTGAAAGCAATGGTTAATGATTGAGGTTGAAAGTTAGAGCTTCTTCTTGGGACCATAGAAACTTTGTATTAAAATGTGAGGACAATCTCAGACTTGCAAGTACTACATTCATTGATCATTTTCTGATAAGGTCTTCGCCGGTGTTTATCAACATAGGCTCGGGGATACTGTCCTCAAGGAATCACCTCTGAACGTTACCCAACCACATATTTACCATCCACCCCTACGCTGTGATACACAGCACCCGCCTCCAACTGGGCGAGAATCCACCACACTGGATCCTCAGAGGACTGTCCTACTCTGTGACCTGCTAT
Source organism: Procyon lotor (assembly GCA_028646535.1). Lineage (NCBI taxonomy): Eukaryota > Metazoa > Chordata > Mammalia > Carnivora > Procyonidae > Procyon > Procyon lotor. The sequence goes on from CM053604.1 coordinate 80,433,501, forward strand.
CCGCCCCTGCTCACCTCCTTCCCTGCTAGGGACTAGTGGTGGTGAGACACTCCAGAGTCAAGACGTAGCATCCTGGCTTTTATCCCCCACACATTTCTTGCTTCGGCCAAGACTATAAGAATATACATGCTCAAATGATCTCATAGATTCTGATATCCTGCCTCGGTGGCCCGCTTCCAGCTTTGTGCCCTAATTAGACATGTTATAGACATTGTAATTAGATGTTATGGGGCATCATATATTACATGCACTGAAATTAAAATGAAGGAAGTTCACTCTATCGAGAGAACATTTTGTGGACTATTATTATTTATAAATGGTAAGCACCTGCTCTGAAATACACAACTGAAGTGAAGAAAAGAAAAAATATCTATTTATCCTAGAATTTAGGAACTGCTATGGCAGAGTGGCCTTCTTTCAACATTCAGGAGATGCCCGTCACACACCAGAAATATGCCAGATACTGGGGGAACTTACAAATGACAAGGTCCATCCCTTTCAAGGAGCTCATGATCTTGTGGGACCTATGGATGCATAAGTAATTATAATGTAAAGTGCTGGCGGCTATAGCAGATATGCGTGAAGGGGTGTTGTAGAAGCACTGAGTAGTCAAGAAGACCCATCACAGTGAACCCCATACTCAGTACCGGCTTGCTTGGTGGTTGCTGGTAATACAACTCCAGTGGCATGATCTGCTTCATCAGGAACAGCCTCTTTTTTTTTTTCTCTCAGAGAATTGTCTATTGAACCCAAGTTCTGGTGGTCTGAGGGTCCTGATGTTGGCCTCTAACTCCAACATTTATTAATCTTTAACTTTTGTAATTCTGATTTGGATAGTGATAATTGCTTCATGGCTTATCATGAATACATGTTCACACACACGCTGTCTCTGTACTGGCCACTATACCAAATGCTTTAAACACACTGTGTGTGTGTGTGTGTGTGTGTGGCTATTTAGCGTAATGGCCAGTGTGAAATGAACACTCAGATCTGTGTTTGTTAGTCCTGAATAGACAAACCACTGTCACAGTGTTGCACTTTCAGTTTTTGAAAGTTGTTGTTTGAAAAAATATGTTTTGTTCATTTTTTAAGCAACACTTTCCCAAGTCTTCTTTTCACCCCCTTGGTGTCCGAGTCAGATTTGTCCTGTCTTCTCTCTTCACAGCCCAACACCTCACCAAAGCCCAAAATGCTACTAAAATTGAGTGACTCCACTGTGAAAAGAAAAGGTTTAAAAATGAGAGACCCAAAACAAGGCGACAAAACCATTTCAAGGAATAGTTCGGTGATCTGTTTTATTATTGAAAGTATAATTCATTTTCATTTTTGGTTTTAAGTAATTCAGTTGGTTTCTAAATATTAAATCACATTAGAGAATGCTAATTTATAATCAGTATAAAAAATTTGAAAGAGAAAAATTTTAAATCTTACATGACAAAGTTTAAGGATTATATGGATTCTATTGGTGAAAATTCTCTAAAATATGCAGTAAAGGGCTTCTCATTCTCCTTATTTCTGGAAGGGTAAGATTTTTAGCCAGCGTTGAAAATCTATGTTTCATGCAAAAATGTTAGTGAAATTTTTGGGAGATGGAAAAAACATTTTTTAAACAAATTTTATAAGTGCCTTAAGGATCCATGCAGTTAAAATCTTCATATTGTCACTTTTCTACAAATTCTGCACAATGTTTCAAACTTCCTACCACTTTGGGTTGTTAAGTTGGGGTTGGGGAAGAAGAGGATGGCTGCTCTTATTTGTCAAAATATAGAAACTGAAAGGCACACAATAATTATATAATCGACATTCTTTACTTTTGGATAAGTAAGACATAATTTAAGAAAGAATCCATAGTGTCCCACAAGATTACTGGTAATTTGCTTAGTTTGTGTAATAAAACCAGCAGATTTTTTTTCAATAGCAATATGTAATCCATGTGGACTGAAAAATATGTATTACATGTAAAATTATCTTATTCAAATACACCAATTATAATAGTGTAAATCTACTCAAAGAAGTCTAACACCAATATTAACTATCAGGTATTACGAAGCATTTTCATTTATTCATTAATAAAGCCTGAAGTTCTCACTGGATTTTATGACTAAAAATATTTTATTGCTATGTTTGTTTCTATCAACAATTAGTTTTTACTCTTTCAGTAACCTATTTTGTGGAGTAAGTGATCATTCCTTATTACAAAGACAGAATTAGCTTGAATTCAATACAGTATCCACATGTTTAAAAGATAATTTTTGCTAAGCCATGGATTCTTAGTCCTAATATAAGATCAATTTTCCATTTAGGTCAGAAATAAGTAAAAGACAGTGTAACCAAGAATAATTTGCTATTGAGATCTTAGAAACAAACATAATTTTGCTATTGAAGGGACCTATTACTCCGTTACTTACCATAGCACTGCATTGGAATGTCAAACAACTAATATCTTTAAAAGGAAATTTTTAAAAAATTTGTGCTAATTTTGCTTCAGTTACTCTTATGAAATTTTGGCTGAAGTCCATGAGTATTACCAACTTGTAGCAGAAAATTGGAAGTTTTGAGTATAAATATCTTAGGTAAATTGGAGGTAATGTTAAATTTCATGTTGATGATGCTGTGTGGTATATTTCTGGGTAAATGCATTTTGTTCACAAATCAAAGGAACCGGCAGTTAGAGACCAGGTGTCTAGAAGAGTCCAAGGCTATGATGCCATGAAAATGGTCATTTCTGCTTCTGATCCCGATTCTGTCCTCTGGATTTAACAAGAAGTTCAACTTATAAGTAGACGGTTGAGGAGTGCTTAAAAATGCCAGTGTGAACAAAATCAATGAAGCCTTGGCCAATAGGAAAAAAAACCCCAAATATTAATGATGTATATACCAAAGTGATAAAAATATATTAATATATAATGTCAATACTCTCTTTGTGCGTGTGTGTGCATGTGTGTAGTTAGCATTTAAATTATACCAAACAATTCTTTAGAAACTAGATTCTAAAAAACTAACCCAAACCAAAACCTCTTCTATTTTTTAAGGCCAGTATATGGACTTAGTCTATTTCAAGAAACAAAAATGTCTTTGAAACTGAAAAGAGTTCAAAAGAACTAGCAAGTTTTAACAACTAGGTTAGATGTAACTCCATAACATTTCTTGGCTAAAATACTGTGAAGAAAGGGTGAAATTATTATAAAATCAAGGGACTGTTCTGAATATCTTCTTTCTGTAATGTCTCATCTTCTAATTTATTCTGGAAGAAAAATATTTTGAGATTTAGCTTCTAATTATGAATAACATTTTCTCTTACAATGAATTCAGCTGACACACAGCAGTTTCTCATTGGGGGGCAGGTCTCAAGAAGAAAAAAGCAAGGAAGAAATTTATTCAGGTATTTCATAGCTCCAAGTGAATGGGTGGGTCGATTTTACCATATGTGAAAGAGTTAACTTTGAGTATGTCAGCCTCCGGTTCCAGGTTTCAAACTATGTACTGCACAACCTGATTTCTCCTTTACTTGGTCTCCCCCTTCCCCCTCCACCCTCACCCCCACTTCTCTCCTCCAAGCTTTTAGTTTCCTCTCCTGGGTTTTCCACTGTTCAGTGTTTTCTGAGTTGCCCTACCATATCCAGATGCATAGTGCACAGATTGTGCTTACGTATCTAATGATGCTTTAGTTGTTGTTTTTAACAGACTATGGAAACACACTTAGAAGTTTAAGAATCCCCAATCTACAGAAGGCTAAATTGAGAAAATGTCCAACTATGTCAAAAAAATCTTTTGTCTGCTCTGACTGAATGCCTTTAGGATGTAAGATCCACCCAAAACAATGAATATATAGGCAGTGCTTCCTTACAGGTGTGGGGAGGAAGGCTGTGGCTGAGTGAGTACTGCATTCCCTCGGGGCTCTGCTCGGCCCTTTTGGCCGTCGGACCCCATGACCTGGTTCAGGGCATAGCTCAGTGATCTTGAAACTGTCAGGCCTCTCATACCCCTTCTTAATCCCCGCTTGATTAGTCAAAATTCTTGTACAACTAGTTTGCAAGAAGAGAGACCTTACCTTTCTCCAGGGGAAGCCTGCCTCTTCCGTTCGTTATTGGGGCTCCTAGAAGGATCTGCACCAAGATACTTTCTTTTGACTCTCTCCCTTATTTAGTGTTGCTCATAACTCTGATATTAACAGAAGATGCTGTAACTGCAGCCAACTGTCTGGTAGAACAGAAGAAAGGCCCAGGACTGACAGGTGGCAGGCATTCAAAACTTAGCGCAACCTAGGGTTACAGCAGGTTCAGCTCCCGTGTAGCAATAAACGGGAAGGTGTGCGTAGGAAAGCAAGGGCCACCGGGGAAGGAGGCAGCAGTTTCAGATAGGAAACTGCCTCAGAATGCTTCGTCTGCTTTTCACAATATATTTTCATCCACTTGGTATATTTCAGTGATATTCCAGAGAGACTTATCTGAATTGGATGGATGGTTTCTCCGGCCATGCAATTTGTATTTTAGAATGGCAATCCATCTTCTCTAAAATTTTACTTATTTATGTATTTATCCCACCAGAGAGAAGGTGGGAGGAAGCAAAAGCAAGCAAAGACCTTTAAAGTTCTTGAATATAGAACCCAGAGAAGTTGATGGGATTTGGCAAATACAAGACTTTGGTAATATCCAGCTATCTATAAGCACGTGAGCCCTTAATGTTGTAGAAAACCTAGCAGTGCAGCTTCCACATAAACTAATATGATCCCTGCGAATGTAGCTTTCCCCTGGGGGTTGGGGGGGAGGAAGGGCCTGCTCGTGTTTGTGCACACCAAAATGAAAAGCGGCAAAACCTATCTCTGCTGGCTATCGCTTATTTTCTCAAATAAGAGGGAAATGACTGCAGTGCAATAATTTATTAGTCTTCAATTGTAAAAGTAAAAGATTGAATTAGCATTTGATTACATGGAATTTTAATTTTATGGCCAAGCTTATTCTTGTAATCTACCAGTTTCAGATGTCAGCTCTAGCATGTCTTCAAAAGAATTAAGAGCTAAAAAAAACTTCCTTTATTTTTGTTTAAGTTAAATTCAATTATGCTCCCTTATTTTCTATGTCAAAATTTTAGTTTACCAAACACCTCTTCTTTGTAGACATCTATATTTCTGTCTACTGTTCCCCATGTCACTGGTTAAGAAAGTAAATATTTATGGTAAATGTTTTCAAAATCTTTCCGTGATAGATTCTTTGAAAACAAACTAGAAAACAAACATTGGGGAAATAGTACAATTTTACAAGATGCTTTAGATTTCCTACCATTTAATGCCATCTATATTGCTTTAACTTTTTTTCTTAATATTTTGTTATTTATTTGACAGAGAGAGGAGAGATCACCAGCAGGCAGAGAGGCAGGCAGAGAGAGGGGGAAGCAGGCTTCCTGCTGAGCAGAGAGCCCAATGCGGGGCTCGATCCCAGGACCCTGAGATCATGACCTGAACCAAAGGCAGAGGCTTTAACCCACTGAGCCACCCAAGCGCCTCAGTATCGCTTTAACTTTTTATTCTATTAAGTGAATGGTAGCCTTCTAGTTTCTCCTACAGCATCACTTTCTACTACTTAGGCTTTAAAAAAGTTTCGTCTTCAGAGAGCCACCCTCAAATCCTTTAAGCAAGTACAGAGGAAAATTTTAATGCTTTTCCTTAACCTCCAGACAACTTAAACTCTTTATTCATTCAGTCAAGCTGAATGATCTGTTACTTCATTTATCACCGTGTGTGGCATGGGACACCATGTTTTTTTGTTAGTTTTGAGGTTTTCTAATAGTCTGCTTTTAGATTCCAATTTGTAAACTAAAAATTGTGAGCTGTGGGTAGCTTGGTAGCTTTGGGCCAGACTACAAGTCTATCTGTTCCCTGAACTTCACTGGCATCTCCGCCCTCACCGATCAGTCCAAACACCCTCATTAGTTCAAGGTAGGAGAGCATCTTGTTATTGTCAGCATCAAATAGCTCCAGCTGCTCTTGTTCTGGTGTCTCTTCTCCTAGAAGAATCTCTATTTCATTCTAAGTTAAATACCCATTTGCGTTGTTGTCAGCGCCATAGAAAAACACTTGAGGATCCGTGAAAATGAAAGGCTTTGCTTATTTCAACTCAGATTTTGAATGTCAACCTAAACACCTATCGCCCTTCAGAATGGCACTGTGTCCTCATTGTGGTTGTTTTATTTTATTTTTTTCTGTTCCTCACACATACTTAGGTCATCATTAGTTTCCACTCTGGCTGTATAGATCTCTTCAACAAATCGATTCTTCCTCTCCTTTCTCTTGACAGCCAGTTTGTCCTCTTTCTTACATTCCGAATTATCTGATTTTTCACTTTAATAATTATCTTACTGTTATTTGTGTTCTCATGGTGTTTTTGTAGTTAACTATAAACTCAGTGTCTTAATTGTTTTGTATTTGTTTCATTTATTAATTTAAGCATTTTAATGGAATATCTCCTTCATGTATACTACAGTTGTTGATATCTATTGGATCTTATTCCCCACCGTAAAATGTTACTAAAAACATCCATTTGACTAACTGTAATGTTCTTTTTATCTAAATACTTGACTTACCTTGCTTGCTACATTCATTTCCTACGTCTTATTTGTCTAACATTTCTTAACTTTACATCAGAAGAGGCCCACTCTTTTTGCTATCAGTTCTGAACATACCGACATCTCTTATATTAAGTTGGATGTCATCTCTTAAATTTATTTTAGTTTACATATGATCAAATGTTGTTTCTTCATTTATAACACCGCTAAATAACATGCCTTTGTCAGAATTCTTACTATCTTCTCGAGCTCACTGTTATAAATACTGCCTTTATTAAAACACAATCGAACATTGTTTTCGGTGTTTCTAAAGTGCCAGGCGCTGTGTGTGATCTTGGGTTTGCAAGGATCAAGAAGCCACAGTCCCTGATTTCAAGGAGACAAAACCAGCAAGTAAGCAGTTTCCGTAAGCAATGGAATATACATTGTAATGCAGTTGTCAACAATGTGCCATTGACGCATACAGAAGGGTGAGGGAATGTTCCACCCAGGGGTTGTTTTAGTTGAATTGTAAGGAAAGAAGAGAAGTTCACCAGGTGGAGAAGTGAACGGAGGTAATTTTTGGAAGGTGTGATGCATGGTCAAAGGCACTGAGTTACAGGAAAGCGTGGCTTAGCAGGAACCTACGGGCGTTTGGTCTAACAGGAGTTTATGTGGTCAAGGACACGTGACTACCATACTGAGGAAAAATATTTCTGACTGACCTGTCTTCCCTTTGGGTCTCCATTTCATCACTGTCAGACACGATGTGCATTGCATTAGCTATTCAATAACTTTCCCCAGCATGCCTGTTTTTGTACCTGAGTGCTGAACATCTAGTCATAGGGCACAGCTTTCAAGACTGTTAGTATCAAGCTTCTTGCATTGACATAAGCTCTTCTATCAAGCTAAATTGTAGAGAAATGCCAAAGCATAACACTTTTAAATGTACTTGTGCTTGGCTTAGGAAATCTGTGAAATACTTGTAATATGTCCACCTTCTTCTTAGCTGGTTTGAAGTAAAAGAAATGAGAAATTTTTTTTTAATTTTAAAACATAAAAGAGTATGTTCTGGTAATGAAAGGATTCATCAAAAGCAAAAATTTATACACTTTTTTTTTTAACCTAACATGGTAAAATTAAATGCCTAGGAATACTGACTGACAGAGTGTCCAAGAATAATAGTGACAGAATAAGAATTATGATTATTTTGGTGGTCATGAATTAAACGGGAGTACAGAGATTACAGTGGAATGTTGTCTATGGTAAGAAAAGAGAAATTACTATAGTAACAAGAATAATATATGGGAAATACAGTAACCGAATGTTATATAACTTTTAGAGATTTTAAATCTAGCCATGCATACTATCCAGTTAACTCTTGCTCTTACTACAGTTTTTGGTTTGGGGTTTGCTTTAGCAGGTATTAATCTCCATGTCACAAAAATGTCATTTCAAACACCAACCCGGGGTCCCCAAATCAGATCACCTGGCTTGTAGGCTTGCTGAAAGCATGGAGGGAAAAGAATAGGCAAATCTAACTTCAGGATGGCTGAAGAAACCAAGGGTAGTAACAAAGAGCAATGTCAGTTAGCAATGTCGGTGAAGCAATGAAAACATCCAACTGTCAATTCAATAGTTAGCCCCCTTCCCAGATTCAATGACTTCTCTCTGCCAATGAGTGAGGAAGTGAGTCTTAACTGAGCCTTAGGAGAAGTTCCAGGTTTGTGCCTGGAGCCCCTGCATCTGTCTTCTGACCCCTTTTACTACTCAGATTTAATAAGATTGTTCTAGCTCAATGGGCCCATTATATCCTTGGAGCTGGCAGTAAGCAATACTCCTCCTTGGGGATGAATGGAAGTAAAACTTTTTTCCTTGATTTTGATTCATTTTTGGAGGGAAAGTGGGGAAGTCAGCAGACTTGAGTGTCTTCCCACTAGAGACTGATAATAGTGTGGTCTTCTAACAGATTTACAACTCGTAAGTCTAAATGTTGATATTTGGAATTATGTCTGGTCGCATATTAAGTCCAGGGCTACATTCATATGAGGGTTAAAAAAATAAGATTTAGCTGTCTGATATACTGCTAAACCTGGGAGTTTAAGATAACAGAGCTGGTATCAGTAGCTGGTGGGGGGGGAGCGGGGGAATTGAGATTGGCTTCATGCCTCTTCTACGAAAAGGAATTTATATGTCAATTCTTTTTTTTTTTTTTTTAAAGATTATTTATTTATTTATTTGACAGAGAAAGAGAGAGGTGACAAGTAGGCAGAGAGGCAGGCGGGGGGGGGGGAAGCAGGTTCCCTGCTGAGCAGAGAGCCCGATGCGGGGCTCGATCCCAGGACCCTGAGATCTTGACCTGAGCAGAAGGCAGAGGCTTTAACCCAGGCGCCCCTATATGTCAACTCTTAAGAGAACTTTTGTTACAACCTCCATTGCTCCTCTCTCTAGAAGTTTGACTGAACTGATTTGACTGAGAGGGAATCTAGAGTTCCTTCTCTCCAAATCCTGTCAACTATTTTCTGAAAAGAAAAGAAAAAGAAGAAGAAAAAAAATTAAAAAATACAAATGACACAAAAAAGTCATTAAATAAAAAACAAGAGTGTCACTGACTAATTTTATACTCACTTTAGAAAACAGGAGGTAAATAATTCCTAGAGGAGGTTCTAGTAAGAGTTGTGATTTTGTGCTTAGGAAGACAGTTACTTGGCCCAGATTTATGGAAGGTTACACCTGAAGTTTCTATGTTGGATTAGTATTTCCAAATATTGGGTGGACCATCTGACAAATTAGTATCATATTTCCTTTGTGTTGTCAAAGCCATTGGCCTTTTCTTCTCTTTCTTTTCAGTCACCATCTCCAAGCAAATATTTTTTTTTTTTATCACCCAGACCCCACTTCTGAAACATTCTATTCAAATATCCCACTCTCGGGCTAGTCTCCTGTGTTCCAGTACCTTTTCCACTACATTTGATTGCTATTTTGTTCCATAACTGTTTCATTTTTTCATCTTGATCTAAAAGGTTCCTTCTGAAACATTTCTTTTTTTTTATAATAAGCCTGGGCCTTTGAACCTTAACTTAAAAATCTATGATCTATACTCATGAAATACTTGTTTCTACTTTCCCATGGTACCCATGTAGCAAAATCCAATCCTGGATCAACCCAACCACCTGTGTTCTTCACTCCCGTGCCTGGATTGGTACATTATCCTGACAAAGATCAAACAGCCCCATTTTTATCTTAGTGGGACTGTCAACGCTACACACTCATCATTTCATTTTGCTCCATTTGGCTTTCTCACTCTCCATAACTATTTCAAACCTTCACTGTTTTCCTCTCAGGCCTAATTTGCCAATTTACCTCCATTGGTTTCAGTGAATGATCTTGCTTTTATTGAAAAAAAAAAAATACAGTCCATAAGCAAGTGTTCCTTCATCATTTTGCCACTTCTAATTTATTTGTATCTACACCACACCTACTTTTTTCTTCTTTTCTATAGTTTCAGTGAAAAAATCATGATCCAGCAAAATAATGACAAAATTCACATACTTTTCCTTTTAGATATAATTTCTTTTTTAAAATTATTATTATTATTTAAAGATTTTATTTATTTGACAGAGGGAGAGAGATCACAAGCAGTCAGAGAGGCAGGCAGAGAGAGAGAGAGGGGGAAGCAAGCTCCCTGCTGAGCAGAGAGCCCATTGTGGGGCTCAATCCCAGGACCATGAGATCATGACCTGAGCCGAAGGCAGAGGCTTTAACCCACTGAGTCACCCAGGCACCCCTAGATATAATTTCATTATATAGGTTCCACTTTGCAATTCTGAGTTTTTGTGATGCCATCAAAATATACAAACAAAAATATCTAGGAGACATTCAAATATACAATATGGAACTTAAGAAATAAGATCTGGCTGGAGATACCTATTTGGGTTTTAGTAGCAAATAAAGGTTAAATTGTGGCAGAAGAAAAGTTTCTGGCAGGTAAAACACATTCAGTAATATTGGTTGTTCCTTGTCCCCATGTTCTTAAGCTCTTCTTCATTCTCATGTCCTCTCCTAATTAATGACACTAGCATTAATACAATATACATGCCATAAACCCTGGAATCACCTAAGGCCTCTTCCTTACTCACCACCTCCATCCACTAACAAGGTCTTGCTAATTCTACCTCTCTGGTGTCCTTGGGGTCTCTACTCCTTTGCCATTGCCTTAATTTATATAACCATTTCCCCTGACTCATTGACACACTTCTCTAATTGTTCTTCCAGCTTCTAGATTTCTTTCTCTACAAACTATTTTTCTTCAACTTAAAGATTTGTCAAAACCTGTAAATCTGATCGTATTACTTCTTATCACTCAAAGTCTTTAAGTAGCTTCCTATTCACAATAAGATAAAACTTAAGACTGGCATATAAGGCCTATCAATATTTAGTGCTTGGCAACATGCCCAAAATTTACTTGTTGCCACTTACTACACTGTCTCACCAGCCAATATCAAACAAATTGCAGTTTCTCATATGTGTTATGCTTTTTAAGAAATATATGCTTGCTGGCTTTTTTGCTTTCTTTCATTTTTTTTTTTGTCTTTCCTATCCCCCCTGATTCCTACTAACTTCTTTTTCCTCACCTCTCCCCAGTTTTGTCCTCACCCTTTTCTTGGCTATCACTTTGCTTCTCAAATCTTCCCTCCAATGGTACCTCTTAGATGAAGACTTCTCAGTCTGAGTTATGCATCCTGCCCCTAATTTCTCTTCTTCTTCTTCTTCTTTTTTTTTTTTTTTGTATTTGTGACCACTGCTCATAACTGTTCATATATTATTTTCTCAACTGAATACACTCTCTTAATTACTTTTTACAATTGTTTTCTTAGCACTTAGCACAGTCCTGGGACACAAAGGAAGCACATAGAAAATGTTTGTTGAATGAATGAAAAAACATTCTAGTTCTTCCTTGCCTCACTGCTTCCATATCAGCATATTTGGATGTGGGATGAGAATTTGGAAGTGGGAATAGGGTTAAACTTATGAATGATGAAACGAAGATATGTGATTTTGTCTATTGACCACCCTATCTCAAGTGAGGCCCCTTTTCTAGCTTTCTCCTAGCACCTAAGTACATCTTTATTGTCTGCTGTACTCTGGGGGGCTTTCAGTTCCTCCAGTGTGGCAACCACATCTGTCCTGTTCATCGATGTTTGTTTGTTTGTTTGTTTGTTTATTTATTTATTTTTAAGATTTTTAATTTATTTATCTGGCAGAGAAAGATCACAAGTAGGCAGAGAGGCAGGCAGAGAGAGGAGGAAGCAGGCTCCCTGCTGAGCAGAGAGCCCAATGCAGGGCTTGATCCCAGGCCCCTGAGATCATGACCTGAGCCGAAGGCAGAGGCTTAACCCACTGTTCATTGATGTATAGTCAGTGTCTGGCACAGGCTGGGTTCTCAAGAGAGGCTATGGAATTCACTAAGTAATTCCTTTAGGGGATAAGTCTAGGGGAAGAGTGAGAGAGGCTTTGTTTCTTAGGTTCACGTTGTTCTTTTTTTTTTAAGATTTTATTTATTTATTTGAGAGAACAACAGAGACAGAGACAGAGCACAAGCAGTGGGAGGAGGCAGGGGGAGAGGGAGAAGCAGGCACCACTGAGCAGGGAGCCTGACGTCAGACTCACTCACAGGACCCAAAATCATGACCTGAGCTGAAGGCAGACACTTAACCCACCGAGCCACCGAGTTACCCCAAGTTCTCATTGTTCTTGATCCTCTAAAGATCACCTTAGTTCTAACTCATTACATGTGTGTAGTAGTTTCTTTTCTTCCTTGTTGCCCTGGTTAGATTATGGGTGTCACAAATTAAGGCATAAACACACTGGTTTTCCACGTTTATTGGCAAACATGAATTCAATATACCATGTTTACCATGATTTTATACACTGTACACATAATTATGTGTAATAATACATGGTATCAAATCATATCTCAATGAAGATATTATTTTAAAAAATACAAGCAGATGCAAATATATTATTTTAACCCAAGTTGAAAGCTCAAAAGAATAACAACTTATAGCCATGTCAAAGAGGGATGAACACATGGTCATTTTCTTAGGTTCTTTAATCATCATTTTCTCCATTTTGGGAGGCTTTAACTTTTCATGAATTACTGTTAACATGTTATTCACAAATATCCAGGTAATAGAGAATTCATCAGAAGTTTTTATAATTGGACAAGTTTCACTCTCACTATTAGTGTGGCTTGGTTTTATTCCTCTAAAACTTGAGTGTGAATCATTTAAGTTTCTATGTTTCTTCCTTTAATTTTATAGAATATACTATATATGGTAGAACTACAGGATAAAATGAAGAAATTGTACTTTTTAGTCATCCCTGGCCCCAGAGTTATTTTAGAGTTAAATATATAAAAACACACTGAATGATTTAGCAAAAAAGAAATATATACATATAATTAAAATCTGACATTTAGTATTTATAGGATAGATATTGCAAAAATAAGGCTGATGGTAGGGAGGGAGACAAATGACTCTTTAATTGTTGCATCTTTTCCAGATGATAAGAATGAGCACCCAGGTGACTGGTGGGTAAGTGGGGTAGGGAGAGGGTGGCTGGATTATGGGCATTGGGGAAGGTAAGTGCTATGGTAAGAGCTGTGAAATGTGTAAGCCTGATGATTCACAGACATGTACCCTGGGGCAAATAATACATTATATGTTAATAAAAAAAATGGGCACCCAGCTGTGCATCATATTATGAAACTTACCTGTAAGATTCTGTATGAATGAAATAATTATCTTGGGTTTCTCTTCCAGTATTTCAGAATCTACTACATCTTTGAGGGCTTGTATTGTTGGTTCCGGAACACTTTTTTCAAAGAGAACAAAACAGTCAGTGACCCAGGTGTGAGAAAATGAATAGTCACATACTTCATGTAGCATATCTAGGCAAACAAAATGTAGGTCTAAATCACCCCTCTAACTCTGTAATCATCTGGATTATAGGGAACTGGAACAGAATGTTGAATCCATGCTCTTTTCAGCTGTAAACACAGTAACAGGTTTACCTTTTCCCAAAGGTTAACGTTCCATTTCCTTCTCCCTTCTTGACTCAGTGTTGGTCTGTGCATATGTCTTAGACTCCTCAGCAGAATCATTCACTTCTTTGTTCGCTCAAAGGCACATCTAGTAGCACCCACTCTGTGCTAGACACAGGATTGTGTGATGTGGATACCAGGTTGAATAAGACATTGTCTTTGCCACAAAAACTCCACTGTCTAATGATAAACTTGACAGCAAGAGGTTTTTGGAGGTGTGATGTAGAAAGTGCCCAAGCTGAGATTCCTAGTAAAATTAATATCCTGAAATGTAGTTTCAGCTGACTCTCTGGTAAAGCAGATGTGGTGACAGTGACAAATATAAAAAGGAATGACTCCAAATGGCTCAAGAACCAAAACATCAGCTAACCACTCGAGAATGCTATGAGAAATTTTGACTAAATATCAAATATCAGATGGTGTAAATCAAAAGAGCCCATGAGGCTGAAAGAATGGAAGATCCCCAGGAGTTTTAGAGGTCCTGGAGACTAGGAAAGGACCACTTTTGTGATTCACTTCACTGACTCCATTTAAATCTTATGAGTTAAAATTGAGATCCCAAACTTTTTAAATGCAAGACCACTCCAGCTCTGGACCTTGTAAGAGTCATGACTCTATAAGCATCACACATACAAAGTAGAAAGCTGCAATAAACAAACAAACAAACAAACAAATAAAATAAAATAAAATAAAATAAAATAAAATAAAATAAAATAAAATAAAATAAAATAATAAAAAGAAATCTCCACCTCAGAGGCAGGTAGGGAAGACAGACAAAAGTCTCACTTTGGTCCAGCAAATATACACTTCTAAGTATTATGCCTTGGACTAACCATTTCACTAACTTCCAGGTGTAGATCTTCATCAAATTCCCCTGAGAAAACCCAACCTTATCTACTGATTCGCCTGGAATGATCCAACTCTTTAGCTACTCTACACTTGCAGCAAAAGGAGAGTACTGATGAGGAACACTGCAGTGGTGACCAGTCTTGCATTATATGCATAACCTCCATCTTAAATGGACTCACAACACTGCTCATGCCTCCTTCTACCCTGTCTTAGTTGATCTGCTATTTTTACATTTTCTTTTATTAATCCCTCCGCACTGCTTTTTCTTCCTCAGGTTCAGTTGAATTTACATCATACTTTTTTTCATAAAATAGAAATAGGCATGAATTTCCTTATGTACTCAACACCAATTCTACCAGCTTTCCCTACTTTTGTATCTACATTCTGTTTGCACTGATAATTGTTAAAATGCACAGTGTCTCAGCTCCCACCAAAGGTCAGTTCTTCTCTACTTGCAGTTTGGTCACATCCCAAGTTTTCAAAGTTTTGCTGAGCCTCAGCCTTCAGGATTTTTTTCTGTTCCTCTCACATATTAAGCTCATGTCTCCTCTAACTTCTTTGCACTTCTATCCCCTCTGCTGGAATTCCCCGCCTTCAGATCTTCTTGTGAATGCTCACTTTTCTCATTCCAGGCCTCTTTCCAAGTGCCTTTTGCTCAGAGAGCTTTTCCTTATCACTCAATTTAAACTGCTCTGCTACAGTCATTTATTATATATATTTTTAAAAGATTTTATTTATCTCCTTGAGAGAGATAGACAGAGAGAGCGCACAAGCAGGGGGAGCAGCAGAGGCAGAGGGAGAAGCAGACTCCCCGATGAGTAGGGAGCCCCATGCCTGGCTGGATTCCAGGACCCTGGGATCATGACCTGAGCCCAAGGCAGATGCTTAACTGACTGAGCCACCCAGGCACCCTTCCAGTCATTTATTATCTCATCACTTTATCTTAATTTCTTTACTACACTTATCATTATCTAAAATCCTATCTTATTTATACTGTTTTTTCTTCTTATGTTTATTTCTCTCATTTGGAATGCTACCTTTATGAGAGCAGAGATCTTTGGTGCTGGGTTCCCTAGTAATTGATACTTGTTAAATAAATATTGTGGAATAAGTGAAGGCTTAAGAGGTGGTATTTCCAATAAAGGGTGAGAACAATCAAAGGGAATCCAAACGTTCTCTCTGTTGGTAATGCTGTATCTCATAAATATCTTTTCCTTAAATATAAATAAAACTTTAAGGCATAGCAATTCCCACCAAACCCTGCCCCTGGACAACATGGACTTGAATACCAAAATTATTGGGTTGCAAGCAATGTGGAATATCTATGCTAAAGTTTCAGAGAAAGGTTTGTGAAATACAGTGACTCAACTTATCAATTACTTCATCTCAGACTGCTCATTTTCTTCATTCAGGAATTGTTGGTAATAATCACTGTCTAGTTGCAAATGTAACTTGCAGAAATAAAATGTTGCCCATGTTAAAATGCTTTGCCAATATGTTACTGTCATTAATATTACAAATGGTATTTAGATTATTTACTGAAGCAGGGTTTGATAGGGAAAAGTCTACCATCTCTCTTCTCATAATTAGTCTCATGTATCATTTATGCATTTATTCATTCTTTCAACAAATACATACTGAGTACCTAAAATATATCAGGAAATGTGAAGATAGGTAATGAACTAAACATATACCAAGCCCACATTTTTCTGAGTACCATACTAAAGCAAACTATCAGTATAACCAACGACCAACATGCCAGAAACATCATAATTTTGACTAGACATTACATATGGCAATCTTGGAGCATAAAATTTCTTTTCTTTTTCTTGGAAGGACTGAGTTAGTGATGAATATGAACTTAAATGTTCCATTCTGGTTATATTCAATGTTTTCTCCAAAATATAGAGATTCTCTTTAAGCTGAGAAAGCTGCAAGAAAATATCATCTAGGTCCTAGAAAGGAAAGAATAATTAGTGAGCTGTTAAAGAAAGATAAAAATAAATGCTTATTCAAAATAGGATCAATTTTATCACATTATGTCTTCAAAAAAGAGATGCTACAGAGCACATCCAGGGAAAATATTTAACACCCAAAGTGTTTTCTAATAACACATTATAAAGAAAAAAGTCTATTTTTAAGATAACTTATTCATTATTTAAATTATTTTATTATCAATTTTTCCTTCTTGAGGTCTTTAGGCTTAAAAGCCTGCCAATCCAGTAAACCTCACAGTACTCACCCAAAACAGAGAGGATTAGACTGGGTTTCAAATAAAATTATACATGTGGCACCAAAGTTTTCTCTTTAAAGGAATTCTACCATAAAAACTTATGAAGCAAATAATTTCATTATGATTTCTTGAAGAAATAAAGTCCAATGAATGAAGAGTATATCTTCAAATTATTTAAGGCAATTAAACATTGTAAGGTTGCCAAATTCTTCATTTTGGTCATATTAATGTTCATAGTGATATGTACAGTTTGGTGACTCAGAGTTAAAATTTTCTGCATCAGTTAGGTATATCATGGGTGAAAGGACCAACCTATGTTCATTTTCTAATGAAAACTGGAGAGAAATTATATTCACATATATTATTATATTATAAATATTATGCATATACGTTATTATTAGATACATACCTATGATACAATGTTACATACATCATACACATATCAATAGTGTGTGAGAAATAGAGCAAATCATTTTTCTGACAGGAGCCAGACGGGTCTGATGACTAGATGCCAAGTCGCTGATATTATGAACAAATCTTTGGTGACATCTAGTGGTCAAATGCAGATTTATTTATTCACTTTTTTCAAAGCTTTAAAATGCCTTTGCTGTATATAATCTTGAGAGATGCTGAAATAAATTGGAAATTGGAACAAAATGGAAAAACTTAGTAAACTTCTTTTCTTCAG
>CM053604.1:80451415-80482698 GCA_028646535.1 Procyon lotor
AATGTAAAATAAAGTATCCCAAAATTGGGGGCGCCTGGGTGGCTCAGTCGTTAAGCGTCTGCCTTCGGCCCAGGTCAGATCCCAGAGTCCTGGGATCGAGCCCCGCATCGGGCTCTCTGCACGGCAGGGAGCCTGCTTCTCCCGCTACCATTCCCTCTGCTTGTGTTCCCTCTCTCACTGTGTTTCTCGCTGTCAAATAAATAAAATCTTTAAAAAAAAAAAAAAAAAAAGTATCCCAAAATTGGTTGGATACTCATACTGAAAAAACAAGTGGCTTATTCTGAGAAATATAGATATAGACTCAGGGCAGGAAAACTAGGAATAAGAATGTATTCATTAGGGGCGTCTGGGTGGCTCACTTGGCTGAGCCTTCGGCTCAGGTCCTGATTTCAAGGTCCTGGGATTGAATTCCACATCTGGCTCCCTGCTCAGTGGAGAGCCTGTTTCTCCCTCAACTTTCCCCTTCTCCCTTGCTTTTGCTGTCTCTCTCTCTCACTCGCTCACTCTCAATCTCTTTAAAAAAAAAAAAAAATGTGCTCATTAAGGAAATCTTATAAAGGATATAAATTATAGTTCTCTTCCCTGGTCTGGAAGCAGATATATTTACCATGTAACTTAATTATTTTCCCTGTAATGTACTAATTTCTGATTGTTCTCAAGTCTTCCAAGTCAGATATGCATAATTGCCATGAGTTCCATGGAATATAGGAAGGAGTACAGTCCCGAGGTCTAGCTCTATCAGTGGGTTTACAACTGACTTGGGCTGGGAGAGAATTTATTCCTGGGGTTCTCTGGTTTCAGGGAAAAGAAAAGATATTCAGCGATTGGCTGGGGCTAGTAGATAGAAGTCAGATGAGAACAGAGAACAGATTCTAACAGAGACTGGCAGTAGACGATGGGAGAGAGCTCCTTCCCCGGTCCTACACAGAACTAGCAGGAGATGAAGCTAAAGGAGAATAGGAAGCTACAGATAGAACTGCAGATTTCTCATCTATTTCTTTCTTTTTTAACATCTTAATTTTATTTTTTTCAGTGTTCCAAGATTCATTGTTTATGCACCACACCCAGTGCTCCGTGCAATACGTGCCCTCCTTAGTACCCACCACCAGGCTCACCCAACCCCCCACCCTTCTCCCCTCCAAAATCCTCAGTTTGTTTCTCAGAGTCCAGTCTCTCAGGCTTCGTCTCCCCCTCTGATTCACCCCAATTCACTTTTCCTTTCCATCCCCTAATGTCCTCCATGATACTCCTTATGCTCCACAAGTAAGTGAAACCATATGATAATGGTTTATTCATGTACCCCAATGTTCGTAGCAGCAGTGGCCACAATCTCATCTATTTTTACAATTTTTCAAAGTGTGTGGAGTCCTAAGAAGATGCCCCCCTGAATCAGGGCTAAATGGTAAAAGACTAGCTGAGCGTGATTGGCTGCAAATGCAGTAATCCTCTTCATTACAGTTTTCATGGACTTCCAAGAATTCATTTGTTAAAAAATTCCTGTGACACAGAAAAGGAGTGAATAACAGGTTTATTTTTATTAAATGATAATGTTTTTATGATATAGATAAAAATAAACAAAATATATTTTTATGTAATAGCAGAATATGAAGATAAAGTAGTCAAGGTATTTGTCATGGCAGACTGGCATTTTATCTTTTTTTTTTTTTTAAAGATTTTATTTATTTGACAGAAACACAGCGAGAGAGGGAACACAAGCAGAGGGAATGGTAGAGGGAGAAGCAGGCTCCCTGTCGAGTAGAGAGCCCGATGCGGGGCTCGATCCCAGGACCCTGGGACCATGACCTGAGCTGAAGGCAGACGCTTAACGACTGAGCCACCCAGGCGACCCAGACTGGCATTTTAAAGATTTCTATAATACTGCCCAAAAAAAGGAAAAATGATTTCTATAGTACTGTGGAAGAGGTTACTTTTTTACTCTAAATTTTTTCTTTGTACGATTAAGATAATCAATTCCTTAATGCTTATAAGCAGAGGTTTTAAAAGAATGAAAAGAAGAAAGTCGTTTTGTGTTATACAGATTTAAATGTACAGAAATTAATCCCACATTGAAGAATTCATTAAGGCAGAGTTTCTTTCTGTTTGTTCAAACACCTGCTTAGCAAGGAATTAATAAGAGGTCAATTGGTCATGATAAGAAGTAGGAGAGCTGAGCCCCCAAGTCTTTTCCATGCCTTTTGGTGAATGCCTGATATTTTTTCCATTGTTCTGAAATTTAATGCTTTCATCCTCCCTCCTTGACTACTAGACATCCCAGAGATCCCCTTTGGAAAGCCTTTCATATGTTATAACTTATTGGGTCCTCTTGTTAATTACAAATATATGAATATCTATATCATCTGTAACCCAGTTCTTTGATATTCCTGCTCACCCTCTGAGATGTGTGTGGTACAGAGCAGGAGAAATGGACTAAGAGAATGACCAGTCTCTACTCCTATCTCCATTACTAACTGTATCATCATCAATGTGCGACTTTGACATTGTGCTTCCTTACTTGTAAAATGAGAATGTTAATTCTTTAGAATACTATTTTCTTTAGATATTAATAAGCTTTAAGAAAAGTGATAAGTAACATAAGGTAGAATTATTTATGGAATGACTTCTCAGGACTTGTACTGTGCAAGTTCTTACTGTATGTTTTTACTTTTTTTAAGATTTTATTTATTTATTTGACAGAGAGAAATCATAAGTAGGTAGAGAGACAGACAGAGAGCGGGGTGGGAAGCAGGCTCTCTGCTAGCAGAGAGCCTGATGCGGGGCTCGATCCCAGGACCCTGAGATCATGACCTGAGCTGAAGACAGAGGCTTTAACCCACGGAGCCACCCAGGCACCCCTCTTACTATATATCTTCAAGATGGGGCTATGGTCTGCAACATTTTTTTGCCTTATTTGATCATGAAAAGCTGTGTTGCCAGAATATCTTATAGAAGTGATACTACAGGCAATGGTCTTAGGAAATATGGGTCTCCACATCCCTCTGTCCTAAGATTCTACCTTACATCTTCCAGAATGTAAGAAAAGTAAAAATATAAGTGTCCCTTAGTAACATGGTAGTATTAATGGGTTTTCTCAGACATACTTAATCAGAATATCTAGGGTGAGGGAGTTGGGAAAATAAAAAAACTGGCCACACAGGTGAGGGTTACAAAACTAGTAAGAAAAGCTCAGTGAATGGCTGAACTTCTGTGAAAGGAAAAGAATTTCTTCTAAAGCTTAAAACAATGTATAATTGGGAATCTAGTGGGGTGGTTAAGTATTGGAGCCAACTTTTGCCCTGAAATCTTTGCCTGGGTTAAGAAGCCATAGAATCTAAATATTTGAAATGAGCCAGAAGAAGAAACAGGGTGATGGCCTCTGTGAGAGAGCCTGAAAATATGTGCCCAAAGAGGGAAATGTGAAGATATTTACCAGTCCTCACCTTTATAATTATTTTCTTAAAAAGATTTTTTAAGGGGCGACTGGGTGGCTCAGTCGTTAGGCGTCTGCCTTCAGCTCAGGTCATGATCCCAGGGGCCTGGGATCGAGCCCCGCATCAGACTCCCTGCTCGGCAGGAAGCCTGCTTCTCCCGCTACCATTCCCTCTGCTTGTGTTCCCTCTCTCGCTGTGTTTCTCACTGTAAATAAATAAAATCTTTAAAAAATATATATATATTAAAAAAGATTTTTTAAAAAATTTTTAAGTAATTCCTACATCCAGTATGGGGCTTGAACCCACAACTCTGAGACCAAGAGCTACACATTTTACTGACTGAACCAGCCAGACACCCCTTCATCTTTATAATTCTTAATCACAAACCTAAATGGGTTTGGTACTAGAATTCACTCAACTTCTGTAGCCCAAAAATCTCAAGAAAAAACTGTAATCTCAAGTGTCCTTAGTTGTGATGGCTACATTTACCTGTAAGAAGTTCAAACTGTCTTTGAGGAATGGCCAAGGACCAGACTTTGGTGGGTGCTGACTTTGGAGGTTACACTGACTTCATGGCAATTACACTTGAATACACTCTGCATCCACCAGCAGTGGATGGAAGAGGACAGAGAAAGATACCACGTTTTGCCTATTATGTGTTAATCTTCAATTTAATGTGAAGACGGTTTACCACTATAAAATTAATTGGTGGAATTCACCATGTTAGCAGATTGAAGGAAAAACAGACAATCATATTAATAGAGGCAGAAACAAAAGCACTTGATGAAAGTCAACATCTCATGACAGAACTTCTTCTACTAGAGATAGAGCGGTAAATTCTTAACCTGATAACATGCCTTTATATACATATATGCTCTTATAAGTGTATATATAAAATACTCCTGATAAAGATGATTGAATATTAGCATCCAAGGTCATTGGAATTCACAGTCATATCTAGTAATCACTGCCCTAAATGACTCATTCTATGAGGGATAAATATAAATATACTGAGCAAAAATAATACAGACTTTTTCTATATAAACTCTAAGATTTAAAAACTGGCCTATATGGGGACGCCTGGGTGGCTCAGCGGGTTAAAGCCTCTGCCTTCGGCTCATGTCATGATCTCAGGGTCCTGGGATCGAGCCCCGCAACGGGCTCTCTGCTCAGCAGGGAGCCTGCTTCCCCCTCTCTCTCTGCCTGCCTCTCTGCCTACTTGTGATCTCTCTCTCTCTGTGTCAAATAAATAAATAAAATCTTTAAAAACTGGCCTATATGAAAGCATAACATCTCCTACTATGAGTTCTAGCCAGTTCTAGAATGTTGTGTCGATAATGAAAGAAATACAAATTCCTATTGTTCTCATTTGAATTTCCTTCTGTTCAGTTTTTAATAAGAGCTTTACTGAGATCATCCCCATTTCATGAAATTCACCTTTTAAATGTGTACAATCTAATGTTTTTTGTTTTCACAGCTGTGCAACTGTCACCATGATCCAATTTTAGAATATTTCCATCACTCTCAAAATAAATTCTGTACCTAATAGCATTTAGTCCCCATTACCCTTCCCTCCCAGTCCCTGGCAACCACAAATCTACTTTCTCTCTTTATGGATTTGCCTCTTCTAGATAGATCATAGAAAAGTAATTATTCAATATATGACCTTTGTGTCTAGAATCCTTCACTTAGCATAATGTTTCCAAGAGTCATCCAAATTGTACCAAGTATTAGTACTTCATTCCTTTTTATGGCAGAATAATATTCAAATATATGGATATACATATTTTGCTTATCCATTCAGCAGCTAATGGGCATTTGGATGGTTTCACTTTTTGATTATTATAATGTTTGTATGAACACTACTGTATAAATTCTTATGTGGATTTCTTTTTTCAATTCTTTTGAGTATACACCTAGGTGGAATTTTTGGGTCATATGGAAACTCTATGTGTCACGTTTTAAGGAAATGCCAAACTGTTTTGCTAAGTGGCTTAAATAGTGTACAGTCCTACCAAGTGATGTATGAGGGGTCCAATTTCTCCACAACTTCACCAACACTAGCTAATGTCTTTCTTTTTTATTTTAGGTGTCTGTGAGTTTGAGATAATATTTCATTGTGCTTTTGATTTGCATTTCTCAAATGACTAAGGACATGGAGCATTTTTTTGTTTGTTCATTGGACATATGTGCCTCTGGCAAAATGTCTATTCAAATCCATTATCCCATTTTAATTGGATAGTCTGCCTTTTATTGTTGGATTGTGAGAGTAATTATTATATTCTTGATACAAGTCCATTACGAGACACATGATTTGCAAATAGTTTCTCCCATTGTACGAGTTATCTTTTAACTGTCTTATGTGTCTTAAGAAGCACAAATTTGTAAATTTTCATGAAGTCCAATTTATTTTTTGTGTGTGTCACTTGTGCTTTTGGTGTCATATCTAAGAAACTATGAAGATCTATTCCTCTATTTTCTTCTAAGAGTCTTATAGTTTTAACTCTTACACACAGGTCTATGACACATTTTCAGTAAATTTCGTATCTGGTGTATAGTATGTGATCCAACTTCAATTTTTGCATATAGCTATCCAGCTGTCCCAGTACAATTTGTCAAAGCCTTCTTTAAGTTTTTTTTTAAGTTTTAATAAATGAGAAAGTGCAAATGAAATCCAAATGGGTCTTCCCAAGCCTCTTGCACAAACTGCCCCTTCAGATATAAATTAGACCTTGTGGAGTAGTATGGGAACTTGCCTGAAGCTTGTACTTCTGAACAGTTGGTTCTCATCTATTCCCACTGCCATGAAGTCTTGAGCAAATCAAATCATTTGATATGCAAATTTCCCACAAACCAATCAATTTCCCACTAGCCAATAAACTTGTTAACATTTTTAGAACTATAGGGGAGCCTGGGTGGCTCAGTGGGTTAAAGCCTCTGCCTTCGGCTCAGGTCATGATCCCAGGGTCCTGGGATCGAGCCCCACATCAGGCTCTCTGCTCAGCGGGGAGCCTGCTTCCCCTGCTCTCTCTGCCTGCCTCTCTGCCTACTTGTGATCTCTCTCTCTGTCAAATAAATAAATAAAATCTTAAAAAAAAAAAAACATTTTTAGAACTGTAAATATAGTACTTGATAACCACATTTACCTCCTAACATCAGACACATGTATCCTTTGGACCACCAAACATACCTTGCAAGCCTGAAGGTCCAGTAACAGCCAACTGGTGAAGATTCAAGTGAGGGAGGCAGACTGGGATCCCTCCGGTGGGAGGCTAACCAGCATTCCTCACAAAGCAATGTGCTGTGTGTTTCTTTCCTCTAAAATGACTCTCTAGTTCATTTCTTTTCCTACGTTTATTTATTCAGTTATTCGTGAAAACTAAGTGCCTGCTAGGAGTTGGGCACAAGCTGGGGAAGAATAATACAAGGGAATGTAAAAAGAATACGGCCCTGGTCTCCTGGGACTTTAAACTTAGTGATGAAGATCTACATTAATCAAATAAACCAGGCAATAATTACACAACTTCAACTGAGACATATGTTACAGAAGAAAGATTCACAGTGCTGCGAAAGTCTTTTATGGAGGGCTGGATTGGACACTGCTAGAAATCAAGGGGAAATATTCTCAAGGAAATATCCCTTTTTCTAAGATCTGAAGGTTGAATGATATTGAAGAGATTTAGAAGCACTGAGAAGAAGATGCTGATTTGGCAGACAACAAAGTATTATCCACAAGTTAAGGGTGTGTGTTTGTTTACTTTTAAGTTAGTGAAAATATGCTCAGATGCTTCTGATTCAATTTGGGGGTTACGTTCAGTTCTTTTGTTTTCATGATCACTTTTGCTATCAACCTTGATATACTTCTGGCTATTTGCTTCTTCTCCACAATCCCACAGTCTTCCTCTAACAAACTGCTATTTGCAGTCAGTTTAACTCCTAGCCAGTACTATGACACTGTGGAGGGGCCTGCCCAGCTCAATCCAATCCATGTCCCTTCACAAGACCTTCAAAGCCCTTGGACATCTACTCTGTGAAGATCACTGGCAGGGAGCCAAGATCTCTGTCCCAACTCTGACATGAGCAAATTATAAGACCTCTACCTTATGTGACCTCAGTTTTCTCATTAGATATTTTTTAATGACCCTTCTAGCTATGATATGAGAAAATTCTATTTCCAGCAACTATCTACATTTCTTCTGCATTTGGATCTGGCCTCCCTTCATCCCTTTCCCAACGGTACTTCAGTTTAGCCTAACTGAAACTTTTTCCATCAAGTAGCCCATGCAGAGGAGATCTGTTCATTCCTGCACCAGAACACTGAACTGTCATTCAAAGTATGGTTCCACGTTGGCCCTTTTCAGGGATTTCTGAAGTGCCAAAAAGAGAGTTAGCTTGAGAGGGCAGAAAAGAAAAATGCTTTCATGAATCACAAGAATGATTCAGTGTAAATTGCAATCCACGTCCTGTGAGTGGGCAAATGACTATTTACAAAGCTATTACAGGTCTCATTAATTGTCATTATTATTCACAGATATCACAGCAATTACCAGAGTGCCTCTGTGCACTTTACCTTGGAGTTCTCTTTTTAATTAGTCATTTTGAGTGTAACTAGCTGACCTCCTTGCATATTGGATAAGGGGAAGGAAGTACACAGCAAGGTGATTAAAAACAGGATCTTTGTTGAAAGGAGGGGAAAGGAGTGAATCTATGAGGATCAATCAACAGTACTTCATCACCAAGCACTG
This sequence comes from Procyon lotor, assembly GCA_028646535.1. NCBI lineage: Eukaryota > Metazoa > Chordata > Mammalia > Carnivora > Procyonidae > Procyon > Procyon lotor. Next base: position 80,459,589 of record CM053604.1, read on the forward strand.
ACTGCAACTTTACCTTCAAGGAACCAAGAGAAATGACATGTTACACATGCAGAATAATGACATTTTGATGGACTTCCCCTCCTCCAGGGAGGGAGAGGAGAGACTCTGTCTTCCAAAGCCTGGAAAGCAAGAATTAAATTGCCAGGAAGGCTCTTATCATTCTGTTATTTAAACATTTAATCCAGTACCCAAATGAAGCATGATTAATAAGAAATCAACCCATGGGTATCAATATATGTTGATGGAACTCATCGTGACACAAGCACACTTCAGACTTTTAATTTATTATTTAGGCTCTTTGTCTTTGTGGTTCATTTGAATATAAAGATTGGCAAGTTTATTTAGCAATTTCAAATATATAAACTAATAATTTTTGTCTTGTTTATATACCCCAACTGGTTCACCAGTTCTTTCGCATACAGTATTAGGAATAAGCTATTTTAAAGAATGATTTGTATTTGTTATATAATACAATGCTTGCTATTTATATCAGTCAGTCAAAACTATTATTTAGTACCTACCACATTCACCACAGTATAGTACTTGTTAAAGCAAGAGCAGAATAACAACAACAACAAAAGTGGTGATTAACTGTTACAGTGAGTATTGTAATAGGCTATAAGTGATATAAAGTTTAAAGAAGGAAGAGATGTATGAAGACTAAGAATGGAGAAAAAATAAAGATTGAGCTGGATCTAATACTATATCTTGACAGATGTGTATATAACAGAATGATAATCCATGCGAAGAAAAACACAGAACAAAAATATAAAGGTAGGAAGACTTTTCTTATATTTTTAGGTCCATGAAAGCCTTATTCTAAAGGTTTCATTTTGAGAGCAGTAAAGAAATGTGGAATAGTATGTATAGAAAAATTGTGCTTAGAGTTTCAAAAGAAAAGAAGAAATATAAACTTAATGTGTGATAATAACAATTTAGAATCTTGACAGATCTTCCAAGCATTCTCACAATGATTACCTGCAGTGGGCAGGCCAGATATTATCAACAGCTTTATTCAGTAGGTGAAGAAACAGTCTCTTTATGCACTTATTTTTAATTTTTTTAAAGATTTTATTTATTTAATTGACAAAGAGAGAGAGAGAGAGACAAAGAGACAGCACAAGCAGAGAGAGCTGCAGGCTGAGGGAGAGGGAAAAGCAGGCTCCCCATAGAGCAGGGAGCCCGACTTAACTCCATGCTTGTTCCCAGGACCCTGGGATCATGACCTGAGCCAAAGGCTGTTGCTTAACCAACTGAGCCACCCATGTACCCCAGAAACAGCCTCTTTATAACTCAGGAACTAGTAAGTGGTATCCACAGTTTGTCAAGGTGGTCTGACTTCAGCAGGGAATCTACTCTTCTGTGGGCCTCATAGAGCAGTAACAAGATGGATGTGTCAGCCAAGGAAAATTATTAGTCTTATGTTTCAGATGAATTGGAGAGATGGGAAGCCAAAATTGAAGGTAGTTGGAGTCAGGCATGGGCTTCAGTGTCTCCCTTGACTCGGATGGTAAGAATGGACACGCAACAGTCTAAGAGGTCTGATGAGCCAAAGAAGACTAGTTCAGAAGAGAGATAATGATGAGCTAATAAAGATTCAATTAATTCAATTAATAAAATCATTAATAATAATGAGAGATAATGAAGCTAATAAAGATTCAAAATTTGATTAAGAAGATAGACATCAATTATCAAGGATTGAGTTCATAATCATATTTGAATATTTGAATCTAACACCCAAAAGGAAATGGACATTCTGTGTGAAAAGATAAGCTTAAAGATAAAGTTAGGAAAAAAAAAAAAAGATAAAGTTAGTGTGGAGGTAAATGATGAAATAATGAAATTAAGGAGCTCCGCAAAAGGAGCCCAAGGAGCATGGAGGACATCCCACTGCACTGTCCACTCTACCCCTTACTCATCCTTCAAGACTTGGTTCATGAAATATACACAGTAGAATTCTTGATTCACCTGTCTGATTAGAGTTCTATTCCTTTAGTATGTTAAACCCAACCATACCTCTGTAATAACACTTAGCAAGTCATGTGGAACTTACTAACACACTTGCATTTCTCCCTCTATAAATCCAACATCTAGATCACTGACACATAAAAAGAATTACTAAACATTATAAAAGAAGAGAAATAGCTGAAGGTAGTTGAAGACACAAGTAGTTCCCTTCCCAAACCCAGAGCTATGATTATTCATTTATTAAGTCTTTGATTTCCTTTGAAGTAAGGGCTGACAAGAGAGTTTTGAGGAAAAGTGGAGCATGTTTGCAGAAGTCATCATGGAGAATGGGAAAGTGAGCTGACAAGAACATGGGGGTTTTCTCAGATGATATTAGTACACCAACTGAAGTCACAGCTATGCATTTAGAGTGTTGAATAAAATCTCTTATGTTTCATTGAGACTTCTTGGAATGGAGCTAAATGCTGGTCTAGGGCAATAAAAGTGCATATTCCCCATGTTAAAAAAAAAAAAAAGACCTGTTTAGAGAGGAAAGCAGTGTCTTAAGAAGATAGTTACCTTCATGAAAATCTGTGAATCTTTTGGGCCCGTGCAAGCTGACTTGTAAACATATGGCTGAAGAAAAATAGAAATAGAAGCAAAGATAATATTACTGTGGCAGTGTTCTAGATCACCTGATCCACTCTTGGCACAAAGGTAAGAAGCCATTGGCAACTTCCAGGCACTGAAAAATCCTAAGAGTTTGTTTAGCTAATAAGCATAGCTCTTAACAAGTTCTTGTCTTGCTGAAAAATTCATCATGGGAGGAAAGAAATCCACTACTCGTGGGCGCCTGGGTGGCTCAGTGGGTTAAAGCCTCTGCCTTCGGCTCAGGTCATGATCAGGGTCCTGAGATTGAGCCCCGCATCGGGCTCTCTGCTCAGCAGAGAGCCTGCTTCCCCCTCTCTCTCTGCCTGCCTCTCTGCCTACTTGTGATCTCTCTCTCTGTGTCAAATAAATAAATAAAATCTTAAAAAAAAAAAATCCACTACTCCAAGCCAATAAGAATGAATTTGTGTTGAAGTAAAATTAGCAGGAATCAAGAGGCATCCTCCATTAGCCACAGAGAATTTGAAAATAGAAAAACAAGATTACTTTTAGAGAACTAAACAACTGACAAGCAAGAGCATAAAGAAGAAATAGGTAAATTCACCTTGGGGAGTATGCACCTGAAAGGAAATGATTTTATGTTTCTGCACACTAGGACTTTCTGAGCAAGTCTTCCTGAAACTTGAAACTTGAATAAGAACAGGCCATTGCAGGTAATTTATGAATGATTGGCAAGTGAAAGACAAGAGAGTTTTTAGTTTTTAAAAGGGAGATAAATGGCTTATGGACAAGTCTGTAAACTGAATCAATGAGCTACGGTATCTAATGAAAACTGTAGCATATATGATTAGAAATGAAAGGAATGAATTGAGAGAAATCATACTTTCAAAGTTAGTAGTGTCTTTGGTATTGTCCAGGGCTAAGGATCTTTTTTTTTTTTTCTTTTGACAGAGAGAGAGAGAGAGAGAGAGAGATCACAAGCAGGCAGAGAGGCAGGCGGGGGCGGGGGGGGGGGGGGAGCAGGCTCCTTGCTGAACAGAGAGCCTGATGCTGGGCTCAATTCCAGGACTTGAGACCATGACCTGAGCAGAAGGCAGAGGCTTTAACCCACTGAGCCACCCAGGTGCCCCCAGGGCTAAAGATCTTAATCAATTATGGCAGAGTTCTTATAAATTGAGTGGGCAATAGAGCTCATTATAAGGGAAAATATACTCAGAGACCCTTAAAAATCTTGTCCTCAAACCTCCAGGAGTCTACTGACATCCATTTTAGAACATTATTTAAAAAAATAAAAATTTGTTTAGAGTGTGAATAATTCCTATAAAAATTCAGGTTGGTTCTTATAACTTATTTTTTTAATTGTATAAATAAAAATCAGAGGTAAAACATAGTCATAGAAATAATTAATCTCCAAAACATAATGAAAGACTTTAGGAGTTTCTAAACAGAAGTGGGAAAAACATTTTATATTTAGATATTTTCCTCTTACTAAGGTTGATGCATCAGTCTTTCATCGAATGAAGTCCTAATGATTAAAATCAACTCATTTTATTTTATCTGATTTTATGATTTTTGATGATAATTGCACATTTGTATACACTTGACTACAGAAAAAGAATAAGCTCATCAGTTAATGCAAGCAACCACGTGTCCTGGTTGATACAGGTCTATTAGTATAAATTCATAAATTGTCATCCTGTTTTTTTAAATTTTATTTTACTGTGCTCTTGGCTAGCTCTGCAGATAGGCTAGTGACTCTGCATACATTAACAATTATGTTTGTAAGGCAGCAAATCTGAGAACAAAATCCTAAAATGTGATCATCAATCACTTCTTTTAAAGGATGGCTAGCCTTCCTCAGGTAGCGCTATTCCTTCTCACTGCAAAGATGAGACAAGGACAAAGAAAGTATGTGACTTCAGAGTTTATAATAACTGTGAAGTTGAAGACATGTATCCTTGAAGGCAGAAACCCAAATATCTAGGAAAGACATAGTATTGATCTCTTGATATGAAATCCTGTCATAGAAGGTGCTTAGGGGTTCTTAGAAATATAATCTTTATTTTTTCAATCATAAATGATCCCACTGAGAAAGATAGAGGATACCTAAAGAATGCTACCCCCCCAAAAGTATGTACAATGTGCTCTGATGAGCTCATACTTTAAAATCCATAGTCAAATGGCAGGGAAAATGCATTTTAAGAGCAATAAGAAGATGACACATACTAACAAGTTTAATGTCCTTACATTTAAAGCTACTAATGAGTTTAGGCTTTAAGAAAAAATTGTTCTGAACAACAGTGTCCACTCTTGTGGTTGAATTTGAATCAAGAAACATAATAAAAAACAAAGGCTTGCTTTCAGCATCCTATGATATGTTATCGATGGACAATATGAAGCACATTTTCTCTATTATCATGTTTCTATCTACCTTGTCAAGGAGAATGATCTTCAGCACAGTAAGAAGGTAGTAAAACCTAATATGAATGAGGAGATCGTAAGAGAATACCCTGGCTGTTGTAAATGAATTAAATTCTCATGGTGGGAGGATAATTATATCTCAGGATATAAGGAAAGGTGTAAATGAGATCAGTGAACTACTGTTAGAAACCTTTGAAGAGTTTGAAGAATATAAATGATGCCAGAGGCCTGTAGAGAAATAAATACCACTACTAATTTAAAAAGAGGAAAGAAATAGAATCCTTCTTCTATTTATTATTTATACATTTATTTATTTTTGTCCTACTAATTTCATATAGGCTTTGAGGGTTTTTACACAAAAGCACTGTAGAAATAATAACACCAATAATTGAAATATAACAGAAAAAAATTAAATGGGGCAGGGAGGGGAGAATCCTAACAGCCAGCCTGGGAAGTGCACTGAAGAGGCTCCATGTTTTCTTCACTCTGGACTCCAGTCCACTGGACACAGCTCATGAACTGATCCAGGGCAGGGCAGCTGACCACCTTCGGATCATTCAGAATATGATTTTCAGTAAACAGAAGTATTGAATGAGGTCATACAGAGGCTGGTGGCTGTTGGAGCTCAATTACATATGGTTCTCTAAATACACAATTAGTAAAGTGCTTGCTAGAATGTTCACATATGGCTTGGATGCTTCTCTTCCAGATACCCAATTGTTGGACTTGTCTTCTAATACTCTCCTCTATAGGCCAACTGTTGTAAATAAGAATCCCCCAAATTCCAGGGGCTTACCACAGTAACAATTAATCTGTTGCTCACACAGTACTCAGAGTTGAGCATGTGCTAAAGGAGTATTTTTATGGTTCAGACCCAAAAGTGCCAGAACCACTTCTATACCATCTATGGGCGGGAGCTCAGTCCTATGGCCGCACACTATACGTCAGTACTTCATCTAGCTGTGTGCCCAGGGGAGAGAGAAACAGTTTGATGAACAGCTAGTGGGTCTCTGCCACTGTAAACCCTTCTAGCCACCAAATGCCACTTACTGCCTCTCCCACACAGAGAACATACTTCCCCCATGATCAAGGGACAACATTCAAAAATCATGCCGATACTATATCCATCTCACATTCCCAGAAAATGTCAAAAGCTTGGCGCCAAGCCACTATCACACGTCAAATTCTCTAAGCTAGTAAGAGTAGATGTATGATGCTTGCAAGCAAACATGTTACCTAATAAGAACAACTGAAAACAGACTTTTAGGGCAATATTTTTTAATATAAGTTGGTTCTTGGAATTAGAGGGTTTTTTTATTTGTTTTTTGGGGTTTGTTGTTGTATATAAACTTTACAAAAGTAAAGTTCGTATACACAAATGGGCTCTGCCTTCAAAGATTCTGGTTTAATTTATTGGGATTGGGGTCCTGGCACTGGTATTTTTAAATACTCCCCAGGTGAATGTAATGTGCCGTCAGGCCTAAGAATCATTTCTCTGAGAAAAAAGAAAGCAACTGCACATGTAGGTAACCACATTTATGAAATCAGTAAAACCAACAGATCGTCCACATGGGAGAAATCTACTAATTTTTTCACCCTTATTAATAATCATCTAACTAATGAGCTTTCTTTATAGCTAACTAATCTTTTTTTTAAGATTTTATTTATTTATTTGACAGAGAGAGATCACAAGTAGGCAGAGAGGCAGGCAGAGAGAAAAGGAAGCAGGCTCCCCGCTGAGCAGAGAGCCTCAGGGCTCGATCCCAGGACCCTGAGATCATGACCTGAGCCAAAGGCAGAGGCTTAAACCACTGAGCCACCCAGGCATCCCAATTCATCTTTCTTTACATGTACAAATCCTTTGGTGACAGGGTTACATATCAAAATAAAGGTTTTTAAGATGGTGTCTGAAAGAACTTGCATTCTCATTGAATAAAAATCATCATGGAACCTAGAGACTGCAATCACCTGAGCTAGAGAGAGAAAAATCTGGTTCAAGAATGCTGTTTACTGTTTGCCTAAGAATTAAATCTGTGTCTTGCAGGGAATATAATCTCAAGATGCCTCTGTGGCTTCCTCCTTTTTAAAAATTCTTCTTTTTGACTTTTTTTTTAAATAACAGTTTCAGGTGAAAGAAAAATTACATGAAAATTCACCAAACAGGTTGTTGGAGTATTACAGGTACTGGTTTTCAAGTCCCATCCTTATGAGTAAGTCCTCTAACTTGCTAGACTTGTTCTCTCCTTCCCCACCCCCGCATATCCAGTCCTGTGCAGGTGGACCTGAAATCCTACCCTCCCAGACAGTGGGAGGAGCCTTTGGCAGAAAAGCCCTGTAGGCCACTTGGGTTTTGGAATTAACAGTAATTCAGGGAGCTCAGACTAGTAAGACATCTGCCCTAAAGTTTTTTTCCTAAATATTGTTACAGGATACAAACAGAATTTATAGTCATTCCTTTAAAACCACCTTAAGATTTAAGCAGACTTTTAGAGATTATTGAATCAAGACTTTCAGAAACGAAAATGATGGAAGTGGACAAGGAGGAAAGATACATTCTCTTAAACAATGACTCGGACTTGGAAGAGTTTCACAAAAGTAAAGTTTCACTAATGCATCAAACTCAAAAAGGGTAAGTTTTATGATATGAGGATTAGCCTAATTTTATTCAAAGCATACTGCCCAGTTTACAGCTATATGTGTGTATGTGGCCATAGTGAAAATGAACACTCAGGAATTCTATCTGTAGACATGCAAAGGTGTTAGATACATGACAGTAAAATATTTCATCTAAGCACTGGAAGATGAGACCATGGGGTATTTTATTACTGTATCTAGTTGCTAAGTGATTTTAATAATTTTGAAGAAAGCATTTTAATGCACAAATATTTATCAAATTACCTATCTCTTTTTTCCCTTTATTTTTTTAACTTATTTTTTAATTAACATATAATGTATGTTATATAATGTATTATTTGCCCCAGGGTACATGTCTGCAAATCGTCAGGCTTACACATTTGACAGCACTCACCATAGCACATATCCTCCCCAATGTCCATAACCCAGCCACTCTATCCCTACCCACCCACCTCCCAGCCACCCTTAGTTCGTTTTGTGAGTTTAGGAGTCTCTATGGTTTGTCTCCTTCCCTTTCCCATCTTGTTTTATTTCTCTCCCCCACCCCCCGGACCCCCTGCCCTGCCTCTCAGATTCTTCGTATCAGAGAGATCATGTGATAATTGTCTTTCTCTGACTGACTTATTTCACTTAGCATAATACCCTCCAGTCCCATGGAGGTTCCTCAAAAAGTTGAAAATAAAGCTACCCTATGACCCAGCAATCGCTGGGTATTTACCATTAAGATACAAATGTCGTGATCCGAAGGGGCACGTGCACCCGAATGTTTATAGCAGCAATGTCCACAATAGCCAAACTATCAAATTACCTATCTCTTAACAAAAAGTTATCAGGATAACAGAAGTGTGTCTCTTACTGAGCCGCAACTCATATTCAATCTATGACTACTCTGTATCGCTACGTATACAGCCAGGCATAACAGAAAAAAATAAAAATCCATGTGGTTATTGTCCAATATTGACTGACTATAAATAAGGTCATTTTGGAATGTTTGTCTCCAGGTGTCTTCTCTTTATTTTTCTAAATTGTAGGCGTATGGATGGATTAAAATTGAACCACTTTTGATACACATATAGATTTGGCATTTATAAGAGAATGGGTTTAGAGCTTGTTTCAGACTAATTGGCCAAATATGATAAGACAATTTTTCAAGCTACTTTATATATTTCCATTTTACAATCACTTTATTGTTAATTTTCTGCCCGTCACTCTTTCAAACATCACTTATTCTTTAAAAGCAAACTGATTACAATCCTTTGGGGAAACAGCTCCAAATTGCCAATGATAACAACAGTTTCAAAGTCTTCAGCTTAACTCCAAAAGAGGCTGATCCTACACAGGGCACATCCATTTAGATTAAAAACTTGCAGACAACAATGAAAATGAGACACTGATTGGCATAGAATGTAACACCTTCCCCAGTTTTTGCTTTGCTTTTAGTAATTTTATGTATTGTGAAGGCTGCAAATGCTTTGCATGTCTGCGTTTATGGAAAATAGTTCCAGTCCCTTTGGTAGAGTGTTTAGCTCTGTCATGCCATGATGTTAACTTTCAATGTCTTTGTGCGAAAAGTCTCCAGTATCAAAAGAGGCTGGAGGTAAGCATGATGTAATCCTAAGGATTTTCCAGGATGTGCTTGGGTAATTAACTCTGAATGAATCTTGTTGATAAAACAAAACAAAACTATATTTTATTTGGAAATGATAAAATGCTTTACATATCCTCAGTAAAGATAAGCTTGTCATGCAAAAATCAAATGCTTTGTTGTTATAACACATAAGCATTAAAGCAAGAAGCATATTAAATGTTAGGACAGTCAGTGATGTTCAGACATCATAATCAAGCTAAGGTGAAAACCATGTAAAAAATAGTCTACATGATATGAAAAATAATGACTGTCATTTTTTTTTTGTTTGTTTACCCTAGGAGATATATTGAAAGGTTAAAAGAAGTATTTTCCTGTTTTGTGTCCCAGTTGAAGAAGTATATTTTTCACATGATGGAAAGTGACACTCTCTTGTAAAACAGATTAAAATTGAACCCACTAAATTCGCTGTCTCTAAATCACACAGCACTCTAACAACGGAAAATGTCATTTAGTAATCCCCCTTCTCCTAGTGGCATACCCCAAATCCCTTCTCATTGGGCACAGAAAATGAAAAAGGACTTACAGATAAAAGATTTCTTATAAGACCCATGAAGTACTACATTGTTTGTCTAATGGTTCTGTAAAAGAGAAGAAAAATGTAAAGAACAGGAAACAACTGAAATCAGATATTTTCCTTCCTGAACAAAAACGATATTTTGTAATCAAAAAGATAGAATTTTTTTAAAGGAATTGCTTTTACTGACATTTAAAGCCCTTCTTGCTTAACGTTAATATATTCATTCCTTAAACAAGCATGTTAACTAAAAACTAAATCAGAAGAATAATCATTTATGTGGGAATAATTTAAATATACAGATTTGAGGTTAAAAGCCTTGCTTATTCAGCTGTGACTAGTGGCTTGGTGTATATTAGCAAAAGCATAAAGAAAACCTGCACCACGGTTTTTGTTTGGTTTTCTCCAACTTCAGATAATCTATTTTTTGTTTTGTTTTACTTTGTTTGATCCTGTTTCTGCTTATTCATTGACTCTCTAAATGTCCAGGCTACTAGAAAAGTTCTTATTTGGAATACTTAAAGTTAAATTTCCTCAGATTCCAAAAGAGATAATCACAAATTAGGTGTTTTGTTTTGTTTTTTTAACCTGAAAAGTTTATTCTCCACCCTCTTATCCACTCCCCCTTGAAAGACTGGAGATAATAATTCCTTCTTCAACAGAAACAAATAAAATGGACCCCAAGTGCTGAAAGAGGGAAAGAAAGAAGGGAAAGGAAGGAAGGGAAGGAGCAAGGAAGGCTACTATGACCAATATTCCCTTCAGACTGTTTCCAAGTTTCTAGACACCAGTATTACATATTTTCCAAGCAGGTTAGAAGCAGTTCTGAACCTAATTTAAGTAGGGAAGAGCTAAACTACAACCTGTTAAAAAAAAATTCTACATTTTTCTTTTCATCTTCCGTTTTCGGAAAGCTCATATGCAGGGACTTACTGAAATCAATGGCCACCACTTATTGACCACTATATTGAATGTATGAGTTTGGTCTTCACCAAACTTATACAAACATTTTCTTAGTTTGCAGATCAGAAAATTGAGGCTCAGGAAATGCTGTTCACTCAGTTTCTAAGTATTAAAACTTAGGCAGTAACCCTCAGTCTTCCTCCTTACTCTGTGTAGGTACTGAAACTTTTGTGCATTTTACTGACTAAAGATGGTAGATTAGGAGTATAGTTGCTTTCACTCATTTTGATGAGGTCCGGGGCAAATGATCTATACTCGATGTGGCCCCTCACATTGGTGACCTTGGGTAGGTCACTCTAACTGGCCTTCATTTATTCTCAGGATGTCTCCTTAGTAGCAGTTGTCCCACCTTTATTAATTTGCTTGATACCCATGTTCCCCTGTTGTTCCAGCATTCACTGCAAAACTTCCACACACTGCTAGAGTGATGGGCCTGTTTTTTGAAATAATTGGTTATAAACTGTACCTATAAAGATATAAGTATGATTCCATTGCGCTTGGGAGAAAGAGAAAATTCTGTGCCAATGGTAACCTTCTATCAGTGGCTGCTTGAATGATTAAAGACAGATATATTGTCTCATGGTCAGGTATCTGCCTCTCTGGGGACGAGAGAGGCAGTGAATGCAACTTGAAGGAAATCACGTGGGGATCCCACATGCTAATGTTTGACTCCAATCTCATTGCCTTGTAAGGCCATTTCTATCCATTGTTAGAAGGTGCAAAGCAGGTTTCTTCTCTATCTCTGTGAAGAGGAGAGCGTAACTTCATTAGGAGAAATTGCAATAAAGCTGCAAGAATAAGACTGAATATGTTATTTAAGATAGGAGGGAAAAGAAAAATGGTTCCCTTCATCATTTCTGCCTGGTAGTGTATAAAATTTATTCTCTTCAAATTGAAAAAAAAAAAGACAATCACCTCAGTTATGCGTGCCAAATAAACCCTCCATTTGCATCCATTATCCCCCTGGCTAACTATCGCAGGTCATTTGATTGTTCTGGCACAGTAACTTCCCATCTGAGAAATATAATTGTTACAGTGAAGAAAACTGTTGAATCTTATAGTGTGCCTGGTCTAAGCAAAAACATAGCAAGTTTATAATTAAAGTGAATTAAACAATTTTGCTAGAATGGATAAAGTCAATTGATATCCACAGACATATATATTTAGACAAACATAAGAAGCAAATTGAGCATGTCATTATTTGAAATTGGAAATTAAAAAAATAATAGATTACTCATAAAGCTATCCAGGAACACAGAGAAATTGGTCATGGTGGAAATTTTAACTGTGAAAAGTGATGCAATTAAATATAATTGGACATTCATTCTGAACAGCAAGATGATACTCAGGGCAATCAAGAATAGATTCAGAATTGGAAAGAAAAAATTGAAGAAAGCACCATCAACAGTCATATTTTTCAAAATGTAGTCAGGCAGCGTGCATTAGGGCTTTCAAGTAAAATTACTTTAACAGTTTCATTTGGCCCTCAAATAAAATCTTTTGTTCACCAAACCTCTATAGTACCTCAGAACTTCCAAAAGTCATTTGTGCTCCTTAAAACAAAGGGCTGTGAAACTCAGAACTTGAAATGCTCACAATGGTATTTTGAAATACACCTATTTTTCATTTAGTCATCAGCTCAACAATCTCTAATATATCTTACTATGCATCAGGTAATAGGAAATATAAGAGGCATGATCCTTGCCCTCAATATAGGATTGTGTAAAGCGATGCGTTACATACAAATTGCTAGATAATCCCAGAAAGAGAGCTACTAACACCCGGAATTATTAAGGAATCCATTTGGACCTAAGTCTTGTGGAATGTGTAGAAATTTGCTATGTAGAGAAGGTACAAAGCATTCCAGGTCTGAAAAGACCAAGTAGGAGGGGAAATGGGGGCGGAAATTCTTCAGCTATTTGTGCTAAATCATCCACCAAGAAACATTACATCTAGGAATGAATTACCTCAACAGAAATACTGTTTCATTAAATGCATACACGGCAGATTTGATGCATCCACATTATATGCTCTTGAATACTTCCCCACAGAAACCTAGACTCTACATCTTCTCTCTATACTGATGAAAGAAGTTGCGATGTGCTCCTATTTTGAATACATGTCTGTAAGTCCTCCACTCCCCACATACTGTGACAAAGTTGGAGATGAAAGGAAATCCATGCTTCGGAATTTTCACAAGAAGTTACATATGTTTTTTCAAAGCCAACGTAAAGTTTGAGAGTCAAGTATATTTGTTAAGAACTGAGATTCTGGAATCAGAATGCTTAGATTTGCATTGTTTACCTGCTTTGGGGAGTTGAATCCATTTTTTTAATTTTCCTGAGTCTCAGCGTCCTCATCTATAAACTGAACATAATAGCGCTACCACCTTTAAATGCTGCTGTGAAGAGTAAGTGTGATAATGCTTATTAGAGTTTCACACAGTTCCCGTCACCAAATAAACGTTCAGTAGTTTGGCTATGGTTATAATAACTGTACTCACCACATAGTCAAGAGCCACATACATGCACACATGTGCTCGCAAAAGAAGCGAGTCTTGTTTTTTATCTTTACCATCCTTTATCATATCTTATGACTTTTTATTGAAATGAACCACAATGGCTAGGACAGCGTGCTTCCCTATCATTAAGACTTCTTATTACATGAACAGCTAAGAGAACTAACAAGGCTATCCCTTCAATGTGGACAGTAGATGTACATTTTTCTAATGCATTTTTTCTCTCGAATTATATCTATCGCCACCACTTTCTCGCCACAGTATTTTGCTCTCTTTTCTATCATACTTACTCCCATCATATACTCTTCATCAAAGGGATGCCTGAATCCTTAGCTACAGCTCTATCTCTCACTCTTCAAAGAGCCAACTTCAAGTCCCTCTGACTCCTCCTTTTCCAGACTATCGCTTCTTCCCTTCCCACTGCTGCCAACTTAACCTAAGCCCCAGTCTTTCATGTGTGGCCTATTGTAATAGCCTCCTGTCCCCCAGACTGTAATCCTACCAATCCATCCAACAGTTTATGGCCAGAGAACCTCTTTGCTCAGTAATCTCTGATAATACCATTAGCTGTAGGATAATGTTAAAATTGCTTAGTAAAGTATTCAAAATAGAAAATTCAAAAGGAAGAAAAATCACACTAAGATACTTTTTTCTAAACAAGCAATAGTTTAAAAAATAAGCACATGGAAGAAAAAAAAAGGAAAACAGGAAGCAAATAAGGAAGGAAAGGAGGAAAGAAGAAATAGAAGTAGGGAGGGAAGAAGGAAAGAGCTCTTGAACTTTATAGATCAAGGTCAAGCCTACATTTAATGTGATAATAGAGCAGTTGCCCTGCTTTTCTTAGTCTGTACAAAAGGAATATAACTGCACATCATCGACTACAGACCATGGCAAGACCTCCTTTCAGATATATTAACTTAAAATGTTAATTTTTTTAAATTGTCATTATTAATCAAATGTATAAAAACAAAATAATTTCACCGTCTTGAGGATATGTTATAATTTCAAATTACAGCTCTGATTCACTTAAGATATCCAGTTCATCTTATTGTATAATTTATCCTGTTATATTTCATATACTTTTCATAATTTCATTGATCACTAAAGAGAAATATAGCTCTCCTCTTGCTAACTAGAACAATATAATGTACTTTAATTAAAACAACTTGTTTTCTATATTTTGACAGGAAAATCCTCTCAAGAAGTCATAAAACGAAGAAGTTTTCATCCTATGATCAACCCCAAAGGCTCTGTCATGCTTTTATTGTGCTGCTGATATTAATTTCCCAGATATTTTTGTTTCTTTGTCCTAAAAATTCACCAAGACTTGAGCACACTTTAAAAAAAGGGGGCATCGACACCAAAGAAAAGTAAATAAATGATGAATTTCTTGTTTGTTTATTAATCACATTTTCAGTTTTATGTTAGAGAAGCCCCAGTAAAAATCTAGACTTCCACAGCTCAACGGATTCAGTCCTATTTTTTAGAGGTTATGAGTTTTTCCAGTTCTTTTCTCTAACACAAAAACAGAAAAACTTCCATAATTTTCAGCCATGGCTCAGGAAACACTGTCATTCTTGTACATTCTATCTGAATAGATTGTATCAGAAATCTTTTGAAACATAGAGGTTTCTGCCATACATATGTATATATTACACATGTAATGTAACCTTTTTGAATATATCCGTGCCTATCTTCTATTTTTCTGTCAACTGGGAAAGCCACCTCTTTCCAGAGACCAGAGTAAATTTTATGGCTCTCCTTATAATCCTGCAAATGGTGCACACGTGCCAGAAGTAAAATAAAAAATGAAGCTAGCCATTTTTATGTGGGCATTTTAGAAAAATGTCCTAAAGAAATAAAAATATATATATATTTTTTTCTTATCACAAAACTACCTCAGGCCTGCATGCTTCTTCCACTGGGAACCAGGCCCACTTGTCTTCCATATTATTAAGATATTTTTCTGGAAAAATTTTTTCATACTTCTTGAAGCTGTATTTGCTCTTGAAAATGAAAATATTTATTAATTACTTTGAGAGTGTGTTGTTACAGCATAAATAAGATAATATATACACATGCAGAGCATGATAAGACATTGCTGCCCTTTCCGTTTTAGATGATTTGACAAAAGCAAGAGCAGATTTGTCATTTATTAATTGATGAAAAAGTTGGGAGCCACTTTTTAATTTGCTCTGATTTCTAACACAATTATACATATTTTAAGAACAAAGCAAAGAACAAAAACTTTGGGGCACAGAAATTGATGTAAAAATGTATGCTTAGATAGTAAGCAATCGTGACTGCAAAGTTTTACCTGCACATCAATTTTCAATTTCTCTTCTTGGATACAAGTGGATTTATATGTTGAAGATACAGCCTCTGACAACTTTAAAATCCAAAGAACCCACAGCAGCTGGGTCATAACTTCTCCTCTAAGGTTATATCTAACTAATCTCCCTGCCACCACCCCAAAATTCATTCCCTCCCTCACAGCCAGACATCATAAAATTTCTCTGCTCAAAGCTTTTCAATGGCCCCAGTCGCCCTCCAAGTATAAACTAAATTTCCTTGCAAAGCCTCTTGTGATGTGGTTCTGCTTCCTTGTGCTTAATCGACTCCCCTGGGCCATTCATGTGGCCTCCAGTAACGTTGAAAATAAAAGCCATGGTGCCCCCAACCATGTCATGAAATTTATCCATGGCTCTCCTTTCTGATTCCTCTCTTTGGGTTTCCTACTGCTTCTGAATCAGCCCCAAAATTAATTCTTCTGAGAACCCTTCCTTAATCATTCACCCCTTCCTGCCCAAGACTCTGCCCCTGTGAAACCCTAGGAAAAGCATTCCTCACATTCAGCAGTACTTGTGTATCTGCATCTCTTCATCCTCAGAAGGTGAACTCTTAAAAGATTAGAACACTATCTCATGATTGTGTGCTGGTGCATGGCCTACTGACTATCATAATAAGTATTGGTCAGATTCTGCCCTCATCAGTAGCACAGCACAACAATCAGGAAGTATTGTCCTAAAGAGCAATAAAAAGAACAAAAAACTTTCTTAACTATTCCAAAAACATTAATACAGAGAGGTGGCATTTAATCTATTTGAAGGCATACTGTCTTTTAATATAAGCTCTCCAGAGGACAGAGAATGCATTTTAGAAGAAACCTGTAAGCCTTTCAAGTCTAAAACATAATACAGATAGTTACCTAGTATTAGTCACTTAAGTTCAAAATGCTAGTTGACAGATTTGATCTGTGTATGTATGTATGTATCTTCTTTTTTACTCCACCTGCCATAAATATCATCTCATAGTCAACAAACCTTCTTACTGTCGATTTAAGCTTTTCAAGGTTTTGGATAGCCCCTTCACTAATGAAAAGTAAACCAAATCAGAGGACCTGTTTTATGTGTGTGTGTGTGTGTGTGTGTGTGTGTGTGTGTGTGTGTGTGTATTTTTGTGCTTTTTACTGCCCTTTAGAACAATCTTTCCTGATTGTTTCATATACTACTGATGAATGCAGAATTTGACTAATATTTATTATGATAAGCAGTAGGCCATGTACCAGCACACAATCCTGAGAAACGTAGTGTTCTGGTCTTCTAAGAGTTTACCCTATTTCATATATATACATATGTATATATATACATGCACAAATAAACATAAAAATATTTATTTATAATATTTACATCCAAAGAACAATGGGGTTGATAATGAAGTTATCAAAAATGAAAGAAGCCGTTGCTGAGCCTTTACAATTCTCTAGGTATTATCTGAAATGCTTTACAAAGTTGGATCTCCCCAACCTCATATGCTCAGTTAAGAGAAGGTTATTACTACCATTTTACAGATGAAGAACCCGAGGCTAGAGAAATGAAGCATCTCACCCAAGGACATGCAGCTAGTAAGAATAAAAAGCTGGGATTTGAACCCAGTGAGTCAGACAACAGAGTCTATGTGATTAATGACTTTAGGATAGCCTACATTCTGATTCAATACTATGTCATTACTGGGCACAGGGCTAGTACTTAATGATAATAGTAAGTTATGTATCGGCCTCTTTCATCTTCTTAAATCATCTTTAGGGTAGAATTTAACATACAATTTTGATCAAGGTAGGTAATTTGGAATGCAGGTGAATTCGTAACAAACATCACTGAGTTTTAAATTGCTGAGTTGCCTTTAATAGTTTTAGGAAGACATGCAATTTGCAACATTCACTTTGTTCAACCACTGCTGGTTCGTCCTCCAGTTATATAGCCTTTCCTCATAATGCAAGCTGTTATAAAAAAACGTGACATTGTGAAGCCTGAAATACCGGCCAGTTGAAAAGAGAATATCCAGCAGGGCTCTTTTTATATATGTTTGAGAGTTTAATCATGTGCTGCTGGGTAGATGTTTGCCCTGTGAAGGTTACACAGTGGTCTCTTAAAGGGTACTATAAAAATGCTTGCACAGGGGAAGGATCTGACAGGCTGATGGAGCTTCCAACCTCGGCAATTATTTCAGCAAATCTCCATACCATGGACTTTGGAAACCACATGACCCTTTTCATGTCCCTGCTCTATTAATTGGAAACAACGTCACTTAGGAAAAATAACTCCTTCCATTTTCTTCCTCTTCTGATCTTAGCTGAAGGGAAAGCTGTTATATGCCCACGGCCCACCAAGGAAACTAAAATTCAAGCAGCTTTCTGGATTTTATACACACACATGCACACATACACACACAGTATTTCATTATATAAAGTTGAGGAGGAATAAAATTTTATTATATTCAGGCTGCCTTGAAACCATCTGTTTTTCTCTCCAGTTTTTGGCATTTGCCAAATATTCAATATCCAGAAAATTCTTTTAATGTCCTAGCGAGGCATGTGAATCGTAACATTGATTTCTCCCTGCGGCAGGCTCCCCCTGGGAGTGTTAGTGAGTTACAGGATCCTGATGCACCAGTGAAGCACTCAATAACACCCTTGAAAAACCAACATTGCCAAGATGGGCCACCCGGTATTAAAGATCATTCCGAGATTGTCATCATGTTCATTTGTGGTCTGGCTGTGACTAAGCAGAAATTCAAGATGGACCTTGAGAATAGAGTCGGCTTTGTGGCGTTTGTCAACAAAGCTGTATTATTGTTTTGATCCAGATGACTCTCTAGATAAAGGAGAGATGCCTGTAAATCATACAGTGGATGTAATTTAAGAAGTGGTGCGCATAAATGGCCCTGAGCAGCAAAGAATACGGATTCTTTTTGTTATTGTTGTTCCCGGGATTATTAGTGGCACATCCTTCGACCATTCTCCCCATTAATTCTATCAGCTGGGAAAAGAGGGAAATCGTGGTTAGCCACTCCGGGGTCCTGCTGAGAGGAGTGGTGATGTCTGCAGCAGTTTCTCTCTGTGAGGTCGCATACAATCTTCCTGTCCAATCTATAAGATAACATTATCAGACCTTATTGGTTAATGGGAAAAAATGAATTTACAATGAGAATTTTCATCTTAAAAAAATTCAGAACGTTTCCTTTTTAATCAGAAATAGGTTTTATTACTATGCAAGGTCCTACCAGTCTTATTTTTCCCTTATGCTGTACATTTATGACTTTTTATTAACCTCAGCACTGCCCTGAGAATCTGTTCAATTATTCTGCTCCTTCTGGGAGGCAAAACTTAAGTTGACATCAACAAGGAATGTTGGTACTGCAAGGTGTAGGCAGATTAGATTCAAAAGTCAGCCATTGTGAGTTCGAGCACATGTTACTGTTAAAGTGAGAATAAGGAGATATGTCTGGTATTGGATACTGTTAATCTCATTGTTTTTGCCTTCGTTAATTTATTTGGAGATGGACTTTGGCTTGCAAATATGTTTGCCGTTTTTGCACACATATCCAGGTTTTCCTAATGCAAATAAAATAATTCCAAATATATGTAAACTTCTGGTAGTAATGTGTCAAATTTTACACACTTTTTTCCAAGTAAAATATTGTCCCACATTGTAGCCTTTGTATATAAGAACAGACATTGTTCGTGAGGGAACTCGTGGGGGTTTTTTGTTGTTGTTATTTAACCTGTTCTCTGTTGACATATGCTTTACTAACAATATATAGAATTTCATTTCCTATAAGAGCACACACTGCATTTAAAAATTTCTTTAAGAAGCTTTTATAGCCTTTTATTATTTGTTTAAGCAAAGTATTTTTCTTCTCAGCACTAAAGACTAAAACCTGTTAATAGTGAAGCAGCACTGTATAAACAATATTTTGTTCACAAGGTCAGGGCATAAAGTGGTAAAAGTAGCTCTGCTTTGGATTCAAACAAACTTAAGCTCACATCTGCTATTCGACTTGAGGAAATTTCTTCCTCTGAGACTCATTTTCCTTGTGTCCTGATAAAGAAAGTAATAATCACATTGTGAGGTGGTTAAGAAATTCAAAATAATGATTGGAAAGTGTCTATTGTCTGTGTGTTAAAGTCAAAGCAGGATTACTATTTTAACAACGTTGCAATTACTTAATCTTTTTTTTTAAATTTCAATGAACTCTTTTTAATTCCTTTCAGTGACTTCATAGCACTTGGATCTTTTTTCAGCCCTGATTAGATCAAAGATAAATCTGCTAACAGCTCCTTCTTAAAGGTATTATATACATCTTCTTGACCAATAACATTTATTAATTCAGAGCTGGAAAACTATTCCCTCAGATTTTTCTTCTTGTCTCCAAGTTCTACCATACTCCTTGGTGACTTCAATATAAGACAAAAATTCATTCTTTCTTGATTGCTTTCATTCTTTCTTTAAATAAATATCTTTTAGATCATAAACCTTTGCTAGGCAACTGAAATATGGTGAATAAAAGAGACACTTTTTCTTCCTTCATAAACCTCACATTCCAGTTGTGGAGCCAGCTAGTAGTCACACAATACTAGAGCACCCAGAATAATAAGGATGAATCCCGGGCGCCTGGGTGGCTCAGTCGTTAAGCGTCTGCCTTCGGCCCCGGTCAGATCCCAGAGTCCCCGGATCGAGCCCCGCATCGGGCTGCCCGCTCCGCGGGAAGCCAGCTTCTCCCGCTACCATTCCCTCTGCTTGTGTTCCCTCTCTGGCTGTGTTTCTCGCTGTCAAGTAAATAAAATCTTTAAAAAAAAAAAAAAATAAGGATGAATCCCAGCTATGTTAATACCACACAGGAAAGAAACATGGTCTTTGTGACTGTATAGAGGAGGAATCAGGGTGAGGGGGTCAAAAGTCTTTACTGAATAGCAATTAAAATTGATATGAAATTTTAAAGATGAATATGGCTAAGTAGGTGAAAGGCTTCATTAGGGGTAAGAACAAGCAAGCGAAGTAGAAGAAACAGCAGAAGCCAAGGCCCTGTGGTAGGAAGAAGGAAGGTATGTTCAGGTACCTGAGACAAGGCTAGAGTGGCTGAAAGGGACACAGGTGGGAAAAAAGGTTGAAGGAGTGGAGATGCATGACACTGAACTGGTGTCCTCTCAGATATATTTGTGATGTTAGTCTTTATTCCAAGAGCAATGGAAGTCACTGGAATGTTTTTAAAAGGGTAGGTGACATAATTATATTTGCATTTTGAAAGCTCTCTCTGGATGCTATTCAGAGCACTGCTTTTCAAACTCGAACATGCCTACAAAAACTTGGGGATGCTGTTAAATGCAGATTCTGATCCAGTATTTCCGAGGTTGGGACCTAGTGCCTGCATTTCTAACAAATCCCCAGGTGAGGTGGCTGCTACTATACTTTGAATGGCAAAAGTTTAAAGAAAAAGTATGGATAGAATAAGATGAGAGGCCAGGAAATCAGTTAGGAAGCCATCCTTTGATCCATCCAATCAATATATATTCAGTATTTACTAACTGCCAATCCAGGTTTGCTTCCAGACTATGGGAAAAGCATGGTTAGCAAAACAGACTGTCTCAGTTTGGTAAATAGCTTACACACTACTGGCTACTGCATTGCATAGGTAAAAGAAAACAGCAGCTTTGGCTGGAATAGTGGCACTGAGACAGAGCACAATTAACTGATTGTGGAGATACGTACATGGTAAAACAGACAGGATGAGAGAGGCACTGGATTTTGAAGGATGAAAGGGAAGATATGACAAAAAAGAGGTCTCTGTTTCAGGCTATCTTTAACAGAGAGCCACATGAAGTACTGATTTAAATCTATGGATTTAGAGCTCAAAATAGAGGTCAAGGCTGACAGGGAGATCACAAGTTAGATTATCTGTAGGTTGAAATTGGGATGCCTTAAATATATTCAAGTGGAGGTGTCAGTTAACAACTCCCCTCCTCCAGTCCCCTGTGTTATGGGGCAGTCCATACCCCTTGTCTCCTACTTTTCTGAGAAAACTCGGATGTTCTTAGGTATTTCCTGTTCTTACTTATGCATTCAGCTGTAGTGGACCTCATCACCTCCCCTATTTGTAAAGAAGGGATTCCTCTCCTTTAAAATTAATCTCAGTCACATTCCTTAAATTAATAACTTATGCTCATTCTGTCCATTCTCTCACCTGGCATTCTAGTTTTACTCTCTGCGAAATAATTTCTACCCTGGCAAGTCAGTTCAATCTACAATTTTTTATCCTCAACTTGTTTTTACTTCTCTGCCACAATATTGCATACTCCTTTCTTCTGGAAACTTATTCCCTGGCAGCCACTATCTACATCACATACATTTTCCTTTTATCTCTCTATACATTCCTTCTAATCCCTTCTGCTGACTCCTGTCTTCCAGGAACCTGTTTATATCTTAATATAATGTAAAATTGTATGCATTCCTTCTGCCCGTTATACGCTAATACTTATTATTATATGCTTAACCCAGTAATTCTGCTACTGTTTATGTGCTTGTAATATATATCATTAATCCATCCTTTTCTGAGCCCCAGACCATATATCCAGCTGCCCACAGGACATTACCACTTGGATGACTACAGGCACTTTAAAGTCAATATAAATGAAACCGAACTCATCTTTGTTTACTGAAACGAATCTCCTACCTTGTGTTACTGAAATGAGTCTCCTACGTTGTGTTACCTTGTGTCACTGTTCTTGGTAGATGTTCTTGGCTGAAGCCTGAAATCCAGCCAAGACTCACCTTTCTCCCTCCCACCTGAAAATCAGATGAGAAAAATCTACTAATTCTTCTTCCCCTTCACCATTGCCTCCACTTCTGCTTCCCTTCAGGATCTCGTCACCCCTTATCATTGAACAAGCCTCAAAAAATCTCTACATCTCTGCTGTTTCTATCTTCTGTTTCATCTTCAAACCTTCGTCCATGTGATTTTTCACTTTGTAGCCTAAAATTCTTCACTGGTTCCCTACTCTACAAGAACATGACATCCTATTAAGGTTCTCTATAATCTAGGACCTATACATTTCATAACTTTGGCTTCTCGTAATAATCTCTCTTTGAGCCCAAGAGCAGTGAATTCCTGCCATTTTGAATTTGTTAGACTATTTTATAACAATATGCTTTCTAGTTCAGAACATCATGAGATCCCTAATGGCCCCTCCCTAGTTATTTTTGAGGAAATATACTCATCTTTTCAGACTCAGTTCAAGTATTTCCTTTTTTCAGAAATCTTCCCTGATCCACCTCTTACTGTACTTGGGCACGTTTCATAGGATAGCAATTTGTGTCATTGTTGATACGCCTACATTCATCAAACTGCAGATTACTTAAGGACAAGATTTTGTATTTGTAAGTCTGAATCTCCCAATCCAACTCATTGCATAATAATATAAATTCAACACAAGATCTAATATAATAGTACTCCCTTATCCACAGGGGATATCCACAAGACTCCCAGTAGATGCTTCAAATCTGAAATAATCTGGAACCCT
>CM053604.1:80483198-80547782 GCA_028646535.1 Procyon lotor
AATATAAATAAAGATCTTCAGCTTCCTTTAAAGATATTGAATTATATTAAGCATAATTTCTCAAATTGTAGGAAAAAGTAATATCGTTTATAGCCTATTGAAAACTACTCTGGAGGAAGGATGGATTGACAGGTAACGTTACCCAAGTGTTTGATTAGTTACTGTTCTCTTGAAATTTTACCTTCATGTATCACACTGAAAAGATTAACAAAGCCTTAATAGATCTTCATTGAAAAATGGGATAAAAGTTCCACCAGTATGAAAATAACCTACAAAAGGAGAGGAACCTAAAGCTCTAAAGCTCTAAGACACTTCTCCTGTAGAAAGTAATTGTTGGGTAGCACAGCTAAGAACTAGAGTTTAGGTTAGAGAATTAGTAATGTTCAAAGAGGTAAATTTTAGAATATATATATATATATTTTTGAATAGGCATTAAAAACATAATCTTCCGCAATAGTATATATACTGGCATATATAAAAGTCCATGCTTTAAAATGATTGACATAATACTACATAGAAGGCACAAGTGCCCCACTCTACCTGTAAGCCCATGTTGATGTTTTCATTCTATATCTTATAAATAAAAATTTTTTCTCCCATAGATAGTGAAAAAAACATATAAATACCACATCATTGTAAAGGTGGAAATATCTAGATTACTAGTATGCTCAGGTTATGGACCCATGGAAAGATGGCCTTATACATACTAGTTAATACTATACAGACTATGCATTCTCACTCTTTTTCCCCAAAATCTCTGATAGATTTTGTTGGACCCATATTGCAGAATTCACTGAGAATGGATTGCCCTGCCAGAGAATATAGTATTATCAATGAACGTGGAAACTTTCCTTCTATAAAAGGAAAATAGACGATAAACACAGGAGGCTACAAGTTTACAACTTCCCTAGCAAGTCAAGGAAATCCCTAAAGAGGAGTAACAGAGGAAAATATGTGGGCTAAATATAATAAATAATAACTGCTCAAAATAAGAGTATGGGATCATAGGATTTCTTTTCACAACAAAAGCAAATTGTTTTTAAATTAGCAAAGAGAAAATGTAAGCCCTTAAATTCAGATATTGGGTTCCTGCTACCTTCATTTTCAGATATCTCTGTCCTTAGATTTTCCTCAAGATTCTCATTTGTCACTTGTATATCATTAGGGTTCTCGGATTTTATGTAGAATTTCTGAAACCTTGTGGTGAACAGAGGAACTGGGTTGTGTTATGGTCCCCACACTGGAAACTGGATAATGCCACAAAACCCCACATTACTTCCTACAAGCTCACACAGGGATGGATGCTAGTAATTTCCAATGCGTGCATATATAACAGTTTTCATTTTACGAAAAAGAGAGAAGGAAATTTATTCATACAGTCCTCTGTTGACAATCACAAGTGCAGTAAGGGATTAAAAGTTGTGGGGTTTGCTTTTCTATTCAATAGTAAAAGGAGCATCCTTCGAGCCTTGGTTCTTGTCTCCAGTGCTATCTCACTTTCTGCAGCTCCTGTCTCAGCCAGGATGGCAGAGGCTGCCCCAGTCTATGTAGCAGTTTGGACAGTTCCACGTTATGATCTCGGTAGTAATTAGAGAGGAAAGTTCTAGACTGGAAAGAAAAAAAAAACTTGAAGGAAGTTATTAGTTCATTAAACACAATTATGCAATCTATATTTCTTAAGAAATTCTATTACAATATAGATATTTATAAAATATGATGCATTTCTTTGTATTGTGCCCCAGATATCACTCATAATTACCTTTTTTTTTTTCCGAGGCCTACTCATAATTACCTTTGAAAAGATTTGGCAGAACTGTAGCTATAAAATAAAAATAGGTCCAGTTATATATTTTCTGGCTTATATACCATTGAGGCACTTATTTGTTGCAGTATCAGTCAAGTCTGTGCAGGGAGAAAAATTGATGAGAGGTAATGACACTAAAGAAGAATGAGGTAGGCACCTGAAGTGGTATCAATCTACAAAAGTGAGCTAGAAAAAAACCAGATATTTCCTTTAAAATTGGTCACTTGGTGTAAAATTGGGCCATAGCCTAAAAAGTGAAAGTAAACAACCATAAAAGTTGAAATTCATGATTAAAGAAATAACTTACAACTTTGCAAAAATATTGTCTATGTTTGTTCAGGACAAAAATTGATGTTTTTAAAGCAAGAGACTTTACTTCCAAAATATTACAAGATCTCATTATAAAAATCATTATCATGAACTTTCTTGTGATTCTTAAATTCCTAGTCAACCTGGAATGATTGGCCCTTATTAGATGAACAGGTTAAAAAAATGCTCAAATATATCAGTAGTCTTACTTTATGTTTTCTCGTATTTCTGGGAAACAGAAAATTTATAATTGGGTTTCTCTCTGGATGTCACTTACCTCATATTATACCCCAGTGAACATAGTTTTGTGTCTTTGACTACTATTTTATAATAGTAGAGAAGAAGATCTTTCCTTGTAGAATAGGAGCAGTGGCCCAAACACTGTTTTTTGGGATGTCAAAGTTATACCATCTCACATAAGCCCTTTCTAATATTTTAACACAAATGAGTCTCTTTCTTCATAAAACTCCCTTTGCAACTTTTGTGCTGTGGAAATGGACTTCAGACAACTACCTTTCGTCTGGTACCATCCACCAGGTATTTCATTACATTTCTTCCCTTAAACCAGACTGTAAACACTTCAAAGTCTGGATAAGATGTTTATAGAAGTAGTGAGGACATTATACTGACTTCCTGGCAGATTAAAGTGATTTCTGAAACTCTTTTGAAATTATTGAGTTCAAAGGTATAGTTTAAGGACTTTCTGGTACTTCTATTTCCATAGTACCTCAATCTATTCCATCCTTCCTTCGCCCACCTTGCTTTGGGAGAGATACTCATTTATCTGGCTCAACTGATGGCTAACTGGTTTCCCAACCTTAGTCTACTTCCTAGTACCATCGTTTTTTTTTTTAAAGATTTTATTTATTTATTAGTCAGAGAGAGAGAGCACGAGCAGGGGGAGCAGCAGGCAGAGACAGAGGGAGAAGTAGACGCCCTGTTGAGGAGGGGAGCCCAATGTGAGACTCCATCCCAGGATCTTGGGATCATGATCTGAGCCAACGACAGATGCTTAACTGATTGAGCCACCCAGGTGCCACGTACCATCATTTTTATTAAGATTTTTTTCCTGTTTTTGTAGTTTGTCATTGTTTTATGTATCTTATAAATCAATGCTAATAACTAATTTATTCTCCTCTAATAAATCCGTGTTCATAACTGTTTTATCCTGTATCCTCTCTGTGGTATTGTGATTTATGATATAAAATATATCTGGTTTTTGCTTCCTTTTC
The DNA here is from genome assembly GCA_028646535.1 of Procyon lotor. Classification (NCBI taxonomy): domain Eukaryota; kingdom Metazoa; phylum Chordata; class Mammalia; order Carnivora; family Procyonidae; genus Procyon; species Procyon lotor. The sequence continues at coordinate 80,486,544 of CM053604.1, forward strand.
TGGCACAGAGCTCCTAAAATCCTTGGAATTTGCTAAATGAAAGCATTATAAAGGGATCTTTTATTATGTTAACTAAGTGGTTCCTGGACCCCGCCTGGATGGGAGTTGGTTGCTAAGAGAAACAATCATGTGATTAGAAGGTTGGAACTTCAAGTCTCACCCCGCTGACCTTGGAGGAAAGTGGGGTTGGGGACTGAATCAATTGCCATTTACCAATGATTTAATCAGTTATGTCTCTGTAATGAAATATCCAATAAAAACCCAAAAAGAATCGGGTGTAGAGAACTTCTCTATCAGTAAACAATTGGAGACTGGGGAAGAGCGGCTCACTCATAGAGGACTTTCCCCATAAATTGCCCTATGCATTCCTTCCATCTGGCTGTTCCTGAGTTATATCCCTTTATGATTAACATGTGACTTAGTAAGTAATGTTTCTGTGAGTTCTGTGAGTCATTGTAGCAAATGAATTGAACCAGGGAGAAGGTTGTTGGAACTTTCAATCTATAGCTGGTTGGTTGGTCAAAAGCACAGGTGACAACCTGGGTTTACAATTAGCATCTGAAGTTGGGGGTGGGGAGAGACAGTCTTATAGAACTGAGCCCTTAAATGTGGGAATCTGATGCTATCTCTGGGTAGATATTGTCAGAATTGAGCTGAATTGTTGGATACCCAGCTGATATCTAAGCACTGATTGGTGGTGTGGAGAAACTTCCCCACCCACATGTTGGCTCTCCATTGCTTACCTCAGTATCCATGCATGGAACAGGCATTACCCATATTTAATATATAATAATGTCTGTATATTTTATCCAAAATTACTTGTTTAGTAAATAATTCATTTAAGTACTTTACGCACTTGGAAAACAGTTACTATTCAGTATTTGTCTCAGCTGCATGCTAATGGCAAACAATTCCTATGGATATCTGTCAATTATTGATCTCTGTTAGCCTATCTATATCCTAAACATATAAAACATTGATAACAGAGAAAGAGAAGAAAAATGAAGCAAACATATTGTCCCTTATTTTAAAACAGTTGTATGCATAAAGTTTTACCAGAGTATTTCAAAGATTAGGAAAATACTACCTCTGGATCCATGGGTGGATATTTTCGGCCTTTGCTCTTTCCAAGACATTTGGTCTTTCCTCCTTCTAGGAGTTGACACCAAAAGCCCTTTTGGGGATCAAACCTACAAAGGATCAAACATATACATGATTATAAAAATACAATGATTATAAATTGTATACAGAATTTTTTTTTTAAAAGATTTTACTTATTTATTTGACAGAGAGAGACACAGAGAGAAAGGAAACAAAACTGAGGGAGTGGGAGAAGAAGAACCAGGCTGCCCACGGAGCAGGGAGCCCGATGAGGGGCTTGATCCCAGGACCCTGGGATCATGACCTGAGCTGAAGGCAAACACTTAACGACTGAGCAGGTGCCCCTGTGTACAGAATTTTTAGGGAGAAAGCCTCAGCAGTTGGATAAAGAAAATGCACTTTGGTATGCCCATTGTTACAATTTAATTTATTTAGTTCTACAAATATTCATTGAATTGATTTAAAAGTTTCATTGAGATTAAATAAACTATATGTTTTATATATTTTTGAATATTTCTACTGAATAATAAAAAACTGTAAATCTTTAATTCAATCTTAGATTGAAATTATCAACTTAAGTTTCATATTTTGCCTATTCATCCATAAAAGGTCAAGGACCAATAATCAAAACTGCAACCCATATACACAGGAATTTTAAAATATTTATTTAGTTATTAATATGATTTTCCTGTCAAAATATGTTAACAGATTTCTTTGAAATCATTCAATGGTATGTATTAAAGTGACTGAATATAACTTGAGTATAGTTTTGTGAATATAAACATGAGTAAAAGCTTCTAATTTGGAAGAATGCTTTGGTTTTTCAAGTTCAAAATATTTACACTTTTTAAGAGGGAAATGAAAATTGTGAAAATAGAATTTATCATATTTTTTTCAGACAACATGGGGCACAGGCCATGCAAGTGGTGAGTGGAAGATTAGACAACTCTTCATTTCTTTTGTCGAAGGCAAATGATCATATGGGATAATTCAGGTCCCTATACTTTTAAAGAAAATTCTAATGTTTTGCTCCTATGGCTACATGAAGTTACAAAAGAAAGGATATGTGTCCTAATTATTTAAATTCAGATATATAAGAACTTTTGTTTAGGACTAACAAGATAGGAAAAATAGAAAAATAAACCAAATAAGAGGAGAAATTTTAAATTTATTGCTATGGGACTTGCTGCATGCATAAAACATCGAAAAGGTTTGCATTTTTGTTGCTCAGCAGATGTTTTAGAAGGATGAAGCATAATTGACTGGGATGTAAAGTTAATTAGTTGCAGAATATTTTGGTGCCCTGGGCCCATTCCTATAATACCGGTGCACCTGCAATTTGCCTCTGCACGTATGTGAACTCATTTAGGGGGAGAGGGAAATTTTCTTCACAGTTCCCTGCCCAACCTATTATTAGAGACCTGATCCTTGCAGTCCAGGTTGTCCTAGTACATGTTATCAATTAAAATTAAATACATCACTGGTTAAATGGATAAAAGGAAGACAGAGTCATTTCCAACCTGGACTTTTCAATCTGCTCCTTGCCTATCACAATTCTCTCTCTAGTTTTCATTAATTTCCCAGGAGGAAAAACAATTCAGCATGCTTTGTAAAATGAGATGGGGAAGTCGGCACAACTGTGCCCCTAAACAGTATTTTCTGCCTCAGGATGAGAATATTTAACTGCATTAAGGTAAAATACAATTCTAGCAACAAAGCCAAGATATTTATACCCACGCTGAGAGCATCTCCTTTGCTCTCAGGTGTGTGGAGATCCCAGGATGGGCTGCCGTCTCTCCCTGTCTCCACAGCAGCTGTTGTGAGGCAGAATGTAATACAACTTAAGGAAGAAGAGCCATATTGAAAGTCACTCTTTTAGATAGGGTTATCATAACCTTGACTCCACATTATTTTGCAGTCCTAGTTTCATCTATTGTATTGATGTTTTATACTCTAACAGAGGGCATTTACTTTTTCTAAGTTATATGAATTCATTGTTTTATGGTTTTATTTTTGTAGGCATGAAATTGTGAAATGAAGATACAAAGCCTTTCTCAACTGTTAGACAACTTTGAGAAAACGAATTGGTTGTCACATGACTTTTTTATTACATCGAATGTCACCAGAGTTATTAATTTTTGTGATATGAGACATATTAAAAACCATATATTCTGTACTTGTTTGTAATCTCTTCTTAAAAAGTATGATTTTGCAAGTTTATTGAACCAAAAGCAACTATTTGTAGTAAACAAGATAGAACCATTCCCTAAACTACTGCAGGGAGGCAGGGGAAGACATGGTAACATCAATAACTATTAATGTAAAACATATTCTAGGAAGCTTTGTCTACTTAATCAACAAGGGCATGCCTTGTATTGTTGCTATTTCCATGTGTAGGTAAAAACTTCATTAGGGTTGTTTGAGTGGCTAAGGAACAACCCAATCTTATTACTGCTTTTCCTGTCCTTCCATTACCCTCTCTAATTGTCTAATTGCTGATTCTAATCTGCTGTGAACTGGGAAATTATATAATCAGGCTTGTTAGAATTTTGTCTAAAATTTAATGGGCTTTGTATCAGGCTTTTTAAGGGAGTCAAGTACATACCCTTTTAAAATGTTTCGGCTCCTTGGAGGTTTTGTTTGTTTATTTTGCTTCTTTACCTTATTCTCCCATCTTTAGCTGCCCAATTCAAATATATAGTTTTATTTTTCTAAGATTATTGCAACAATATCTCCAAATTCTTTTCTGCAGAACGCTCTTGCCCCTCCTGATCAGGAGTGGGAGGCCCATTGCCTTCTCTATGGATTTGTATTGGCTTTAGTGACTTGGTTGTAATCAATAAAAATGAGGTGAAAATGATGCTGTGTGACTAGTAAGACTAAGGCAGAGAAGGCTATGGCTGTGTTGGATCACACTTCCACATATCACTCCCTCTCAGAACACGGCCACTACCCTGTCGAAGAGCCACATGAAGAGGTCTCATCCCATTGAGCTTAGCCTTTGAGTCCTCCCAGTCCAGGACCCAGAGATATGAGTGAAGCAAAGATGCCTCCAGAAGATTCCAGTTCCCAGACATTTGCTTCATGCCCAGATAGTCACATTTTCCCCAATGTGTCCCCAGGTTTTATGAGCAGAAGTAAGCAGTTCTGGCTGTGTCTTGTCTGAATTCCCAGCCCCTAGAATCTATGAGTGTAATAAAATGGCTGTGGTAATATGCTGGTGGGTTTGGGGATTCTGTCATGCAACAATAGATAACTGGAACATTATATGTGATTAAATTTTGGTTATCCATAATTTAATAAATACAAAGTAAAATATGAATTTATCCTTTTCCCAAGTCTGCCCCCAATTCTGGTCACTTTCCAGAGTTAATGATGGCTGTCAGCACTTCATTTCTAACCTGTGAATTACTTGGGGGGAGAGGCTGTATTTTTTTTTTCACCTTTGTAACTCCAATTTCTAGGACAATTTTTTCAGAGTAGGCATCTAAAAAATGTACTTAACCAAACTTATATTGGTGAGAAAGCCCACCGAGAAGGGAGTTTGTGATATAAAAGGTGCCTATAGGATAACAATTTATAAAAAAAGTATTTGTGGTATTCAAAAGGAAGACATTACATGAATAATGAGGATACTCCTTTGACTGCTTTTGAGTAGCATAATGATGTATAAATTCATAGCTAGTATTAATGATGCTATATACACACCTACCAGTGATAATTTATGATGGCAAATAATGGAAATGAAATCAAGCATGAGAATAGACTCACGTTAGTGCTTCAGAATAATTATAATGAGGTGTAACTCCCAGAAACTTCTGGACTTCATCCATCACAGTAGCTGGGTCAGATCTCAGCTGCTGTCCATCAATAATTAGCAACTATAAAGTCAAAAATAGTCACTTTGTGAAGAACAAAACTAAATTAAATAGACTGAGCTGCCTCACTTGACCTGGTATGACATTAATTGATTAGGTCAGTGTGAACAGGAAGAAAATATGCATTACTTAGGCTACATTTTAATGTTTACTATTCTTGTGTCCTTCCAAATAAACAACAATTGAAGTTTGCCATCGGCATTGCTTATAACCCTTAAATAACCTGATTGTAAGCCAGAAATAAACACAGATACTCTCCTGATTTTGTAGTTTAGTAGAAACTCAATTTTCCATCTGTCAGGTAATCAGATAATTATCCAGCCTACGGGATCCCATGAGCTAACCTTGGAGCCAAAGATTTAGAAATGGCATGCAGATGAAAATTATCTATTCTCCTTATTAGCCAGGACAAAGAACTTAGCTTTTAGTCATAATCTGATCTGGAGTAAAGAATATAAACAATATGGATGTTTCCTCAAATCCTTACCTCTTGTTTGAACCCACATTCCTGGAGCTGTTACAACATTTTCCATTTTGACAGTCTAATGCAGGACCTCCTTCTTCCTTCCCAAAAGCCCTAGAGGACAGGTGTCAGACTATCTGCATGTGGTGTTCCATAAAGGTATTGTCTAAATAGCTATTCCACAAGTAGTTGAGTTACAGCTTATGAATCACATGATGTCTCCCACGTGAGGACTCAGCACTTTGAGACCAGCTACTATCCAAAGGAAGATCCAAGAAATATGTTTCACAATCACTTAACGTTTTAATACTATTATTGACATTATTGACAAAATGTAAAAAACCACATATCTTCTTTAGGTATGATTATTTCATTATGACTTGCTATCTGTGGCAATATTATTTCTTATTTTCTGTTTGTCAGGCACAATAAAGCCAAGGTATGTTAAACAGAAGGAATCAATTTTAGGACCTTACCTGAGAAGTAGCAAAGTAAGTTAGCCATCTTTCTATGTGGACCGCATACCATCCAGGTACAAGGCATCTCCTTTGTAAAGCTTTTAGGTCAGATGGGGCCCAATGTCCAGTTGTGATAACTTCGTAGAAATTAAACCTCAGGGCAGCTGGGTCTTCATGTGATCGTTGGTGCTTTAACAGGAAAGTCAATTGTAAAATTGGTTTTCTTTATGCATGCGTGGGCATGTGTGCATGTTTGTGTTTGATGTATGTACATGTGTATGTCTTTTATTTCCAAAAAAGGAATGAAAAGGATAAATTAATTTTAGAATGAAAAAATAAAGTGAAAATTGCATATATTAAAACCCAGGCAATGATATGTTGCCTATTTAAAGTACAAGCCTTCCCTGTCTATCAAGTAGTACGCACATAAGCCTGTGGTTGTCTTCATGTATACATGTGTTGTTTGTTTATGTATGTTTACGTACAAGGCAAGAGACAGAATACAGGATTTTCTTCATGGGTCTGATTAAAAGTGAATAGATATCGGGGACTAGATAAATCAAACCCAGTGAAAAGAGATTTAGATTGGCAAGAGCAGGTTTATATATTATTCTGCTCATTGTCTCATGATAGCTATTGCTACAGGTTCTGACACTTCCAGTACCCCTGTGTGGCAGATGTTATGAGCACAGGGAAGTGGATGTATATTTCTAATGGTTGTTTAGGTGTCACAAAGATGTTGATGTTGCCCAAAGTCATTTCCTTTTTGCTCTCTCAAGAATTTCCATCCATCCATGCTAATTTCCAAGTACTGATCCACCACTACTTCTCAATACCAAATCCTCTGAATCTCTCATATCAAACTGTCATTAGTTTAGCTCAAGAGCCCCATCCAATAAGAGATGAATTTAGTAGTCAATACAATTTCATAAGCACTCACTAAACTCCTTAGCAGAACAAAAACTGTTATAGATTCTAGAGATAAAAAGATATAAGCAAAATGTCATCTGTATCTTCAAAGAAATAAAAATTTTCTACGGGAGGCAATAGATTAGCAGACTATAATCAAGTCAGATATTTGACTAGAGTCATATCTATTGCTGTGGTAGCCAGACCAATAAGTGATCAGTTCTGAATGAAAGATGAAAGGATCTTTTTAAGTGGTTGAAAATTTTGAGCTAAAATTTAATAACAGAGATTTTTAGAAGTTGAAAAAAATAAACATAGAAACTAAGAGAACTTGATCCCTTAAGTATGAGTGAAAGTAATGAGCTGTGGGAATGGATGAATTGATTTTGCAAGATATCTAAAAGTTTAACATAAAGAAAATTAACTACAGAATGAGGATGGGAGTGTATTAGGACTTGATATAATTGTGTAATAGCAGGTCATCTATGTGAGTTAGAAATAAAAATTAAAAAAGTAAAGATGAGTAAGAAGTGGTTAAACAGTAACCACTGAGTGGTAAATTGGTGGAATAAAACTTTTGAAGACCTCTCATTATTGTATATTTATTGACATTCTTATATGTATATGCATTATGCTGAGCACACAGAGACTACATAATACACTGAATTAATACAATATGTAGAAACTATATAACTTAAATAAAGGAATATAAAAGTACTATGTGCATATTAATATGTTAGTGCTAAAATTTCTATTTTAAGCAGTGATAATATGGAACTGTACTTAATCTGCCCTACATTGATTTATAAAAGTTTCACATCAACTTTTCTTTATGTTCCTGCAGCTAAGAAGATTAGCATAAAAATATGAACCAGAAGTCACAGAGGGACATATTTTATAGAAAAAAATAACATTATAGCTTCTCTGTGAGGCCCATTATAAAAATATGGGGTAAAAATTGCAGTGGCAGGTGACATTTGTAGGAGTTTCTGAATTATACCTGCTGAGCTTTGGATTTATGGTATTTACTGAATAGACAGGGCTAGCTAAGTAATAGGCTGCATTATTTTGAAATGTGGAGCAGTTTGGGGACCCCACACTTAGCAATATGGCAATAAAAATATCAGGAAAAATAATTCCTTTCAAGCATGTATGTTCAAAGAATTTGCTTGAAGAAACAGGCATAGATTCTCTTTTATTTAGATAGTTTAATCTATGTGAAAGAAGATTCATATAAATTTGTTCTATGTTTTTTGCTAGGAGAATGTGCAACATTTGGTCCTAAGTACTTGTATTCAACATATTTAATAAAGGCTTACTATTTCAATGTGTTTGTTAACTTTTTTTTTAAAGTAAGCTTATCTTGCTTTCAATATGAATTTTTATAAAATGAGAAAGGTGCATTTTTCTATCTTGAGGGAGACAGTGACTCATGGATTCTAAAAATAATATTTGGATCTTGCTCCCAATCTAGGTGTTCTCCTAGGATCCCTGACCTCTTGCAATCCCAAAGTACAGGGTCACATTTTTCTGTCCATTATTATTTTTTCTTGGCCATAAATGTTTATTGAAGAAAGTAAAAAAAAAAAAAGAATTAAAAAATAAAGAATGGGTAAAAAATAAATGAATAAAAAATAAAAAACCAAAAATTACTTGAACGTTCTTTAAAAATTCCCTTTTAGTCTTGATTTTTGAGGGCATTAATTTATATATGCATTAAGCATACACACATACAAATGCACTCATATCATTGGATTTAGTACATGTACATTATTATCACCACAAATTCGAGATCACCTTTAATTAGGCCTTCACTGCTATAGGCAATTTTACATTTCTGTGGTCAACTTTATCCCACCTCATACAAAGATTTCACACTACCTTTTTTCTCTCCTCAAACTGCTGTCTCCCAAATTATCCCCTTGTTTTTCATCAGATTAACTCATTCTCAATTTTCCAAAGGAAGGAGAGACCATCAGAATCAATGGTCAATTTCTCTATCTCAGACCTTCAAATTTGTCGGCATGTACATTTATCCCCTCTTCTGGCTCTTAAGTTTTAATGGGAGGATTCTTAACCAGAGTCCTACTGATATAATTCAGAAGGTCTATGAACTTGGATCTGAAAAAAAAAATAGTCTTTTTATTTTCAGTAACTTTTAAATGAAATTTTGCATTTATTATACCTGTGATTTTTACCACCAATAAAAATGGCTACTTTTATGTCACATTATAGGAGTTTCAGATATATTTAAATGCTCTTCATGCTCATCCCTACTTCGACATTAAAGTGTTATTAGTCCTGCCATTAGATCTGGCCACTTATTGTTAAAATAAATAAAAATTTCTTACTGATTTAAAAATTACTTTGATAACTATATTTCAAGAAAGTTGTTACTTTGTAATTCTACATAGTTTTATGCTTTTAAAACATGTTTCTGAAATGGGACCCATAGCCTCCATCGGCTTGGAAAGAGGGTTCCTGCACAAGAAATGTGAAGTCTGAATGCTTCCCTCCCATATAAGCTATTTCCTGTAGTCATCTCTTCCTGACTCCTCAGGATCCTCACAGGACTGATCCCCAGTTTCTCTCCTGGGCCTTAAACATCTTTCCTTTTTTTGGAAACATCTCATGATTCAAATCACTACCACCATAGAGCATAGTTTCCTTGAACCCACTTTAACTTCTCTATAATAAGCATGTCTCTTGTTTTTCTCCTTTTCTATTTCTATTTTCTTTTTTCTATTTCTTCTTCCCACTTAGTTTATCCTCCACTAAAGCCATCTGGTTTTACTCTTTTCATTCTGTTGCTAAAGGCTCCGCTTCCCTCTCTGTCTTCAACTCAGTGAAAATAATTCAGGCTTTGTTTTGTCCAACTGTCTAATTTCTTAGCAGCCCTTTGACACTGTTATCACCTCCTCCATTTGGTAGTACTCTGTTCCCTTGTATTCAGTGTCATCACCTGGATTTTTTCTTCTACTCCTCTGGCTGTGTTCTCTTGTCTCCCTGGCTGCCTCCTCATTCTCTATACTTTGCTTCTCTAAACTCTCTCCTTAGGCAGTTTCACCCTGTTTGTGTCTCCTTGCCTCTGGTTCACAAATTTCTGTCTGCAGCTCTGACCTCTCCCCAAGTGTTTGCTGACTCTACATTCTCCACACGACAGTGTCTCCTCATGGAGTGATCACCATTTGTGCCACATCATTGGCACCCCTCCCCGCAACCAGTCCTGTTTCCTTCTTCAGGGCTTCTATTTTTAATGGGCATATATACTCATCATCCAGTTTGTCCTCATCGGAAATTTGGTTCATCCTTGACACTGTTTCCTCACCACATTCTGTTGGTTTTAATCCCTACATGTCTCCTGATACTTTATACTTCACTTAGTCTGTACTCTCGCTGTCAATGCTGCCTCTATTTCTCAGCAGGCTCTAAAAGGAAATCTGGTAGTTACATACCGGCTTAACTCTTCAAAGACTTTCAGTCGCTTGAAGAATGGCAGCCACACAATTCCCCCACCTGAGTTTTGGCCCCTGTGTATGTCTCAGACTCATCTCCGACAGATCTGCACCTCGGGTTTTGCTCTCTAGCCACACGGAAGTTTTCTTAGTTCTTTACATGTGTGGGGGTTCATTCCTTGCACCAGTGGACCGCATAAACTTTTCCCTCCGCCCTACTCTCTTTCTAGCCCACTCAGTTTATACTGACTCATTCTTCAGTTTTAAGGCTAAAGTTTATTTCTTTAGAGAATGCTTTTTTGTACCTTACAAATTCCTTCACAGAGCATTCAAAAATTTTAAGTTATATATCTATGTGATTATTTGATTAATATCTATCCACACATTCAAATGGACACAATGTTTTAATTAATAGTCTATTGATTAAAACCACCATTAAATGTTGTTGCAGAATATTGCACTGTCACTGTGATACAAATTTATATTGTTGGGTATTTACTTTTCCTTTTACTGTTATTATTGTTTGACAAGTATTGTGGTATAGAAAGGGATAAATATTTGTCCATCCCTTTGAAGTTTCTTTATGATTGATTCCAGAAGAAGATCCATAATACAACAAGACCTTTACAAAACTGTTTTGATAATTATTGCCAAATTAATGTTCAGAAAAGATCTCCATCTATACCCTTCTATTGGAATATTTGAATATCTTTACCATCACACCCTTGCTAGCAAGGAGAATAAACATGACAATTCTTGTGATGCAATTCAGAAAAAGTATCACTTTGATTTATATTTTGTTGCTCCCTAATTGGGTTGATCATTTTTCATATAAATTGTTGAGCATTTACATTTGCGGGTGTCTTTGTGTGTGGGAAATGTCTATCTATCATTCTGCTTATTTGCTCGTTTTTCTACTGAGGTATTATATTTTTTATTTTTATCAGTTTCCGGAAACTTTTTTTAGACAAATTAAGGATTCTAAACTATTTACCATGTATTATTAAAGATAATCTACTTAGACATGTACTTTCTTTGTTGATTCTGATAGACTAATATTTTACATGTTTATACCATCTAGTCAGTCTATTAATCCTGTATGTACGATGCTTTCTATTAGTTAATGCTTGAAATTCCTTGTCCAATTTCATATGACTCAAGTATTCAGCTTTTATTACCTATAATTTCTTTTCTCTTTTTTTGAGGGGGTTGGCTGTTAAATACATCTGGACGTCTAGACTTTATTTTGGTATTCACTATTGCTTACATTTTAGCTATAGTCAAATTTTTTTAAAAGTATTTTTTCCTGCTTCATACCTGGTACCAAGAGTACGCCCTGTCGGAGGGGTCAATGAGGATGGTGATGATCTTGGCTTTGGGGACCAGAGACGCTGCTCGCTTGGGAGCTTCTTCTGAATGGAAGTAATTAGCACTCTTTTCAAATAGAAAGTCACCTGTAATGTTGGATGGAGTAGGAAAAAAGTCCATATACCTAAAGGCAGAGAAAAATAATCTGAGATCCAAGTTTTTCTTTAACATGCCATGAATATGAAATAATTGAACATTTTTACATTCACTTATATTGACTTCTAATTATTAGTGTTATAATTCTGTATAATTTTATTATTATTCTCTATATATCTCTCTATATAGTCTATTATAATTACGTTATAATTCTATATATCTATAATTTTAATTCAAGTGCTATTCTATACACTTTGACTGTAAAGACAACTCAAAGTATTACTGTTTTAATGAACTATGTAGGGCAGAGGCAAGAGGGAGGTGAAATAGGTGGATTGTCAAGAACAGAGGGAAAATCTTTTTGATTTGGGTTGATGTTCTCTGCTATCAAAAGCCAAATCCAGAAAAATTTAAGTTTACTCTTGGCAAAAAGCAAATTACACAGTATTGCCTAGTAAATATTTTAAAATAGTAAATTCTTGTTTGCAAACTGGAATGCAAAATTTTTAATTTGAGATGAAAGTTCACAAGAGAGGAGGATGTGTAAGTCAGAAGAGCTATAAAATCCTAAACAGAGTAGGGCAGAGCTGCTCTTCTCCTTCTTAACTTCTGCATAATTTGTTGTATGTGTAGCAATGTGAACACATTATAGTCTATCTAAAGTCATTAAGAGGATATTTCCTGCCAGTTGATCCTGTGGTGCCTCGGTAGGTTCGCTCCTCCATATGCTGTTGGAACATTCCTCTGTGTGTAGATTATGGAATCAATATGTTCAGAGGTTAACTCAGTGCAAGGCTTTAATTATGTGTGTAATCCTCCTTACAGCTCATCACTTCTCTAACCCTCAAATGTTCTAGAAATAAATAATGAGAGCAATTAAGAATTCATATAAGACACTTATTTTCCTCTTTGACATTTGTTATTATGTTTCCCAAATGTGAAGTGGTGGAAAGTCTCATCTATATTCCTGCTTAACAATTTGTGTTCCATTTGACCTCACAGATAAGAGAAAATTGCTGTTCTGCTTTTAGTAACTTGCATGCAATTCCAAAATTCATTTAATCTTTTTAAAGTAAGGTAGAATAGGAATGAATATCTTAGGTGCGGAGCTGGGGCATCTCTACATGTGACAGGAAGCCAGATCTGTTCACTGGTATTATCTCTCCCCTACTCTAACCTTAACTGGGTCTAAATGGAACAGGCCTCTTACTGAGGACAGGTTCATATGTGGTGTTGACATGAAGTTACACACTACAGACGTACGAAAATTTAGGGGAATTTTCCTTGGTGGCGATTAGCCTTGTAGAACTGGAAGTTGGAATCAGAGCGATATTTTCTTGGAAAATTGGAATAAAGCTAGGAAAAACTCCAGAGTAAAGACCAGTTTTAATATAAGGTTTATTCTATTTCAGTTTAGGGAAAATACCATGGTTTTTAAATTTTTCATAATTTATTAAATGCAAAGTAATATTTCTTTTATGCACGTGTACGGCTGACATTAATATGGTTTTGGAAATGCTATGTTATTTTTTGCATGACAAATATCAGCTTATATTATAACGTTTTATAGTCTATGTGGTTAATGAAGATACATGTCACAGAGTATAAAATAACTTATTTATTTGTTTCCTCAAGCATCATTTGTGAAGACAAATTATGCAGTTTAAAAAATTCAATGCAAGTAAAATAATAATATGCTTAGGCAGAATTTTAAATATCCTTATGAATAATTCTGACAAAAATATTCCATAATCTTCTTTATTCAATCATATTAATTTACCAGAAAAATATTATCATTATTGCACTGTCCAAATAAAATTATAGGCAACACTGATTAAACATATCATTGTTATAAATTAATTTCTAATTCACTATGGTAGAGTTGAGCATAACAAATTTATGCTGTAATCATTTGCATGCCACACATACATCTATAATTGCTCTGCTATGATTGAACACGTGTTAAAAATGGCCTTTATTTGTTTTTATTTTCCTTACCAATCAATGCCCTTGTGGTAGTTGTTGCCATTAAAGAACTGAACTTCTTCAAATGTTTTGGGACTGGGAAGATTGCTGATGATGGAAGGGTGCATTAGAAGGAATAAATAAAGTGCAGTTGTTCCTATAGCAAAAAAGGAGGCAAAGGGTTACATATGGCAACAAAAAAAAGACAAATACTTTTTCAGCAAAATTTTTGCTCAAAAAGTAATATCCAGCAGACCAATTTTTTTCTGGTGTTAAAATGATTTCCTTAAAGGGCACCTGGGTGGCTCAGTCGATTAAGCATCTGCCTTCGGCTCAGGTCATGATTCCAGGGGTCCTGGGATCCAGTCCCGCTAGGGCCACCTGCTCAGTGGGGAGCCTGCTTCTACCTCTCCCTCTGTCCTTCTGCCCCTGCTAATTCTCTCTCTATATCTCAAATAAACAAAACCTTTAAAAAAATGATTTCCTAAAAATCAATTAGGTGTATTTCATGTGGCAACAATGTAAGTATTCTTTTATTTGTCTTCATGATTCTATTTACCTAAAACATCTGGTTTAATATTAGTACATAGGCAAAATGATAATACAGCTATTTTGTCTTTGATGTATTTTTTTTACATTTTTTTCTCTATGATATACAGTAACTTTTTTTTTTTTAAAGATTTTATTTATTTGACCGAGAGAAACACAGCAAGAGAGGGAACACAAGCAGAGGGAATGGTAGCGGGAGAAGCAGGCTTCCTGCTAAGCAAGGAGCCTGATGTGGGGCTTGATCCCAGGACCCTAGGATCATGACCTGAGCTGAAGGCAGATGCTTAACAACTGAGCCACCCAGGCGCCTGATATACAGTAACTTCTATTCATAGGATGCTATAGAGTTTCTGCCTTAAATTATTTTATTTGAGGAAAAGAGTCAGTTTATTTGAAGAAAAGATATGAAATAAGCTACCACAGGAGATGTGTAACATACAAAAAATGCAAAAAAACACGTAGGTTGTTGTACATAGATATGACAAAACTGGGCATCTGAAGGGAATGATGCTGTGCTTTAAGCTGGGAGAGGACTTCAGAAACTGGTGGTTCAGTTTCCCTCCTGGAGTCAGGTGAGTGGCTAAAGCATCAAGGGCATCCAGCACAATCCCTGAACCTGGTGGATCTTCATTAATATTCTATTCAAATCAATTAAATAAATCAAACTATTTAACACATGCTGACTGGTGTAAGTCCCTGGAGATAACTTTTTCCTGGTGAGAATTCTTGGGAAGAAAAACTCATTTGCTGGCCTTGATCAATGTAAAATGTATGTATGGACTTGGGTCAAGTAAGCAGGTAATTGCAACCTAGGGAGACAGTTTCCAGAATGAGAGAAGACCAGAGTGCTTTTCTAATACGTGAGAGAATGGGTGACTTAGACTTGAGAAGTAGGGAAAGCTTCCAAGAGGCACCTTAAAAACCTGTGTCCCCAGTAAGGTTGAATGAAGAGGGGAGAAATCTGGAAAGATGGACACTTGAATCTCCTACCCTGACAAAGTGGGGCAGTCTAATCTGGTAATGGAGGCACTGGGCTGGACAGACTGGCCGATAGAACCTGCGGAACGTCCACATCACAGAGGCTCAGATGCAGTCTCTGACCCTTGTCTCCGTTTGAGTTGGGACAGAGACTGAGGGCCATGGTGGCAAGAATCATGAAGTAACTGGGTTTTCATAGTTCTCATAAACCAAAGTTTCCCTCCTGGAAAAGATGATCCCTTTTGGAACACGTTGGACCTGGGAGTGTCAGTTGGATTTCCCAGCCCTAGCAGAACAGGAGATGAGCCACACAGGGGGTTGCCTGCAGAATAGTCACAACTGTAGCTGGGGATCTGGAAGCTGAGCATATCACCAGAGAACTGGCATTTCATTGTAACATATCTTAAGCTCACAGGAGCAAAGTGCTGTAAGTATTAATGAGATGACCATCTGATTAGACCCTCACGGCTTTACACGACCACCAAGCCCAGATAGGGGCATGAGCAGCTAAAGGAAAGTGACAACAGATCTAAGGGGACCACCACCTTGGACGGAAGTCACCAGGATAGATGGCTTCTGGTGAAACGGGAGAATAAAAATCGATAAATTCCCTTAAAAATTTAATTACTAATTAAAAGCAACTTTTAGTTATTTTCATTTTTAAAGATTTGTTTATTTACTTTTAGAGAGAAAGAGCATGAACGAGCACAAGGGTGGGGCAGAGAAAGAATCTCAGGCAGATCCCCCCCCTGAGTGTGGAGCCCACCCGGGGCTCCATCTCCTAACCCTGAGGTCATGACCTGAGCCAGAACTAACAGTCAGATGCTTAACCGACTGAGCCACCCAGGCGCCCCAAAACAAAATGAACAAAAATAGGGGGCACCTGGGTGGCTCAGTCAGTCAAGCATCTGCCTTCGGCTCAGGTCATGATCTGGGAGCCTCAGGATCAAGTCCCACATCAGGCTCCTAGCTCAGCAGGGAGTCTGTTTCTCCCACTGTCCCTCATCCTGCATGTGTTCTCTCTCTCTCTGTCTCTCTCTCTCTGAAATAAATAAATAAAATCTTAAAAAAAATAAATGTAACAAAATGGAATCAAATCATATAAATTCAATTTAAAAATCAAAGGAGTCAGAACTGGTTAGGAGCTGAATTAGAGGCCCGAAGGACCTGGCAGAACTGTCTCAAACACATTGAAAAACACAGACATAAAATTACGAGGGGCAATGGAGTCCTCAAGAACTGATCTGAAATGCTCCTGAAAATAACAGGAGTTCAAAAAGGAGAAACTATGAGAGGAGGAGCAAAAATGTTCCAGGGAGAAAAAATAAATTACAGTTTTATAGAGTAGTATCTGGAAGGCAACAGGGAATTCATAAGGGTTTTTTCTGTATACCTTTTAGGATGGGACCTACATAAAAATGTTTAAATGATGAGAATGGGGTGTGTGTGTGTGTGTGTGTGTGTGTGTGTGTGTGTGTGTATGTGTAAGTTCATGTGTGCATATGTTTGAGAGAGAGAGATTTGAGACACACAAGAGAGCTGAGAATATTGATAGTATCCCTGAGATGTTGAGACTGGAGGGATCCAGGATACAGATACAGGAATATTTTTTATTTTTATTGTTTTTATTTTTTTTTAAAGATTTTATTTATTTATTTGACAAAGAGAGAGAGAGAGATCACAAGTAGGCAGAGAGGCGGGCAGAGAGAGAGGGGGAAGCAGGCTCCCTGCTGAGCAGAGAATCTGATGTGGGGCTCGATCGCAGGACCCTGAGATCATGACTTGAGCCGAAGGCAGAAGCTTAACCCACTGAGCCACCCAGGCGCCCCAAAAAGGAATATTTTTTAATTATTGCTGAACATCACAAAATAAATGTGATAATCTCACTCAGTGAGATACTGAGTAACTCAGTAACTGAGTATTGTAAACACATACAAATGTTTAATCACCCTGATGATCACAGAATTGTACCAGATCTACCCTGAATTTCATAAAGTCAAAGCTTTATGTTCTGAGGCACAGCACCTTCATGCCACCAGGAGCAGGAGGGGCTTCGAGGGGGAGAAGGGAGAAAGAACTGGAAAGAAGGAGAAAGTCTTTTCAAGTGGCGACTGTAGGTATGTGGCTTGATATTCATTTAATCAGTCATAGAAACCTGGGCCCACTGCCCCGAAATGTGTATTTATCTTATTATTACCTATCTTTCATCTATTACTGACATTTATTTTTATCCAATTTATATCTTTGATATAAATATTTAGGGAAGAAAATAAAAAAGTCCTCTTCCCTGGCAGTACTCTCAGAGAAACTGAATTCTATTTTATATACAATCAATTTTGTTTTTAGTTTTACCAGATTAAGCCAATCAAAGCATGAAAAAATAATATTGACCGTGGGGACACTGATTTTCTGAGACGAGTAAGGTCAACAAGTTAGGCTTTTAGAATTATTGTGCTGGGGTGCTTGAGTGGCTCAATCAGTTAAGCATCTGCCTTCAGCTCAGATCCTGATCTGGGGTCCTGGGATCGAGTCCCACATTGGGCCCCCTGCTCAGTGGGGAGTCTGCTTCTCCCTCTCCCTTACCTTCTCCCCCTCTCACCGCTTGCACTCTCTCTCTCTCTCTCTCTCAAATAAATAGATACAATCTTAAGGAAAAAAAAAGAATCATTGGGCTAAATTTAACCCTTTTGGAAATCCCCTCCTAGACTGGTAATATCAAATTTTGACCTGAAATCATGAAAGATGCTCTGTCCAAAGGATCCTAGCAGGACTAAGATCTAATCTTTGAGTGCCATAAACCCAGGCCTACCCTGCTCTCTGCCTGTCCTCATTCACTGCCCCACTATCAGCTGATAGGACTTCCTGCCAGGATTCAGCAGTGGAGAAGTGGGACATCCGTTCCTTCCATTCACACCTCACAACAATTCAGAAAATAGGGCTTTGAGGACTACTTTTATATCATAACTCATGTTTATTGCAAGGGATGTGTAAGCCATGTTTAAGTTGTTTAAAGACAGCTTTGCATTGAAGACCAGATTCTTAGCATTTGCTGTATCCAGGAAATTTACAGCTCTGACAGCAGTGGGAATTTTGCCAACTAAAGCAATAAAGAGAACAAAAGAAGACTTTAGACTTCTATGATGGAATAGATTTTAAGAATTATCACAACCATTTTCACATTAGAATAGCATTTTCACAGCATTTAAATATTATTATCATCCAATTCCTTTAACTCTGTTTGTTTGTTTGCCTTGGGGATGCCAAAAAATGCTGAAAGCTCAGTTATTTCCATACTGGTAGGTCAAATATTGAAAACTAAAGGTGTAAGTTATTGTCTTTATAAATACAAACAACAAGGAGGAAAACTAGATTTATACTTAGTAACCTGTAGTTTTCTAGCCGAACTAAGAAGTAATAATATTCAGTGACAAATGATAAAAGATAAGTCTTTAAATTAAATTTTTAGCATAATTTTACAACACAACAATGTTTTATTTCTTTAGTAGTCTTTCCAGAGTTAGCACTGTTATAAGGGAGTTGGTAGAAAATTAATGCACATTTTAAACAACAACACAAGTGATATATCTGAAAATATGTGCTGATATTTTTCCCTTCTTTGCACATGTGTAACTTACTATTGTAATACAATTTATGTTCCTGGAGGAAGAAAAGATTTCAACAACCAATACCTAATAGTCTGGAAATTTTGCCCACAACCTTTAAAATGATCTACTTGCTTGTATTACAAATATCTTCATCTGGGCCAGCCTTATTTATTGTGAGTGTTTGTTTTGTGTTATGGTTTGTGCACTCACTGATGAAAATGCTTCTAGTCAAAGTAGTGAATTCAAAATACAGCAACTCAATAAAAACTTTAATTAATCAGGACATGAGCAAAGTGTATAAAACTGTCACATGCTGAAGAAAGTATAAAATATTCTAATTGAAAGTGTCATCTCATTGGTGAAATACTTTCACTCTCTTTTACTGCAGTCTTATACACTTGTCCTTCAGCATTAGAGAAAATACTAAGGGAAAAATGCCTGACGAACCTCAGGTGTGTCAGATAATAAGTCCAAAGCATATTTATACTTAATGATTATTTTTAAAAAACAAGTCACACATATAGAATATTTGAAGGTAATAATGGCAGTGGTTCTGAAAAAAATCAATTCAAGGCTGAAATATACAGTGTAAAACAGTTTAAATCAAACCAAGTACTTGCTCCATAACTTAATTTAGGAGATAATTAGGCAAAGCTACAAAAAGTAGGGATTAAAAATCAGATACTGCAATTGTGGTACATTATACAACATTACAATTATACATTATACAACCTTAATACAAAGCTGTCAAAAATTTGACATCTGTTGAACAGCTTTAAAATTTATAGTTAAAATTTAGTCCTTTAGTCTAATTAATAGGCAGCATTGGGGTCCCTTTGAGGATCACAGCATAAAGATGATCCATAGGGATGAAGAACAATTCAAATAATTAACTTGGAGAGATGTCTAGATATTTCACAAAGCATAATATAAGAGACATAATCCAATTATACTGTATGACAATATGTTTCATGACAAAAAGGAGAAAAAGAGAAAACAAAAAAGAATCAGACAGCACAATTGGCTATTCCTACCTGTTTTTTGTGGGCCAATGACAAGGAATTTTGGCAAGTGGTCACAAGTTTTCTCCCTGGACCAAATGTCTTTGTGCCGTTTATCATCACATGGATTCTGCAAGAAGGAAGAATAATAAATCTTACTGAGTAATGAACCTCTGGCTGTATAACGTAAAAGTTGTTTTTGCTTTTGCTGATACCACATCAGCAAAGTTCTACTAAAGAATGATTATTTTTAGGGTGCCTGGGTGGCTCAGTTGTTAAGAGTCTGCCTTTAGCTCAGGTAACGATCTCGGGGTCCTGGGATCCAGCCCTGCAACGGACTCCCTGCCCAGCGAGGTCTGCTTCTCCCTCTTCCTCTCCCACTGCTTGTGTTCCCTCTCTCGCTGTCTATCAAATAAATAAATAAAATCTTAAAAAAATGATTGTTTTTTAGCATGATCCTATTATGATTTGCTTTTCCATAAAATTGTCTACAATCCTTTTCAAAGTTCCATTCATGATTAATAAATTTGAAAATGTTGATACTTTCTATGGACTCTTCTTTATAGACAGCTACATTCTTAACTAAGGAAATATTTTCTTTATAGAGTGGAAGTAAGCAAGAGTAAATTCTATTAAAGGAAATGTGTTTCTGTTATTTCCAATTCTAACTTTTTTCCACATTAAAATACCTAAATATTAGAGATCAAATATTTCACAGTTATTTTCCATTTAGAATATCTTTCTTTGATGAATATTTTCCTAGATAAAACTTGTTAGATAAGTTGTCTTTAATTAAGACACTTTTGACCATTTTGCCAAATACAATTGCTGCAAAATCATAGACTTCTCAACATTACATTCAGCACAGAATATACATTTATCTAATTAAAAATAGTAGATCCATCAAGAAATGCTTACCATGGTTGAGCTTCCAAAGTTCAATTAAAGAATGCTGAATTAAACCCCCTAGTTCATTTGAATTCTCATTACTTAATTTTTTTAGCCTTCTCCCTCTTGCTTTGAAGCTTTTCTTTTTAATGTGGTTCTTTGTTTGAAATATTTTATTTATTTATTTATTTGACAGAGATTGAGAGAGAGAGAGAGATCACAAGTAGGCAGACAGAGAGGGGGAAGCAGGCTCCCTGCTGAGCAGAGAGCCCGATGTGGGGCTTGATCCCAGGACCCTGAGACCATGACCTGAGCCGGAGGCAGAGGCTTTAACCCACTGAGCCACCCAGGTGCCCCGCTTTGAGGCTTTTTTTTTTTTTTTTTTTGAGGCTTTTTTAAAAGAGGACAAAAAGCACTGAAGGAATAGAAAAATATTATTTAAATATATTTTTCTCAAAATAATATTTTAATATTTTCTCAAAAATAATATTCAAATTATTTTTTTGTTCTCAGGGTCATTATATAGACTGAAAGGGCCTAGATCATCTTGACATTCCACAGAGCTTAACATTGGTCTACTGTACTAATGATGTGATGTTAATTTGTACCTGAAACGTAACAAATGCCAAGTGTTCTAGCTGCCCTGGAAAGACACAGGCACTCCAGAGGGTGGAATAGAACCCAGCAAAGTTTCAGGAGCCTACCTGAAACCACCTTTGGTAGTTTTTCAAGGTCCAGTGGTTTGGGGTATGCCCAGCCATCCCAACCAAAGTAAAGGGTCTGTTTGTGTTCTTTGCGACTCCTACTACTTAAGAAGAAACACAGGGCTTGATAGGCCTCCTTAGGTTTAGGAAGCAGCATCTTATTGCTCTGGAGAATACTGCTCAGAGTCATTGACAGAATGATGCAGAAAATTGCTGGTTTTGAGTGGAACCCAGAATAAAAAAGAGTCCTGCAAGGAGTAAGACTGAGGTACAAGCAGTCCTCCCACTTGGCTCATACATCTGGGCAGACCCGTGGTACTCTGGCATCTGTGGTATAAAAGGATGCAGAATAGGGTTTTGGTCAAGTCCCAGAGGAGAATCACAAAATACAAACCCAAGATTCTGCAGCAGGGTGTGCCACCTGCAGCTGGTCATTCAAACTGGTATGGACTCAGGGCCCTAAAAGAGATAGTGTTTGTCATGAACTTTCAAAGTGATTGTGTGACTATAAGTAGCCATTGTAAGCTGAGTATTGGGTTGTACCCAGTAGTAGTTCAATACAAGATGATGCAAAGGCTACAAGTAAGCTTATAAATGAGTGGTCCAGACCTTTATGTCACCTATCACTGTTCCATCAATGTCTCTATATCAGCTCATTCCTAGAGTTTCATGGAAGGCCCCTTATAATCTGCTGATGAAGAGAGGGAAACTCAAGCTCGGTTTGCGGAGGTCTAAGGTGAACTGCTGTTGCACTACAGCCCCATTCAGAGAGGTTCCTAAAAACCAGTGGGTAAGGGAAAACTTCCAATTAAAAGAGTTCTAGGCAACTTTCCTGGTCATCTACTTTTTTGTGGATGATAGTAGGGCAACGTAAAAATATAACAGATGAATAGGAAGTGGTGAAGTGGTTAGTCAAGGGACTTAAAGGAGCATCATGGGAATATTAGGGCTAATAAGTTTTAGGAAAAAGGCATGTGGATGGACCCATGATAGTGATCAAAAAGTGTGATGAACTTGTTCCACACATCAATGTACACCAGAGGGTATTCAATGTGGAAGTGCTAAACAACCCAATGGACACAATGACTCAGCCAGTTCTCAATATTCCTACATGTCACTTAACCTCTGTCCTTAGCCAACCCTTTGCTGAGTAATGGAGTAGCCACGATAGCAAGATGGAAGCCATTCATGGGCCTCCTTCTCCTAAGTCTGCTCTAGTTATAGTCACTGTTGAATATCTGACCTGTCAGTAACAGAGACCAGTTCTTAATCCCCAAAATAGCACTATCCTACCATTTAGTAGAAAATTGATTATATTGGATATTTTCATTTTGAAAAGGGCAGTGATTCATCCTGACCCCCCACTCATACATATTCAGAGTATGGATCTGCCTTCTCTACTCAAATAAGCTGTTTCCTCTTCTCTTTCCTGTTTCACTTTTCCCTTAAAGGTTTTTCTTGAAAGTATCTCTTCAATAAATTATTTGAAACTAAACTTCTTATCTCAGATTCGATCCTAATGCATTTTTTATTCCCAGCTTCCACTGGAACAATAGTGGAGTGCATTATAAAAAGACCAACAATATATAAGGACAACTGCATTATGTGAGAATTCGCCTTGGAAAAAATTAAGCTATGCATCTTGGGTTTTTTTATGAATTCATCTGTAGACACTGTGCTAAAAGGAGTTAATTACAAGCCAATAAACTTCACATTTTTCATTTATTTTGGATAATAATTGAAATTTTATTTTATTTTTACCAGTGTCTTTATTTTCTGCCATCATTTTATTTAGTATTCAATCTCAAATACTCAAGAGTATAGCTTCAGTTTAACTCTCTAACCATAATTTTCACTATGGCAGAGAAGGGTGAACTATCTAGTCTCCTTTTCTTCCTTCAGTTATCGAACATTCCCTATTTTGCATAGTCTGTATGTTTCCAGCTAAAGACCGTATTTCACAGTCTCATTTGAATCAAACTTTCTTCTTATGAATCATTTCAGTCCAAAGGAAAGAAAGCCAAAATGACATTAAGTATCTTAAGGATAAAGATTCCCTGGATCTCCCCTTTCCTACTGCCTGCTGGCTGTAAAATAGCTGCAATTACAGCATGTGCTTTGGACTCAGAGACGTTTAACAGCTCCCAAACTGGGGCCCTGGATGACCATGTGGAGGAGAGCTGTCTATCTCTCCTAAATGGCCTGCCCAATTTTAGACAGTTGTATGAATGAGAAATACATATCTATTTTATTTAGTCAATTTACTGTTTGGAAGGTCATCTTTATGTAACATTGCCTGTACTCTAACTCAATGTCTTTCAAAGCACTTGTCTGTGAGAAGGTAAGGAACTTATGTCAGAATGTGAATTACTGAACTGCTTACTTCAAATATGAACATCTAGTATAAGAAAAAAAGAATTCCACCTGAAGCAGCCAGTGTGTTCAGTGATATAGTTGGTTTACATGTTGGCACAAGCTTCCCATCTCAGGGCAAATCAGCAGCAAACAATTCAAGCCCATCCATGGACCACACTTGGAGTAATGTTGTTCTAAAGTAACATTCCCAACACCATACACAAAAATAAACTCAATATGGATTAAGAACCTAACGTGAACCCTGAAACCATAAAATTCCTGGAAGAAAACAGACAGTAATCTCTTTGGCCTTAGCAATATTTTTCTAGATATGTCCTCTCAGGCAAGGGAAATAAAGGCAAAAATAAGTTAGTAGGACTACATCAAAATAAAAAGCTTTTACACAACAAAGGAAACCATCAACAAAATGAAAAGGCAACCTACTGAATGGGAGAAAATATATGCAAATGAAATATATGGTCATGGGTTTATATTCAATATATATAAGGAACTTACACAACTCAACACCAAAAAAAGAAAAAAGAAAAGAAAAGAAAAGAAATCTGATTAAAAATGGGGAGAGGGGAGCACCTGGGTGGCTCAGTGGGTTAAAGCTTCTGCCTTCAGCTCAAGTCATGATCTTGGGGCCCTCGGATTGAGCCCTACATCAGGCTCTTTGCTCAGCAGGGAGCCTGCTTCCCCTTCTCTCTCTGCCTGCCCCTCTATCCCCCCTCTCTCTGTCAAATAAATAAATGAAATCTTTATAAAAAACAATGGGCAGAGGGTTTGAACAGACATTTTTTCCAAGGAAGATATACAGTTGGTCAACAGATACATGAAAAAGTGCTCAACATCACTCATCATCAGGGAAATGCAAATCAAGCCGCAATGAGATATGACCTTACATTTGTCAGAATGGCTAGAATCAAAGACAAGGAATAACAAGTGTTGGTGAGTATATGAAAAAAAAAAAAGAACCCTCGGGCACTGTTCTTAGGAATGTAAATTGGGTCAGCCACTGTGGAAAACAGTATAGAGGGTCCTCAAAAAAGTAAAAATAGAAATACCATCTGATCCAATAACTTCATCACTGGGTATTTACCCTAAAAAAACAAAAACACTAATTTGAAAAGATATATGCACGTCTATGTTTATTGCAGCATTGTTTACAGTAGCCAAGATATGAAAGTAACCTAAGTGTCCCTCAATAGATGAATGGATAGAGAATATGTGGCATATACATACAATGGAATATTACTCAGCCATAAGAAAGAATGAGACCTTGCCATTTGTGACAACGTTAATAGATCCAGAGGGTATTATGCTAAGCGAAGTAAGTCAGACAAAGACAAATACTGTATGATTTTGCTTATATGTGGAATCTAAAAAATAAAATGAACAAACAAACAAAAAAGCAGAAACAGACCCATAAGTATAGAGAACAAACCAATTGGCAGGGGGGAGAGGGTTGGCATAGTGGGACAAATGTGTGAAAGGGAGTGGAAAGTAGAGTCTAGCAGGGATGGAATGACTATGTCACAGGAATAAAAGATTCAGCATAGAGAATATAGTCAATGCTATTGTAATAGTATATGATGACATTAGCTACCTTCATGGTGAGCTTAGCATAATATATAGACTTGTGGACTCACTACGTTTATACCTGAAATTAATGTAACATTGTATCAGCTATACTTCAATTAAAAAGACAAAAAAAAATTGCCAAAACCAACTTAATGTTTCAGTTATACTGTATTTTCTTTTATAGATATACTAATGTCTGCACCTGATTCTTCAAAGTTTATTTGAACAATTTACCTTTTGTGGAATGCTTTTTTTTTTTTTTTACCAATTGAATAAAAAATTTACCAATTATTCTAGTGTAAGTGAATATGTCTCATAAACTTTCTCTATTTATTTTAGAGGGGTACATAGCCCAGCTGTTAAGAGTGTGAACTCAAGAGGGAGACTGTCTGTGTCCTAAGGAATTTTCCTAAATTCTCTGGGCCTCAGTTTCCTTATTCAGAAAATAATGATTGATGGTATTTACCTCACATTGTTATTGAGAGTATTAAAGGAGTTAATATATTTAAAATAATTAAAATTTTTCTGTATAAAAGAAAGTGATTATTATGTGATCCCATGTTAATCTTTTTTTCGCTTTTTTTTTGGTCCATATTATTAGTCAATTTAAGCAAAAGAAAGAAGTTGCCATTGCTGATGGACTGTTTTACGATAGCTATCCTTCCTGAGAGCAGACATCCTGGTCCACTGTCAGAACTTTAGCTCCTAAGGTGGCTGCCCCTTCTCAACATGTATGACTTATTTGATAGGGAAACAACTTGGTGTTTCTTCAGGCAAACTTGAGAATATTGATTGCCCTACCAGACCCAATGACCCCTATATAATCCCAACTCAATTTATTTTTGAATATGCTTGCTGTCTGGCTCCTCCAACTCATCCAGTTTATTGTTTTAGCACTTGTCATCACTCAGGTCTCTACTGAAATATCACCCCATGCAAGAGGCCTTCCCTGCTGACCAGAACCACAGCACTTCCTCCCACTCCTGTCTTTCTGTGATAGCTTCTGGTTATATTTTCTTCATGGTATTTCAGTACCTGAAATGATTCTATTCAGGTATGTTTACAGCAATTATATGTATATAATATATATGATATATATATCAACTACAATGTAAGTTTTCTGAAGAGAAGACCTCTGTCTAATCTAATCTATGAGAGGTGCTTGATAAATATGGGCTGAATGACTGAATAACTGACTTGAGACAGCGCAGTAAACAGATTTTCATATATCTTTGAAAGTTAACATAATGTGAACTGTGTAGACATTTTACTCGCAAAACTCCCACAAATGTCTGCAATCTCCAATGATGTTTTTCATGGTGGCCCCAGGAGCTAGTTTTTGCTATTTCCTTAAGTCATCACTTTATACCTCAAACATTATTTTCCTCATATTTAACTGCTTCATTTGTAAAGAACTTTATTTTTCAACTGTATTTTATTTTATTATTTATTTATTTACTTTTCCCCGAAGACTTTTATTTTATTTTTTCAGTGTTACAAGATTCATTGTTCATGTACCACACCCAGTGCTCCATGCAATACGTGCCCTCCTCAAGACCCACCACCAGGCTCGCCCAACCCCCCACCCCCTCCCCTCCAAAACCCTCGGTTTGTTGCTCAGAGTCCACAGTCTCAACTGTATTTTATATATTAAATGATAGAGAGGCAGTTCCCATGACCTACACTTATCGTTTCCCCACACATATCCCAGTGAAGAGCCAATCTCAGACCAGGTGCTCATTTCATTTGCTCAAATGGTTTCTTTATGCTTCACAAAAGTAGATGAGCAAACCTATCAATTATTCAGTGCCACTGCTCCAAGTGTCTTTTGTGAGATTTTTCTGGTTCTCTATGTTCAACTAGGCCACTTATTTTCTTTATTGCAGTACACATGTCTTTGCCATTTAAAGTTCTGCATGCAAAACCTGTGAAATAAAACATTCACAGAAATGGGCAAATGAAATATAAGACTTGAAAACAGCTGTGTTTAACATACAGAACATAGATAAACAGGCCCTGTTCTGGTAGATAAAGACCTAGTTATTTCTGGTTGTGCTCTCCCAAGAAATTATACTGATGGAAGTAAACTCTCAAATAAAATTACCTGGATGCTGTTGTTATACTTGCTGTTCCAAATGCTTTTATTGCTAACAATTCAACTTACGCTACTTCGGTTTTTCCTGTATGTATTTTACAGTTGGTGGCATGTGTATACCTTAATCTAGGCAGATTGCCTACCTTTGTAATTGCATCCCTTCTATGTTATGGTATTTTAAGACTTTCCAGATGCCCAGTATTTCTTCTTTCACCTCTTTACCTGCATATTTCCCCTTGTGTCTCTCCGTCATAAATTTATCAACAGGATGTTTGCATTTCCTATTTTATATTCTGAAAATATTTGTTTAGATTTTTTTCCTACTCTGACTTTTCCAATATTGTCTGAGTATTTGAATAACAGCTAACGTAATATCTGACCTTTATTGATCACCTTCTATATTCCAGGCACTTGATTGGCATAGATTATTTCTAATCCTCAAAGCAACCTGGCAAGACAGATAGCATTATTCCTTCTTTACACCTGAGGAGGCTGAGATGCAAGGTGTTTTATTTAGATCTTGCTGAAGGTCACACAGCAAGTTAGTTCCAGATTTGGAATCCAAAGCTCGGGTTGTCCCTGCAGCGCGCGTGTGTGTGTGTGTGTGTGTGTGTGTGTGTGTGTGAGAGAGAGAGAGAGAGAGAGAGAAAGAGAGAAAGAGAGAAAGAGAGAATGAGAGAGAGCGAGAGAGTGTCTGGCAGTGATTATGAAGGTCAAAGTGTCTTCCCAAGAAAAAGCAAAACATTTGCCTGCACTTTCATACTTCCTTCCATTGCTATTATTTTAATTTCAAAAGTCAGAAAATTACAAAGCAATTATATCCCTTTTCATTGTCTAATCTGATTGTTCCCTGACTATCTGAAACTGTTGTAAATGGTAATTTACTGTTTTAACTATCTAGCACCATAGATATATTGAAACTTAAAAAAAGTTCAGTTATAATTGCTTTAAGCAGCTCATGGTTACAATACCAGTCCAGTAAAAATCCATGTAACTCAGCTCTCACACAGGTAAAGGGATGCAGGTGGTTTTGTACATGGAGTATATGATGAGGTGAGGCTGGTTTACTTTTAAGCAGGCATAAAAAAGGTGGAGAGAAGATTCCCTGAGGTGATGGACCAGACTTAGGGGAGTAAATTCCGATGAAAACCCAGATCTTTCCTCTCCAATTAAGTAAAATTTTCAAATTTATAGTCAAGCTAAAAATACATATTTAAAAAAAATCACACTACTTACCTTGCCTTGAAGTTCATATTTTCATGGAATACATGAAAATTACTTTTGTTCTCATTAGATCTAGTTATTCCAACCCATGTTGCCTTTTCTCTCCTAAAAATCTGCTTTGCTCATTGCTTCTCCACATCCTTCACTGACAAGGACACCGTGGAATTATCAGTTAGATTGATCATTCCCTCTCAAGTCATGTGCCTATTGCAGATAACTGGGACACGGCTAGACTTTAATAGCTGAAACCTTCAAAACGCCCGTGCTCATGGTAGGATTATTTTGTTAATTATGATCGTTTTAGAGGTTATTGGTTTCCTCTTCATTTCCTCTCTGCTTGCCTTCTGCTGTCCTGACCTCACTGTTTAAAGGAGAATGCTATGAAAGGTGTATTTGTTTTTCTTTTAACATTATACTTCTTCCTCCCTACCTGGTTGTGTTGTTTCCAAAGTTCTTCTCCTTACTGAGTTTTGCCATGTACATGTCTTTAAAACAAAGTCCTTTTCCAACCTGTTTTACACAGGCGGGTGACTTTCAATTTTTTGTCTCTCAATGTCATTTAAGCCTAATACAATCCACATACACCGATGAGGAATTTTAATAGGCTGTGGATATTTATTCTCAGTGTTTCACACAGCAATTCCTTTTGGAGAAACTCTGAGACACACACTATCTTTACAAAGCTTGACTCTACTCTATATGCTATATAAAACCCAACTAGTCCACCCACTCCTTAGAAAAGCCTTTCCTTCCTGAGTGCACTGATTTATAATGAATGCTCTCTCTATGGAGCTCCTGTAGCACTTATCGTCTGATTCTTGCTCAAACTTTCCTCCTAATGGTCTGAATACAGAGAAGCATAAATGCCCACTTCTGAGGGTGGGAGTGGATAGGAAAGGGCCTGTGGTTCTGGGTGGGTCTGGGGTAACAGCTCCAAGAAAGCCGCTTTAAGCACAAAGGACCTCTGATTTACCCTAAGCATCTATGCACTTGTCACCGTATTATACCCATGCTGATTTAAATAAATTGATACTGTTGACATCTTCTGATGAGATAGTCTCATAGTAAAATTGACCCCAGGAGATGACAGGTTTACTCTAAAGCTCTGAGTACATTCCAACAGATGATTGCACATTCCTGGAGATAGTACCTTATATTATTATTTATGGTTTATGACTATCCTGTCAGAGAATCTATATAGCCCACTCAGTTAAGAAAAACTGTATTTTGAAATTCTTATTAATAGGTTGGTCTAATAGAGCGTATTCACTCACATTACAACATTTAAGTTATCAGACATATCTGTGGGGCATACACACACACACACACACACACACACACACACACACACTTCAGGGTTTTTTTCTTGTTATATTTGGATTAGTTCTGCAAAATCCATGTTTTCTGATGATTTTGATTCAGAAAGGATGGAAGTACGTATAACCTCTTATTTATTTTTATTTTATTTTATTTATCTTATGGCACTATCTGCAAGTAGTTTTTCTATTACTAAACCTCAGTAAGTTATTTTTGTGGGGAATTTGAAACTTGACAAGATATTTGCAATAAATTGACAAGAAAGGGAAAAATCCATGACTTATGTCACCATTTCTGGATGTCAGAATGTCTGACAGCCCCGTGTAACCAAATAGGGAAGTGCTTCAGTGTAAATTAAAAAATTAGGGACACCTGGGTGGCTTATTCAGTTAAGCATCTCCCTTAGACTCAGATCATGATCCCAGGGTCCTAGAATTGAGCCCTGGGCGTCATTAGACTTCTTGTGCAGGGGGAGTCTGCTTCTCCCTCTCCCTCTGCTCCACCCCCTGAGTTCATGTTCTCTCTCTCACTCTCTCAATGAATTAAAAAAAAAAACAAAAAAAACCTTAAAAAAATTAAAATCATGAGGAATTACCTACATATTTGTGAAACATTCCTGGAAGGTTTAAATACTAGTCTGAATTAGGAAGATAAATGTAACAAATACATAAATTCAAACTATGATTAGGAAAAAATATGTAAGATGATAATGATGTCTAGTCCTCTACTGTGTCATCTATTTCACTGGAAGGGCTAAAAGATGAGTAGTAAATGGAAATGAAAAATAAGAAACTATGTAGAACTCTTATTTCCCCGGCTGTGGAGTGATTATTTGCAAATCAGTTTCTCTTTCATCTCAGTGTCCCACTTACAAACAATTTCTACCACCCTTCTTTAAAGGTCTCACTTTTTCCTAACCATGAAGCTACTCAGGGTTTCCCTCTCTCATGGTTGGATTATCGTCTTAACTTCAGTCCCTCCCTTTTCTTACCAGTCCTGCAAAAAAGCTTCTGGTATAATCTTCATTGGTCAACTTCTTTTTTTTTTTTTTAAATTACATTAATCTCATCTTCAGAACCTACACATAGTTGTTGCTCCTTGTTGCCTACCAGATCCAGATGACTCTGGTAGCTTTCAAAGTTTTCCCAGCTGCCTTGTATGTGCTTTTCAAGGTTATTTCCCACTGGATCCCTGTTCTCTGTGCACATGTACATGCCTCTGTTTTGCTTATCCATTCATGAGATTTTAATGACGGCAGCTATGGTACTATGCTAGGTTCTGGGTTACAAACATGTATAAACATAGACCCACCCCTTAAGGTTTGCATGAGCTGGTGTGTGACAGGCAGAAGAGTCTGCAAGACCATATGGTAAGTGCAATAATAGAGTTATAAATAAGGTAGAGAGTGGAAAAGAGAGAAATGAGTATGAAAACAAATTCATAACATCGTTTTGTTCATACAACCACGAGCTATTACGGTTTGTCAGTTTTGTGAGAGCAAAGACCTTTCTATTATGTAGGTACTTCAAAAGTATAGGTCAAATAACTTCACACTGAACACAACACCAGATTCTTTTAAAGTAACCAGGTATGCCTGAAATCTCGTCCTACAGAAAGAGTCGATGATAGAAGTAGATTTATTTTTCTAAATGTAAAGCTACCATCTTGGTGTGGTTGGAACTACACTCGAGTAGGAATAAGAAAACCTGAGCTTTACTCCTGACTTGTCCCTAGTAATCCAAGTGCCTTAGAACAAGATATTTCACCTCACTGGGTGTCACTTGTGTCTTCTCTAAAATGAATAGGTTGGGCTAGATGTCCCTAACTGCTTCTCCTGCTCTTAAAATCTGTAATTCTCTGTGTCAGAAGTCATTTATTGCTTCAACAGACATACAATAATAGAATATACAGTGTGTATGTCACTAGACCTTGTGATTTGTTTATGTCACAGATATTCAAATCTCATCATTTCTAAACTGGAGTTGGCTGATTTCACAGCTAGGGTCAACAACAAAGGTGCTAACCTTAACAAAAGTGCTAGCCTCTTAAGGTTAGCCCCCTGTGATTTTTCTCTCCTATTTCTTTAATCCTGGGGATAGTGGCATGGAGAGAGAGACACTGCCACTCTTTGAGCATTCCCTTGGTCACACAGGCAAGCAGGAATCTACATCATGCTTGGCATGTTTGTTGATAGTGATAGTCTGGAGTGACTGAGTGAAGATTGAGGCTGAGCTAAACTGACAGCTTGAGAGCTTAAAAGCATCGATTAGTGAATGTGCAAGAATCTGACCTTCTAAATGCCTCCATGTTGTGGTTTTGGTTTCTATAATGAGAGCTAAAAAAAAAAAAAGAAAAAGGAAAAAAGGAAATCCTATTCTTTCATGCTTCATAGTAATTATTCTCCCAAAACAAAAGGGGTATGAATTAACAGGCACCTGTGAAAATACTTTTAAGAATCTTACATACTCAGGACTACACTAAGGAGGATAAACTTGAGGGATAGAGTTCCATGTGTGTCCTCAATGTATATTTTCACATCTAGCAGCTTTGAAACAATCAGCTTCCAGTGAGGGGAGCACAGACACATTCTGCATTGTTCTTACCATGCTGCCCATTGATAGATAACTCATATTTCACTTTTTAATTAGGTGACAAAGCCGTTTCACATATATGTAGTTGGTGCTAATGAAAATTTACATAAAGAACCAAAGGAAACTAAATAGATGTGAAGATCATCATTATTCATGTTGTATTTTTATTTGTAGTAATAAAAAAGTGTAAATTAAAAACCTAGAGAAAAATAACAGTTGAATTACTTTTTTAAAAGCGAAGTACACTAAAAAAGAAAGCATGCTTAGAAACACAAAAATTACCTGAATTTTGAGAATATATATAACAATGACGGACACATAATACAAATCTACCCTAACTCTGTAGGCCTGGGATGCATGGGCGACAAAACACTCAATTAGTGCTGGTAATGCTCATATGTTTTTTTGTAAACTTAAATTCATATTGTTTAAAGAACATGATGATAATGCTTACAGCTGCTCTGTTTATCATTATAAATATGAATATGGAAAGAAGAGATAAGCGCCAGGGAAAGGGACTCAGCAGTATTATGCACTTTATCTCTACTTAACCATTTGCAGTCTCGTGGATAGGGTTTATCACTGGCAAAGTTTATCAGATTTGCTTCAATAAGTCAACTGTTCTCAAAATATCACGTACCTCAAGAATTCCCTCTCAACCTTAGCTGCTCTTCTGCTTTCTATTTCTTTTCTTCTTAAACATATTTTAGAATATATGGCACTTCAGCTAATGAGAAATGTTTGCAACTTTATTTTTCAGTCAAAAGAAACCATATAATTCACTTGATAAAATGGGATTTTTTTAGTAAATTTTTACTCTTGAATGTTAAGTACATTTATAATAAGCTATTTTAATAATACATGTTAAAATTGCTAAATATACAAATGACAACAGCAATAACAAAAATTTGTGAACTCTCTAAAGTCTTTTCTGATTAATTCTATCATTTATTAAGAACAACCTAGAAATTTACCTCTCTGATGCTATTCAAAATTAATTGTCAGCCCTTACAAATAGTTTGCACATATTTATGTTCTTATGTATTCAAGATGATATAGTTTTCTAAGAAATAGTTCTACTTTCTGTTCGTAATTTCCATTCACACCCCCAATCAATTAACACAGTATTTCATTTTTAACAAAAATTCAATCAATATTTAGATTCATCAAGTAGATCAATCCTATTGGAGCTGGTGTATTTTTTTTCTCTTTTAAGAGGGAAACAAGGAAGGAAGGCCAGAGGAAGGAGGAGAGAGAGAAACTTAAGCAGGCTCCATGCCCAGTGCAGAGCCTGACATGGGACTTAGTCTCATAACTCTGAGATCATGACCTGAGCTGAAATCAAGAGTTGGACGTTTAACCAGATTGAGGTACCCAGGCACCCCAAAGCTGGTGTATCTTGATTATATTTATTCCTTACCAAAAAAACAGTGTCACTGATATTGAACCATTATAAATAAATATAATTCTTAATTTTAAAAATCTCACACAATATTAAGAGATACAGATCCTTCATCAAAAAAAAAATTCTGCCTTTAAGGGAAAAAGACTCATTTTTTTTATGTGTTAACTGTTTGCAACCTTTGTTAAGTTGGCTACTTTTTATTGTTACCATACCATGAATTATAGGTATCTCATAAATAAGCACGTGTGAGAAAAGAACTGATTTACTATCAGTGATTTATCATTTTTATAAATGTGTGAGCACTTTTGAATAATGCTATTTATGCTTTGCCTTTATGAAATCCAGCAGCTACTTGGTATGACTATATACACCATAATAATTATGTTTTTATCTTGTTATCTGTCTAGCTTATATACCAGCCATACAGATGGGCAAGCAACTTATTAGAAGGGTGAAAAAATTAGAATGTGTGTTCAACATAAACACAAATGGTGAAGAGTTCCTGAATAAATCATCAGAATAGAGTATGACTTACTGTAGCAGTCAGTTTTAAAGCATATTCTTTTTTTTTTTAAAGATTTTATTTATTTGACAGACAGAAACACAGCAAGAGAGGGAACACAAGCAGAGGGAATGGTAGCGGGAGAAGCAGGCTTCCTGCAGAGCAGAGAGCCCGACGCGGGGCTTGACCCCAGGACCCTGGGATCTGACCTGGGCCGAAGGCAGACGCTTAATGACTGAGCCACCCAGGCGCCCCTAAAGCATATTCTGAAATATATGCTAGTGAATCAGAATAACAAGGAAACCCTTCACTGAGTTTGAGAGAAATTACTGTGTTTTATTCTTTGTATTCTCTAGAGCAACTAGCCTTGCCTTACACATAGTAGATGCTCAATAAACACATGTTGGATGAATTCCTGACTGTATAGACACAGAGTCTATACATGTAACATGAATTACAGGCTAAAGAGAAATACATAGTCTCGAGGAGAAAGAGAGAGGATGGTCTGTTTCACAGTGATTTCTCAGTAATGATGATGCTACTCCTCTACCAAGTGCTTAGCAGGACACTATGTGATCTGCTCTCTGTAGCCAGTTTATTGATTATGTGAGTCAATGTAATGTACTGTATAAACAACCAAGAAAGTGAGAGGTAGCCTTTTCCTAGGTAACTGCGAAGAAGCACATAGTTTACATTTTCATGCATGGAGGCTTAGTGGTTCCCATGTAAAGTTGAATCATCTGTAAAAGCAATCTTAAAACTGACAATTTGTCTTTTACCAATAGATCCGGTCCTAGTGAAAGATGAGTTAGATTTAAGAGAAATACGGAGACATATTAAAGACAGAATCTGGGGGCGCCTGGGTGGCTCAGTGGGTTAAAGCCTCTGCCTTCGGCTCAGGTCATGATCTCAGGGTCTTGGGATCGAGCCCCACATTGGGCTCTCTGCTCAGCATGGAGCCTGCTTCCCCCTCTGTCTCTGCCTGCCTCTCTGCCTACTTGTGATCTCTCTCCTCTCTGTCAAATAAATAAAAAAAATCTTAAAAAAAAAAAAAAAGAATCTGTATAAGCATGTGGTAAAAACTGCTTTTCCCTTTTTATTTATACTATCTGTGTTTATACATACATATCAGGGTTTACCAACAGGATCTTAGATTATGACTACTCTTGTTTTCTATCTCCCTAGATACTCAGTGCCTAACCATTTTACTGTCAGTTAGTGCTCACACTAAATGAGAGTCAAAATGATTCACACTGAGAAGACACCAACAATAAAACAGCATCCTCGAAGCAAAAATCCTAAACCAACCAAACCAACCAAGAAAACCCCAGAAAAACAAAAAATATGCTTAACCCATAAAACAAAAAATTGTTATCGAAGAGAGTGAAACTATGGAATAAAAAAGAATTTTGGTTTAAATGTCGGTTTTAATGCCTCCAACAGAATTCCTAATACAGACTAGGCACTGGTTTCTTTCCTTCCACTACAGGAGAGAATGTTTAGTGTTACCTGCCAGAGTGGGTCTTTCTGCTCAGGGAACAGCTCAAAGTACTTGTGAGCTAGTTGTACCGGAGGCAGAGTTTGCAATTTCAGGTTGGTCCAGCTCTGCGCGAAGTTGGCCAAGTTCACAAAGGTATATAACCCTAGGCGGTCATTCCCATAGTTCGACAAATGGGTCATGAAAATGCTGATCTGAAAGATAAATAAAAGTGACCATAAAATATAACATATTTAAGTTCAAAAGTGGCATAGAAGCTCTAGGCAGGTGAGGCAGGACCTCACCTAAACTTGGAATTTTATGAGAAGCACAATTATCATTTTAGGTGGCGTTATGAACCGAATTTTGTTCCTCCCAAATGTCTCTGTTGAAACTATAACGTCCAATATGACTTTTCGAAGACTAGACTTATAGGAAGGTAATCATGGTTAAACAAGGTCACAAGGACAGGGCCCCAGTCTTGATAGGTCTTTTTTTAATATTTTATTTATTTATTTGATATATAGAGAGAGCACAAGAAGGGGGAGCAGCAGAGAGAAGCAGGGAGCTCCACAACATGGGGCTGGATTCCAGGACCCTAGGTTCATTACCTGAGCCACCCAGGCATCCTGATAGGTCTTGAGCCCTTATAAGAGGAAGAAATACCTGCACTCACTCTCTCTCTATCTCTCCCTATCTCCCCTGTTCCCTCCCTCTCTCCTCCTTTCTTTACCTCACTTCCTCTCTCTCTCCCTCCTAACCTCCCTTTTTCTCTCTCTTCCCCCACCCTGTCTCTCTCTGGATTCTTCCCTCTCCTCTTCTACCCGATCTCCCTCCCTCTGTCACAGCCAGAAGGCTGCTGTCTATAAACCAGGAAAAGAGGTCTCACCAGAAGCTAAATTTGCTGGCACCTCAGTCATGGACTTCTAGCATCCAAAACTGAGAAAATAAATGTCTGTTGTTTAAACCACCCAGTCTGTGACATCTTCTTATGGCAGTTTGCACAGATTAACAGAAGTGGAAAGCCACACATTTGATTTCTATTTTAAAATCACTCTTAAACTCATTCTTAAAATGGAAATTGAAATTGGGTTTTTCTTTTCCCCCTCACCGCTCATTGAAAGTATAGTGTTAATTTCCATATCAGTTTTTCCCTATTGTAGAATCAACATCATCAAACCCAATAACTTAATAACTTCCAGGCTAGTGAAGAATGAGAATTAGACTAGTTCTAAAATAAAACAATGGTTCCAGATGTTTACTGGTTTGGATATGTATATACATTGAATTAAAATTAGACTCAAATTGGAATTAGACTCAAAGGTCTAATGAAGTTTTTACTTCAGTAAAGAAATTGTTAGTGTTTGCATGGAAATTGATTGCATTTAGCCAAAAAAACTCTTCCATACTTATTAATCCTTTTGCAATATTTCCTATCTTTATATTAACTCTAAAAATATCATAGTATTTTGGTAGATCAGAGACTAAGAAAAAGTAAAATCTAGATTGATTGCTCTGGAAACAGCAACAAAATTTTTAAATATGATTACTGATATAATCTGATACATAATCCATCAGGGATCACAGGTGGAATTTTAAAATATTAAATGAAGGAAAACTTGTATATTTTTGATCTAAATTACAGAGATTGCATGTAGAGAATGACTAATACAAGTCATAAAAAGGGAATTAATAATTTTCTACCGTACACAGGATTTGTACTTGTTCTTCAATCTCATTATATTTGCATGTATCTCAAAAATTCATTTTATTACTTATTATTTAGAATTATAAATATCTCAGAGAAATTAACAGATAAATTAAGAACTTTATTAACTTCATTAGATAAGTAACAATAATAGAATGTTAGAAATAATAACATTAAAACAAATACAACATGTGACATTAACCAGAAAATAATATCCACAGGTCAGTATACAGAAAGTCAAGTGTAACTTGGCCGATTTTCTTATGGATGCTAACTGAGTCTTTTTTAAGGGCTTATGTTTCTTGATGTGCTTATTTGGGTTGTTTGAACTATTGTGAAAATAAAAACGGGTTTGTAGTAACCATTCCAATGTCATGTCATTGCAACCTGGTTAGAATGCTAGCCATACGATAAAGATTATGCACTGCAGAACTATTGTGCCCAAGACCTAACATGTCATTCGATAATGGTAAATGTCCAAAGATGATACCTTTTGTGTTAAAATAACAAGGCATTAGCCTGTTTCAGAATTAAAACAAACAGACAATACTCTGGCAGATATTGCCAGAGTAAGTTATAAGTTAAAGATGCCAGGTTCATTGAACGCCCTTTTTACTTTGGAAAAAAAAAATTCTCTTTCCATGTGTTATATTAGACTGCTGAAAAAAATTATCTGAGGAAAGCCTATTAAAATGATTAGAGATACTCCTTAATCATGGTTAAAGGTAGGAAGGAGAATGGGAAAGCTTGGCCCATTGTCCTTCATATCCTTGTATTACATAAAATAATACCATAAAATAATTACAAAAATAATACTGTAATAATAATAATAAAGTATATGGTGCTTACTCTGTACAAGGCATGAATCTAAGCCCTTTACAAATACAAAAAGATGAAATACTTTAACAGATGATTCTTATGAGGTAGGTAAAGTTATTGTCCTTTTTTACAGATAAAGAGAATGAGGCATAGTTAAGTAACTTATTCAAGTCCCACATCTAGTCAATCGAAGAGCAGAATTTAAAGCCCAAGCCATTTGATTCCCAAATCTGACACATGATATCCCTGATACCTTCATCTAACAGTTTGATACATAGAGTTTGACATCCACCATTTTTTTTCCTTCTGCTTTTTTTGAAACAAAAGGCAAAGAAATCTGTCTATAGAAAAAAGTGGAAAATCTATGTAAGTAGTTCCTTGGTAACTTAAAGTTTTTTCTTCTTTTAAATCAGAATGACAGAAGATAAATTATTTCTGGAATCTCACATGAAAACTTTTAAAAACGATGAATTACAGTATTTGAAAGAATATTATTGATTGCTTGCAGATTTATCTTTGAAAGCAGTATCACTCCTATCATATTTACAGTTCATTTCTTCCCCTGTGAGGTGTATTCAAAGCTTTTTATTTTAAAGGTCCAAAAGAGAAAGGTTATTTTAAAGAAGATTCTTTATATAGCTTGTTTAGATAGAAATTTAAATTAAATCCCCCAAATGTTTGTTGATACAATGTTCTTACTTGAGATTCATGTGCAATCATTTGAACAGGCTTGGGGTATCTATGTCTGTCAGTAATTTTTACACTGGCCAACTTCTGTCTCTAAGCTCCTCCTGCCCCCTAACTAGGAAGTGCCCTTTTGGCAGAACTTAATTAGAGTTTCTAGGACATAACATAGTATCAATAGTTGATGACTGTATAATTGCAATTGTTGTCATGAGAACTTCTTTATAATCATCACAAAATAATATACATTTGATCCCAATAAGTATGCATTTATCTCATGTCACTACTGTAATTAAGAAATAAGACAATATAAGTAGTGTGCTTCAGGATAATTATAGTTTCTCAGGACTGAAATTATTACAAAAAACCAGGGTGCCGGCTGAATGCCTGAAGAAATATAATAATGTCCTAGAAATCTACCACCTGCCCTCTAGCATTATTATTTTAAGATAGAATTTTAAAAGGCCTGTGAGGGTCTAAAATTTGACAAAATTATAAATACAAATACTACTTGGAGAGTACTGTAAAGATTATTTTTATATCATTAGCAGAGGTATCTTATCATTTTATTTTATTTTATTTTTTAAAGATTTTATTTATTTATTTGACAGAGAAAAAGAGATCACAAGCATGCAGAGAGGCAGGCAGAGAGAGAGGGGGAAGCAGGCTCCCTGCTGAGCAGAGAGCCCCATACTGGGTTCGATCCCAGGACCCTGAAATCATGGTGGGGGTTGATCCCAGGACCCTGAGATCATGACTCCAGCGGAAGGCAGGGGTTTTAACCCACTGAGTCACCCAGGCGGCCCTGTATATTACCATTTTATTAGGGTATTAACATAATGCCTTTAAAAGATTTTTGTCCCAGACTAGTTTTAAGTCATTTATCTGGAGTTTCCTTAAGAGAACAAGCCTTGTTTTCTAAATGGGAGAATCAAGCTTAATGCAGGGCAAGTGGAAAATCTGCCTTGAGAGGGAGGCAGAGTCTGGAGATGTCGTGGGGTTCTCAGCTGTGACATGCTTCTGCATTTAAATGTCCCTTTGCTGAGAACAGAAGGAACGTCCTGGCCGTGATGGTGGCAGTCCGCGGGGCAGCCTATTTACATGCCTTACTGGTTAGAAACAAATTAGTGCTGGTACATGGTCAATTGGTTGCACTTTAAGAAGAAAAATTCTGTAAGCACAGCTTAACTGTGCATATCTGACTTGCTAAAAGCACCTATTGTGCAGGCAGACCATTATAGTTTTAGCATCCCTGGACAAATGACTTGTTTAAAAAACAAAACGTGTTCTGAGAGTGTAGGGAGAATAAGATAAATTAAGAGTAGGTATAGTTTGAAGCATAAAGAAAAGAAGTCAAAGAATGTGCAATATGAAATGGTAGCAGATTAATTCTTCACAGGCTTGTGATATACTGCTACTATTTTTTACATGAGCTTGCATATCCTTCTGCTTACCTGTCCTTTTGTTTATTTATTTTGAGTGTTATTTTCTTACTTACACAGTAAGAACACTCTTGCTCAACACTCCCCAAAGCATCATCAGGAAAAGGTATGACTGTGTGCCACGGGTGACAATGGTTAAAGAAGCAACTCACTGTACCTCACAATACTGCAGCTCAAGATGCGCATTGATTCAGACAAGCAGAACTCTATCTCTCATGCCACAGAGACAGGCACCATGTTAAACAAATGAGTTTAAGAATAAGATATCAAGCGCTAACATGTGTAGGCTGACTGTGGCAGGCCTCTCTGGGAGTCCCTGAGGCCTGGGAGCCTTGGCTTCTGTCATCAAGTGGCCTCTGGGCTGCCTCTCCATTGTATTCCACACTCCCGCCTACGTCCCTCCCTCAACTCATGACATTCTTAACTCCCTTGTGACCAACATGAAATAATTCTACTATCTCCTTTTTATCTGGTGTAAAACTGAAAACCAAACTCAAAGGCACTCTCATAGTCTAATTATTCATTGGAAACATAAAACTGCTTTTCTGAATGCTAGATGCAATATGCTCCCACCAAATCTGAGAAGATCATTACCTGTGCAATAAATCCACTTAATGATGTAACTATAGTCCAAGGAACAGGGAGGCTTCAAATACAGTAATATATAAATCTTGATAATAAGAAAAATCTTGAAAATAAGAAAAATAATTGAACTCCATGGATAATCCTTAAACATGGGCCAAAGGACTGTCATAGTGACAAATGGGAAAGGATATAAATGTGGGCAAGTGGCTATCCTCCTGACTGTTTAGTTACAAATTATACAGCTTGTTGTTTTGTATGGCATTTTACTTTGCCTCTTATGAAGTCACTTACATACAAAATAACAGAGAAAGAAAAAAGAGAAAAATAAAATAGAAACACAAAGGCCCAATTTTTATTCATAAAATGAAACAACAACCTCATCTAAATTGAGTGAAAATATTTTCAGACTTCCAATACCAGAATAGCTTCCTTGCTTTTCCTACTTGTAAGACAAACAGAATGTCATGGTAAATTGTATAGATGTTAATATCCATAGCAAGAATATCGAATATGGTATCTTAAATTAGAATTTCAAATCATTTTGCAGAGCATACATTTTTACATGAAGCAGACATTAAGTATTTGGATATTAGTTCTGCGCCTTGTAGTACCTTTGAAGAGCAAATCATTTACAGAGTAGTCAGATATATGTTCATCAGAAAAAATACATTATTCTACCAAATATAGAAAGAAACAATAGCTTCACAGGACAAGAGATATACTCTTCTTTAAGGCAGCTTGCCCTGTGTCATGCCACAACACAGTACTTTTCAAGAGAAGCACTCAATATTAGCAGTTAGTTTCCATCTTTGATTTTGTGGTCCTGCTGGTATGCCCCTTTTCAGAATGATTCCATTGTGCTTAAAAATAAGCCCATTAGTTTGTTAAATTATTGATTAGGCTTTTAGTTCTCATAAAATGTGAAGATAGATGGAATATAGGGGAAGACATTCTTGACTACCCATCTGATGGGCTTTGGCATTCTACTCATATTTTTCCTATAAAGAGCAATTTGTCTTTATTTTATTTTGGATATAGGCTGGAACCACACAGGAAATACTCAGTGTCAGGTTATGAGTGTGAGACATTACCAATTTGAATGTCAATATATGTCTAGATCTAAACACACATGACCAAAAAAAAAAAAAAAAAAAAAAAGCCACCCACACACATGATATAACCCTTGTACAATAATTATAGGCACCTCAAGTAATACCTTTTATGTCCTGGGCAACTAACAGTTTGGTAAATACTTACATCTATGTTCTCAGATACCAAAAGTAAGGAATATTTACTTGAACCTAATATATTATTCTGTCACTCAACCTAAAAGACCATCATTAGTTTGGAATATACACCATTGAGATATACTACTTTATTTTTTAAAAAATGTAATACAGGGACACCTGGGTGGCTCAGTCCATTAAGTGACTTACACTCAGGTCATGATCTCGGAGTCCTGGGATCAAGTCCCACATCGGGCTCCTTGCTCAGCAGGGAGCCTCCTCCCTCTGCCAGCTCTGCCTGCTGCTCCCTCTCCCTCTCTCTCACTCTCTTGCTGACAAATAAATAAATAAAATCTTTAAAAAAATGCATCTCATATTGAATAATTGGTCAATGGTTGATCTTTTTTTAACACACTATGTTGTTGAATCATAGTGTTTATTTATATAACTTTCCCATACGGTCTTCTCCTTTGTTGTATTGCTTGATTAGGTACTTAAAAAAAATCCAATTTTAGAAAAAAGGAAACAAGGATCAAACGGTTCAAGTGATCTTTGTGAGGTTATACAGGGTATCTCAGAAAATCCAATGCTCAGAGAGCATGTGAATTCAGAATCAGTGCTCTTTCCCACATAAGTTTCTGCCAAAGACTTTAGCAACAAGTTCACCTAACTTCCTTTTATTTCCTGCTTTCTTTCTTTTTATCATTTTAATTACCTGGTAGATTTTATTTGTAATAATCTTAGGTTAAAACTAACAACATTTCATTGTATAATTTTCCTAGAATTGGTCCAAAAACATTTCATTTACATATTTTAATATATTTTTTAGAAATGGACAAAATAAAAGTAAATATTTCAGTATCTACATCTCTACACACATGTACATTTCAACTGATAATTGACTCTGAACATTTCAAGATAATATATGCTGAAGAGAAAAATTATTATCTCATTTGGGAAGATTAAGATGGTTCTTAATAGAATTGTGTCATAGAACTAGAAAGTAGCTCTAATCTTCCAGTCTTAAAGAAACACATTTGATTTTAACAAACTTGTCAGGATATATTCCTCTAAGAATTATTCTTAGAAAGAAGAAGAGTAGAAGGAGAAGGAAAAAAGAAGGAAGGAAGGAAGGAAGGAAGGAAGGAAGGAAGGAAGGAAGGAAGGAAGGAAGGAAGGAAGGAAGGAAAAGAGAAACACAGAAAAGTTCCCAAATCAAACCTATCTTACATTTGTAGGTCAGATGGACAGGGGGAAAAAGTAGGCTACTAAGAATGATTTAGTTCGTGTCTTTAAATATCCACAGAATAAACTCCAACTATTGATTCTCCTACTCAGGCTACTTCTCTAAGTAAAGGAAGCTTTTGTTCCATGTGACTTTCAGTGTGGTTTCATATAAAATGTACACCACCACAGGCATTTATAATTAATTACTGTTCTTTTAGTTGATGTTTTAACATCCCATACCTTTGTCTATTAAAAGGAAGACTTGCTTGGGTGTGTGAAAAAATTAGACTTTTGTTTTTAAATTGGAGCAGGTTTAATGAAGGAAATAAGGCCAATCAAACAATGTAAAAATTAAGAGATAGTGATTAAAATATTATCCTGGGAGTCTTTATTTATTGCATAAGTCAGAAAATAAGAGAAAATGATTTCGGGTTGCTGTATGATTTATGAT
Organism: Procyon lotor; assembly: GCA_028646535.1. Classification (NCBI taxonomy): domain Eukaryota; kingdom Metazoa; phylum Chordata; class Mammalia; order Carnivora; family Procyonidae; genus Procyon; species Procyon lotor. The sequence goes on from CM053604.1 coordinate 80,530,654, forward strand.
TTACATTGGTTTGCTCTGCTTACAGACAATACCAACATGGGACAATACCAACATGCTATCTGGAACCAGAATGCCTGAGTATGAGGACTGTCTCTGCCTCATTGTACCAATTAACTTCCCTGAATCTCAAGACTTCTCTACTGAAAAGGAAAACAGCTTGGTTTACAGGTCTATGTGATGCTCTATGAATTGGGATATGCTAAAATATTTTTAAAATAAAAAACATGTGAAAGTTATCATCATTATGCATATTCAATTAAAGTAACTTATAGGATAGTTAACATATCAAATACTATTTGAAATTATTTGATTTATATCTCAGAGAGAATTATAAGTAAATTGAGAGAGAATTATACATTATAGTTATAATTTATTAAATTTATTTTTATAATTTATAATTTATTTTTATAATTTATTTTTATAATTTATTAAATGTATTAAATTTATTCTTATAAATTATAAGAATTCTCAGAGAGAATTATAAGTAAAGTTGGCATTTTTTTGTTCTGGTGAACTCAACTTTAAATTATTATCTTTATGATAATTAATGTATTTTCCAGTTAAACCAAAAAATGTTGGATACATGTATACCAGAGTAAAAATCACCAAGTTTGATACCTAATATGTGATGTTCTTTTGTAGTCTTCATGTTATTTCTTAATAAATACATGTCTTACTCTCCAGAATCACCTCTGACAGCTGCAGTTAAAAATCAATATAAGAGGAGATTGTTAAATGGAATCCTTTGTTTCATTTCAAAAAGTACAATGAGTAAATTTTAGAAACAGACACTACTCATAGGTTATAGTGCAATGAACTGGTGTTTCTTTGCCTTATTCCTTTGCACTCTAAATCAAAGAGTGCCTTATTCCTTTGCACTCTAAATCAAAGAGTACCATCAACCTTTTCCCATATCCTTTTCCCATCTCCTCCATTGACCCTGGAGGGTACAAATACATATTATGTATTTGATTATTTATTGTTGCTTCTCTCACTCGAATGTTAGAGTGTAAGCTCCTTGAGTCCAGCCACTCTACTGCTGTTGTATCCTCAGATTCCATAAGATGTTTGGCACATACTAAGTGCACAACAAATATTCATTAGATAAAAAAATGAGTTCTTGGTAACATAAACTTCTTTTGCTAATAGAAAATGTGGAGTGACTTAATTGGTTTCTAATTATTCTCCATATTCTAAAGACGTGAGGGGAAAAACAAAACACCATCCTAAAACTCTGAAAACAGCTGGCATTTAACAGGATACAATGAATTGCTAAATTACATTTTTTATTTGTGTTTTCCATTTCCATTATCAGGCTAAATGCAGCAGAAGTTCCATTCTGCATCTGATTATTTACCAGTGTCCCAGTTTTTCAGTCATAATATTTGGTTAGTGAATTATTAACAAATCAGAACTGTTTTGATTCAAGACCGACTAGAGTGTAAACACTGATCTTCCTGAATAAAGAAGTTGGGCAGTGACTTCACCAAAGCAGCAGTAAATAGGGCAGCTGTTCTAACAGAGAACAGAAGGCTCCTGCTATATTTCAATTCATTTTTCTTGTACATTAATAGAGGCCTAAGTCATTAAAAGGCAACTCATGCCCCCAACCATATCATTATAGCATATATTTGTGTTTTGCTTTCCTTTTAGTAGTCAAATCAGAACTACGGTTTTAGGTGTCATGGTAATTGCCTTTTAGAATGCCCTGATTTTGAGCAAAGATTCGCCATTGTTACACAGAGACAAACAACAAAAACCATTTCCCATCTGAGCTATTAGCATTAGTCTCTTTTCAAGAGATCAATCTCCTTTCCAGCCATGTTGTAATGATGCTACATAAAAGTTACTGAAGTGCAAAATCATAACCCCAGGAATAATCATGGGCATGTCAATGGGTAGAGAAAACATGTCCATTAGTCATCAGTGTAACTTGCACTAATAGCCTCAGAATTTGACAGTTTTCAGTGAAAAAAGAAAAAGTCATCTCCATTTATTCAGTTGACATATATTTATTAAATGACTACTAAATGCCTGTCAGTCTATTAGGAACTGGAGATATAATCATGAATGAATTATGCTTAGTTTTTCGACTAAAGGTGCTTGGGGTCAAATGGCGGATATAGAAAAGAAAATAGCAGATTATAATAATGTGATTTGGAAATCCTGTGATCCTGTGATTTATGGAAGGGTTCTTCAAAAATGGGACCTTGGAGCTGAGATCTGAAAGATGGCAAGTTACAGACACTTTAGGTGAGAAAAGGGGTTGGAGTAGTGGGGGGTGACATTACGCTGAGGGGATGGGGCTTAGACAAAAGGATCTGTGTATGTAAAAGGCAGTTGATAAGAATTGCACTTTAGACACTAAAATTGCAATCCAGAAAACGCAAGGGGGTAATAAGAGAAAGGAAAAGACAAGTTCATATAGATCTTTTAACTTCCTAAAGTGTTTGAACTTTAATACTAAAAACAACAGGGAGGGGCGCCTGGATGTCTCAGTGGGTTAAAGCCTCTGCCTTCGGCTCAGGTCATGATCTCAGGGTCCTGGGATTGAGCCCCGCATCAGACTCTCTGCTCAGCAGGGAGCCTTCTTCCCCCTCTCTCTTTGCCTACTTGTGATCTCTCTGTGTCAAATAAATAAATAAAAATCTTAAAAAAAACCAACAAAAGAAACAACAGTGAAACAATGAAGGATTTTGAGTAAGGATGAGACATAGTCAGATATACATTTTAGGAAATATCCTGACTGCCTCACAAAAAAAGGTATAAATTAGAGATTAGGAGACTTTTATAGGCATATGATTGATACCTAATGATGACCTGAACAATAGCAATGGGGAATGAGAGAGATTAAACAGATTCAAGTGATGTTAAGATAGTGACTCTCCTGGTATGATGTCAAGAACATGGCTGAATAAGAGGTCTCTCATTCTTGTCCAGTCTCCACCAACAACAATTTGGTATATATCCAAGACAAAAGTAACATAGAAGGAGCTCTAGGATCCAGTATCATATACCAAGGAACTTGGAAGGAGCCTTTCCCAGTAGTGAATCAAGTAATAGAAATACAGACTTTGGTCCCAGCTACAGTTGCCTTTGGTCCCCTGCAGTGGCCTGTAAACTGGTTTCATCCTCTCTTGGATTTGGTTCAGGAGAATACTCTCTTAGATAATCACTTATAGTCAAGATAACCTTTATGGAAGTCCAGGCTCCCGGTGGAGAAGTTCTAGCACATCACTGTTACAACAAAAAACAAGTTTGAGTGTGTTGGAGAGGCTAAGAGTAATGGTTTGACTTTACCCACATCATGTCTCCCCCAAAATGACACAGTTCATGGCCAAGAGAGATTTTTCTCAGCCCATGGTTACTCCTGAGGGAGAAAGTGGGATGGTATGAGCTAGCACTAGGATTCTAAAGCTGTACAGAATGCTGCCAAAGAGGCTCATTTCCCTCACAACTTACCCAGAGTACTGAGGCATGGACTGCATGCCTGAAAGGTGGAAACAGGCTTGATGAGTGGCAAATAAGCTTCTTATTTAAAGGAATATGGATCCTGCTAATTGCTTCTCAGACTCTATTGAGAAACCTGTCCAAAAGTTCTGAGTACACCCTTCCCACAGATCCCCCCACCAAATAGGCCATAGGCAACCCCTGTGCTCGGCACCCCTCCCTCCCTTACTCTTTCACTTTGTGGCTGTCTCTCAGTGCATGCTCCAAGGGTGGCAAGAACAAACATTAAAAGATAACTAATGAGCATGTACAGAAAATCTGCCAGAACCTGTTAGCCACAGAGAAACCACAAATGTGAGCTTTAGCTCTATCCTTGGGGAAACAAAAAGGAGTCTTTCAGAGCCCAGCCTAGTGTGTTGCAGGTTAAGAGAACTCATATGAATTTAAGAATTCAGCCAAAAGAGAGAGCAAAAAGCCTGGAGCAAGAAGTCTGTTTATAAAAAGACTGAGAAAGCCTCAATCTCTAGCAGAGCTGAAGGATGGTATTTTTCTTCCAAAGTTTATTAGTGAACACTGGAAGAGTTGACTATCACTTCAAATGTGTCAACAGAGATGCAAGACCTCAAGGAATATAAAAAAAAATCAAGGAAATATGACACCACCAAAGGATCACAATAATCTCCTAGTAACTTTAAACACATGAAGATTGTGCAATATTATTCATCATGAGAAGGAAGGAAATCCTGCCATTTGCAACAATATGGGTAGACTTTGTGGGCATTCTGTTAAGTGAAAAAAGTTGGACAGAGAAAGGCAAATACTGTATGATATCACATATATGTGTAATCTTAAAAAGCCAAACTCATAGTAAAGGAGTAGAAAGATGGTTACCAGGGGTTGGGGGGGGGTGAAGGAAATGGGGAGATGTTGGTCAAGGGATATTGCACAATCTTCCACTTAAAAGAGAATAAGTTCTGGCATCTAATGTACAGCATAGTGATTACCAATAACCCTGTATCATATATTTGCAAGTTTCTAAGAGCAAATCTTAATTGTTCTCACCACAAAAAAAGAAATAGTAATTATATGAGGTGATGAAGGAATTAACTAGCCCTACTGTGGTAATAATTTTGTGAAATGTGTGTAACAAATCATTGCATTGTACATCTTAAACTCACACAATATTTTATGTCAATTATAGTTCAATAAAGATGGGAAAAAAGTAAAAAATCTGTAATGATTTATGTCTGATAGCATGTGAAAGATAAAAAAAGAACAGATCAAATATTTTACCCTATTTCCTGGCTTAGGTAACTGGATGGATACTGGAAAAATTTTAACAAAATAGGAAATGATAAAGGAATGACTAGAACAAAAAATTAAGAGAAATAAAAACTTCAAAATAGTGACTATAGAGAACCAGACAGAGAGTTAAAAAAGGAAGCACAGACTTGCTGTGGCTGCTCTGAGAGTCTTTGTAAGCCCATATAAATTTATATAGACTTTGATATGCATGATATTCTCCAGCATTGCACTAGTTAGAAGCCAGCTATAGGTCTGAAGGGAGAAGACAGTCGAATTCTCATAGAATTGGGGATTTGCCAAATTAATGAAATGGAAGAAAAGAGGGACGAGGGATTTCTTAGTAATGGTTGGAAGACCGAAGTAGAAATTAGCCCCAGTGTGCTTTCCAAAACTAGTAACACTTCCAATTATTTATTTATTTATTTATTTATTTATTTATTTATTTAAAATTATTTATGCATTTGAGAGAGAGAGAGAGAAAGCGAGCAGGGGGAGGACAGAGGGAGAAGCATACTCCCTGCTGAGCAGTCAGCCCAATGTAGGGCTTGATTCCAGACCCTGAGATCATGACCTGAGCAGAAGGCAGACACTTAACTGACTAAGCCACCAGGAGTCCCCGTTTTAAATCTTTTAAAAAATATTTTTATGTACTTTTAGAAGATTTATTTATTTATTTTAGAGAGGCCGGCAGAGGGAGAGGGAGAGAGAGAATGTCTAGCAGACTCCCTGCTGAGCACAGAAGTAGAGGCAGGGCCCCGTCTCAGGGCTCTGAGATCATGACCTGACCTAAAATCAAGAGTCTGATACTTAAACAACTGAGCCACCCAGGTGCCCGCATTTTTGTATTTTAAATAACTCACTTTATGGCTACAGGTTAACCATATTAAAATACCTTTACCTATAATTTTTTACCAAATAACATTGAGAAGCATTGACAATTACCAGACATTTTTAACTCCACAGAACCCAGAACTACCTTCAAACTGTTTGAACACCAAAAAAGTAGTTTGATAAGTGACAGCTATGAAATTGGGGATATGCAGTATGCCCTTTTGAAAGAGGAGGAAAAGAATAAAGAATTCACTTATGCTGATTCTCTCCTTTCTCCTACCTTTGGACAATTATGATGAAGAAGGCAAGTAGGATCCCTGAAAAGAGGGAAAAATGACTTCCTAGACTAGAATTCAAGTTAAAACTAAACAGAAGGATTTTTAAGCTTCTTTCTAGGTCTAGCTCAGCTTTCCATGGCAGGACTCATAAATTTCTTTTGGGTCAAGATGACACCAGGGGAAAGATCTTGGCTTGAGTATATTTTGCGTATAATTACAAAGAGGAACTTTCCTGAGGCAAGGGATTCCTAAGAGCAAGTGGCCTTAGGGTATGTGGCTTCAGTGATAGTTGAAGGAGTTGGTGAAAGAGGTTGAGTAGAACTTGGATTTCCCACATCCGTTCTCTGTGCCATAGGTGCCAACCATCACTGCTGTGACTCCTAATGAACACACATAGGCCTGCTGAAGGGGTAGCATTTTATTTATTTATTTATTTATTTATTTATTTATTTATTTATTTAAAGATTTTATTTATTTGACAGCGAGAAACACAGTGAGAGAGGGAACACAAGCAGAGGGAATGATAGCGGGAGAAGCAGGCTTCCTGCAGAGCAGAGAGCCTGATGTGGGGCTCGATCCCAGCACCCTGGGATCATGACCTTAGCCGAAGGCAGACGCTTAACAACTGAGCCACCCAGGCGCCCCGAGGGGTAGCATTTTAATGCCTGCCATGCTGAGACCATCCTGGATGAACTGGTGTTAACCAGTGAATTGGAGTTTGTAAATAGACTCAACCAAGCCAAGGAAAGAATCAGGAATTTGAAGAGAGGTAAGGAGAAACTTCCCATATAGAAGTGCAAAGAGAAAAAAAAATGATGAAAACAAAACAAAACATCCAATAACTGGGAAAATATCAAAAATATAATATATGCATAATTGGAATACCAGAATAAGAAAAGAGAATAGAGTAGAAGAAAATTTAACATAACAATAGCTGAGAAATTTCTAAATTAATGACAAATACAACACCACAGATCCAGGAAGCTCTGAGAATGCCAAGCAGGATAAATGCCAAAGAAATAAACCACACCTATGAATCCAGAGGAAAACAACAGTTTACCTGTAGGCATACAAGGATGAGAATTATAGTGGACTTTTCATTAAAAAACCATGCAAACAAAAAGAGAATGATTAAAATATTTAAAATGTTAGAAGGTTAAAAACCACTGATTTAGATTTCTATATCCAACAAAATTATCCCTGAAAAATGAAGAAATAAATACTTTCACGAAGAAAAGCTGAGGACATTTTTTACCAGCAGACTTGCTGAAAAAGTTCTTAATTAAAAAAGAGGAAAGCAGTTCTTGAGGAAGAAGAAAAATGTTGTAGTTCAGAATCTACATAAAGGAGAAAAAGTGTTTGAACGAATAAAGGTAAAATAAAATATTTTAGTTTTCTTATTCTTAGTTGATCTAAAAAGATAACTGTAGGCAGCATTGATAGTAACAGTGTATTGAGTAAATATACTTTATAAATAAATGAAAAGAATATAAGGTCACAAGGAATGGGAGGCAAGAATTGTGAATAGTGTGTTACAAGGTACCTGCACTACACATGAAGCAGAATAGTGTTATTTAAAAATAGTCTTAAGTTACTTAAAAATATATATGGCAAACTCCAGAGTAACCACTAATTTCTTTTAAAGAGGTATAATTGTTATACTGAAAGGGAAGATAAAATGGAGTCACCTAAAATGCTCAATTAAAACTAGTGAAAACATAAGAAGAAAAACTTTGAAAGACCAAACACAACAAATATAAAATAGTTAAAACATGGTGGATATTAGTCTAACTATATCAGTAATCCCATTAATTGTAAATGGTCTAAGTGCATCAATTAAAATAGAGACATTGTCAGAATTGATTTAAAAAAAGACCCAACTGTATGTTGCCTACAAAAACTGACTTTTCATATAAGGACTCGACTAGGTTAAAAGTAAAAGGATGGAAAGATGTATCATGCTGACACAAAGAAAAGAAAGAGTACCTACATTAACTTCTGAAAAGCAGGCTTCAGAATAAGAAAGATTATCATGGATAAATAGTATACACACTACCAAGAGCAGACACCAGACTTTGCACACTCGCACATATACTTTCTCTCTCTCTCTCTCTCTCTGTCACACACACACACACACACACACACACACACACACAAACACACACATTCAGGTATACTCATGTATTCACTTGCACATTCATTCATACACATGTGTGCCCATACATACCAACTCCAAGCTACTGCAGAGACTAGCTGACAGAGCACTGAGAGAAGAAAAGAATTTTGATTTTGGTTTAAAAATCACAACTTTCAACTTAAAATATCTATAATGTTCTCATAACTGAAAGGGGCTCTAGAGTTATGGATTCTTGCTTAAGATATTCTTACAGAATTCTCTACCTCACAGGAAGAAGGGTTCAATGTGGCTCAGGTGAGAGTTCTTATAGATGTATATATTTATATGTTTTCCAGTAATGGTTTTCTAATGGGTCACAGTGATATCGTACCTTTTAAAAATATTTTATCTAAATCTTTTAACAGAGGTAATGTTTATGTTAAAAATTGTTTTTATATATGTTAAATCAATATCACTTGTATTATTGATTTGAATTAGCTTATAGAGGTGTTTGTTCCCTATATGGAAGTATCTTTGCTATATTTTATTTTTTTGCTTGTTTGTTTTTGTTCTTTTGCCTTCATTGCCTTTTAGTAAAGAAGTGATATAAAGGATATGAATGGTTCTCCAGCTTGTACTAAACAAAGCATATTAGAATAAATCCTCTACTGAAACAACACAACTAACAAATAATATCAAAGCGCATATTATGATATTTAAAAACAGAGATACTGAAATTTGGATTACAGTGAACCAGGTGGCTAAAATGGTTTTGGTTTGGGGACCAACCCCACTGTGTGATAGTGACTTCGCAATGGTTTTGCCATGTATATATAAGATCTAAGAAACTAAAATTTATCTCTCCATTTCACCTTTCCCCCTTCTCTCTTTTTCCTCTTTTCTACTCTCAGTTGTATACTAATATAACTATGGCTTTTGCTGGCCTCGGTATTTTTGTTATACTAGCAAAATGTTCTATAGTTCCCAAGCTGTCAAGTCTGATCTGCATGCCAGCAGGCTATATTTTAAAATACATGAATCGCATTGTGAACAAAAACATTCCTGTCAAGTGTCCATTTCCCAGTACCAAAACAGCTCCATCCCTGCTTATCTGTCACAGCAGTTCTTTGAGATTTGAGTGTTTAACATGTGTCATATCCTCACAATCTCCCATTACGGATGATAGTCTGCTATTATAGATTAAAAAGTGTAGTCCATTCACTACTGTTGGATCTCCTAGCACATTTGGATCTGGTAACTCAACAAACAGCTGCAGTGACACAAAAGGATTGCTGAAAGAGATTTTGGGTTGACAGAGCCCTAATTTTAATAATGACAAATTGTTTCACAAATCAACACTTTTCATATTCATGACCCTTCTGCTCCTGAAACAAAGTAATTTATGTGCCAGAAAATCGTCTCTGTGCTTTAATTGGTACCCTTCTAGACATCATGTGTTTTTATTTCAGCATATAGGACATGAGTTAAATGTTTTCTTAGTAATATTTATCCAATGAAAAGTCAGAGGTTAACATGTGAATGGAATTTTTTTTCACTCTTCTTCATGTCCATAGCACCTTGAACATGGCTTGATATTATTGTTTACTATATTTTAAGTAAGTAAGTAATTACTCTTCCACTACATTCTGAGCACACCTGGAGCAAGGATAAATCATATAAATTTTTTTATCTTGGACAAATGTCTAAATTTTAGTAATAGGATCCATGTGGCTCTCTGGCAAACATATAAGATTATTACAAATAAAATGAAATCATTATTGAGCTTTCTATAAATATTTCTTAAGCATATCAAAATTTATAAATTTACAAAGATATAAGTGGAAGACTGCCTGATCAATATATGATGTCTTAAAATATTTAAATTAAAAGGAAAGCAACTATTCAAATTCTGCAGGCACTCATGCAATTTGAAAACTCTTTATGCTCATAATAAAATTATTATTATATATAATATTCATATTTCCATGAACTCACTGTTTAATAGGGAAAAATCAGATGTAAAAAGAGAATATTGAACAGTTACAGCATTTTTCCTAGTTTTATTGAGTTATACTTACTAGAGATCATTGACAACTATGTGGAAACAAAATATAATCCGATAAAAATGCCAACAAAGAAAGTACGATAAAAATTATGAAAACAAGCGATGCTAACATATTGTAAGACAGTTGGATGAACACAATAGATAGCATTTGCTTTGAGAATAGAGAGGAGGTCTTCTGTGTGTTGGCATGGGTGTAGTCCAGGCAGAGTTCATAAAATAAGAGCAACTTCGATTAGACTTTGAATATAAGTAAATTTTAACTACTTCAAGAAGAAAGTGCTTGGCATTGTTTTGCTCTGGGTAGAAAGGAATGCATAAAAATGAGACACAAAAGTACTTTGGAGAAGAGTCAATTTTATGACCTGACTGTATCCTCTTAAAATTTATATGTTGAAGCCCTCACCCCCAATACCTCAGAATGTGACTGTGTTTGGAGATAGGAATTTTAAAGAAGTGAGCATAAGTTCAAATGAGGCCCTCAGGATGAGTCCTAATCTATTTTTAACTGGTATCATTAAAGAAAAGGAAAGTGATACCAAGGATGCATGAGCACAGAGGAAAGAACATGTAAGGATACAGTGAGATGGCAGCCATGTACAAACTTGAGAGACCTCAGAAAAAAAAACAAACCTTTTGACACCTGGATCATGGACTTCTAGTGTTCAGAACTGTGAGGAAATAAATTTCTGTTGTTTAAGCCACCCAGTCTGTGAGTTTTTGATATGGCAGCCCTAGCAAACTAATGCAATGAGCATGCCATTTTAGCAGGAATAGAGGACTTATGTAAAGAAGCAGTGGGATAGGGGCGCCTGGGTGGCTCAGTGGGTTAAAGCCTCTGCCTTCTGCTCAGGTCATGATCTCAGGGTCCTGGGATCAAGCCCCGCATCAGGCTCTCTGCTCAGCAGGGAGCCTGCTTCCCCCTCTCTCTCTGCCTGTCTCTCTGCCTGCTTGTGATCTCTCTCTGTCAAAAAAATAAATAAAATCTTTAAAAAAAAAAAAAAAAGGAAAAAAGCAGTGGGATTTAGCTTAGGAAAGCTTGAGGCCAGATGGAGGAGATCACTGAGTCAATCAGCATTAAGAAAGATATTTATGGGGTCATAGGCGAAGGAATGGGTGGCATGTGATGCTGGGGGCTTGTCTCACTTTTTAATGTACTAATGCCAGTACATGGAACTGTCCTCCTTCATTCCTGGAATTGAACATGGAACTGAATGTATATCACATTGTTAAAGTATAAAGAAAAGTGCCTGGAATCATTAAGGAACTCTTGAAATGAACATAGAACTCACTTTCTGGGAGGTGTTTGCTGTTTTCCTGAAAGTTATTGTCTACTTTGTGCGAAGATTTCACATTCCCAGTTCGTGATGAAGAGAAATATATATTTATAACACAAGCAATCAGGTTTTGAACTTGAAATAATGGAATAGGTTCCACACCATCAAATATTATCTAATTTGTGAAGTACTATAAACCTCTTAAATTTTTGTGCTTACAGTTTATGGTTTTGCTCACTACCTCGTAGATTTTGGTAGAACTAATCACTCTTGATCAGAAAATTAATTTCTCTGAGATACCATCTGCTTCTTCGTTCAGTAAGAAAATGAGAAACACTTGATGGAGTGAGCGATGGAAAGAAAGAAATCCAGCAGCTACATAGCACTGGGTTTTCTTCCTGTCCTTATCTCCTAGTCTGCTTGTGGGCAAATAACAAACTGAAGGTTTGATTATTTATAGGTGAGTATCAAGGGCTTACATTTATGAACCCCTTGCAAACAAAAGAACTCACTAGAGGACTGAAAAAAACAGAAAAGATAAGAAACAGTTATACCTTTTTGTGAGTATGTGGAATTATCTTTTAGATAGGCCCATGTAGATTCTTTTTAGGAGGTGCATAACAATAAATCCATCACGAATTACACTCAGAAAATGACTGCCCAGCAACAAAAGAGACAAGTTTAAAACCGAGTATTTCCTAAATGTGGCAAAGCTTTGTTCTCAAAGAATCGGAATTCAGAATCATGTTCTATTTGAGAAACTAGGTTATTATGAAGAAAGACTTTTAAGAACATTTGGGTTTATCTTTGGATATCCTAAGGAACAACAGCAAACTTTTTGTTTACTGTAAAAATTATTTTACTTCAAAAGCTAAATGTGATTTATAACATACAAAAAGAAACTAGATACATAGAAATTAGCAAATATTGTGACAATCAAATCTGAATTGCTTTAAGAATCATGCAGGAGAAGATTATCAGCCGGAACAAGAGCTCAGTGTTTAAGTGACAACTGTTTAAGGAGATGTATGCCTGGACATACATCCATAAGGCTTAGTGCTGACTTATAGGTTAACAAGGATAAGTTGACATTCAGCTAAAGATACACAGAAGAGGCTCTGTGATTAAAACTTATAAAGTACTGCCTGTCTGTTGGCACAAAAACAAACAAGCATCCATGCGTGGATCTGCTTAATAATTATTCTATGAAATCCCAAACTATCTAGATTAAAGTAATTTGGCCTTTAAAATCCTTCAAATATTAGATAATACATCTGCTCACCTGGAGCACATTCAATGCATTTGTTAAAATAATGAGTTTGTTTTCCACACCCAACTTAACTTTTTCACCTTTTGGACTACAGGTAAACAAAGGACATTGATAATCTTTCTACCCAGGGATTTCCCACTTGCTGTCACTAGGCAATCTCAAGTTTTCTTTACTTCCTCCATCATGGTAAAAAAGGAGGTAGATCTCATGTAATTCTTTGGATCCTAGTAAGCCTTCTAATTTTTGGCTTTGTATTTTGACACCTTTGCTCTCTCTCTGTTCAGTGCAGCTAGCACTTGTCTTAGAAAGTAACTACACTTTACTACAAGTGAGGGAAATGCCAGAGAGAAGTAACATACCTGAGAAGTATATTCCATTCAGCCACTAGCTGCTCACTCAGTAGGAATCAAGCTAACAAGCATTTATTTGCCTAGTCACTGATTCAGAGGATAGCTGAAGTTTAAAAATGTCTAATCACTAGCACTCGCAAAGCACCTATACTTTAGTCTTTGCAACTGCCTTATAACACTCATTTAATAGATAGAGAAGCTAAAACTCAAAGAGATCACATAATACAATAATACAGACAGAGCTTTAAACACTGGAGTTTGTGATTCCCAAACCCAGGCTCTTAAACACTGTTTTATGTACAATGTAGTGCTTTTAGGTTAACCCCTGAATTTTTTTCTCATATTTGATATAAATTCCCTCCTTTAACATCTTTAATTTTGTTGGCCTCGTTACTGCTTTCTCGATCAGCTCAGTGAGTAACCCTTGGCTCTGGCTCTCATGAAGTCTATCATTTTGTTTTTTATTTCCTCCATAGAGATCATGGTAGTCCAGCTACTGGATCTCACATCCCATATGCATGCTGATTTTTAAAAATTTTTCTCATCATAAATTCTTGATACTTTGAGGAAGATCAGAAGCATTAATGTATTTCTATTTCAATTTGTTTTCCTTTATTTCCTTTCTTTTCTCTTTTAAATGTCATTTCCACCTCCCGGTCCTCATCTACACATCTCTGTGGAGCTGTCAATTCTTCACACTTACATTTAGGCACACTGGATATTATCATACTTTCTTAAATAACTTTCTTCATGGTATAAAACATGTACATCTATATTTTCAAATCAACTTTCATGAATTTTATCTCTCCAAAAAGCACATGAGTTTGAGCAAAAGAACAGCCATCCACTTTGCCTCCAAATTGAATGCTTCAATTTGTAATCCTTTCTTTGGAAAAGGGGGGTATTCTTTCAGATTGCTTTCCCAAGATACTTGAAAATTTCTCATTTTAGTCCACCTCAACTGGATTTGAGTCCCACTCACTCTAGGCAGGTGATGAATATACAAATTATATAACTGGTTATTGCTTATCAAATATTGAGAAGAAGTCAAACAAAGGAGTGACTAGACTGAAGATGACCTTGGAGAATATATCAAGTCAAATAATAAGCACATGATCATAAAGTCTATGCTGAATGTTAACACTCTGGCAGAGATAATAAAACCTGTGTTCACATTAGGTAATAAAGTGTTTGAAGTTAAGCCATGCTTGGAACAAAGCACAAAACTCAAGAAAGGTGCAGCAAAATTGATAATTCTCATTGAGGTTTACAAAGACCTTTAGAAAATGTCAAAGCAAACATCAATCATAAACTTCTTTCAAAAATGTTATGTGTTATCTCCAAATGGAACAGCTGCACCTTTCAGGGAAGTAGTCTTAGGTGAGGAAAAGCACAGAACTTGATATCAAATATACCTGTAGGTAACTTTTGATTTCATCATTTTGTAGCTAATGGCCTTGGGAATTTACTTATCCTCTCAAAGCCCCAAGGACTCCATCTGCAAATTGAGGATAATGATACCCTCATTATGAGGTTGTTGTGAGAAGAAAAATATTTAGCTCATAGTAAACATAAAACCTGTGATTTTGAATGAACAATGAAAGTACAATAATGACAAAGGTAGGCCTTAAAAAATTGTGGTATTTTCCTCAAGTTATTCTTTGGAAATCCAGGCTTTATATCATTCTAAAGCTTTTGTTATTTTATCCACTGATAGTTCTTTTAGTCATTGTAAAGCAAGTATACAAATTTTGAATAGTTAAGAATGTAAAGTTCTTCTTTCTAAAGTCTCTTGACATCTGTTTTTGTAACATGTGCACCATTTTCCAAGTTATAGTTTGGTGGTAAGAATATTTACAAATCTAATATAGTTCACTGAGAAAACTGTAAGTCAGATAAGAAGATAAATAAAATGTTAGAGCAACTTTAAATAAGTACCAGTAGGCCATCAGGGGCATTTTGATAAAACTTCATTAACATACAAAACTTTGCATATAGAATCACCTGACAAGTAACAGTATAGCACCCATTTATGGGAAATTCTCTAGGAGAAGCCCCAGAACACCTTTTCCTCAAGTTATTGCCACCAAATATTTTCACTAAAAATACAGAGGTTGACTACAATGCAGAAACTTTTCCCCAACAGGAGTTAACAGCTGTTATCCAATCTTAGTATAAGGAAGGGGCTAAGAAATACTTAAAGATTCCTGCAACTTCTTTTCCAATATTGAAACAACTTCAACTTTAGCCTATCTTTTTCACTCCCCCTGCTTTGTCCAAATAGACTAGACAAGGCTGGACCACCCAAAGTTAATCCTGTGTGCTCTCATTTGTCCTCAGGGAATTTTTCCTGTTAATTACCCACTTCCTTCTCTTATCCTAAGATATACTCTTGCAAATTTATTCTCCCTACTTTCCACTATCACTTTGCCTACAATCTTCTAGTCTCTTTATTTTAAAATAGTCTTCAATTTACTTATGCCCTGGAGCTGCTATGCAAACTTTCTACTATCTTCCCCTGACTGAATTTTTTAAATTCCTTCATTTTTAACCCTAGCATTACTCATTTGTACCTTTATATTTGGCTTTGATTTTGACCTATACTAAAAACTCTCTCTTCTGGAAGTCGCTAATAGCTTTCTACTTGACAAATCTAGAGGACTTCATCCCCCTTTAACATTTCAACCCAATTTGACGATGTTGACCTTTGTCTGTCTTTGAGGTGCTTATCTTCCACAGGGCTAACTCTCAGTTCACATTTCCTTTTTCTCTTGTATTCATTCTTCTTCCCTTTACTTGAAAAGTCCTTTGGGTTCCTTAAAATACCTTAAAAGCTGAAACATTTTGGTGTCACATTTCCAATCGGAGATGGAAGACCTCTCCATATGAATGCCTTTAGATCATTTCACATTCCTCTCAATTACTTATTTTTCTCCCAAAACCACCTTCTCCACCATTTCCATCATTTTGGAATCTTTATGGCATTTGACTTTGATTCTACTCTGGCATTTCTCTTGTTGTAGTCTAGTCCTTTCCTTTCGATTTCTATCATTCTAATGTAGAGTCTTTTTATGTCTCCTTAGCTTATTGTAAGAATCTCCTGATTGGTCTCAACTTCCATCTTTGCCTCCATAATTCATTCAGCCAACAACCACCACATATTCCCCACAAAGTATATAACCACCTTTCTCCCTCAGAAATGCTCATTGCTTTTAGTTATCTATAGATTAGAATTGACACTGATTCTACATGCTTTGCGACCCTTCATGGTCTAATCCTAGAAGCCCGGGTCTAGACTCTGATATAACTGTATGTCACTATCAATCCTCAAACATAGTATTTCTCTCTCCACACCCTTGTATATGCCTTTGTCTGTGTGCTCACCTTTCTAATTTTGGAAAGTTTATGCCCTCAACCTTACCTCCTAAATAATTATAGCATTTCACTCTTTTTGTACTGCCTTTACCACATTTGAGATTTTTGTTTTATTAGATGAAGCATATAAAATTACCATTTTATAGGCCAAAAATAATTGTGAGGAGACTTTAGCAGGTAGAATCAAACATTTTTCACTATTAAATTGGAAACTTCTTGGGAGTTTCTTCCAAGAAAGTTTCTTCCAAGAAACTTCTATCTCTTAGATAGAAGAGATAGAAGAAACTAAAAGTTTCTTCCAAGAAACTTCTATCTCTTTTTATAAATTCTCCAGCGTATTTATTTTTATAATCTCTCAATATTAATTATTGAATTTAAGAGTTGATCATAAGTACATACACATTATTTATAGTTGGATGTATTATGAATAATTAATTTGTACTATTAGCCTACTTAAGTTTTTCTATCCTAATTTTTAAAATATGTTTTAAAATATAACACACACAAGGAGGAGGGCAAGATGGCAGAGGTGTAGGAGGCACAGAGAGCCCTGGGAATCAGAAGTCCAGCTAAAGAGGAGGAAATCACTCTAAAAGCCGGCAAACACAACAGCAGGGAGAAGAGAATAAGAACAGCAATTCTAGGAGCAGAAAATCGACCACTTTCAGGAGGTAGGACGTCTGGAAAAGGTGAATTTAAAGCGACGGGAAGAGAGACCCCGGGGGGAGGGGCCGGCTCCCAGCAGCCGCAGAGCCGCGGAGCACAAAATCCGGAACTTCTAGTCCGCTCCGCTGAGGGACATCGCTCCGGAGACT
>CM053604.1:80548282-80568297 GCA_028646535.1 Procyon lotor
GCTTCCTTTCTTTTTCATCAAATCAGATGGGCTGCAGGAATGTAACTTACCTAGCGACCGAAATTCAAAAGATCTTGTTTTATTTTATAGCTTTTATTAATTATAAGAAAATTCATAATATTCCTAATGCTTCAAAATTTCTGTTTGTAAAATGGGGAAAATAATGTTAGTTCCCTTACTGTTTTTCACAGAGAGTGTGAAATTTGATAAAAAACAAGTGCTTTGATTTTTTATAGAAAACGTAATAATTCTTTTAGAATTCTAATTATTCTATTAGAATTATATCTTTTAGAATTACGTAAGAATTCTGGTTAGAATTCTTATTTGAGAAAGTAAAAGTATATCTCATTTTTATTATCAGATGATATTTGAGGTGTGTTAGCAGCCCATAAACTCTGGGTTTATTTACAGTTTGAATTTTGCTTGATTGTTTCTCCCTGCTGAAACGCATAAATCTGGGGATAAAGACATTCTCTTTTTATCAAGGCTTTTAGTTCATTATATGTTTTGCTCCTGAAAACATTTTTTTAAAATTATTTATTTATTTGACAGAGAGAGAGAGATCACAAGTAGGCAGAGAGGCAGGCAGAGAGTGGGGGGAATCAGGCTCCCTACTGAGCAGAGAAGCCCGATGTGGGGCTCGATCCCAGAATCCTGAGATCATGACCTGAGCTGAAGGCAGAGGCTTTAACCCACTGAGCCACCCAGGCGCCTCTCCTGAAAACATTCTTGGTTGTGATACTTTATTGTGCTTTCTGAGCTATTTTTTAAATGATAACATTTCTATCATTATTCTTTATTCCAGTGAAACAAATTGAGTCATCAAATGCAGTGCTTACTTGGCCAGTCAAGTCTGCTTTTTTAATTTGGTTCTGGTGTCTGCCAAAGTACCTCAGATGTTTTTGTCAAAGGTTTGTGGTTTTATGATTAGTGTTGCTAATTGTATTATTATTATTAACAATAAAGAGTTTTTCCGGAAACACTAAGTCCATACTTTTTTAATACTTTCTAGTGAACATTGTCCATTGTGGAAATTTTGCTCAAATGAGAACTATATAGAATTAAAACAATCTCTGGGTTTAGTACATAAAAATTAATTATGTGAAAAATGGAAGACTTTGGGTGCCTGGGTGGTTCAATTGTTAAACATCTGCCTTCGGCTCCAGTCATGATCCCAGGGTCCTGAGATCCAGCCCCACATGGGGTTCCCTGCTCATCGGGGAGCCCACTTCTCCCTCTCCCACTCCCCCTGCTTGTGTTCCCTCTCTCGCTGTGTTTCTCTCTGTCAAATAAATTTAAATAAAATATTTTTTAGAAAGATCTTTCCAATTGTTACATAATTATAGATAATTTAGATGAACTGGTTGAACTCAATAGAAATAAGAAAACCCAATCCCACAGACTAAACAGAAAACTCTAGGCTGGATTTCATTACTTCTCACAAAGGGAAAGGGTACTCTTCATGTCTACAATCATTGATCCTATAGATCTGTCTCCACTGAACTTCACACCTAACAGAACAGTCAGCATTCAATTACCTCTGTGAAAACATTAACTAAAACTAGAGAAGGAGCCAAGAGATTTAGAAGTAAAGAAAAGGTCGTGGTCTTGTAAACGGCAAGTTCACAACTGCCAACATCCTTTAGAACTATGTGAAAATTACTAGCTTAAACAATGTAAAAGATTCCAAGCATGAAGTGTTTCCCTGATTTATAATTGTCACTTTTAACACAATTTAAGGTATCCAATAATGGCATTCAAAGTATAAAGTATAAGTAGCGGAATTTTGCACTTACTTGAAGCTGTTATTATATCCACTTAAATTCTCTTTCACACACAGGTACACAATCAAATCAAATGTGAATAAAAGATGTGACTTGAAAATTGCCATCCTCCTGAAATTTCTTTTCAGAAGTCCATTCCGTAGTTCACTTAAACAACTTGCTCAAGCAATCAAATCTATATAGGCAGAGCTTTCTACATGGGCTGAGATGTTATGCTCATAAACACAGAGTTTAGGAATTATGAGCTATTTAGAGAAATAAAAAAGAAACTTAAACACATCACATTGCCCCAAATTAGAAGTAGCTTTTATTCCTATCTTTTGCCAAATGATTCTTTAAAAAGTATATGCTAGAGAATATAATGACTCTTGAATCTTTAGTGATTTAGATTTTGAAAAAAGAAAGTCATCTATAACCAAGCACAGCCATACTGACTCACAGTGCAAGGAAACATTGGTTGAATTATTATGTTTTGGAAATGACTTTCTAGTGAGTAAGCAAACTCCAAGTAACATCAGGACACCTTACTTGTTCAAGATGTGCCCATAGTATGTCCTATTAAATATCTGTTGAATGAATAAGTCCATCAGTAAGTACTACCAGCCCTACTTCTGAAATACATCTCAACTGGTGCTTTTTTTCTTTCCATCTCTGCAGTAGCCTACAAGACAGGTGGTCCCATTACCTCTCTCCCAGACAACTGCTACCATTCTAGTTACATGGAATCCATTATTCCAAGAACAGTCACAATGATGTTGTTAAATGCAAAATAAAGCATTTCGCAACAATTCTTAAAGCCCTCCAGCTCATTTAAACTTAGAATAAAATTCAAGTTCTAACCCGACTTGGCCATCTCCTCTGATCAAGGTCTGTTCCGTCCTTTACTTACTACACTCCAACCACACCATCCTTATTTCTGTACAGTCTTAAATATGCCAAGATTGTTTGCCCATCAGGGCTTTTGCGCTTCTGGTACTTTGCTTGAAACAAGTGACTTCTGGAAATTTCTAAGTCTGATTTCTTCTGCCTCTCATGTCCCAGATCAAACGTCACTTCCTCAGAGGGTGGTTGCCTGCCTCTTTACCCAGTAACCATCTATCACTTAAATGTCTTATTTTTTCATGGCATCAACTGCTCTCTGAAGCTATCCTGTTGACTTACATGTTCACCATCTGTCTCTTTCCCTCGTCTACTTCCCATCTTACGCAACCAAGGGCCTACTCCACATTAGCTCCAGGAGTGCAGTAACATTTATGCTGGGGTGGAGGATGGAGGGAGGATACAACGGACAAAGAGATGGCTAAAGCACTTGATTGTTAACCAGTGTATATTCCTGGATAGATGTCTTTGTGAGCTTTAGAAGTGCTCTTTAGCCAAAGATTTGAAATGCTAATGTCCAATTGAAAACACTTCAGTATTTTGATCACTGTCTGCTTGTTTGTTTTGGCACACACAGAAAACTTTGTAATTTTTATGGGAAACAACATATACTTGAAGTGCTTTATAATGTTTATGCAAATTTGACTTACAGTAATATTTTATTTTATCTTACCAAACCGGTTACATTAATGTCTGCCTAATGTTAGAAAAACGTAACTAGTAATAATTTCCTATAAAACACAAATCTAAGGGCGCCTGGGTGGCCCAGTCAGTTAAGCGTCTGCCTTTGGCTCAGGTCATGATCCCAGGATCCTCCTGGATCCTGATCGAGCCTCCCATTGCATCAGGCTCCTAGCTCAGTGGGGAGCCTGCTTCTCCCTCTCCCTCTACCTGCTGCTCCCCCTGCTTGTGCTCTCTTGCTCTCTCTCTCTCTGTCAAATAAATAAAATCTAAAAAATAAAATAAATAATAGAATAAAACAAATAAACACAAGTCTAAATCTGAGATATGAGGACATAATCTGTAAGAATTCCTGTGATACCCAAGCCATCTTCAATACGCATTCAAATATTGACACCTATTACTTCTAATGTGATGAAGCATTCTTTGTTCTAAATATAGTAAATAGCTAGTATTTACTATCTATATAGTAAATACTAGCTATTTACTATAAATATATATATATATAGATAGTAAATACTAGCTATTTACTATATTGTACTTACTCAGTGCTTACTATATTCCAAATTCCAGTATCCAAATACTTACTATATTCCAAATGATTTACACGTGTTAACTCATGCAAAAACCATAGGAAGTAGATGCTATTCTTATCTCCATTTTCTAAAGGAGGAAACCACCCAGAAGTTAACTAGTCTAGTATCATGCAGCTGGAGATGGCAAACTGCAAGTTTGACTTATGAAGTCAGGTTCCAAAGCTCTCGCTCTTTTCACAGCACATTTTGCTGTCTCTCCTAGTCAGACAACTGTCAAAATAGTAATATAACTTGAGAAAAATCTGTCTCTTTGAGGGAAAGTGATCTTAGCAGCAATAACTGTACTCCATCCACTTCCTTGTGTAATTGCAGAGGTATATATACTTTTCAGAGTTCCAGGCTCACATCAAAGCCATAGGCTCCTCGATTCATTCAATAAACACCTACTAAATACTATTAGTGTATCAGAGAAATAAGGAAACAAGGGTACAGTCCACATAGACTGGTGGAAGAAATAAACATAAAACAGAGAATTTGGATAGAATTTGATGAATGCTGTTTTAAAAAGGAATGGAGGGGTGCCTGGGTGGCTGTCAGCTAAGCATCCAACTCTTGGTATCAGCTTAGGTCTTGATCTCAGGGTGGTGAGTTCAAGCCCCAAGTTGGCCTCCGCACTCAGTGTGGAGTAGTGAGTGACTTTTGACAATATGACTTCTGAGCTGGACAGAGTATGTAGAATTTTGACTATCATTGAAGGAGAAGGTGTTTCATGCTGACAGGAAGCTAATGAGCTTCAGGCATATAGGGAAAGAACAATAGAAACAGAGATAAGAGTGAAAGGAGAGAAAGAGGCTGGCAGAGGCCCTGGGGCTACACTGTACCGGTCTTTATGGATCATACATAAGGGCACTCGAGTGAGTGAGTGACTTTGTTTAGAGACAAAGTGAATATTCTTATTTCTTAATATTCAAGCTATTCCTTCAAAATGGTGATCTTCCTTGAGAAAGGATATTTTTTTCTTTCATCAGACTATGACTAGTTTGGTCCCTTGTTAGAACCTTCCGAAAACTGTCCTCATCTCAATAATAAACAAATCTTGTTAGTCCATCTCTCACAAATGGGGTGCTGGTAGGAGCAGCCATAGTTTGTATGTGTTATCCTTTCCTCCAGGCTGTCTTTGCAAAATGAACAATCTCGGGACTTCAGAAGATTAGGCTTTTTAAATTACTTTAATACTTTGTAACAGTGGAAACACAGCAGTTTTGAACCCATAGTCTTTGTGGGTATTTTCCTGTTTTTCCTTTTCTATTTTCCCTCTTTCTTTTTTTTCTTTCTTCACTTCCCTCTTTCTCTTTGTTTCTTTACTTCCTTCCTCCCTCCCTATCGCCTTCGTTCTTTTCCTTCTCTTTCTCCTCCCCTCCTCTTCCCACTTTCCCCATTTTTCTCCTCCTTCCTCTTTCTTCCCCCCCTCTACCCTCCTTCCCTTTCTCTTGTTCTCTTTAATGAGCAGTTCAGCTCATTATTTCTAGAATCATTATATTACTAGACCACAAAAAAAAATGTAATATTACATGTTATTGTCCACTGACTTTTAATGCCATCATAATAAAAATAATGGATTTCGGTTAATAACCAATGAGGTAGATTTTAAAACAAACTCATATTTAGGAAAATACACAGGCTTTATACTACTCCACTTAATATCTTCGGTGAGGTGTTTTCTGTATTTAAAAAAAAAGGTCAGTTCTTGAGAATTTGTCCCTAAGAGAAATGAGTTTTTATCTTATAATTCAGTCATGAAAAGAAGGGTTGTAATTCTTTGCATATTTTGACTGTTAACAAGTAGATGATTATAAAAGAAGAATGAATTTAATATCGTATATTATCTTAACTTCTAATTTGACTTATTAACCTCATTGCCTGGTATCAGTGGGACGAAAAAAGCGAGCCACGAAGAAATAAAAAATCTCTAGGTTCCCTCCTAGTGATGTGACAGCTTTGTGATTTTGTTTTTAGCAGACTGAACAGAGAGGCCAGTCTCTATGCTAATTTGTGATTGCTCAAGAACCCCTGAGAACAGGGTGAGGTTAGTCAGAACGTTTGCTTTTAGGGATCCTCTTACCAATTCTCTGAAGGACGTTGCTTTTAATATTTATATCTAGCACCTTTGCTAAGCAGGATGTTATTCAGTTTCTCTTCATTTTTAAAAACTTTTTAAGATGGTGCCAGTTTAATATTTTAAGTGAAAATAAAAATGAGATCAACATCTATAGCAAAAGAGGACTTATAGGAGCAGACATAAAAAAATGTCCCTATTTCCACATGCCACTGTCTTGTGTCCAAGTAACCTATTCTCTGTTCTCTGTCTGGCAATGCCAGGAGTGAAAAAGAAGTTAATGAAACATTAAAGGGAAACAAGCAGTTGCTCTTGTTTTCAAAAGATAGTGATTAAAAGCATGGACTGGAAAGTCAAGTACTCCCCACCTCAATTTCCTGCTGCCTCAGCTTTAACACAAGCAAATTGCAAAACCTGATTTTAGTGCCATGACTGTTGAAATTTCAAGGAAATATTGAAAAAAGGGTACTAACTCTGAAAAGATGATTGTTACCTCATTAGAAAGAAAAGTGTTCCCCATAGTTTATACACAGTCACCAACTTGTATTTAAAGTATTAAACTACGTTTATTGTTTCTCTCTTATGGATGGTGAAAAGAAATTCCCTCTAAGGCAGTGGTTTCTAACATTTTTAGATGTATACCATATCAATAAAAATGATTTTGAACAAGTATCCACAAAATACTCATAAAATACTCAAATAAATATTTATATTTATTTATATATTAATTAAATTCATTCCACTGTGCCAACATATTACTATACCACATACGTTATACTGAAATGCAAAATAAATACAAATAAAATTGTAATGTTTTCTTGTGGAGATGAGTTTATTAACTCTCCTCGCGTTCTTGCATTCTGTAGACCACTGCAGTAGTAGATTGAAAAGCTAATTAAGAGACAGAAAGGTATTATAAATGTGCAAAAGAAATTTTACCTGTTATTTTGTATATCTTTAGTATCAGGATGAAATCATGCAATGCCTTATAGGCCATGGAAAAGATATTTTACTCCTTATATTATTATAAGTGTGTTTTTATATTTTTATAAGAATTTTATTTATATAGGGGTGATGTGAGCCCTTGGAAGCTTTTGAATAGGGATCTGATATAATTAGATTATATTTTGAAAGAAATAATCTGGCTGCCAAATGGAGAAGAGTCTCAAGTCGGCCTGTGTGGAGCAAAGATACCAATGAAGAGGATACCTTAAGGCAGAATTTAATGCTCGACTAGGCAGTACTTGTGGAGGTAGTGAGACAGAGTCGACAATAGACTACATTTTATTCGTGATGGATTTGATGTGATGTGGTAGAAAGAAAAGTCAGTGATGGCCCAAATGGTTTAGCTTCAAGAAGCAGATGGGATGAAAGTGTTTTTACTAAGATGGGGAATATTGAAAGAGGAGCCAATTTGAGGAAGGGGTTATCAAGAGTACATTTACTGATAAACTGAGTTTGAGATATACTTTTGGCATCCAAAATATTAGTCATTTGGCTAAGTGAGTCAGCAGTTCAGTAGATTATAATAGTGAGATATATTGGCAACAAGATGTCATATAAAGCTGTGGGAACAAATGAGCAAAATTATAGATTGAATAACATGTAAAATTTCTTTCTCATATTTAGGAATATTATCCTAGACACTGTTATTTCTTATTAGAAATTGCAGGGAAAATCATCTCATTTTCTCTAGGACAAAGAACAAGCCACTATCCACACACACAAACACCCTCCTTTGAGTGACTATCATAATATTGAAATATTGTAATGTTTTAGGGCCTCTTTTTCTCTAATAGAAATGTTCATTTCCTGAAATGGCAATTCTGAGAAATTAAGGACATGGATGATTGAGACGAGCTTTCCATTTTTGCTCACATACTACAGTTTATGCCTCATTGGATACCTTTAATTTTCCCCCTATTTCTTTACCAAGCTTTGAGTGGGTCTGAAGAGAACGTGCTTTGACATATTTAAGGCATCCTGAGATGGAATCTGTACCCGTGATCATGTCTCTTTAGTGTCCACGAGGTCTCATAGTATCTTTTTCGAGCTCATCTTTCTTGCTCTCTTGCCATTTTGGACAATAAAGAACCAGCTCATAAATGTTTAACAGACAAGATAAGCTAATAAATACTTCTCGAAATATCATCCTCTTACAACAGTCAAAGAATTATCTGTCCTAGAATAATTCCTTATGCCAACCAAGAAGAGCTCTCTATAAAGACAAACTGTTTAAGTCAAAATTAAAAATAAAATCTACATTTCAAATGAGATATTAGCAATTCTTCTGGCATTTTAATGATACATCTTGCTACTCATCTCAATAACCCTTTAATTTCATATGAATGCATAAAATTGTCTTTGCTAACGAATAAGGATTTACTCAAGGAAATTGGGGATATCTTAAATTATAAATTCTTAACTGACCATTGAATTAATCTAAATTAGAAATTTAGATTTCCAATAAGTCTCAGTGGTTGAGAATTTTTAAGCCTCTAATCCTGATGCCATGTAACGATTTATTACTACTTCTTCATTGATATGCTTATTTGTAACTGTCATAATGATTAAAGGTAAACATTATTTGTTTTATTATTATGGTTCTTGTTTCCTTTTCATTGAAGGATATCACTATTTAGGAGGGGTGATTTTTTTTGATCAGGTGAATTCTGAAAATAATAGATATATAAGTATTCTTTAGTTGTAGTGTTTAGATCAAATTGACATTTTATTTTGATTAAGATATTGGCTGATGGCATGATATTGAGGTAATAGAAAAATAACCGGTCCATTCCTAGCCTTATATTTTGTAACATATGTTACATATGAAATATGAAAAATATATGTTATGAAACATGTTTCATAAAATTGTCTTTTATGTATATTTAAGCCTAATAAATGAGAACACTTTTCATGTTAGTTAATTAAACAATTTTAAAATATATTATTTAAGCTTATGGTTTACTTTCTTTACTATAATTGTGAAAGTAGAAAATAATGTTAATTTGAAATTGCTTCAGAATAGTAAAATTAAAGACTTAACAGCGTTAGTTTATTGTTCTAAGAAAAAAAGGTTTTAAAAGTTATTGTTTGTGTGTGTGTATATGTGTATGTATTAACGTGTTTCCGGATTTTGCTCTATTTTTCTGAGTCTAATTATAGTAGGGAAAAACTTTAACCTCAGATAACAATATATTATTGTCTAAATCCAAATATAATTCATAATTGAAACTGTACCAGTCTCCTGCAGCTGTTACCTATTAAAATGTATATCATATTGAGCAAAACGTAAGGGTCGAGTACTTTATATTTAACAAACTCTATGTAATTAAAAAGCAGGTTAGCATAGTTTTTTAACTGTCCCAGAAAAGAATTTAATTCAACTGAGTTGATTTAAAGTGTTTAAAAATATACATTTTTTCCCTAATAATAGAAGTAATAAAATGCATGTTTACTTAGGACAATGTGAAAAATAAAGGGAAATAAAACAAGACAAAATTCACCTACCTCCTGCCACAATCAACATTTTAAAGTACTGGAAAGTGCTTTTTAAATATGTATAACCATAGATTATATAGTTTACATCTTGTCTTTTTAATTTAATAGAATAGCATGGGGATTTTTCACTGACAGAATTATTTAAAGTTATGATATGAATGTTATACTATACACTAAAATATGACTTTGGCATTATTCACTTGAAAATTCTTCTACTGCCGTATATTTCTTACCAGGATTTCTCCTTTAATTCATTTTCTATACATCTGCCAGAGATATATCTTATGTTAAATAAAAATCTTTTCATACCATTCCTTTCAAAATCATTGAATGATTCTCCTTCAAGTCCAAACCTCCTAGTGTAGGTGCACATCTCTTCTCAGTGTGAATCTAGTCAGCCCTGGTCTCCACCATACCAAGGACTACAACATCCTGCCATGTGGGTGTTGACTGCTTCCCAAGAGCCCTTTTTACTCGTGCCTATAAAATAGGGCCTATGCTTCTCTCATAAGGGAATGAGTTCTTTTTCTTGTTCTAATGCACTTTTGGACCAGATTAAGTGGATTTAGTGAACAAGGGAGTTCACTTTCTTTACCTTTTTCCTCTCTCCACTCAGTTTAGGTAGGACATCCTATTTGAAGACCTCAGGACTACCCCCACACCAGGTCAAGTTAGTTGCTTCTCTTTAAGCTCCCATACTAGCTTGTGTACATTTCTAACTCAGCACCTATCTTCATCCCTTTTAACTTGTCTGTTTAGATGGTGAGCAGCTTCTGGGCTTTTTGCATATGAAATTATTTTTTTGCTTTACCAATAATGCAACTTAGCGCTTATAAATGAATATGTTAATTAAAATAAATTAAAACTTTTTTTTTAAAGAATTTTCCTATGTACTAGGTGCCACTTCCTGATGGCGCACAGGAGAAGAATGAGGCACAAACAAGTCAGCTGCAAGAGAAAGGGAGCAGAGGTTGAGAGTACAGAAAACTGTCGCCCTGAACAACTCCTCAGTCTCGTATTTATTGGATGCAAGATAACAACTAACAAAGGAGCAGAAAACGGCTATGCTTTAACCATATGCCTTGTAGATAAACAAGAAGGAATATGAGTTATACATTGATTACAAATCTCATAGATAAGTAAGGAGAGTAGATTATATATGGTCAAGCAGTATAGAATTTATAGTTGAGCAAGCACAATTAAGAGGATAGTCTTAATTAACGGTGGGCTGTCTCTGAGGCAGGGGAGATAACATAAAAAATGAAGCAGGCGGCGTTCCACCCTGAGCGGGCCAGGCGTTCCTGGCTGCTCGGCTTCCAAGACGTAAATCATCCTCTCCCCCAGAGACCTGTTGCTAATGCATGTTTTTCTTCAGGTAACATTTAAACATGCTTGCTAGGCAAATACAATTTTCATAGTTATAAGTAAAAATAAGTTAAAATAAGTAGTACATTGCTTTGAGGGATGGTTACAACTAGGCATTGGTATTCTTGGTCCTTTTTTGTGTATTAACTTAATTTCATCTTCAAAATAACTCTTTGAGAGAGGTGCTATTATTTACCTTTTTTTAAATAGATGAAGAAACTGAGGTAAGTAATTAACCTGCTTAAAGTTAGACATTTAGTGAATATCAGATCCAGGTTATGAGAGCAATCCTCATAAAAAAGACTTTATGCTCTTACTCTGAGCCAGATGTGTTTTCTTAAAGACTACAGTGAATCCAAGGACAAGCATAAGATTTGACTTTAAAGCAAAGCAACCAATTAAAATAGCAAAGACGCACATTCAATGCCTTCACTTTATTTCCCAGAGTTTTTAAAAAAAAAAAAAAAAAAGGAGAGTAAGCAAAGGTAAGTAATTTTCTAGTTAGGGTCTCATCGGAGAATAATTAGTTCTCCTTTTTCTTGTTCTAATGTACTTTTGGACCAGATTAAGTGGATTTAGTACTTCTTTTCTATAAAACTGAGACAGAGTTACAAAAAAAATAGAATCATAAATCACTAAAAGAAAAAAGTTATTACTTTCATTTATTGAAAGCCAAAATTTTACAAAATATGCAAGACTTCAGTCTTGATAAACAGACTTAACTGAAAGCTAAATACACCACAGTCCCTTCAAAGAGCTGGAGTCCTAGATACATTCAAATGCACATTAACTGGAAGTTTGTTTCTAGTCTAGACAAAAGCGCTCTCTCTCTCTCTCTCTATATATATATATCTCCACTCCACACTTAAAGTCAAGGCCTAAAATAAGATAAGCAAATGATTTTATTGTGCTTCAATATATATGGGGAAAATGTAACAATTAAGTATTTTACATATCTGTATATGTATTGGCACGGGAAATTAACTACAGAGCAGAATGAGTTAACCATAACTATTTGTTAAAGTGTGGAAGTTCAAAGATCACATTTATAATGAAGTGTGTTACTAAAGAATGTTTATCTGTAGAATAATCTTCCCCAAATATCTCCTTTCATAACAAGAATTGCTGCTAGAGGTGATAACATGATAGAAAAATTATAGTACAAACGTAAGAGTCAAAGGGATTTTTATCATCCAACTCCAGATATGATTAAATCTGTTTCTTCCTAACTCAAGCTTTTCTGCACAATTTTTCTTTCTAAATATGACCGTGTAAGTCTATTTTTCTTTTCAATCTTTCACCTTAATTTTCCTTCTTAAGGCAGTTCCTAAATGAAGCCAAAATATCAGGGTCTATTGAGAATAATATTGAAAAGTTTCATATTTTATAATTAATTATATTATGACTCAAGAAAATTGATCCCAAACTTCATAATTTTTCTTTTTCTAATTCCTCCTGTTTGAAAGCTGCCTTTTCACTGTCTCCTCATTAATGTAAACCGATAGTGGTCTTTATTTGAAAGCACTTCATCAGAATTAGCCTCAACTGAGTCAGCTGACAGAAGAAATAGTAATAAATGAACACGCGTCAATGAGAGGATTGTTGAGCAAAAAAAATTCAGTTACCTTCCAGCACAGACCACAGGATAATTTATTAAAGTGTCAGAAGCAAACGTTTAAGGTAAAAAATAGCTGATACAAAATTCTGATTACCCAAAATGAATCTTTAATGTAAGTAAATGGAAAAGAACAGAATTGCAGCGGGGCTGTTCACCATTCAAAATTAATTGGAAGATGTTTGCACTGAAAATATGATACTCTACAATGAACTGACCAAATAGTGAGTAAAATTAATTCCAAGTGTTCATTTATACATAAAACTCCAAAATGAGTGTTATCATTTCTATGTACTTTGAATCATAAAAGTTATCTTAAAAAATGCATGAAATCAACTTTTATCTAAAAGAAAACAAGGAGAAAGTTCATGGAAACAAATAACATCTTTTATATCTCAATTGCACTAGGTCTTTGCCATTTTTTTATAATTTAAATGTCAAAGAAAGCATCCTTAATCTAAGGCAAAGTCAAATAAAACCCTTTATCTACACTTATAAGGACATTCTGATTAAAAAGTCAGGTTAAGTCTTCTCTGTGAGTAGCTGATAAGTTGATAAGAAATCCCTATTAACACATTATAGAGAGATTCAATTTGTGTGTGCTACACAATGGCTTTAAGAAGCAACTAAATTTTACCTGTATAATTCTACTCAGGATGAATAGTCTACCTAATAAGTCTACCTTATTCTCAAAAATTAGCAGTGAAGTGGGTCACGGATGCTTAATGTAGAAATTTTATAGGGTGGTATATTAATTAGATTAGGGTTATACATGTACCACAGACTATTTGTTAGAGGAAAAAAAGAAAGAAAAACTAATATCCATCATGTAGCTATATTTTGGACAATGCAGATGAGAAAAGAAGCTGACTTCAAACAAATTATTATAGTCTGTTTTTCATTTCTTTGCTTATTTGTTTTCCATCTTCTGCTTGGTTTCATAGTGTATATAAAGTAGGTTTAAGTCAGATTCCCTCATATTTAAATAATTATATATGTGTTGGTTATGAGAGGACAAATAGATGAGAAATGTATGATATGCATTACAGTAAAAAATGATCTCACTTGGGTGGGAAATAGGAGTTACTTCATAGTCAAAAGTAGTATTACACAGATTTAATGCATATAGAAAAGTATAGCATTTTGTGAATTAGAGGGTTTTTCTCATATGTCTTCCCCTTTTTTCTAAACAATGCATTAATCAAAGGTAAAGATTTTCATATATAAATCACTAACATTGTGAAAGATATGTGACATTAGAGCTAATATTTTTTAAAAAACATTAATATAATAAGAATTATAATGTGAATCCCAAAGGAAACCTAAACTAAACCTTGCAGAATCTTATTTCATTCCATTAGCTTTGTCTTTGGCATCTATAACCTAAGTGAAAATTCCCATAGATGTCAATAATCTAGATATTTCCAAATATTGGAGAGTTAAGATAGGAAACCAAAGTCTAGATCACAAGTGTTTTAAGTTTAAAGATAGGTCCCGCGTTGTTTTATAATTTAATCTGTCCTTTACTTTTCTTTATTATAAATCAATCTAGACTACAATTTTCCGGTCTGGCATGTAAAGAGATTGGAAGTCATCATTCCATCCCAACAACAAATAAAAAGCTGAACAAAGTAAAAAATTAGCAACTCTTCTTAGATGGGTCAGATAAGTACGGTCACAGGGCAAACCACTATCCTCCAAATTGGAGACCCAGACAAGTGAATAGAATCACAACTTCCTGGAGCAGAAACCTCCATGGGAACCAGTGGCCAGGTAGGAAACCATGAACTATAATAAATAAGTTGCTGGAGGCTCAGTGGGGACAATTCTGACAGTCAAATACTCCAGGGAGACCCATACGTAGGGGAGCCCCTACACTTTTGTGAGTTTTGCATCCAGATGCTCAACCACATTCTAAGAGTGAATTTCTGAGGAAAACTTTTTATGCTGCCAACAACAGAGGGAGGAAAAAGGAACAATTTGGAAATAGCCCAAAACATTCTGTTCTCCTTAACAAGGTCTTCCTTAAGGAGGAAACAGAGCCTAACCTACAGGGTCTTATCAGAATGTAATTGACCTGGGGGAAGAAAAATACATCTCCAGGCCAGTCTAGTCACTCTCTCCTATCTAAGGATAGAGAGGGTAGTTGAGAAGCACTCGATAAATTGACAGTCTGAGACATGGGCTCACTATAAGACTGAAATGTAATCACAGGACTATAGAATGCTTCACACACACACACACACACACACACACACACACACACACGGACACCACTTCATCACCACATCAGTAAAGGCCTATTCACAGCAATTGCTTTTACCCAGCACATCACGTTTGGCTATCAAGAAAAAAATTACAAAGCACGCTAAAAGGCAAAAGAAGACAGTTTGAAGAGGCAAAGCAAGCATCAGAACAAAATTCAGATATGGCAGGGATATTATAATTAACAGATTAGGAATTTAACAGAGCTATAGTTAATACCATAAGGGCTCTAATAGATAAAGTATACAGCACAAAAGAGCAGATGGACAATGTAAGCAGAGAGACAGGAATTCTAGGAAAGAACCAAAAAAATAAAAAAATACTAAAGATCAAAAACACTGTAACTGAATGAAAAACGCCTTTGATGGGCTTATTGGTAGACTGGATGTGGCTGGAGAAAGAATCTTTGAGGTCAATATCTCAGTAACAAATTCCAAAACTGAAAAACAATGAGGAAGAAGACAGGAAAAATAGAATGGAATGCCCAAGAACTGTAGAATAACGAAAACAGTATAATGTACACATAATAGGAATATCAGAAGAGAAAAACGAAAGGAGGAGAAGAATATTCAAAGCAACGGTGAATAAGAATTTCCCCAAATTAATTGCAGACACCAAACCATAGATCCAGAAAGCTGAGAAAACGCTATGCAGGACAAAAGTGAAAACAAAACAACAAAAATACCTACCCCTATGTGTATCACATTAAAACTACAAAAATCCAAGATAAAGAAAAAATCCTGAAAAAAGCCAGAGGGGAAAAAAATATCTTATCTTTAGAGATACAAAGACAAGAATTATATCCAGCTTCTCGGAAACCACGCAAGCAAGAAGGAAGCAGAGTGAAATATTTAAAGTATGAGAGGATTAAAAAAAACAAAACAACAACCAAAAAAAAAAAACCTTTTTTAAATAACCCTGAGAAGTTATCCTTCAAAGTGAAGGAGAATTAAAGACTTTGTCAGACAAAAATTGAGGGAATTTGTTGCCAGTACACCTGCCTTGGAAGAAAGGTTCATTGTCTCTTCTTCAGAGAAAAAGAAAATTATACAGGACGAAAACATAGATCTACACAAAGAAAAGGAGAAGGTCACTGAAGGAATAAGTGAAGATGAAATAAAACCTTTTACTTTTCTTGTTTTTAATTGATCTAACAGATAACAGTTCAGGATAATAGTAACAATGTGCTCAAAAATGAATGTGTGTGTGTGTGTGTGTGTGTGTGTGTGTGTGTACTTCTGTATAAATTTAAATGAATGAAAGCAATTATTCAAGGAACAAGAGGGAAGAGTTGGGATTACGTTATTATAAAGTACTCACCTGTGAAGTACTACCTGTGAATGGGTATAGTTTATTTAAAAGTGAACTTAGATTAGTTGTAAATGTATATTGCAAACTCTACAGCATCCACTAAAAAATGTAAAAAAAAGTGTAATTGATATGGTAAGAAAGGATAGAAAATTGAACCATAAAACAATGCTCAGGTAAAGCCACAAAAGTCAGAAAAAAAGAGGGGAAGACAAAAATAAGAACAAAGAATAAGGGCAACAAATAGAAAACAATAAATATGGTAGATATTAATCCAACAACCTCAGTAATCAATTATGAATGTCAACAACTTAAATATACCAATGAGAAGACAGAGATTGTCAGAGAAGATCAACAAGCAAGACCCAACTATATGTTGTCTACAAGAAACCGACTTTAAATATAAAAAAGTGTATACATTAAAAGAAAGGGATGCAGGCAGATATACCACACTCATCACTAGGGAAAAAAAGTGTGAATATCTACATTAATTTCAAACAGAGCAGACTTTAAGGTAAAGAAGGTTATCAGACATAAGAAGGGGCACTACATAATGAAAAAGGGGTCAATTCTTCAAGAAGATGTAACAGTTCTCAGTGTGTATACACCTAAGAACCAACTGTCAAACTATGGAAAATGAAAACTAATAGAACTGCAAGAAAAAAATAAATGAATCCAATTTTGTATTTGGATACATTAACATCACTTTCTCAGAAATGGATAGATCCAACAGGCAGAAAAACAGCCAGGACTTGGTTGTACTCAACACCATCAATCAACTGGAAATAACAGACACCTGGTAGATTAATCCACCTAAAACCAGCAGAATACATATTCTCTCAAATTCACATGGAACCAAGATAGATTACTTTCTGGGCCATAAAACACACCTTAATAAATGCAAAAGAATATAAATCATATGATATCTTCTTTCAGACTACAATGGAATTAAGCTAGCAAATAATTGAGAGATAACTGGAAAATCCCAAAACGTGTGGTCATTAAACAGCACACCTATCAATAACTCATGGATCAAAGAAGAAATCTCAAGAAAATTAGAAAATATTTTGAAATAAATGAAAATAAAAACAATTTATTAAAATTTATGGGATGCAGCAAATAAAGTGCTTATCGGTAAATTTATAGCATTGAATAAATATATTATAAAATAAGAAAGATCTAACATCAATCTTCTAAGTTTCCTCTTTAGGAAACCAGAAGAGAGAAGAACAAATTAAATCCAAAGTAGCCAGAAGACAAATAAAATAATGAAAAAATACAGCAGAAATCAATAAAATTGAAAGTGAACTCAGTAAAGAAGATAAATGAAATAAAAAACTAGTTCTTTGAAAAGATGAACAAAATTAATAAGATCCTAGCAGGGTAAGAAGAAAAGAGAGGACACAATTACTAGGATCAGAAATAAAAAGGAAGACATCACTACAGATTCCATGGACATTAAAAGCATAATCAAGGAATACTATGAACTACTCTATACCAACAAATTTGATAACTTAGATGAAATGCATCAATCCTTGAAGATACAATTTGCCAAAAATTCACATAAGAAGTAAGATAGTTGGAGAAGATAAACCAGATTTGGAGGAAATATCTGCAAAAGAGACATCTGAAAAAGGACTATTACCCAAAATATACAAAGAACACTTAAAACTCAACAGTAAGAAAACAAACTACCCAATTAAAAAATATTCAAAGACCTTAACAGGCACCTCATCAAAAGAGATATGGATGGCATATAAGCACTTGAAAAGATGTTTCACATCACTTATTAAATGTCCAAAATCCAGAACACTGATAACACCAATTGCTAATGAAAATGTGGAACAGTAAGGACTCTCATTCATTGTTCGTGGAAATGCAAAATGCAACAGCCACTATGGAGAGAATTGGGCAGTTTTTTACAAAATTAAATGTACTCTTACCATCTGATATAGCAATTGCTTTCCTTCATATTTTGTTAAAAGAGTTGAAAACTTATGTCCATATAAAATCTGCACATGGATGTTTATAGCAGTTTTCTTTAAAATTATCAAAGCCTGGAAGCAACCAAGATGTCCTTCAGTAGATGAATGGAGGAGTAAAATGTTGTATGTCCAGAAAATGGAATATTACTCAGAACTAAAAAGAAATAAATTATCAAGGCATTTAAAGACAGGAAGAAATCCTAAATATGTATTACTACATGAGAGAAATAAATTTGAAAATGCTACATACTATATAATTTCACCTGTATGACTTTCTAGAAAATGAAAAACTTATGAAGACAGTAAAAAGATGTGGAGTTGCTAGAGATTAGGAAGGGAAGAGAGGCAAATAGTTGGAGCACAGAGGACTTCTAGGGCAGGGAAACTATGGACTGTGGGTGATAAGGATGTGTCACTGTAGGTTCATCAATTGCAACAAATGTACCACTCCAGTGGGGGATGTTGATAATGGGGGAGGCTAAGTGTGGGAGCAATGGGTTTATGGGAAATCTCTGTACCTTCCATTCAATTATGCTGTGAAGCTAAAACTGCTCTAAAAAAATAACATCTTTTTAAACCAATCAATCAGTTCTTGAATTAGATACAGTTGTCTCTGGTAAATATTTTGGTGACAAACTATAACTTTCTTAAAAATATGCAAACAAACAAAAAATAGCAATCCTAAAAAAAATGTAAAATAGCTGTTTGCTTGTGTTTTCCTGCAAATAATTCGCATTCAATCTGAATAATACATATATAGCACAGGTGAATACCCAGAATAATATTTATTTTTCCAATACATACTTACTGTTTGTTGTTGTTGTTGTTGTTTTGGTCAAAAGCAAATAATTTAGAAACAGGCAATGATACCTACCTTCACCCTCACTTAAAAGGCTATCATGGAACTGGAGGGTATTATGCTAAGTGAAATAAGTCAGTCAGAGAAAGACAATTATCACATGATCTCTCTGATATGAAGAATTTGAGAGGCAGGGCGGGGGGGTCGAGAAATGAAACAAGATGGGATGGGGAAGGAGACCAACCATAATTGACACCTAAACTCACAAAATGAACTAAGGGTGGCTGGGAGGTGGGGGGGTCGGGATAGGGTGGCTGGGTTATGAACATTGGGTAGGGTATGTGCTATGGTAAGTGCTGTGAAATGTGTAAGCCTGACGATTCACGGACATGTACCCCGGGGCAAATAATACATAATATGTTAATTTAAAAAAATTTTAAAAAAATAAACATATTATTTAATTTAAAATGTAAAAAAAAAGGCTATCATGATTGAAAATCATACTAATCAATGTCTTTGTTATCAGTTTTAACAAAAGAAATACAGGCAAATGATCTCAAAGACTGAGTCAGGCCAGTACCACAGAGACAGATGTTCACAGTTGTCACTGGTTAAATGTTATCAAAGCTTCTATATCCCTGAAAATTTCATCTCATAATTCCATGAATGTGAGTATATGGAGTGTTTTATATTGTTCAATTATTCTTTTATATCAGAATCACATTTACTTTTTGCTTTGTTAGATTAAAAACATACTGAATTCTTAATGTGAATTTGTTACATAGATTTAACCCTTTTGAAAATGAAGACACAGATACAGACATGATCTCAGAATTCTACAGTC
Organism: Procyon lotor; assembly: GCA_028646535.1. NCBI lineage: Eukaryota > Metazoa > Chordata > Mammalia > Carnivora > Procyonidae > Procyon > Procyon lotor. Next base: position 80,567,961 of record CM053604.1, read on the forward strand.
CTGTTTTAGGCCTTCTCTTATCTCTCCAGCATACCCATTTGTATCTCAATACATACTTCTCTAATAATTAATAAATTAGTTGTGAGAGGTTTAGTGTACATGAATGCCTGCACTACAATGCAAGTATAGTATGGATATGAAATAAGGATTTCGTGGTAGTGAAATGTACCTGTTACTCGGGCATTATTCTTACACAGAAGGATAGCATTTTACGACTCTCAAAAAAGAATTTTAAAATAAGACAACTCATACAACTAGATACCAAAGCTTATTATAAGTAAATTTAATGTACCATTCTGTGTGTGTGTTATATTTTATTTTATTTTATTTTATTTTA
>CM053604.1:80568797-80677085 GCA_028646535.1 Procyon lotor
GTTTGCCGGCTTTTAGAGTGATTTCCTCCTCTTTAGCTGGACTTCTGATTCCCAGGGCTCTCTGTGCCTCCTACACCTCCGCCATCTTGGAACCAGTCCTCTCTTCTTCCCATTCTTGATTCTTTCCCTTACTTTCCCTTTCCTTCCCTTTCTTCCTTTTCTTTCCATATCCCTCCTCTCCTTTCCTTGTCACCTCTCCCCTCCCTCTACTTTCCTTTCTGCTCACTTGTTCTCCCTTCCTTTCCCTTTTCTTCGGACGCCGCTCTAACTTGTGTGAACCAACGCAGTAGGTAGACAAATGCAGCTGTGGTGCTGTAATGTTCAATTACGGGTTTATTCAACAACTACCTCTTAAGCTAACACTTCCTGCCTGGGGGTGCATATGGCGCAGGTGAGGAAGAGACGGTAGAGATAAAATCTGAGGGATAAAGAGTGAGGTGGAGGTGGGAAGTACTGACTGTCAGCATAAGAAGGAGTACATTCTAATGTCCTCTATATAGGACAGACCCTGAAATGTCAGCTAAAATAAAGGTTAATATTTGCTTCCGCCACTCCCTTGCTCCAATTCCTTCCCTTCCTACAACAGAATAATAATGTTCAAACTTAACATGTCATACAAAACTTTTATGATCTCACTCTTACCTACTCTGAGAACTTTATCTTCCTCTTGTAGTCCTACAAAGCCCAAACATTTACAGTTCCCAAACTTGCAATGGCTATTTTACCCTCTCCAACTAATCTCTTCTCTCTGACTAGACAGCCTCCTCCTGCAAACTCGCGCTCCACCGCCCCACCGGGCCACCTCGTTTGTCTGGGGATTCTCTACTATTGCTCAGCTCGCGCAAATATCAACTCCTCTGGACCGAGCATTCCTGTGCATTCCTTGACCCAGTTATGCACATTGATAAATATCCACACATTAGAACTATTTGATAGTGTCATCAGGATGATCTTAAAAAATCAAATAGAAGAAGAACTGGAATGGTTGAGATACAAATAAAGTAGAGGTTTGGCCTCTAAGCAACACATGACACTGTAATAATTCATTATAAATTAAGTACCAGATTTCCAATTATATTTATCAATAAATCTTACATTTAAGATTAGGTCAATCTCAAACATTTAGCAAATAAATATCAGCTCAAGCTAACTTTAGTGATGGAACCTTTGTAGCCGTCTACTGATAAAATTAGAGATAGAAATTATAAGAATTTTTCTTTTTGATTTCTCAATGGATACCAGTAAGTTAAGTGTTTACATAAATACTCATATCACTATGTAACCACTAATGGAAAACTGAGGCTAAATAATTTGGTCTCCAGAAATAAAAAAATGTTTAAATACCAACAAGTTTTAGGAAAGAGCTCATATTTTTATTTTCACATTCTCTGACTCCCTGGAATAGCCAGGGGAAGATGAAGGAGGAATAAACAAAATGAAATAAAGTAAAGTGATACAAATGGTCTTTCTACCTCACTTCAAAATTAGAAAAAAATAAATATGAAGAAAAAGGAACAAGATATATTGAAATACTTAGGTATTATACAATTTGTGGAAGAGGTGATAAAATCAAGAATGAAGTGAAAAAAGCTCACATTTTCGATTTTAGTTTTGTGAAGTCCTACAAAACCCACTTACTTTCCTACCATTCCACCAACCCACTAAGCCATATAAACAGTGATACAGGGAGGATTTTTTTTTTCTTATTACTATGAATTCACTGATTTTGCTTCCAAACTATCCCTGAATGTCAAGAGCACTATGCACTTAATACTTCCATATTACAAGCTTCAAAATAAGGGAGAAAAAAGGTTTATCCATTGACTAACATCCACATAAATCGGAGGTTGTATTTTTTTGCTGTTGAAAATTTATTTATTCTAAAGAGCTATTCTACCACCTTTCATAACATGCTTTGGGAAAACTAAATTATCCAGTTACACTAGATGAAATAGACTTCCCCAATAAAATATTGCTGTTTTCATTTATTTTTCTAGGGAAACAAAATTGAAAAAAAAAAAGCAATTTTATGGATTTGTTCGTGGACTAGAAATATATATGTATGAATGTAAATTATATTCCATCAGGATCTGTAGCAACCATTGCCTTAGAAAGAAGCATGTCTACACAATAATAGCAATCTTCCTCCTTTTTGATGAAGAGAGAGTTCAGGTCTAGGAGACAAAAATATTCTGTTCTAATTTCTATGTAAATTCTACTGTGGAAAATTAAACAAAAACTGCACTAACCCTCAAATTAGAAAAGAGCAAAATTCCTTCACATTCTCTCAATCCTTGTACTCACTCTGATCCATAGCAATCTTCCTCCTTTTTGATGAAGAGAGAGTTCAGGTCTAGGAGACAAAAATATTCTGTTCTAATTTCTATGTAAATTCTACTGTGGAAAATTAAACAAAAACTGCACTAACCCTCAAATTAGAAAAGAGCAAAATTCCTTCACATTCTCTCAATCCTTGTACTCACTCTGATCCCAACTTTTGGTGTGAATAGGAAGAATAATATCATACATAGTGAGGCCACGGATCTTAGGTGACTCGGATTTTACAAAGTCCCCGCTGTGAGCGTGAATCACTTCAGAAGGGGTGATTTATGTCCTTTTGTAAAGGTTAGTCCTGCAAATCTTTACGGGAAAGAAAAAAAAAAAGATAAAGGAAAAAGAGAGGTGACTGTAGATCTTTCAGTGAGTGGAAATAGAATTTTCCACAATCTATATACGCTACAGGGGTTCATTCTTCTCACAGTTGGTGGCGGGTCTTCCAGGCTCTCTGCCCCACAGCTTCCAGGAACACTAATTGCTTCAAAATCCCTGCCCAGATAAGAAGCAGATTTCACTATAGTAGAGCAGTTAGCAGCCTATTTGTTTATTTATTTTAAATAAACAGTGCTGGAACACATGTAAAAATCTCCCATGACCCCGAGTAAGAATTATTAATATATTGTTTTGTAGAGAAGTATATTTTGGCTTTGTTCGACATGAAATGTTATTTGATTGTTAGAATTTTCTATAAAGCATGGCATTTATAGGAAATCAAAATCAAGATCATCAAAGAATACTTGGATGTCTTGATATCAGTAATCAGTAATTCTTTACAATATGCTCTAAAATAGACTTGGGATGTTTCTTGCATTTTCTATTGTGTCGCACATAAAATATGTTTCTGAGAATTATCTTACATGTCTGATTCTGTATTATTTTAGCACTAAAAGAGCTTAAAATTTGGTTCAGGCTATTCATGTTAATGTTTTCCTATGCCTTACAGCTGTCTTTTCTCTACTTTGTCTTGAGAGCCAGCACTAATCCAAAATGTACTGCACCTGCTATTGGATTCCACAAACTTGGAGATTGATATACATGAGATTGATATACATGAAGAAGGAAAGCTCATTAAGCAGCCTCGGTGTATGAAAGTTCAGCAGACAGCACATGGAGAAGTATATCATTGCAGTTCCATTATACTCTACTGTCAATTTCAAGTACACCGCTCTTTCAGGCACATATTTTTTCTTCACTCTAATTTGCAATTGGCCAAAATACAGGCAGGGGTTAGTGAGTCTAGACACTACTGTGAACTTTGGAAAACAGATTTCCTGGCTCCAGCACTCCCATTTTAAAACATTCTAGAATCTGAACATTTTTTAAGTGTATCTGCTAAGAAACCTAGAAAATTCTATTTTTGTATTGTTCTTTGTGTAGCACAAAATTAAAATGAGTAAAAAAAAATTAAATCCGGTAGAGCATAGTCATTTCAAGCTTTTGAAGTTACCGATGACGCCATCTGATAAGACTCCAGCCTTCTTTTATTATTGTCAGTTGCTGCATATTTTATAGGGTAGTGTCTCGACTTGAATGATGGTGGGTTACCTGGTATAAGCTGTTTCACCTCATACATGATTAAATTATATTTCTTCCTGTCTGAACAAAGATTATATTGAAAATACAGGAAGGATTCGGCACCAGGGAAATACATGTTAGTATTTGACAAGTGTGGAGCAGTGCAGGAAAATATCAATATGTGATGAGGTCATGATAGAATCTAAGAAAAATAGGAGGAAGTTATCTGAATGTTAAGTGGACAGATGCCTAGCTATTCTTTTGAAATGCCATTAAATGGCCCTCATATCATTGAATTTCCAGTTGTTAGATTCATTTGGGCAAAACAAATTGGTATTGAAGGAAATCAAGAAACCCCATTCTTTGCAGTTTGCCTGATCACAAGACCTAACACACAAGAGTAACATATGTGTGTCAAGATACAAAAATGTATTCCAAATTTGTATTTTCTGTCTTATGGTAGATTAGAAAATAATGACATTGAATTTATTTTTATTTTTTAAAGTTTATTTAATTTAGTAATCTCTACACACAACAGAGGGCTCAAATTCATGACCCCAAGACCAAGAGTCCCACACTTTTTCCAACTGAGTCAGCCATGTATCCCAGAAAATAATAATATATTTTAAATTGTGCATAGAAGCAGGATGCCAGCTAGAGTTACCAAAGAGAGAGAGAGAGAGAGAGAAGAAAAGAAAAGAAAAGAAAAGAAAAGAAAAGAAAAGAAAAGAAAAGATAAGAAAGGAAAAGGAAAAAAAAAACTCTTGAAAATAGATAAAGAAAAAAATATCAGAGACTTTTGAGTGCAGAAATGATACAGGTCTATTCTAGAAGGGACAACGCAAAATAATGTGAATCCCTAAGTCAAAAGCTAGACAATGAAACTGCCCTGGTCTTGGTGTGGTTCATGCTCCCCACACCACCTCTTTTGGGATATGTTATCATTTTTTAAAAATTATAGTTAATGCACAATGTTACGTTAGTTTCAGGTGTATACATAGTGATCAGACAAGCCTATATGTTACGCTTGCTATGCTTACCACAAGTATAGCTACTACCTGTCACTATACAATGCTATTATAACACCACTGACTGTATGCCCTATGCTCTGCCTTTCATCCCCATGACTAATTAATTCCATAACTGGAAGCCTGTACCTCTCATTCCTCTTCACCCACTTTTTCCATCCCCTACCCTCCCTACCCACTGGCAACACCAGTTTGTTCTGTGTATTTATGGTCCATTTCTGCAGAAAGGTTTGTGCCTTTTTGCAGAGCAAAAGTTGGATGCAACTCTGCAGAGCAGCGTTGTAGAAGTTATAAACCAGAAAGAAAAAAAAAAAAAAACCACAACAGACAACTATATGTGGAACTTTTCAAGGTTATTTAATCTAGTTCCTTTCCTTTAGACAGATGAACTCCCAAGGCAATAAGAAAGAACTTTATAGTTGTTGATTCTATTTTAAAGTACTCTAGAGAGGGAGATTCCAGGACATTCCCTCATATACTTTTTCCAGCTTTTATTAGCCTCATAGGATGTTTACATACAAATGAATTCAGACACTACAAATCTATTCAAAATAGTTCCACAAAATCTAGCAGTAATATTTCTTTCAGTATATTGATGGTGGAAATTATTTTTTCAATACATTTCCCTTAATACATCCAACAGTGAATTACCTTCCATTTTGTCTCATTCTTGTATTTGTATACATGCTAAGTTAGTCTTTCTTCTTTTCCTCTGACCTTACAGTCACAGAGTATAGCCAATTTATAATGCTAGTTTGTAATATTTAACATTAAACCTACTTCATATTTTTTAATGTTTACAATGAAAGAGATATACTCCATGTCTAGTTGAATAAAAACAGTATCACAGACTTTTAGCTTCAATGAGATACTAAAGTAATAGATTCCATATTCCTACAACATTTGTGTTTGGGAAATTCAATGATAAAGCACTTAATGTGTCATGATGCAGCCCATACAATTTTCTGGCAGATTTAATCTACTCTTATATAATATTTATCCTTATATATCACTGGAATTATACCACTATTTTCTTTGAAAATAATTTTGGGGGTTTGCATTATTTCCTGTTAAATTTCACCTTGTTAGATTTGCTCTATCATTCTAATGTGCTAAGAAAAACTGGGCATTAATGTTATCTGGAGTATTTACTATCACTGCTAATTTTGTGTCATGCTGTCTATATCTTTATTCACCCATTCATCAACATACAAAAAACCCAATGCTACAAACAAATCTATACACCATTTAACAAATCCATTGAGAAAATTACCATACAAAAAAGATGTCATGTATATGATTACTATTGTATTTCTGTGATATGAAAGTATAGATCATCAATGAAAAAACAAATTAAAGCTGGATTGCCCTTTAATCTTTAGAGTTTATGCTAACACTAGTGGTCACTTATCCTACTTATACGTCTTCACAAAAATCAATTTCCCACATTACAAGTCAGTTGGAACAGTAGGTAGAGGAAGTGGTCATCTCCAGGTGATTTTGTGGAGGTTGAATACTTCCTCTTAAATACTTATTTTCACAAGGGACTTTATCTAAAATAATGCAATCATAGACCCCTCCTTTGGGAACTGGCTCTGTTAGAATACAAATATTCTTCGAGTTAGCATATTAATAAATTCATATCAATGGCATACCTTCACATCAATGAACTTTCAGATATCTTCTTGAGCATGATTTTGGTGAGAGAGTAAAGAGATACTTTTTACTCTGACAAAGAATCAAGGCTAGAGAAAATGAATAGATCAAAGGGTAGGGTTGGGTGTCAGTATGTATTTCCTCTTTTTGTTTTTGTCTTTCCTCACTCCATTCCCATCCTAGCCAGACTTGCTGGAACCATCTAACCTGGAACTGTAATTAAGTATGCTGACTATTTCTTTCCTCCATACCAGTGTATTGACCACAGCCCATCACCTAAGGTGCCTCTCTATTCATAATAGGACACTTGCATGAAAAACTTCTAAGCTTACATTCCAAGCTTCTTCATTCACTACTTCCTCCCCTCTTTCACTGTGGCCCATTTTATTTCATTCACATTAAGTCTCTCTTCTGGTGTGGTGGTTAATTTGTGTCAGCTTGACTGGCCCACAGAGTAACCAGATTATTTGCTCAAATATTATTTTGGGTCATCTGTGAGAGTGTTTTGGATGACATTAACAATTGAATTGGTCAACTGAGTAAAGCAGATTGCTCTCTCTAATGTGGATGGACCGCATCCAATCAGTTGAACGCCTGAACAGAGCAAAAAGGCTCCTCATCCTGTGAGTAACAGGGAACTCCTGATTGATGGTCTTTGAGCTAGAATGTTGTCTGTTCATCTTCTGGCCCTCAGATTTGGATTAAAGCATTGGCTCTTCCTGGGTTTCGATATTGCCAACCTTTAGACGGGAACTACACCACCAGCTCTCCTGATTCTCAGGTCTATGGTAAGTCCTTCGGAACTGTACTAGAACTAGACCATCAGTTCTTCTGGGTCTACAACTTACCAACTGCAGATCCTGAGACCTGTTAACCTACATAATTACACGAGAAATCTCTTTATAATAAATCTCTCTATCTCTCTCCCTTCCCCCTCCCCCCGGTTCTGTTTCTCTGGAGAACCCTGACTAATACATCTTGTAACCTCTGCCTACACAGGTCTAGGATTAATCCTTATGTTGGCGGGTGCCACCAGATGCTGCCTGGTACCTGTCTCCCAAGAGAGCCAACAAGTAGTATCTCCCTAGATTGCTTATGGGTATACACTGTCCATGTTTTAAGCAACATTGTTTTTTAATTTCACATCTTTGTGGGGCACTTTTTGTCAGATACAGTCTTCATATTACTATACTTTATGATGTCCTATATTATCCACACTATTGACCATCTCTAGTATTGTTCTTTCTGCTGTGTCTATCCAGGTCTCTCTCCTTTACTGATGTATCATATTTTGAGTTTACCATCAATTCACAATGGTAAAGCAAGCACAACTGTGAATGGATACAAGAAAATTTCTGAAACTTCCCTCTTCTACTGTTCCGTCCCGCCTGTAATTAAAATCAATCTGTGTGACAGTGAATGCTTTTAAGTAAGGTTTACAGTAGTTAGTGTTATTTTCTGAGTTCACAAATTTGGTAGAAATACTAGATGCCAAATAGTCTTCCATTTTATTTAAGGAACCAACTACAAGTCTCTGAACAATCTTTTATGAGGGGTATGGTACTGAATTCAAAATTAAAAAAAATTAAAACCATTTCTTTAATGACAAGTAGACAAACATTCAGATAATTTATAGCAATAACAATCAGATCTGGGGATGAGAGTTTTAGGGGAGGCAATCATCAGTGCTCTGATTCTTATCCACTTCCCCTTAGGAAATGGTTAGAGCAGATTTGGGGTCAAGAGTGTAGCCCTGGAACGATAACAGTATAAAAAAATGACCCTTGCTTTTGAGGAGATCAAATTCTCAACTATTGAGGAAAGGGGTAAATAGAAAGGTTTTCCACATTTGCTTTCATTAACATTCACATGCACACTTCAGTTTCCAAAAAAATACAGAAGATTCTGACACCTTTTAAGTGTCAATGAGTTTGAATTATACACAAACCATTGGAATATCTCAGATTTATGTCCATAAGGGATATCTCTGAAGCACATTGAAGATTATCTAGCCCAACTAGCTTATTTTACTGAAGACCAAGCAAGCTCTGAGAAATGGTTTCTTGCAAAAGATCATAGAGCCTCCAAGCAGTTTACCAGACTTTGTTTAAATTTTGTTTTGTTTTCAATAACTATGCCATTTGAAGGAAAGGTTTTTTGATTATTCATATTTATTCACACTTAAAGCATTTTAACCCCCACTTCCCTACCCCTTTAATCCAATTTGCAAGTTTCTATTCTTTACATAATGTAAGTTTTATTTAATTTCTTCAGGAATTTAAAATACCATAGAAAAATTATCTAAATAATTCATTTTAAACAGAACTTCACCACAGACAACTCAGCTGTCATTTTGTCTAATGCATGAATCTTTTTCTCTGAGTATGAAAATTTGTTACATTAAACAAGGTGAGCATAGCATATGACCCACTACTTCATACTCTTTGTGTGCACTAAGATGTAAAAGAGGAGTTGCTTTTGTAAGACCCAGAAATGGAGCATTTATGGGAGAAAAATCAGAGAGCTGAAATAATTTCAACATTATCTAATTATAACATATCTCCACCTTGATATAGTTTTACACACATAAAAGGAAATAAAATTATAAAACTTTGAAAGATAAAAGGACACAATTAGAGAAAAAAGGATCAAATTCTTCGTTTTGATGATCTCCAAATAAAATCAGTGGAGATATTTAAAATGGGCCTCAGATGACCCTGGTATACAAAGATAATACATAGTTACATATTTTCAATGTGATTTTACAAATTGTTAAATTTTACGTTGTTACATTTTTAGAGACTGAATTGTGTGTGCCTACTGAGATCTTGAGTCAGAAGCAAACTCAACTTATGGACAAAATATGCATTCACTGGTGACATTGTGAATGGTAATTTTGGGCTAGAGAACTGCATCATATGTCTTTACTACAATTCAAAAATAGAATCAGCACTGAGATGTTATATTACACTTAGTTGTTAAATTCAACATATGCCTCTTAACAAATCAGTGTTTTTCTTGCATAATAATTAAAAATCAAACCTGAATAACTTGGAGATGTAGTCTAATTTCCTTCTAGCAGGGTTAGTATTTACCAACTATTCTTGTGAAAGGATTGGCAATACAAACAAAAAGAAACCAGTATTTGAAAATTCTCATGTTATTATAAAAAGCATAAATAGAATACATACCGGGTTTAGAAGGATTGTGAGGAAAAGTTCACCTCCTCTGATACTTTTATCCAATTCTTGGGGTCCTCCCGGATATTCTTTGTAGAAAATAGTGTGTGTGAACAACCCGCAGGTCTGTCGAGGGAGAACCTGAGGGAAAGGGGGAAAGGGGGAAAAGCAGCTTAATTAAAAGCTCTTAATCAAGAGCTGCACCATGGTCTCGTGACTTCAGAGTCTGCAAATTATCATTTCCTATTGGAGTTTCCTTGGCTGCTAAAGCTAAATTTTGACTGGAATCAAGATCTGGTATTGGTGTAATCATGCAAATATTAAGGAGTTGCCAAATCAAAGCTATAAGACACATAGGCTAAAGCATTTTCACGAAGTGCTATAAATCTTACCCACCAGCTGAGTTATGTTAAAGGACTGGCAAAAAATAAAAACCTTCTTAAGATTAATGCAATTCAAATATAGAGATGCCCCAAAGTTACATTTTTCATGGTATTAGGCCATTACTTTCCTTGTTTCTGAAATATATTTTGACATGGTACTCAGTTTTGAAGATTCAAAACAGTCCATTTTCATCACATCTACCACTTTTATAAATTTTGTTTTCACTACACTCTGATTTAAGTTTTAGTCACAGTAGTAGTCAAGCCATCTAAGGACTGCTTCTGGTACATTCTGTGGTTAATTCAGTTACAAATTTGAACATTCAACAAAGAAAGCAAATAAGTAATTTTATTCCAAAAGTTGATTCTGAATAATAAACTGCTTATAATCTAATGGAAAAATGCATCCAATTGAACTATAATTTTATCTATTCTTTGTTTAATGTCTATAATAGTTTGTATTAAATTCAAACTAAATGAATGCATGTAATATTGGTTAAAATGAATGTTTTTATTTTATAATAATCAAATGTTCATGTAACTCAGTAAAGAGAAAAGTGGTATTTTCACTCTAATTCAAAATTATACAAGAGCAATTCTTTCTATAACTCCTGGATTTTTATGGATGTCAATACCACTATTTGCATAATTAATAGTTCCATTTAAATCTGAAACTTTTTAGGGTCTTCTAGTACTGGCTGTGGTTAAGCATGTGTATTAGTGTGTTTTCTTTGTTTTTAGACAGTGATTAGGCAGATAGATGATCAATAGACAATTCTAGTAGCAATCTGAAGAATGATTGGGAAGATGTAAATATTTAAAGCAGGGAGAACAGTTTGTAGACCCTTGCTCTGATCTAGGTGACTGATAACGAGAACATAACCTAAGGAACTGGTATTAAAGATGGACATTTTAAGATGGCTATTTTATTTCAAAGTGAAGAATATCACATATTTTTTTTCATTCCAATGAATACCAATAAATTCCTGGTGAGATTCATTTGATTCTATTCTCATTCATAACAACTGACACAACCATTGTTGCATCATATTATTTTGGGGCGCCTGGGTTGCTCAGTGTGTTAAAGCCTCTGCTTTTGGCTCAGGTCATGATCTCAGGATCCTGGGATAGAGCCCTGCATCAGGCTCTCTGCTCGGCGGGGAGCCTGCTTCCCCCTCTCTCTCTGCCTGCCTCTCTGCCTGCTTGTGATCTCTCTCTCAAATAAATAAATAAATTCTTTAAACCAATTACTTTTTAATCAATATATCTGAAAAATTATATATTTACCTCCATTTTTAGAGAATGCAAGGAAAAGAAAGAATAAGAAAACAATATCCCAACATACTCTTAAGTGTATGAAAACCAAAGTGAGCTGAGTAGATAAATGTAGTTTTCAGATCCTGTTTGTTTGATCCTATCTGTTGATAGCGTAGTGATTTGGGAGCTATTTTCTTGATCTATGGACTGACACTTTGCTTGGAAAATTCTCAATATGACTACCCCCCAAAAAAAGACAGGGAGAAACTCCCAGAAGTATAAGGTCCCCAGACAAAGCTTCAATTGAGAAACTGCATGGATGATTTGTTTGAAATTCATTTTCGGGATTTTGAGGTTATCTTGGATTTGCTTATGAAGCAAGCCACCAGCCAAACAATGTATTAGTGTGTGACCAGTTATCACCCTGGTATGTTAGGAACTTACGATATTCGTGTTAGAGAGCTCTGAAGTTATGTCTTGTATTTATTACACATACTGATATTTAGAGCCTTCATTACACACAGCAGTATATGCTCACCATGATGTTATTGTGAATGAAGCCCTTTCGGTACCGTGCAGGTTTCAAATGTGGATATTCTTCGGTACTGGTGACCTGAATACCCCAGACCTTCTTCCAAGCTTCATACAACTGAATATGAACTGGGTAGACCCCTGAGTGATGTGGTGCCACTGCGTAGCCCATGTTGATAGGTATTCCATGTTCCTAAAAAAAAGCAAAAACATCACATGGAGTGTGGTCAATTGAATACAATTAAAGTTTTTCCATAAACATTATTTAGTATATGTTGCATTCTATGCTGATTAAAAGAAATCTAAAAACTAACACAGAACTTTGTCTTTCAGCAGCTCATAATCTTACAGAACTCTGATGGTCTCATAGACAAGTAAATATTTTGTGGGTGAGTATATGGTGGTTTAATTCAGCACATATGTGGGTGAGTTTAATTCAGAATTTGAATACAGAAAGTTTTGAAGGAAAATAGAGAACATGGCCTTTCCTCAGATAAAAATGTGGTGTCACTTGAGCAAGTGCCAAATATGAGAGATGTGTGTGTGTGTGTGTGTGCATGTGTGTATAAAATGTTGAAGACAGTCAGAAAGGCAAGTACGAACTATAAAGTAATGAGTTTTTACTGTTAACTAAAGGACACAGAATAAATTCCATTTAAATAGTATAGATAAGCAATCTCTTTGAGCATGGAGGGACAAGATCTACTTTACGTTTTTGGAAGAAGGACCTAGTGACGACACATTAAGATGAACTAAAAGTAAAAGGGAAACAAATTAAGGCTATGCATTAGGAAGTTACTGCAATAGTGCAGAGTAGAGGGAACACGGATACCCAGAGCAGACTGATGATTGGTGATCCAATTAAAAGGGGACAAATATCATATGACACCCAGTGATGTTTTGGTTACAGAGGGTAAAGGAAAAGCAAAATTAAGGTTCTTCCCTTGGTTTCGGTTCATAGAAGCTCAATTTACTCATTATGAAACATACACTTTACTATGAGATGCTTGCCTTGGGTAAACAGTCGAGTCTAAAGGAAAACAATACAAATTTAAAGTGATAAAATGGAAAAAATTGCTGAGGACTGATATTATATTGCAAGAACATGATATAGATCTGCAGTTTTCTAGTTTTCTAATTTATCCTTTTTTTATATTTCTCCCTTTAAATTTTTTTCTGCTTTATAAGACTCCTAGGATTGAATCTCATCAATGAGGTTATAAATGCTAGTGCGCAGCATTATATGAAAGTTGATTGAATCAATACACAGAACACAAAAGTGTTGAGAATTGCCATTTATATTTTCCATTATATGGCACACGGCATAGGGAAAGAATTCAGTCTGGCATAATAAACAAATGGTGAATGGATAAAATATCTACAGTGCCTAAGTCACATACCACACTCAGCTCAGAAGATGAGCCCTAAATGTTTTGCAAGCCTCCATCATTTTTCCTTTCATGGAATGACTGTCATCATATAGCCAAATTTACCTCTCTTTCACCAAGATGATGTGTTTTCTAACATCTATTACAATAAATGACTCTGTAGAAAGTCTGCATTATGAAATCAATGCTATAAAATGAGCTGGAGTCTTTTCCTAGGCACTAGGGAAAATTCATTTCTTGGTGTGTGCGGAAGAAAAATACTTTTTCCAGCTTATGTTTTCAATACAAAGCAAGGTTGGAAAAGTCCAGTAACAAAACTCCTTGGAAGCTGCCAGAGGGGCAAGTAGCTACTGTTATTTTGACTCATCACCAGGGGACGTGTACTGGGAAAAGCCTTGGTTCTCTTGGCTTAGCTCCATATTGCCCAGTGAATCATCATCACAAAGCATTCTGAGGACTGGTATCAACAGGTAGCCAGTGTGGATGCATTGGATATGAGAGTCAGATTAACTTCCTCATGGGAGAAATATAAGGTTGAGGATGTTCAAAGACTTCTATATGGTAAATAGAACTCAGGTGACTGATGTGTAGAGAAGTACTCCTGATATGCAAGAAGGGAAAAACAATCTGTTATATTCTCATTACTTTTTCGTGATTCATATTGAGTTTTGTAATTGTCTTGTACCATGATTAGTAAAATAACAGTGTATGAATCTGAATAATCCATACTGTTCACTGTCTCAGTCTCTATTTTCTATCTCTGTATAATATGTTATTCCAAATTTGGGACCTAGAACATTAGATAAGTATGTAAATGTCATAGAAACAAAGGGATGAAAAATAAAATCATGAAGAAAATTGAAATATCAAACAACTGTATCTCCTCAGGGAAAAAAAAAGACATTTCAATTTTGACAGGTAGTCAAATGAATTGTAGAACTTTCATGAAAAACCAGAAGGTAAAAAGCAATTGATTTAGTGAGTGGGAAGGAAGGGACAGTAAAAGGATTTTATTATATTTATTGATTTCTGGGAGTTCAGTGTTATACTGCTCATAAGGTCATCTTATCACACTGACAACCAGAGCTCAATCAAAATAGTAAATCACACTAGATAATTATGAGTTTATGCTTTTTCAATCTAAATGATAACACAAAATGAAAAGTAATTCCCTAGAAACTCTTTTTCTGTTATCAAGAGGCTTGCTGAACTAGAAACCTTCATTCTTTACTGTCTAGAGCTTAAAACACCCTTCACAGAGACTCGGTCAACTAAAAAGTGAACTAAACATCATACCTATACAAGATCATAAAAATTACAAATTTAAAAGACTTGCTAAAGTGAATAAAAGAAGTATTTGAAACTGTAAGAATAGACATAAAGTGACAAAATAAACTAACTCCTATATGGCATTTATTATTTATTAAAACAATGTCTCTTATAGGACCCAAGATTTCTGATACTATGGTATGACAACACAAATATTTACAGTTTAACTTGATTAAATTTTCCCTGTTATATTAAATTCCCAGTTGACTAAGAAATGAGATAACGTGGTAACTTACAGACTATATAAAAATAAGGTTGCCATTTTTCAAAACCTAGAATAAAATAAAATGCATTTAGCACTAAATAACTAATAGTAACTGAAATGATTTCATTTAGTTTCTCTTTGATCATTTCCACTGATTGTATCTGCTTGCAGTTGATAAGTTTCCACACTTACATCTAACAAGATCCTCATAGTAACCTTGTGAGGTGACCCGAATGTTATTATCAAATGTGGAAACTGAGGCCCAGGGAAGGCAGATGACTCGCTCATGTTCCTAAATGTCAGAGCTAAAATTATAACCAAGTCTTCTAAATTCATAGATTGTTCATCTGCTTTTCTATTAAGTTGCTGCTACTGTGACCCCCGCTCAACCCAAACTCAGTTGATAATTGGAAGTACTTTACAGACAAAGAGAATTGACTTCAATATGTATTTCTGAACTGGAACTCCCATCTACTTGGAGTGGCTTTCACTTGGGGAGATTATAAAGCTAAATTCTACATTTCCCAAACTTCTTTGCAGCTATCATTTTTTATGCAAACACAATTCAGCCAATTAGAAGTGCTCAGGACAAATTTCAGAAAGCCATAGGTGGGCAAATGTTAAAGTGTGGCAGCTCTTGGCCCCTGTTGGTGACACGTGAGATCCGGAAAACAGGAAGCTTTCCTGAAGCAGTATCTGGTGCCCAACTGCAGGAAGGCAGTGGAAACTTACTGCTTCTACTGGAGTCACAGTGGCAGCTTTTGAAGGGGTGGTTCCCCTAGGGAACCAGTGCTTTCTGCCTTGGTGAGTACCCAGAGAAATGCAGCCTATAATCTGCTCCATCAGCCCTTCTAAAGTTTTTGGAAGTACTTAAATCGCTGAATAAAAACTCTCTCTGTTTAAAATAACTCCAAGAAGTTTCTGCCTTTATCATGGAATCCTGACTGATACGCGCAGTTTTTGCCACTTTGTAATAAGTATGAAAGGTTTAGAGGGAGGGGCACGTGGGTGGCTCAGTGGGTTAAAGCCTCTGCCTTCAACTCAGGTCATGATCTCAGGGTCCTGAGATTGAGCTCCACATCGGGCTCTCTGCTCAGCAGGAAGCCTGCTTCCCCCGCCTCTCTCTGCCTGCCTCTCTGCCTGCTTGTGATCTCTCTCTGTCAAATAAATAAATAAACAAAACCTTAAAAAAGAAAAAAAAAGAGGAAGATTTAAAGGATTCATTCAAGATGTCAGTGGTTTAAATTCTTGGAAAACAGAGGAAGAATTTGCTAAAGCACTGCTCAATATTTTTTCAAGTAAACTCATTGATATATGGCAAACACCTATTTGCTTAGTTGGATACTCCCATGTAATAATGTAATATGTATGACTGTTTAATTTTATGTATTGGACAGCTGGTGGTAATGTACAGAGAAAACAAATATGAAGCATTTTTATTTAAATAATAAATACCACAGGTATTTAGAATAGGCCAACATGTGGTGAAACCATATAATATAGGTAATATAAAGAAGGAAGAGAAATTCTATCAAAGGAACATTGCTCCAATGGATTAATTTGGATGACCACAAGTGCCTCTGTACCAACACGCATTGCAATATTCCTTCATAATGATAACCACATAGTAACAAATGGGCAAAAAATCTGTAGGCATCACATGCAAAGGTAGAAAGGCCCACAGACTGAGCATGAGCAGCATTTTGGCGTTGCATTTTGTGGTCAGTCACTGTAGACACTTTTTAGAAGACTTGATAGATAAACCATAGGGAGGCAGAAATAAAAAGGAGAAAAATGGGCTGACGGCCATATAGGAGATCTCCATATCGCCCACAGATGGTTGGACAGAAACCTGAAGAGTAGATGGAGGTCTTGATACATGGATGATGAAGAGCCAGACAAATGGTATTTTTCCTATTATTATGTCCTTATGTTTGCATTTCAGGAGATACTGCTTGTGAAATCAACCCACATTTACGATAGTTTTATACACCCAGCACATAGCAACATTCCTGGTACATTGTTGGTATTTAATAAACATTTTTAAAGAAAGTGATAAGTAAAAGAAAAAAAAAGGAAAGTGACAAGTAAAAAGAAGTTACTAAATTAATCATAGATATTTAATAAATGAATATGAAAGGAAAATAAATAAAATGACTGCATATATGAACATACTTCGTTTTCTTCAGTAAAAGTATAATGCATTAAACAGTATCCTGTTGAACTTAAAGTATTATTTTGTACTCCTATGTACACAACTCCTAGGAAGCAGCACTAGTGCTGAAGAAAATAGATCTCATTATCTATTTTTCCTTTTAATAAGGACTTGGAATCATATTGTCAACTTTGAGAATGACCCTAGGATTATTGATTTTCCACTGTGTTTTGGGAACTGAAATTGTCTTCTGTTTTCATAAGTGATAAAAGCAATGACGGTGTGACCCTGGAAATTGGCTGGGTCAATCCTGACACTTTTTGGACTGAAGCCTAGTAAATGGTGACAAATCTCTGGAGAGCCCTGTGTTACAAATGGATTTTTCTTTTGAGAAAGAAATAGCATAGCAGTGGTGTTGCTTCTTTAGTGTGAACTTTCTGATACTAAGTAGAGCTATTTTGAGCAATTGAGACTCATCCTTTTAATATTCTTGATCCTGCTGAAGGTCTACTTTGTTGCCTAAATGGAACTAACAGAAAAATTAAAGTCTTCATTCACAGTGTATGAAATGTAGTTGATTAGGCATTTGTATTGTTTTTGTAATTTGTAATTTGTAATTTACAAATTTGTAAATTAATTTACAATTAATTTGTAACTTATTTACATATTGTAATATGTAAATTTGTAACATATTGTAAACATATTGTAAACAAATTTACAAATTTGTTGTTACAAATTTGTAAATTAAAATTACAAATTACAAAAATTACAAAAATATAGTGTAATATTATATAGTGTATATTATATAGTGTAATATTAATTACACTATATAATTTGTAATTTTTGTAATTTGTAATTTTTGTAGTTAGAATTCTTACATTATTGACAACCAAAATGTTCAATACATTTCGGTTCATTAATTTTCTTTATGCAATACCTATTTATTACTTACCTGATGTATTAGAAACCATTCTAGGCGCTGAAAATATATCAGTCAACACAACAGACAAAGATCTTAGTCATCAGAAAGCATATATTTTAATGAGATGAGACCAAGATTACACAAAGTAGGTAATTTACACAATATATTAGAAGATGCTATGAGCTACAGAGAGAAATAAAGCAGAGAAAAGAGGAGGTTCGAAGGGGTGTAGGAAACAGATTTTTGCAATAGTAAACAGATTATTCAGGAGGGCTTCCTAGAGAAGGCGATATTTTGAATCAAGATCTGAAGTCGTGAGGAATTAAACCATGCAGATAACTTGGGGAAGAGGTGACAGTACATACATTGCTCTGAGTTAAAAGCTCCTCAGGTATTTTTTAGGAAGAATAAGAATTCAATTGTTTTTTGGAGAGGAATTAGCAAAGGGAGAGAGTCACAAGAGGTGATGTCAAGAGTCAGGGTTGTTGCAAATAACCTTACAAGTTATCTATTGAACAACTCGTGGGGGCTTGATCATGCTTTCATGGAAGCTATATAATGCAGCATCACTGCAGAGAAGGAATAGGTGTGGATCATTTAGGTCCTGGATATATAGAGGAGCCACAGGATTGGATGTTTGATTTAATAGAAGACATGAGAGAAATGTCCAACTTGCAGGATAGGTTTTCTATCAAGTGAGACTGGGAAGTTAAAAAAATTAAACAGGTTTTGGGGAGAAAGGTAGGACATATGTTTGACTTTAGACATCCAACTGGGTATGTTAGGTAGGAAGTCAAATAAGCAAGTTTAGGATTCAGAGGAGAGAGTTCAGCTGGAGATCTAAATTTGGTGAGTTAGTAATACATAAATTTTATTTAGAGTCAAAAGACTCACTAGGATCATCAACAGAACAAATGCAAAAATGGAGATATCTAAGGATAGATCTTTGGGGTATTTAATATTACAAAGTCAGAGAGAAGAGAAGAAATCTAGGATATATACTGAGAAAGAGTATCTCAGGTGAGATCAGAGGAATACCAGGAATCCACAACAAAATGAGAGCCAACTGAAGAAAGTGTTTGATAAAGGAGTTTGAATGTCAAGTGCTGCTAATTGATGAAATAAAGTGAGAAGCTAAGAATTGCGCGTTGGTTTTACTATTGGATGTGTCCTGGTGAACTGGATGAGTTCGGACAGACAGGGGAAGGGAGAGCACATAAAAATGGATTTAAGAGAGAATGGGAGGGCCTGTAATGGAGGCAGCGAGTATTGACAACTATTTCAAAAAGTTTTGCTAAAATGGAGAGTTTAGAAATAGTGGTGTAGCTGGAGGGAGCAGCAAATCTAAGCACAGGATTACCTAAAGATGGGAGTAATAGCAGTATGTTTGTACAGAGAGGGAAATGATTTAGGAGGGAGGGGACAATTTAGTATAATGCTCTTGAACAATTGGAATGGGGTGGGATTGGGTGCAAAGTGGAAAATTTTGCCTTTGTATTTCTAATTCTTTTATTCACCATTTCAAGGCAGAAGACAAGATTGTATGCTTCTCTTACAGGACCCCAGTCCACAATTTGGATATAAGTCATCATTAACACAGCTTATGTTAATAAGTGATACCAATATATTTCACAAGCTTTTAGTAAATAATTATGGCCACTTTTAGTAAATAATTTAGTAAATAATTGTGTGCTTCCTTTACAGGACCCCAGTCCACAATTTGGATATAAGTCATCATTAACACAGCTTATGTTAATAAGTGGTACCAATATATTTCACAAGCTTTTAGTAAATAATTATGGCCACTAAATAATTATTTAGTAAATATTTAGTAAATAATTAGTAACATAATTATTTACTAAATAATTATTTAGTGTAATATTTATTACACTATATAATATTTATTTATTTATAAAGTAAATATTTAGTAAATAAATATTTATTTATTTATTACACTATATAATATTAGCTGTAATTATTTAGTAAATAATTATTTAGTAAATAATTATGAGTAACTGTCTGTAAAAATTATTATAGTTATATATTTTTTCTGTGACTATGCTAAAAATCATACCTATTATTATATTTTCATTTTGTTATCATCATGTTGAAGGGGTAGTTGTAGGAATGGGAACATGTGGAAGTTCCTCCCCTATTTTTAAGATTTTACTTATTTATTTTGAGAGAGAGAGTGCAAGTGAGAGAAAGTGCATGAGCAGAGGGGAGGCACAGAGGAAGAAGGACAAGCAGACTCCCCACTGAACAGGAACCCTGATGCTGGGCTTGATCCCAGTACCCTGGGATCACGACCTGAGCCCAAGGCAGATGCTTCATCAACTGAGCCACCCAGGTGCCCCTGGAATTTCCCTTCTAATTTATTGATTTTTTTTTTTAAGTGAAATAAGATCATCAGCTGAGTATGAGGATTGGGGGAGATGTGGGGCAGTTTGCAGAGAGAAGGCAACAGTGCCCTAGTAGAATAGGACAATGAACAAAGTGAGGACTTGCAGTGTAACTCCTGGAAAGCTTTGAGGATCTGCTTGAGGTCTGTGGTCATGGTTTTATGGTGAGAAAAGTCAAACATTCAGTTTCAGGGATACAGTCATAGACTAGGGGGAGATTTGGACCCAAATAAGGTTGAGGCTTCGCAGTATGATGAACCAAGAAGTAAAAAGGAGTTCAGGGTGTAATCGAGGGAATGCTTATGCTGATTGGCTCTTGAAATAAGCAGAATTAGGAGGAAAGCAAGAGCTTGAGGAGAGGAAAGAGTGGCAGAGATGTGCTATGAGGACATCTCATGAAACGTCAGACTGCATTTCAGTATCCTTCTCCCTTCATTGTTGCCTCGGCTACATGGAAAGATTTAGTTCTAAATTTAATTTAGTAACAAGAGAAACAGTACCAGATATTAAGTATTTAGAGCTTCTCACAATGCCCTTACCCTGAAAGAAATGATAACATTAAAGATTCTTAGATGTGTTAAGAGTAGATGGAAACAAGATTAGTACTATCCACCCCATTATGACACATTTCTATAGTTACTGTAAGCAGACACATGCAAAAAGAAGGTACTCAAAATAATTTTGATCAATACAAATTACGCTATCTTCACAATATGTTTCATTTGTAATTTTATGTCAACTAAATAATATGACTAATTTATTTTACCCTATCTTCTATATATTAGCTACTTTTAAAAATTTATTCTTCTTATTATTTAATCTTCTGATTGCCTATGTTCATGGAATAAAACATTACTTTAGGTGGGATGGCTAGGGTGTGTTTGTGTGTGTGTGTGTTTGAAGTAGATATGTTGAATACGGCAACTTGCACTTTTTAAAGCTGGCTAGAACGCCCTTGATTTTCTGATTTTGAACACATTTCCAAAGCTTTTGGGTGCTTACACAATTATATAGCTGATGGGTTGGAATCAGTAATTTAAACACATTACTTTGCAGATATAGATTTGCATAAACTATTACTTTCTCTGAGCAATGGAATATATTTCTAATATTATTTTTGAGTAGAGCTGAGATTTCTCATAGGAGTAATTTTTTCCCCCTTAATGTCAACTTAATGCATTTATGGAAAAATGTGCTAAACATTTGGTATAGGCATGTACCATCCATCAGGCTGTCAATTCCCTCCCCTCCCCTCAAAATATAGTCTTATTGCATTTTAAAATCCTTTGTGACATCCTGTGCCTTCTCTAAGAGTTAAAATATTCATATCTGTGATTGTTTCCAATATTAGGGAGCCTATACTACCATGTGAAATAGGTTAAATTTCATTAGACAAAAAGTAAGTTTATATTAATAAAGGGTACCAACATGTGAATAAAAAACCTTTAAATTATGATCACTTAAGTAACTGCCTATACAAATGATTACATTATTATACTTTTCTGTAGAAATGTTGACATGTTTCAGATTAAAATCATACCAAAATATTATATTTCCATTTTATTATCATCATGTTAAAGGGGTATCATATTTGGAAGTCAAAGCATTGATACAGCTCTCATCTCCAAACAATCTGACTTCAAGCACTCTAATTCTCCTGTATTATCAATCCATTTTACCGCTCTCCACTGTCAACATGCTTGGAAACAATTTCTCATATTCCCATATTGCTCAAGTGACTGCAGATATGACTGCAGGGGACTGAAGTGTCAACTATAGAGAGGTAATCATAGAATGGTGAAAATGCTCAGCCACTCTAGATAAAGTATGAAAGAAACTATCAAGCTGAAAGGATTTTTCAAATTGAAGTAGGCAAAAAGAAAAAAAAAAGAAAAGGACAAATTTGTGGTAGCACCTTTGACGGATTACCTAATTTGAATAGAGTTTACTCAATACAGTGGGACTTAAGTAAAAAAAAAAAAAATTCTTGAAAATCTTGGCTCTTGGTTATTTTAGTCATTTAATAATTAAAAACAAGTTTGGTCAGTGAAGCAGTTAAATTAAAATCTGTCAGTGAAAGTTAATTATGCTATTATTGACCATTCTAAAAATCTACTCACAAAACTACTGTCTTGGTTGATAAATAGGCATAAAATCTGCTCCCAACGCTTCTTAAAAAGCTTCGGGCTGTTACGTGCAGGGTATTCTACATAAATATTCCTTTTGAGGGTCTACAAATTTTAAACAGTGGGGCAATTTGAATGTAGGCGAATATCGAAACAGCTGAAGAGGAAAGATGCAATGTAAAAGCATTGTGTAGGGAATGGGTTCAAACCCTGTACCAGAAAGACAAAAGTGAAAACAAAAAACAGTGGCTTCACAAACAGAAGAGCTTCCTTAAGTCAAGGGCACTTGGGAGATAAGCAATTGGTTCAGAGGTTCAAGGAAGCCAGACGTGTGGTATCTTATTTTCTCAACCTTTCCTTCATAGTTTTAAGATGCTGCCTTAATTCAAACCAATAGGACAAAATACAAGGCAAGACAAAGGCGCAAAGGCTAGACGGGCAAGCATCGGCTGTATTTAACCTGCTTTCCTGGAACCTCATACCCCAACTTATCCTTATATCTATGGCCAGAAATATGTTAGTAGTCTCCTATTTGAAATAAAAGGTGAAAAGTCGGTCCTTTAGCCAGATACTTGGCTCCACAAGCAAACTTTGGGTTCATTCTGAAAGGAAGAATGTAAAAAATGGATACTAAGTACCCATTTAGGAGTGACAACCAAGGACTAAAGACATCTATTCCCTGAAACGAGAATGAAGAAATGAGAATTCCCATGCCCTCTTGCTAAGCGCTTCACTTCCTAATCTTATGTACAAAAGACACACAAAAATAATGATCTAGAAGCTTATAGAAGAGCAACAAATTAGACTACGTTAATTAGGAACATTGGGAGATGATAGAAGAATGTGGAGAATTACCATTTTAAATGGTAGGCAGGGTTCTACGCAAAGGTGATCATATGGTTGGATTTGGATTTAGGTCGCTGAGGCCTTGCGGCCTGGAGTATAAATTTCCTTCATATTCTGGCCCCACATGAGCTACTCAGGCTCATCTCCTAATTCCCAACTCAAAGCTTTCTCTGACACCAAATCAATTTCTTCTTCCTTTTCCCAACATTTTATGCTCCTTTTGGAGATTCATAAAGGTAAGAATTATCAGAAATGTATTTTGCATTCTACAAATCTCTTATGTCTAAGGACACAGATAACAGATAATCACCGATGGGTGGATTATGTTAATTACAAATACATGGAATGCTGTTCAGCATTTTAATTGCAATTCGATATACTTTCCTCTGGATCATTACATGTGTGGGTCACAGTTTGACAAACTTTTACTCTGAAGAGCTATATAATAAATATTTTAGAACTTGTCAGCAACATAATTCCTCCGTTATACATTTTTCTTTGTTTGTTTGTTTTTTACAATCCTTTAAAAATGTAAAAAAATTCCTTAGTGCACCAACCATATAAAAACAAACTGCAGGCCAAATCCCACTGGCGGTACTTTCCAGACCCACTGATAGGTCACTGCTGAAGCAATATATATTTTACTAGAAGAGTGGAACACATTATTCGGGCATTATCTTGTGCTCTTTGCACATTGTCTCTTTGTCCAGGTGCTCTTCTCCTATCTTCTGCCTCAAAAACAGTTACTCAGTTTTTACTCGTGTTATCTCAATGGTTTGTCCTCTTTTTAAAAATTTTTTACTTCCCCTTATAACTAACTAGTGTCTCCTTTGTGGCTCTACAAGGCTCTGCACATTTGTCTCAAAAACCATAAAACACTGTCTTATTACACTTAAGTAAAAGCCCTGAGAATAAACAGCATCTCATTCATTTCTACATTCCTGATATCAAGTAAATGCATAGCACATAATACGTATTCATAAATTATCTATTGAGGAAAAGGAAGAAGGAAGGAAAAAAGAAAAAAGAGAGGAGGGAAGAACTAGTATTTTTGTGTTCCTTGCCAAAAAAAAAAAAAAAAGAGGTAAGAAAGGTAGAAGCAAATGAGTGAAGGAGAGTTACTTTTTCACACTAGAAGAAGTATCTGAACATTTTTAACACAATTGGAAAACATTAATTTCAGAGTCAAGAGTTCACATGTATATGAATCAACCCTTTCTAAGTTTTTCACTTATTTCTTTAAAAATACAACTTTCGGGATGCCTGGGTGGCTCAGTTGGTTAAGCATCTGCCTTTCGCTCATTCATGATCCTGGGGTCCTGGGGTCAAGCCCCACATCTGGCTCCATCCTCAACAGGAAGCCTGCTTCTTCTTTTCCCTTTGCTATTCCCCTTGCTTGTGTGCTTTCTCTCTCTGACAAATAAATAAACTCTAAAAAAAGTAGTTAAAAAATACAACTTTTATCATCCATGTTCTTTTTTCTTAGAATGTTTGGTAAGATACTAGTCTCCTTTAATTATTAAAAATTAGGGGATTGCCTGGGTGGCTCAGTTGGTTAAGCGGCTGGCTTCGGCTCAAGTCCTGGGATTGAGTCCCACATCGGGCTCCTTGTTTGGCAGGGAGGCTGCTTCTCCCTCTGTCTCTGCCTGCTTGTGCTCTCTCTCTTTCTGACAAATAAATAAATAAAATCTTTAAAAAAATTAAGGATCATATTCAATATTGAATTATGGAAAGATGGAGAAATAAATGAGAATATCTTGTATCTGTCCCCAACTTGCATATTACATAACCTTGAAAAACTCATTTGGTGGTCACCACCAATCTCTTATTTCAAAAGGAATGATCATGCATTTCTTCAAGAAACATGGTGAAAATGATGGTAGCCATGATGACGATGATGATGATGACAAATATTTTTTGAAACACTTATGTGCCAAACACTTTGCTAATCATTATACATATACAAACGTGTACCTACATCATCTAATCCTCATAAAAACTTATGAGGTATGAACTACTATCATCCCCATTTTACATATTTGAAAATAAAAAGCACACGAATTTTAAGTTGCTTGCTAAGGTTGCCCATTTAGTAATTGGCAAAGATGGAATTTGAATTAAGATAGGTCTGAAGCCCAATGCCTGGGCTTAACTAATACATTGAACAATTAGGCAGTGGCCTACACAGGGTAAACTCATGTCACAAAAGATTTGTGTGTGTAAAAATAGCTAGGGTTTTGTTTTCTTCAGAGCAACATAATTTTGTCTTTTGTATTTTATGCACAGTTTACTCTTCCGTATATTATAAATAAAACAATATTTAGAGGAAATATTTATTTGCCTTAAAGCAAGTAAATTAAATATTAACAACTACATTAAGCAGTTATCAGTTTATCTCATAAGGGGGAATCCTCTGCTTCAATTATTTTATGTATCAGCACTTAAAAAGAATTAGATCCTCTAGTTAATCTTAAAAGATTATTTAAATGCATAAAAACCATAAAGCAGAAGGAATGACTTTCAAGGCTTTACATTTACCAAAAATAATGATAACAAGGCGTTCAGAAGAGATAGATGCAAGCCTTGCTAGAATTACACTTAAACCATTTTGAATGATATAAATAGTTCATTTCCTTCAGTTATTGCTGCTCAATATTAAAGTTAATTTTGTAGGTGGCATTTATTCCTTTGAGGTTAAACATGTTCAGAAATAAAATAGCTCCTTGACAGAAAAAAGATGTTGCAACTAAAATAAGCATTTGAGGAATGGGTGGGTCTGATGTTGCCCTCTGCTAGGAAAATCAAATAGATAAATATGTATTATAGAGATTTTCTGTCTAAGGGATATTCTCTCATCTAGCTGCCAATACTAGACCAGCAAGTCAAAGACTTAGCATGATATAACACATGACAACAGAAGCCATTTTTCCACTCTAAATCCATTGCTAAGCAGTATGAATAATAATAGCTAATGAAATACCAATTCTAATTTTCAGGCAAAAAGTTCATGCTATTCTTCATGTTGTAGGTTTGGTGAAAGTAGGAGTTGATGAAAACCTTAGAGATTGCTTGAATAAGCTAGCTAAAAACTTTATTAAACAATATCATTCTACTTGTAAAAAGGGTAAAAAATCTCTTGGAAGTGGGTAGCTGAAAGAAAAATAAAAAATATTTTCACTAATTACATAATATGCTGATCATTATACCATTTACACACTTCAATTTTCCATATCAATCTTTAAAGTTTTTATATAATAACATCAACTTCTCTCAACACAGAAAGTCTGTGTTCTTCAACAATTTTTCACTTTGCAAAAGTCATTTACATATTACCTTAATTACCTGGACTATGGTTTAAAAAAGGACACTAGAAAAACAGGACTCATAAGTTGGTTCATTTTACCTCTGGTGACACTGGGTTCTCCCAGAGATCATTAGCTTTTGCTTGGGGTGGTATAGGGTACAATTGACAGAATGCTGGATTAGGAACCACAAAACAGAGTATGGGTTCTCAGTGTGACCACTTACACAGGAGCTCAGTTTTCTCATTTGCGAAATTGAATGCTTTAACTACCACTTTGGAAACAAGCGTAAAAAGTTTGCTATATCTGATTTCCAAGCTCAGAGCAACTAAGAATTATAGAATTTTAGAGATATCACGGGCCTCAGTGGTTATCAAGTTTGGCCACTTTGTTTTAATAAAATGGGAATCTGGCTGCTATACTCAGATAACATAATGGCTAGAAGAGAAAATTCTCAATCTTATAAACCATAAATGGGAAAACTTGAAAAAGTAGATGCAACAATTCAAAAATTTAAGAACACAGTTTAGAAGGAAATAGTCCACATATCTCAGAAGACTCTGAGAACACAGTAAAATCATTTGTATAAACACTGAAATTCTTCAGTCCTTGTGAAAAGTGAGACATGATGGTTAGTATGCATTTATCAACTTGAAAGCAGTAAGTTATGTATTTTAGGAAGTTACTCTCTGAAATGGTTAAAACAATAAATCACCCAGATTCTAAAGCTTATCAGTGGAGAACTGGGTGCCTCAGTCATTAAGCAGCTGCCTTCGGCTCAGGTCATGATACCAGGGTCCTAGGATCAAGGCCCACATTGAGCTGCCTGCTCAGCAGGAAGCCTGCTTTTCCCTCTCCCACTCCCCCTGCTTGTGTTCCCATTTTCACTGTGTGTGTGTCTCTCTCTCTCTCTCTCTCTCTCTCAAATAAATAAATAAATAAAATCTAAAAAAAATTAAAAAATAAGCTTTTCAGTGACAATAGATAAATCACACATTGTAATACACATATTCCATCTTGATATAGCATATATTAAAGGTTGAATCTATAGGTATGTAATTTTGAGTATCCTGGATAAAGCACACAAGTATTAATAAGAAAGTATAAAGAATTATGATGGACAAAATATTGTCATGGTAAAGGAACATCGTGATAAATAAATGATATTTTTGAATAATATGTGAGAAATATATGTATATTTAACATAAAGAGAAAAATAATTAACAGTTATAATGATGAAGAGATACCTCAACTGACCATGTTGTGTATATACAGAAATACTTTTAAACCGTTATAAAATGCCATCTTTAAATAAATCCTCTGTATTCAGTAACAAAATCGTTTAAATGATCATATAAGAGAGTTCAAAGTTTTCTGACTGCTACTCTATAATTTTCTGACTATGATTTTATTATTTTCTTCCTTCCTAAGACCATTTTACTCATCAGAGGTTTCCAATAAGTATTATTATATATATTCAAGATCATATGAATATTCCATTTACTAAACATTTAGAGAATTTTCACTGCTCTGTCTTCCAAGGAAATGCCATTAATATTTGATTTCATTATTTAACACTTTTTCAAACTTAAAACTACTTCTAGACTACTCTGCTTTAGGATTTAAAGTACTGATACAAAAAAACCAGACACAGCAGATTTAACAAACAAATTATTTCAAAACCACAGTGGGTTTTAATTTGAAAACCCAGTCTAGAAATCCTAGCACATCAGGGGAAGTTACTGGAGACTTTCAAGTAACAGCCATTAAACGATCAGATGGGAACATGGAGCACGGAGCACGGGAAACAAGAGGTCAGACACAAAGACCTTAAGGGTCAGATGCGAAGGCCTTAAGGGCTAGTTTGGAGGGCTCGACACAAAATGTGACAAGATCTGAATTAGAAGTTAACAGGGTCACTATAGCTGCTTTGATGAGAATAGGTTCAACAGGTCCAAGAGTGGAACTGGACAGTACTGGGGCGCTATTGTAAATTAGTCAAGATATGATGGTAGAATTCTGACATCTGTAGAATTCTGACAACCATAACTTATAGAAATTGTTTAAAAAACAACCATTTAGAGGTACCTGGGTGGCCGAGTTGGTTAAGTGTCTGTCTTCAGCTCAGGTCATGATCTCAGGGTCCTGGGATGGAGCCCTGCGTTGACAGGCTGCTCAGTGGGAAGTCTACTTCTCCCTCTCCCTCGGCCCCTTCCCCCTACTCATGTTCTCTCTTTTTAGCTCAAACAACTCAATAAAATCTTTTTTAAAAAACCCAACCATTTAAAATCTCTGGAAAATGAACTAAAGATGTACAGCATATGAAGAAACATTATTCAAGAAAATCTACGAATATTAGAGGATTGGAAAGAACAGTGAAAATATATGCCAATTGAACCATGTAGCCACACCTTTCCTCACTTGCCTCAGTTTAGAATGACAAAATTCCTACCCCAGGACAGTGCAGCCAGGAACACAGCAGTTTCTTTCTCCTTGGATTCAGTCTAAAGCTGTGATCCTTCCTGGGAGTGACAGGCCTTGAGAATTTCTCATTCCCCTAGCTCTGTGCACAGAAGTTCTACTTCAGGCAAGAGCAGCAGAGAGATCTACAGCTCTCTTCCTCAGTTGTATCTCACATGCCAGAGACCAACAATACTGAAATCATGATTTGTCCTTGTTCCAGCTCAATTGTAGGGTGGTGGTTCTAAGCCAGGAGAGCCCAACTGAGGAGACCAGAGACTACCAACCCAATCTACCACACTGCATGTAAATCTGGGTGTCACTCTGAAAGAAAGAGGTCATCCTCCCCACTTTGGCTCCAGAGCAGTGGGTGCAAAGATTTTGCCCAGGGGGAGATCTAGGTCATAGAAAAAGAGCTCCTAAATTCTCTCCAAGGGAAGTGACTTTGTTTGGGACAGAGTATGGAAAAGTTCAAGTCTAAGGTCACCCTTGAAAACAATGGAGATTTTGATGAGAAGCAATTTAGAGGAGGTTGTTGTTATTTTAATTAAAATTCACAACGAGCTAATGATAGACCAAGCAAGAAGTTTATTAGAGAGAATCAAGGAATGGGACAGCTAAGAATATTCTTGTGGTTGGAAAAATCTCACAGACCTCCCTCAAAGACTACTTTCTGTAAAAAGGAATGCACTGTATTGAATCAGACTATGGCAAAGTCTACACCTTAAGGTGTTGAAAAACCATAGAGCATGCTGCTAGTAATTAATGGGAGTTTCAAACTGGTAAAATCGGGAATAAAAAAAGACAACACTACTAACTTTATAAAAATCAAAAGAGCCATAAGGGATATTTTGAACACTCTATGCCAAAAAATTAGCCAACTTAGGTGAAATGGATGAATACATAAAAAAACACATAAAGTACTAAAACTGATTCAAGTGAAAAGAAGAAATCCAAATAGACTTATAACAAGTAAAAGATTGATTTAATAATTTAAAAGCTTTCCACACAGAAGAGCCAGGCCAGGCAATTTCACTGATGAGTTCTACCAAACATGTGAAGAATTAATACCAATCATAGATTCTTTCAAAACACAGAAGAGGAGAGAGCATTTGTCAACTAATTCTGTGAGGCTGTTATTAGCTTACCACCAAAACCAGAAAAAGATATTATAATAAAAGAAAACCACAAACCAATATCTCTATGAATGCACATGCAAAATCTCCAGCAAAGTACTAACAATTAAATTCGGCAACATATAAAAAACATTATACACCAGGACTAACTAAGATTTATCATAGGAATGTAAGGTTAGTTTTACAACTAAAAACCAATTATTATAATATATCATGTCAACAAAATAAAGAGAAAAACATAACGAACTGAATAGATCTCCCTCAAAATGTATGAAGATGCCAACGTTCTTTAATAATAAAAATACCCAACTGAGTTGGAATAGACCTTGGAACTTCAACTTGATAATGAGTATCTATGAAAAGCCTCTAACTAGCATCATGCTAAATGGTGAAAGACTGGTTGCTTCCCTCCTAAGTTCAGGAATAAGACAAGGATTTTTGTGTTGTCATTTTTATTCAACATTATAGGGGAGGTTCTCACCAGGGAAATTGGATAGCAAAATGATATAAAATATATCCAGATTAAAAAAGAAGTGAAACTATATCTATTTACAAATGATAGATCTTATATATAAGCAATCCCAAAGAATCCACTAAAACAACTCCAGAACAGTAACTGAATTCAGCAAATTTGAAAGTTACAAGCTCTATAATCAAAAAGCAATTGGACTTCTCTATATAAAAATAAACAATGTGAAAATGAAATTAAGTAACAATTCCATTCACAATAGCATAAAAAAGAATACAATATGTAGGAATGTATTTAATAAAAATGTGGAACACAGATTCTGAAAATTAGAAAATATTGTTGAAAAAAACTAAAGAAGACTTAAATAAATGGAAAAACAGCTCCTGTACATAGATCAGAAGACTAAATACTGTTAAGATGGGAGCATTTCCCAAATTTATCTCTGGATTCAATGCTATCCTGTCAAAATCCCAGCTAGCCATTGTGCAGAAATTGATAAGCTGATTCTAATATTCATATGAAATTGCAAAAGACCCAGAATAAACAAAAAACAATTTTGAAAGAGAAAAAGTTGGAGGACTCACAATTCCCAATATAAAAACTTATTGTGAATATATAGTAATCAAGATGATGAGATCTAGCACAAGGGCATGCACAGAGACAAATAATAGAACTTAGAATCTAGAAATACTTCTTTACATTTAAAGTCAATTTAATTTGACAGAAGTACCAAGACAATTTGGTGGAGGAAAGAATTGTCTTTTCAACAAATAATGCAGGTACAACTGGGTATCCACCTGTGAAAGAATGAAATTGTACTTCACAAAAGAATTAACTAAATGCATCACAGAACTACACATAAAAGTTCATATTCTATTACTCATTGAAGCAAATAGGAGTACACTTTTATGACCTTGGTTAGGCAAAACCTTTTTACCGTTGACACAAAAATTACACGAGAACAAAAAAAAAAAGATAAATTAGACTTTATAAAAGTTAAAAACTTTTGAGTTTTAAAAGACACAATTCAGAAAATAAAGAGACAGTACAATTTTCTTCATAGGAAGAAAATTTTTGCAAGTTGTGTCTGATAAAGTACTTGTATAGAGAATACACAAGATTTCTTGCAAGTAAATAACAAAAGGCCACTAACTCAACTAAAAAGTAGAAAAAGATCTGAATAGATATTTCTCCAATTAAGATATATGACAGCTGAGAGGCATATGAAAAAGAAATGTTTGACATCATTACCATTAGGGAAATGCAAATTGCAGCATAATTTGATACCACTTTGTACCCACTAAGATGGCTATAATAGAAAAGACAGTTATTAATAAGGATTAACAAGGATGTGAAGTAATTAGAATCCTCATGCATTGTTGGTGGGAATGTAAAGTGGTGCAGACAATTTGGAAACAGTCTGGCAGTTTTTCAAATTATTAAACATATAGAGATACTATATGACCCAACAAATCCACTCCTGGGTAAATATAAAGATAAATGACAACATATGTCCACACAAAAACTTGTAAATGAATGTTTGTAGCAGCATTATAAATAATAGCCTTTTAGAAGGTAGAAACATGTCTATCAACTGATGACTGGATAAATAAAATATAACATAAATATAGCAATGGACTATTACTTGGATATAAAAAGGAAAAAAGTACTGATAAAAGCCACAACATATATGAACCTCAAAACACTACGCTAAATGAAAAAGCTAGTCATAAAAGGCCACACACATATTTTATGTTTCCAAAAATAAAATATTCAAAATAAGCAAATCTATAGAGATGGTAAGTAAGTTAATTATTTCCTACAGTTGGAGGAGTTGGAGAAAGGGCAATGACTACTGATGGGCACAGACTTTTTTGGAGGCGATAAAAATGTTTTTAAATTCATTTTGGTGAAGTCTGCACAAATGTGTGAATATACTAAAAATCATTGAAGTTTATATGGATGGATTGTATGATTATGTTAATATCAATATGAATAAAGCTGATGAAAAAGATACAACCATAACTTAGACTAAGTAGTTAGTAGTAAAGGTGATGAGAATTCAACGACTCTAAGTATATTTTCAACTAAGTACAATGGATTGGATGAAAGAAAGAGAAGTGTTAGATAAATCAATGTTTTTGGCTCAGTGGGATGTAACTGGCATTAAGCTTCAGACTAAAGGTTTGGAGTTTAATGTTCTAGTTCATATGCAAATATTTTTCAAATTAATGAAAGAATAAATGTGACGTATCATACAGGAGTCCCTATGTCCCTTACTTCTAGTTAGATGAGAAGGCAAGTTTCCAAAATGACTTCCAATGGCTTCTGCCTATTGGTATTCACTACCTTGTTGAATTCTCCTCCCTTTGATGATGTACTCACCTAACGATCATCTTCTAATGAGTAGTGTGTGGTAAAAATGATGGGCTCTCATTTCTGAGATTAGGTTATAAAAGTTCAAGATCACTCGGGGCGCCTGGGTGGCTCAGTGGGTTAAAGCCTCTGCTTTCAGCCCAGGTCATGGTCTCAGGGTCCTGGGATCAAGCCCCGCATCGGGCTCTCTGCTCAGCCAGGAGCCTGCTTCCTCCTCTCTCTGCCTGCCTCTCTGCCTACTTGTGATCTCTCTCTGTCTGTCAAATAAATAAATAAAATCTTTAAAAAAAAAAAGTTCAAGATCGCTCAAAAACTCACAGAATTGCCAAAAATGTTTCAAATTTATCTATGCTTGGATGTTTTGCTTGTTTATATTTTATTTAAATGCTTCATGCTTATATAAGTATCTATTCTACTGAGTGCACAGACTGCCTTGTTCCTTATTGAACCTTCAAAGTACATTATTTGCTATCTAGTGAACTTTCATTAAATCTGTATTTGGTCACAATTTTTGTTTTATTAAATATTCTTACCTTCTCTACATTTTCTATCTTTGAAATACCCTAGTAAGTATAATTATCAGGGTTTTTGATATCTTGAGTTTGTTGTACAGCATAAGTCTATATACTGCATAATTTAATAAAGGCACGAGCATAGCAGCTATTGAAAGACAGCTCTCGGGGTGCCTCAGTGGCTCAGTGGGCTAAGCCTCTGCCTTTGGCTCAGGTCACGATCTCAGGGTCCTGGGATTGAGCCCCACATTGGGCTCTCTGCTCAGCAGGGAGCCTGCTTCCCCCCCCTCTCTGCCTGCTTCTCTGTCTACTTGTGATCTCTCTTCTCTCTGTCAAATAAATAAATAAAATCTTAAAAAAAAAAAAAAAAGAAAACCAGCTCTCTCAGTTTTATGTCTTTGGGCCATGAATTCCAATATTACATTCCTTTTATTTTCTATTTATTTTTATTATTTTTTAACGATTTTATTTATTTATTTTCAGATAGAGTGCACAAGCAGGGGAGCAGCAGGCAGAGGCAGAGGGACAAGCAGGCTCCCCACTGATCAGGGAGCCTGATGTGGGCCTTGATCCCAGGACCCTGGGATCCTGACCTGAGCGGAGGCAGATGCTTAACTGACTGAGCCACTCAGGTGTCCCAACACTCCTTTTATTTTTAATTAAAACCTCTACACAAGTGATATTTGAAATTTTTCTCTGGTTGCTCTTTGATGAGTTTGAGTTTTTATGAGAACAATTTAAATGTCAGCATCTTTCTTATCAGAAAAATCATCTAATTATGAAAAAAATTATACCAAGTTCATAAATATGTGTAGCATTTTAAAAGTAGAATTTAAAAACTTAAGCCTTGGGAATGCCTGGGTGGCTCAGTCTGTTAAGCTTCTACCTTAAGCTCAGGTCATGATCTCAGGGTCCTGGGTTGAGTCCTGCATTGGGCTCTCTGGTTAGCAGGGAGTCTGCTTCTCAGTCTTCTTTTTCCCTTCCCCCTTGCTCATGCGCTTTCTCTCAAATAAATAAATAAAATCTTTAAAAATAAATAAATACATAAACAAGTAAATAAAAATAAAAACTTATGCTTTTATTTCACAAATTCTTATTTACTCATACATAAGATGAATGACTATTTAACAAAATGTCAAGAAAAACACATAATTATTAAAAAGTTATCATTGAAGCAAGTTTGTTTTTTCCTTCAGGATATTTATGGTCTACTACTACTATTAGTGAACTGAAGGGTCTCATCCATTTGAAAATGTTAATGAGTCTGTACCCAAAACTTTAAAACAACAAATCAATATTTCTTAATTTCTTATTTTTTCCCCCCACAAATCTATTGGGGAATAAATATAAATAATCCTGGCTTATGCTACAGGCTCTCTTGCTTTCTTGGTTTCAAAAAGAGGTATGGGTTAGGTCAGGAATGATTTTTGGTAACATTTCCACCAAACACTTTAATGTTATCCAATGTCTCCCATTCTCTTGAGCTTTTGTTTGTCTGTTGTCATTTTTGAAGCATTGTTTCTAGTTAATGAGATGCTCGAGCAACAGAATGAAAGCAAAAATGTATGGTTTATTAAAAGAATGACTCAAAATATATTTTTTCCCCACCCTACTGCCATGGAAGCATAGTATCTTATAATTAACATATCTTGGTTGACTATACTTATCATTCAACTAACTATACTTATCATGGAAATCTATACAAGGATACAGACACTCACATGACATATATGTTCATGTAATAAGCACGCATACAGATATATATGCACACATAAACACATTCATACACTGTATACACATGTGTTCACGGATTAAGCATTACATACACATAACTTCCTATATATACACATATAGATTCATACCACATGCATTAATGTGCATGGATTTAGAAATAATAGTGCTTTGAAAATTATCAGAATTGATAATTGAATTGAGTAAAGTTGCAAATTACAGAATTACAATTACAAAATTAATATACAAGAAAATGTTGAATTTATTTGTACTAATAAGGAAGGAGCAGAAATAGAAATTGAGAGAACAATTCCATTTATAATTGCAACAAAAATATAAAATACCCAAGAATAAACCTAACAAAGGACATGTAACATCTGTACTATGAAAACTATAAAACTCTGACAAAAGAAATGGAAGACAACACAAATTGAAAGATGATCTATGCTCATGGTTTGGGAGGACCAATATTGTTAACATAGCCATCCTACCCAAAGCAATCTGTAGATCTAATGCAATGCCTATGAAAATACCAATGACATTTTTCATAGAACTAGAACAAATAATCCTAAATTTATATGGAACCACAAAAGATTACAACTAGCAAAAGCAATCCTGAAAAAGAAAAACAAAGGCGTCATATCCCAAATTTTAAAATATACTACAAAACTGTAGTGATCAAAACTGTATCATATTGGTTCAAAAATAAGACATAGATCAATAGAACAGATTTGGGAGCCCAGAAAAAAACCCACAATTATATGATCAACTAATCTACAACAAAGGGCGCAAGAAAATGCAATGAGAAAGATGATAGTCTCTTCAACAAATGTTGTGTTAGGAAAACTGGACAGCGATATGCAAAAGAATGAAACTGGACCACTTCCATATACCATATACGAAAATAAATTCAAAATGGATTAAGGGCTTAAATGTGAGACCTGAAACCATAAGACTCCTAGAAAAAAAATAGTTAATTTCTTTGACATCAGCCATGGAATCATTTTTTTTTTTTCCTTCTATATGTCTCCTCAGGCAAGGGAAACAAAAACAAAATTAAACCTTTGTGATTACACCAAAATAAAAGCTTCTGCACAGCAATGTCAATCAACAAAACAAAAAGGCAGCCTATTAAATGGAAGAAGATACTTGCAAATGATCTATCTGATAAGGGGTTAATATCCAAAATATATTAATAATTTATACAACTCAACACCAAATAAACAATCTGATTAAACAATGGGCAGAGTACCTGAATAGACAATTTTCCAAAAAAGACACAAATGGCCAGCAGACACATGAAAAGATGCTCAACATCATTAATCATCAGAGAAATACTAATCAAAACCATGATGAGATATCCCTTCACAACTGTAAGAATGGTTAGAATCAAAAAGACAAATAATATGGATTGGTGAGAATGTAGAGAAAAAGGAACCTTCATGCATCATTGGTGGGAATATAAATTAGTTGCAGCCACTGTGGCTGCTTTTGTGGCTTTCCTAAAAAAACTAAAAATAGAAATATCATATGATTTAGCAATTCTGCTACTGGATATTTACCCAAGGAAAATGAAAACACTAATACAAAAAATATATATGTACCCTAGATATGTACCCCTATGTTTACAGCAAGATTATTTACAATAGTCAAGATACAAAAGCAACCCAAGTGTCCACCCATAGATGAATGGATAAAGAAGATGTAGTATATATACACAATGGAGTATTACTCAGCCGTAGAAAAGAATGGGATCCTGCCCATTGCGATCCTGCCGTTTGCAACACAGGGATGGACTAGTGGGTAAAATACTAAGTTAAATAAGTCAGGAAGAGAATGACAAATACCATATAATGTCACTCATATGAAGGATTTAAGAAACAAAACAAATGAACAAAGTGAAAAAGAGAAAAACAAAATAAAACATAAAACCAGACTCTTAAATTCAACAAACTTATGGTTGCCAGAGGGAAAGTGGGCAGGAGGTTGGATGAAATAGATACAGGGAATTAAGAGTGATGAGCACTGAATAATGTATAGACTCGTTGAATCATTATATGGTATACCTGAACTAATACCTGAACACTGTGAACTATACTTCAATAAAAAATGATATTGACAAAAAAAAAAAGAGATGGCAATGCTTTACAGTAATAAAAGCTATAAATGATGTAAATTAAAGCTGTAAAAAAAGCTGTAAATAAATGATGAAACAGTAAAGAAACAGTGTTGCAGTGTATTTCTTTCTTAATTTTTAGACATATTACAACAGAAAACAAACTCTATCCCTACAGAATTTGGACAAACACTAAAAATAAAACCATTCTGATTCTTTAACTGCTTTTGAAACATCAATAAAAAACTATTAATATGCCATTTGAATAATTTTTGTTAAGTGTGAGAATAATTGTGCTTTTGACTGATAACCCCTCTGGCAATCAAGGTCGTATCAAAAGTATCAGGTTGGAATAAAAAAAAAAAGATTTAAACACTTTTGATTTTTTTTTCAGTTTAAATATGGTCATTTAGTTTAAAAATTTCTTTCTGTAATTGCTTCAGTTGCAACTAGATAGTATTTCAAGATGTTCATTGTAAAACTGTGGACCAATCTTGCCATAATCAAAGAATTTTAGAAGTGGAATTGATCAGTGGATTATCTGGTCTAGTGCTTTTAGTTGACAGATGAGCTGATATAAATTAATTATCTAAAAACTTTGCGATTGAGAGAATGAAAAAGGAAATCATTACTATTTCAGGGGAGGAAACCAAGGCATGAAGACATTAAATGAGATGCCAACTGTATTAGAACTTGTTACTTGCAGTCAGGACTAAAATATAGCCTGCCAATATCTCATGTAGTACTTACTTTCCACTGCCCTATCCCATCTTGATACTGTTGATGGTTTTGAAGTGTCATCTGGATGTGGAAAGATAATAATTTAACAGGAAGGATAAATATTCCCTGGCTCTCTGGACAACACACTTATTGTCATCTTATGTTTACAACTTAAGATGGGTTTTGAACGTCACTGCTTGTAGAGTCCTGAGAAGTTTTATTGAGGTGAACTCCAGAAGGAAAAGAACAATGTCATTTCAGTATGTATGTTTAACAGACTTCATTTTAGTTGTAGTATTTTGCCTATGCAACATATAATAAGATTATTTTTACAAAATGTATTTATAGGCTTCAGTCTAGCATCTAGCCACACTGACTAAACAAATATAATTGCTCTGAATGAACTCTAAATAGCTTTCAACATTTCATTACAAAGCAATTACATCTGAGTCTTTCACAGTGCTTTTGGCATGGCTTTTTTAAAAAAGAAATTATACAAACAGGTGAAATCAACCATTATGAAATATAACCCACATGCTTAAAAAGCAAGCCTTCACAGTAAAAGTGAGGTGGGGGAGGCGGTTAAGTCAAATGGTAAACAGCTTATTGTCAAGGTAACTGCAAAGAGAGAATTCAGCATGCTTACTCAATGTAATTCTATTTTTTTGAAAGGGGAATATTTACTTAATTTTACAGTGCTATGAAGTAGTACAAAATTTATTAGACATTCCTTGAATGTTAAGTGAAGATCAACTTCTTGTAAATCTGTATTTAAAAAAATGTTTGGCTTTTATAAAGTGAAACATAACTGTGTACTTGTTTGGATTTTGGAAGATCATAATTGGTTAACACCTATTGAGTGCTTATTGTATTGCAGGCACTGCTCTAAGCATGTATTCTCAAATACGCATCATATCCTCAAATATGTATCTCTGAGGTAGTTGTTACTATTATCCTCATTTCTACAGGTGGGGAGACTGAGACACAGGGTAAGTAATTTCTGTTCAAGATCAAGCAGTCGAGATTTAAACACAGGCATTCTGTTGCCTGTGCCCATGATCTCAATTGTTTTTTGTGCTACACACACGTATTTGTAAGGATACAATGCACAGATCTGACACAGGTCTGGGATTTAGAGATGGAAAGAATGGTGAGCGGTTAACATAATAACTAGGCATAACTTCATAAAATATCATAGTGTTCATTTGGCCTTAGATCTATGCCTCCTAATACATTGGGAGAGGGAAAGGAAAAGTGAATTGGGAGAAATTGGAGGGGGAGACGAAACATGAGAGACTGTGGACTCTGAGCAACAAACTGAGGGTTTTGGAGGGGAGGGGGTGGGGGGTTGGGCGAGCCTGGTGGTGGGTATTGAGGAGGGCACGTATTGCATGGAGCACTGGGTGTGGTGCATGAACAATGAATCTTGGAACACTGAAAAAAATAAAATTAAATTAAAAAAAAAAGAATTAGAAGAAAACTGCTTATTTTAAAATAGGTTTTAACTGAGGCCCAGGGTCTTTGGGTGATCCACAGACCCCTTTTGACTATCGCCACTGTGTGAAGATGTGAGAATGGGCTTCTGAGCATTTTCACAGGGAAAAAAAAGTTTTTCCTTAAATTGTTAGAGAGATGCATGATTTACCTAATATAGAGCAGGTTGGCCAACTTTTTCAGTAAAGGTAAATATTTTAGGCTTTGTGGGTCATATATGGTCTTTTTTGCAACTACTCAACTCTGCTAGAGTGCAAAAGCAGCTACATACAGACAACACATAAAGATAAGAATGTGTCAACACATAAAGAAAATACAATGTAATGAACATTGTATTTATGTTCATTACAATTTGAATTTTATATAACTTCTATGTCACAAAGTATCA
Organism: Procyon lotor; assembly: GCA_028646535.1. Taxonomy (NCBI): domain Eukaryota; kingdom Metazoa; phylum Chordata; class Mammalia; order Carnivora; family Procyonidae; genus Procyon; species Procyon lotor. Next base: position 80,608,761 of record CM053604.1, read on the forward strand.
GTGTGCCTTTGATTGTTAGTTGATAATTTAAAAATGTAAAAGACAATCAAACAAACAAACAAAAAACCGGAAGATCAAAAATGTCTTAGCTCAGGGACCAGAAAAAGCAAGTCTCAGGCGAGATTGGCCTACTAGCCATCTAATAGTTGCTTAGAAATGCAAATTCGAAAAAAAAAAAAATAAAAAATAAAAAAAAAAAAAGAAATGCAAATTCGCAGGTCTCTCTGGAAATCTATTGAATCAGAAACTTCAGAATTGGGCCCAGCAGTCTGTGTTTTAAAAAGTCTTTTAGGTGAAAAGGGAACATGCTGCAGTTTGAGAACCATTGGTTCTCAATCATTGCTCTAATGATTCAGTTCATGCATTCATTCATTTCTCCTTACAATAAATGCTTTTTTGAGATGCAATTATAAATTATCAGGAATACAATGGTGAAAGTACTGGATTTCCTCCTCATAGGTACAGGAATAATTCTTCCATAAAACAAAAGATTGTAATTTTCTGACAATGACCTACTTTTCGAAATACATTTTATAATAATACATCATGGCCCTATACATATAGACACACAGGCCTGAAACAAAATAACACAAAGCAATGTGTACCCTAATATGTGTGATGCACTTTCTGATATTGTCTGTCCTATCTCTGTTGCATTTAATCCAGTAAATTGATTTGACAATATCTCGATACATCACAACTCATAGTCTGAAAAATATTGCAATAAAATGTGCTCACCAGTGCAAATTCCTTGTTGAGAATCATCTGCTCCACCAAAGATGACTCATTATGGAAGAGGTGGGGTTGCATATGGCTCCACATATGAGGAAACCACCAGAACTCAGCTACAGACCTAAGCAAAAGGTCATCTCCTTCATCTTCCTCTTCAGTCCCTGCAAAACATAAATTTAAAAAGGGTTTAAATGAATATTTCATATGGGTTTGAAGATTATGTTTGTCAGATTTTTGTTATTCTTTTTCTTATTGATACATAACTCCTATTTTGCATTGTTTTAATAATCATAAAAAGAAATGACCATAGTCTAAGTTACATCGAAGGCAATGTGGCTGGGGGTTGGGATGAGTTGGAGTAGGTGTGATACCCCCCAAACAGATAGTTGTTTAGATTAGAATTTATATTTGTCACTGACACTGTTTAGGATTGCTAGCATATTATGAGAAATGCATAAACAGACTTCATTTGAAACAATTTATTTTTGTTTTAAAATTATTGGCTGATAATTCTTTTCCTGATTGCATGCACAGGGGAAACCTGATCTGAGATTTTTTTTATTCTTTTTTTATTCTTTTATTCTTTTTTTATTCTTAAAAATATTCTTATATGAGTCCCCAGAGGGGGAGATGAATCATGAGAGACTGTGGACTCTGAGCAACAAACTGAGGGTTTTGGAGGGGAGGGGGGTGGGGGTTGGGTGAGCCTGGTGGTGGGTATTGAGGAGGGCATGTATTGCATGGAGCACTGGGTGTAATGCAAAATAATAAATCTTAAAAAAAAAATATTCTTATATGAGTCTAAAATTGAGTTTAAACTTAACTCATGAAGTTTGTTAATTTTTTTCTGATTAAAAAATAGTCATATGCTTATTGAATAAGGAAAAAAAGAAGCACAGACTAGTGATATATGAATCTCAAAAACAAAAACAAAGATCATCTTCAAGAGCTAACAAGTGGAAACATTTTGGTATTTTTATTTTAAATCTTTTTATGCTTATTTTTTCAAAGTTGAGCTCACATTGTATACTTTTTTCTCCTTACATTTTTAACATAAATATAATGAACATACACATTTCCTATTTTGATAAATATATATATATATATATTTGACAGAGAGAGATCACATGACAAGCAGAGAGAAAGAGGGAAGCAGGCTCCCTGCTGAGGAGAGAGCCCTGATGCCAGGCTGGATCCCGGGACCCTGAAATCATGACCTGAGCGGAAGGCAGAGGCTTTAACCCACTGAGCCACCCAGGTGCCCCAGTATTTTTAAAGCTTAAACAATGAAGTTGTTAACAGAATAGAACTTAGACTTGAGAACATAAAACTAATATAAAGTTCTCGTCCTCTCTTAAGAAAATTTTTTAATAGTGTTCAAGGCATAGTAAAAACCATTTGTCATGTCAAGTGGAAAAAAAAAAGAAATAACACCTTACTTCCTAGGGAATTCTCTTTGTTGCAATACCAACAAATATTTTCACTATACAAATCATACAGTTTTTGCACAATTTTATGATATGCAGTCTAATTTTAAAATGTTCTGGATCAATAATGTAAGAATTCCTTCCTATTTGGTCTCTAGATACTTAACTAACAAAATGAAGTGAAATAAAAGATTCTGTCTCAGAATGTGACGTGTATTTCTTTGGTTTATTTTTCCATAGTATAGTATGTTTTATAGATGGCTGCTTAGTATAATACTAAGCAAATAAATATTAAAGGTATTTTTTAAAAGAATCTTCTCCAAATGCTTTATCTATGGGTTCCATAATAAAGATTTCACTGATCATGCAGTAAATAGTGCTGTGAAATGGTTAAAGTGTGTATTTGGTATCAATAAATACAGAAGTAGAGTTCTTACTTCTGCCATTTACTTGACTATGTGATCTTGGACGTCAACTTTAGATCTTGGTTTCCTGGTTTAAAATGGGGATATAAATATCTGTCTCATTGGGTCTTTGTGAAAGTCAATGAGATTGACTTATTAAAGCACTTGATACCATGACATGCAGATAGTAAGCACTTCATAAATATCGGGATCTCTTTCTTCTTAAAAATAATATCTTTGTGTTTATACTTATAGAGTTCTAAGTTTACATATTTTTACAAATTCTTGAAAACATTTCTTGCCTAAATTATTAATTTCTTAAAGTCAGAGATTGGATCCCTTTAATTTGCACTGTATTATGCCACTTCTCCAGAGCAGTGAATAGGTGAATAATTTAATTCAGTCCATATTAATATAATGTCAGTGAATTTCAGAGCTTTCATCTGTTTGCTGAAGTGCATGCCAACTTTTGTGTGTATTCATGTATATGCATTATTTCTGGGATAGAGTTCATAATGCATAGTTCTTAAAGGGTGTAAGGACCATCAAGTATAATTAGAGTTTTGGCACCGTACTACTTGTAGCAGTTGCTACTATACAAAAAGTAAAGAAACAGAAGTTTTGAATGTGATAAAGTCTTATGAATCAGTTGAGCAGAAAGAATCCTGAATTTTTGTTAACTTTAGCTAAAGTTGTTAGTATGACAGACGTGCAGTTCGTTGACTTTGTTAGTATAGAGAGTATCAAACATTGAAATCCAAATGGAGAAAAGTTTATCATTTTCTCACATGGATTTTAAGCATGCAGTTTTAGACCAAAGTGTTTTTTATGGCCATAATTTAGCCCACTGAAGTACAGATTAGAGGTACTTTATGTCACATGCAATGAATGAATTGATAGTTCTCCCACCCTTCTGTTGTGCTTTGAATACAGAATGTTTGAGAAACGCTTCCCTTCACTTTAAATTTCATTGATTGTTATTGAAAGTAGCAGGAAGCACAAAATGCATACTTGACCAGAAAGGAGGTCAATTACTCAAATTTAAAGGGAATTTGTAGAATACTGATACATGACTGATCGTGAAATATTAGTAATTTTTATACTAGAGACTGTGTTAATTTATAAGCACTCCTCACAAGGTTGAAAGTGATATTTAAAACCTTATTTATTTTTTCACTTCATATATTAATTTCCCATCTGCCATTCTCTTATTTTATATAGGTCTTATAATTCAAAGCCATGTGAAGCAGTTTGTGACATTGGAAATAACTTAATGAAAAATGCAATACCAAGTCATGCTGAGGGACCAAAGCAGAATTTCAAATGTTTTAAAATCCAACTAAATGAAAATATTAAATTTTTTAATCACTATAAACACATATTTTTCTTTTTTTTTTTTTTTAAAGATTTTAGTTATATGATAGAGAGAGAAAATCACAAGTAGGCAGAGAGGCAGGCAGAGAGAGAGGGGGAAGCAGGCTCCCTGCTGAGCAGAGAGCCCAATGTGGGGCTCAGGGCTCAATCTCTGGACCCTGAGATCATGACCTGAGCTGAAGGCAGAGGCTTTAACCCACTGAGCCACCCAGGAGCCCCAAAACACATATTTGTCTATACCTAATTTAATATGTGAGGATATAATTTGTAGTTCTACATCACCATAGTTAATGCAAGTTACAATTCATTAAAGGAATATGTGTTCATATTTAGCCTTTTTTTCCTAATCTGATCTAGTTTCAAATCTACATCATTATTAATTAAAAATATAGTATTTTTTGTTCTTACTTAACAGTTATTCCCTTTTACCTCTCTAAAGTCTCAATTAAAGTAAGTTTTTAAATTCAGAAGTAAAATATTGAAGAATTCACTTTTTTGTTGTCACTTGTGGAAGATCTTGTTATGAAATAATAGCATGCTTTGAAATAATAGCATACTTCTAAAAGTTCTTTAAGTCTGCCAATATAGGAATAGTTTTAGCAAGGTCTGGGCTATAGGTTAATTCTCATAAGGCAATGTTAAAATGCAATTTATGGGACTCCTGGGTGGCTCAGTCAGTTAAGCTGCTGCTTTCTGCTCAGGTCATGATCTCAGGGTTTTGGGATGGACCCCCACTCAGGGGTTAGGCTCCCTGCTCAGCAGAGAGCCTGCTTCTCCCTCTCCCCTGCCTGCCACTCTGCCTACTTATACTCTCTCTCTGTCAAATAAATAAATAAAAATCTTAAAAACAAACAAACAAAAAACACCTAAGACAAGCCTGCACAATGATCTTTATTTAAAAAAATGCAATTTATAAAATTCCAGTGTCTGCATTCTTGTTTTTGTACAAATGTCTGCTTCATATTTGCTGATTATATATGAAATATTATAAGTCCTAAATAGCAAGAAGATGTTTGTATTTTCTTTGTATATTGAACCTGGCATGGTTCCATATAGGTAGGTATGTACTAAACTAATTTTAAGTATTATAATAAATAAAAAGAACTGTGTGGTGAGGAAAATCGATTAAAAGTTATCTATGGTTACCTATTAGTTCTAAAACTGAAAAATTCAACAAAGCTGCAGAGTTCAAAATCAATACACAGAAATCTACTGTATTTCTATGCACTGATGACAAAAAAAACCCCGAAAGATAAATTAAGAAAAGAATCCCATTTATAATTGCACCAAAAATAATAAAATACCTAGATATAAACCTAACTAAGGAAGTGTAACACTAGTACTCTGAAGACTATAAGACATTGATGAAATAAATAGAAGATTAAGAAATTCTAAACAAATGGAAAGATATGCCATGCTGATGAATTTGAAGAACTAATGTTAAAATATCCAAACTATCCAAAGCAATCTACAGATTCAGTGCAATCTGTATCAAAATATCAATAGTATTTTTCACGGAACAAGAACAAATAATCTTAAAATTTGTATATGAAACCACAAAAGACCACAAACAGCCAAAACTATCTTGAAGAAGAACAAAACTTGGGGTACCACAATCCCAGATTTCGAACTCTACTACAAAGCTATAGTAATTAAAACAGTATAAAACTAGCACAAAAATAGCTACACAGATCAATGTAACAGAATAGAGAGCCCAGACAGAAATCTATACTTACGCAGTCAATTAATTTATATCAAAGGAAGGAAGAATATACTAGGGGGAGAAATAGTTTCTTCAATAAATGGTGTTAGAAAAATTGGACAGCTAAATGCAAAAGAATAAAACTGGACACCATACACAAAAATAAAGTATTAAAGTATTAGAGATCTAAATAGAAGACCTCAAACAATAAAACTCCTGAAAGAAAAGATCGGCAATAAACTCTTGGACATCAGCCTCAGCAATAATTTTCCAGATATGTATCCCTAGTCTAGAAAAACAAAAGCAAAAATAAATTATTGGGACTACATCACACTAAAAAGTTTTTGCATAGCAAAGGAAACCAACAACAAAACAAAAAAGGCAGCCTACTGAAGGGGAGAAGATTATTTGGAAATGATACATCTGATAAAGAATTCATACAACTCAACACCAAAAAAAAATCCACAAATAATCCAATTAAAATGGGCACTACTGAATAGACATTTTCACAAAGAAGACATACAGATGGCCAAAAGATATGTAAGAAGATACTTACATCACTAATCATCAGGAAAAAAATGTAAACCACAATGACATATCACCTAATACTAGTCAGAATGGCCAGTATCAAAAATAAAAAAATAAAAAAAAAGGAAGTGTTGGTGAGGATATGGAGTAAAGAGAACCTTTGTGCACTTTTGGCAGGAGTGTAAGCTGGTACAGCCACTAGAGAACACGGTTTGAAGATTCCTCAAAAAAAGAAAAATAGAACTACCATCCAATCTAATAATTCCACTCTTGAGTATTTACCCAAGGGGGGGAAAAACACTACTTGGGAAAAGATATATGAACTCCTATGTTTACTGCAGCCTTATTTACAAGAGCCAAGATAAGGAAGCAACCCAAGTGTCCATCCATAGATGAATGGAAAAAGAAGATGTGATATATATACACAATGGAATATTACTCAGCTATAAAAAAGAATGAAATCTTACCATTTGGGACAACATGGATAGGTATCATGCTAAATGAAATAAGTCAGAAAAGACAAATATCCTATGATTTCACTTATCTGTGAAATCTAAAAAACCAAAACAAACAATAATGTCAATAACAACACAAAGGAGAAACAAACTCATATATAGAGAGGATAAACTAGTGGATACTAAAGGGGAGGGGAAAGGGAGATGGGTGAAACAAGGTGAAGGGGATTAAGAGGTATAATCTCCCAGTTATAAAATAAGTAAATCACTGGGATGAAAAGTATAGAATAGGGAATATAATTAATAACATCGTAACAACTTTGAAGACAGATGGAAACTACACTTATCATGGTGAGCATATTATAATGCATAGGACCTTCTTTTTTTCTAATTTTTTAAAAATATTTTATTTATTTATTTGAGAGAGAGAGAGAGAGCACGAGTAAAGGAGAAGAGCAAAGGGAGAGGGACAAGAAGACTCCACGCTGAATGTGGAGCCCAACACAAGGTTCGATCCCACAACCCTGAGATCATGACCTGAGTGGAATCAAGAGTGGGACACTTAACCAATTGAGCCACCCAGGTGCCCCTGTATATGGTTTTCAAATCACTATGTTGCACATCTGAAACTAATATCATACATATGTCAATGATACTTCAATTAAAAATTTTAAAAAATTAACTTCAGAACATGTGTTCAGTACATTGCAATGCATGTAAAACCTTCCAGAAGGCACATGGAAAATATATCTCTAAGAATGTTACTTGTATTGATAAATAAGTAGAGTTTATCTTTTCATTGTATACTTATGTTTTTAGACATATGTTTCACTGAATAACTAGTAAAGCACATACATAATAGTTGCTTCTAAGAATGTTACTTCTATATGTAAGAGCAGTGTTATTTCAGTTAATGATTGTGTTCCCCACACTGCAGTGCAAATGCTCTTTAAACTCCCTTTAAAGGCAAATAAATAAATACATAAATACATGTATGTGTGTAACCTATAATTTCAAAATTAGAAAACAGAGTGATATGCATTATTCAGTTTACTTTTTTCATAAAATTCGATCTTATACAAAAATACTTTTTAAAATAGTAATAATAAACACATAGCACTTAGAACATGCTATGCATTATTCTAGATGAGGGAGATATGATTCTCATCTAGAGATTCAGAAACTAGAGGCACAGAAAGTTTAAGTAACCTATTTATGTACACAAACCTAGTAAATGTCAGTCTGGATTTGAGCAAAAGTAATCTGTTTCTAATACCTACTCTGAACCAGTAATTTATACAGAAAATCAAAAACAAAAAGCAAAGAAAGGTGAATGAATATAATACTTTTTAAAAAAAATTTGGTGTTCAGAAGTTAATAGTTTTATATAAAGAGCCTATATTTTTGTCAAATGAACTATCATAAAAACATTATTAATACAATTTGCAAATATCCATGAAGCAAGTGAGTCATATTCGATTTACTATTAATTACAAAGAGTGGCAATGACTGTCACTAGAAATTGTGTCCTACAAAAAATAAAATTTGTAACAGAAGAAATCTTAATGCTATAATGTGTTCATTCTCTGAGTTTTCATTGTGCAATTCCAATCGACCTGTACAGATTTTCAGACTAAAACATTTTATTTCAAACTCCACACTTTTGTTTTTTCCTTTAAATCAACAGTATGTGTTTCCTCTTTCGATTTGACACCTGTGAGTGGCTGACTGCTAAGGAAAGAAAGCTTAGGGATATGTCCTTTTTGGGTGAGATTGTTTTTAGCATGTTCAGGCCAGAGAAACTGAACAGAAAAGAATACATGGGAAATACAAATAAGTGGAGCAGTCTAAGAAATGAAGAATCTTTCATTATTACGCTGGGCATACATGATTAAATGTCTTCAAAACAATGAGGCTCATCAATCAGCATCCTCGTGCACTGGGAAATCAGAACATCCTGGGAGAGAGCCGAGACAGTCATTGTGACGAGGCCATCTTCTAATAGTTACACATCACAGCAGAGTGCAAGTATAAGGAAAGCACTTGCGTGATTTGCAAACTTTGTTCCATATAGTTAAGCCTGCATATAGGAATGCGACTAGATAAGATAGAGGTATGCCCTCCCTGTAGTGGGCATCACCAACGTTAACTCCACTCTAGAAGAAACCTGGATACCTCTGAGTAAATTAGTAAGTACTCAATACAATAGGATTGCTCCTTTGAAATACAGTATGAACGCCTTTCAAAGATTCTACACATAAAGCAGCAAGTCAATGAAAGTGTCATCCTTATGTGAAAGAAAGTAAACTTCTGGGATTTACAAATTTATATACACTGCTTGATCTCTAAAGTGTACTATCACCACAGCATAACAGAAAAGAGTTTTTCTTTCATTATTTTTGTTATGTTAGTACCAACATAAAGAGTCGAAAGAGTCAATAAGGTCTTCTTAAAAGATATCATTAAAATGACTTTTTTTTTTTTTTTGGTATCTTCCTCCAACAACCATCCCTGTGATATTAACTAGTGTGTTGTTCATTTTCTACTGGATGTGTACTGTGTACATGTTCAAGATCATAAAGAAGAAATGAGAAGCGTTATAACCTGCTATCAACATTAACTCTGTGAATGTCTGGCAGCTTTAATAGTTCTGAATATGAAAAGCAAATAAAAGAGCTGAAGCAGTTATCCAGATATATTTCAAACAAAAGAATGGCTTTACTTGCACTATATAGCTATTTAAGACAAAATAGTATTGTTTGTGTGGGAACTCCAAATAATCCCATAATTTTTCCTCCGCATGAGTAGATATAGCTTTTAGAGTTATCTGCTTTATAACTTCAGAGTCAGGGCTTCTTAGGCCTGAACTCATTTCTTGAGGGGGCTTTTGAAGAAGATTTACAAAACCATGTCTATTTTCAAAATTGTAAGCTGGAATTACTTTGCCTTTGCAGATACGATGACCCAAATCTCTTTCTGCAAAACATCCTTTTAAAATATGCAATCATTTGATTTATCAAATGGTCTAAATACTAATTTTCCTTCTATCACTTTAAACAGATTTACATGTTTCAAAGCAGGAGGGGAAAGGCATTAAAGAAAAGCCAATAAGACATCACTTACTTCAATATTCTAATAAAACATGCTGAGCCTCCTTGGTTAAACATTAAAAAGCTTTTTTGGGTAAATGAGCTGCATTTATGACCATTAAAGACTACCTTTGCATGAGATATTTTAAATGTCAATAACATGCATGCATGCATGCATGCACAGAGAATATCATGGAATGTTTTCACTAAGATACTATGAAGTAACAACAGTGCAAAGTCATAAAGTATTTGACTTATCCCACAACTGCAGAAATAGGAGCAGATAGTTGGTATTGCCCTAATATGGGCTCTAACATACCATTTTGTGTTCTTTTTGTCATTATTATAAGATAGTCACTTCTATGCATATAGTTTTCTCCATATGAGTGCCAGACATTAGAACATTGATACTCAGAAAATAAAAGTCATATTCTGGAGGTGAAGATGAGTAAAGAGGTAAGAAATGTCAGAACACAGAGTAGTGCATGAACACCAATCACATTTTAAGAATTTGTTGAGAAGCTGACACTGAAACGAAGTGCAACTGTGGCTGGATAAAGATGGAAAGAAATACAAGCCTTACTACTATTGTTTTAGTGCACGTTGGGCCAAATTGTTGTAATATTTTTAGGGAAAAATCCTAAAAGGGAAGGTAAATTAAGCAAGATGACCCTTTATTATTAATTTTTTTAAGCCTATAAAATTCCTCTCTGATCACCAGATGTTTTCCAAAGGAAAATAATGTGTACAAAAATGCCAGTCACCTTGATTATCTGACATTTTAAAAACACTGCCCACTATTATTATTGGATTGTCATTTGCCGCCACCACCATCATCTTCATCATCGTCATCATCATCATCATCATCATCATCATCATCATCATCATCACAATCACCATGCTTTCTACTTGGACTATGCTAAGAGACAAGATGCATAGTCACAGAACAGTGATCATGGTTTCTTTTACTGAGTTGAAAAAGTCAATTTTCTTCCTCTTTTGCCCTTGATTCTCACAGTATTTGCCAAAGTAAACAAGCTCATTGATTTTGGATTTGGCTACTCATATAATGAACCCGAGTTTTTCCCATAATCAGTCTAGATATTCTATTTCTCCTACTTATGAAACATTTAAAATCCTCTCTCCTATTTATATGTAGCTGCCTGAGAACACAAAGCTCCTTCTTACCTGTGTGGTAAAACTTCCCTGAAAATCCAAGGTTGAAGGTAAAATTTGCAACCTGAGTGCGCAGTAAATTTTGAGTCTCTAGTAATGCCTGAAATAAATAAGAAATTAACATGATTTTAGAAAAATAAATATGAAGCTTTGGGATGCCTCTTTTTCAAATGTGTATGCATGAGTGAAACAAAATAATACGGGCTTTCTTGCTTTTTGGATTTTTGATGGGTACTGTTATTTGCTATTCCTATTTCAGGTATTATAATCGCTATTGTTATTTTTATTAAAGTTCACCAAATTACAAAGCAGTTAAGTCCTAAGCACATTGTAAGTTGCTGAGAGGCAATTCTCTAACCACACAGCACTGAAATCATTTTTCATTTCCATGTGAGACATTTCTTGATTTCAGATTATTACTCTTTTTTTCCTCGGGGGAAATTTTTCAGAGTTGTCGGATGTTGCAAGTCTTGCATTTGTTGGTAAGGAACAGGAAAGTAACATATGTTTGAGTTGCAATTTAGTATTTATTTAACTGTGCTACCTCCCCTGTCGTTTTTAAAGGCAAAATCATTGAGTTTAAGTCTTGGGTTTTTACTACACAAATTAAAGAGAAATGTATAATTTAAAGAGTGTTGATTGCAAATGTTGAGAAATGAACAAGTCAAGCACAGATAGGAAATAGATAACCAATTCCATAAAGAAAAAAAATTCCAACTGTGGCAAAATGTCCCTATTTTCTGTATTTGGAATTATTTTATGTTAATTTCTTATTTGTCAACAGGATAAGAACACAGAGATAGTAATCTTACAGTCAGACAGTCTAGTAAATTTTCTGCCAATCCTTCAACTGCAAATCTTATGTAGCATAATTCAGAACTCTCATATCCTTGGGCTTTTTGGTTTGCTTATTGATTCAGAATGGTCTTCCTGTTTTTAAATAGATTTTTAAAGGGAACTTACTTTGTTCTGATGAAAATAAGAAACTCATTTCAAACTATTTTTGGTTACTGCTAGCCATATGTTAAGGTGAATAAAGAGTCAGAAATTCAGACAATTCTTTTGAGTACTAGTCACAGTAGCTAAGCATTTGCTTTAAAATTTGTGAAACTACTCTCCCAGAATTGAGGACTCCTGCAAATTAGTTTAATTAAATAAAAGGAAAGAGAATAACTAAAATATTGGTAACTATATAATCAGTGATTATCCAAGGTTACATGTAGTTACTTTGAGTGTAATCTTGGCCAATCTTGTTTAAATATTATGAATTAAATAGAAAAGGAAAAAAAAATAGACCTATTAGTTTAAACTTGGTTGTTTGAAATATATATATATATATTTTTTTAAATATATTTTTTAAGTTCTCGAAAAGAACAAACTAAATGTTAAAAAGAGGTTAGAGTTAAAAATAAAGTCTATTGAACTAGTTGGGCATATTGGTAAATCCTGTGGAATACAGCTTTAAATAGAAAAACATCACACATCTTTTTATCTTTTTTTTTTTTTTTTTTTTTGGCTTTCTCATTCTATTTAATGTGCAATCCTTGGGCTTCCATATCTTGAGAGAGTGCTTTAAAAACATTTCTCCTTTCCCCTGTATTCTTTACCACCAACCCCCTCCAACTCTCTAGCTCTGAGTTCTTGAAGTCATCATTCTGCATTTATTTCTCTACTATCCATTCTTAAATTTCCTAAATACGTATTGTAGTTGTATAGAGTGTTGGGTGTAACAAGCATAGTCTCCTTAACCTAGGACCTCAACGTGTAGGAAGGGAGAGAGATTTTAAATAGACAGTCAAACAAATGTGTAATTACAACTCATGATAAGTTCCACAAAAGGAATCTAGAGCTTGCTGTGAGAGATGCAGTAAAGGATTTTAATTTATGCTGAGGGAATGGGCCCACACTTTTGATGTTTTCTTAGGGCCAATCAAACATCAAACAATCTATTTTTCCCTCAATCAACTTGCCACCACTTTAGAACTCCCTCATTGTCTTTTTCTTGGGCTTTTAAAACACTGTGGTCTGCTAACCTGTCCCCACCCTTCAGTTTTATCTTCTTGGATTCTGCGTTACAATCTGCAATCATGCTAACACCCCCAAGGCAATAAATGCACTTAACCCTTAGGCTCAGGGAGGCGTTCAATTAATGACTTAGCCTTGTTGGTCATTTCATTTCTCTAATCCTTTCCTTTATCTGTAAATGAGATAATGCTTAACACTGGTTTCACACTATTATTGTGAGGATTGCATTGCATAAGGCATACAAAGTGCTTAGCTAAGTGCTGGCAAACAGTAGGGCTTCAATAAATGCTGTTAGTGAGCACTGAATATGTCATTCTCTCCTAACCAGCTAGGTATTGTAGGTGCCTCCTCATTTCTGATTAAGCTACAAATGTTGCTATTTTCCCCAAATCACCTTGTCCTCTGGGTCTATCCCCATTGCTTACATTTCTCCATGCCTTTCCTTACTCTGTTCTGCCCTGATGCCTCAAAACTTTTCCTTTTCTCATCTCCGAAAGTAAATTCCCAAAGTATTTTTCTTAAGACTTGCATTATTTTCCACATTATCACATCTTTTTTTATCTAACTTCTCTTAGTCTGTAAGTGCATTCAGATCAATCAAACCTTACTTATTTTTACATATTCTGTATTGCTAGATATACTTTTGTATATGTAAAAGGCATTCAATTGAATTAATTTCACTTATTTTTATTAGTAATATAGTCCTGATGGTAAAATGATAAACATGGTTCATGGACCATACCATTAAATGATATCAGAACAATATGAATAGGATGCTACATTTTACCAGCACATTTATATAATGGATGTTTTATAATCTTATATTACAGATTGCCTATTAAGATAAGCTTACACAAGTGAGGATAGATGAATATTTTTCCACTGGTGCTAATTAATTTTATGAAGAATTTGACAGATCCTTCCATTGTTGAAAGAATTAGAGTTGTCTAGTCATATTCTCCCAACATGTAATCTTAATTAATGTGGGAGTAAAAATGACAATTTCTATAAGTAAAAACAAAACAAAATAAATGGATTAAAAAGCAAATCCTAAAAGGCTCCAAGCCTGTCTACTTCAGTATAAAAAAAATGTTCTTTCCTTTCCAAAACCCAGGGAAGAAAAATTTCCATGATCTTGCAGTGGTAAAGGAAAAAGGAAGGAGTAACAAAAGAGGTCTAATTTTAAAAATAAAAATCAGAAATAAGTTTAAAAGAAAAAAAGTGTTAAACCACAAAAATTAAAGAAGAAATGTAGAAAAAAAATAAAGAATAGAAATACAGGAAAAGTGTAAAATGTCAGAAGAAATGTTAGAGAAGAAAAAATACAAATAAATTATGAATAAATGAAATATAATGAAAAACTTACTTTGAAAAAACTTGTTGATAAAGTAGAAGTAATAGGTCTCAGTTAGATAAAAAGCAAACTGTAAACTTAGGAAATTGCATGTAGCTGTAGATACACTTTTTTTATCTGAATATTTTGTGAGGAAGTTTGACTAACTTTTGAACATAAGTGTAAAATGAAATATTTTTAATGTTCGGACAATGAACCTCAGTTATTTCTTTAATAGTTCACATTATAAAAAATATAAACAGGTTTGAAGTTTTCCCTTGCATTATTTAGGAAGAACTTACTAAGTTACTTGATTAGATATTAAAGAGAATAAATATACATAACAAGAATATCAATAATTCATTCTTTTAATAAATATTACTTACATACATTTAATGTTCTCATAATGAGTTCCTCAGTATTTAATAAAGCAAGTCCAACTTACCCTATTGCAAAATGTTAAAGAAATAGTTTTCAAGCTTTATTGTTCATAAAATTTTCTGGAAGGTACTGCTGATATTGTGGATCCTGGGGGCCCATTTGAAGAGTTATTGATTTATTCTTACATGATAGGGTCCAGGCTTGTGTATTTTATCATAGATCCCAATTGGTTCTAAAAATGGTCAAAAGCAATTGTTTCCAAGTTACCCATAGGAAATGAATTGCCAGATTGCTTATAAAATAACTTTTCCAGACCCATGCTCTGGGAATTCTGAATTAGATTATAAAAAATGGAATTTAGGAAACTATAATTTTGGTATAGGTGCTGCTGAATTATTAGTTTCAAATTTAAGATTATAACCATCAAGGAACCTCAGGAAATATTAATTTAGTGCACTATTTATACTAATTTCAAAGTATGTTGCATAGGTCTTAAACCACTCTGATATTCAGGTAGTTTAATATAAGACTAACCTTTTCCCTAGGTATACATAATTTATAAGGCATGACATCTACATATATTGATATAACCTTATACTCTCAAAATTTCAAATCAAATACATAAGGGTGATGGTGTTTGTTCTTTTAACTGTCTTGTACAGTTTTTTTAAATAGATACAGTAACTCATAAAAATAGTATCTTATTTAATCTCAATGTAGGAATCAGAAGAGGTTACCTCTATATTTATTGTCCAAGTGGATAAAATTGCTTCATGGAAAGTTTAAATGGCCTACCCAGATAACACAAGGAGAGGGCCAAAATTGAGTATGTTTTCCTTAACACTTGGTCCAACCTTAATAACTTCAGGTCCCAATATAGTAAATTTGTGTAGCCATCAGGATGAAATGACTCAGGATTCCATGAACTTCTGGACTCACTATTTATCCATGCACAAATGAAGATGGATAGGGCTCATCCAGGGTGAAAGTATGAAGCTTTTAAGTTTGCCTTTGATAGTCTCTGCTTCCTTTCTTGTTCATCTCCTTCCCCTTAGAAGCATTCCACATTCCTTCAGAAACCTACTCTCTCTCTCTCTCTTTTTTCTAAAGATTTTAGTTATTTATTTGTCAGAGAGAGAGAGTACAAGCAGGGGAAACTGCAGGCAGAGGGAGAAGCAGGCTCCGGGCAGAGCAGGGAGACCAATGTGGGACTCAATCCCAGGACCCTGGGATCATGACCGAGCTAAAGGTAGACACTTAACCAGCTGAGAAACCCAGGCTTTCCTCTCCCTCTCTTTTTAAAAATAAACTTTTATTGCCATTCAAAGAGGAAACTGACATAATTTATACATTGAAAGAAATTTATCACACCAACACACCAAGTCTTCCCCAGTATTTTACATTGAACAGTTTGGCTATTATTGTGGAATGAATGAGTTAACAAAGGAAGAATGAATGAATGTTTGTAATAATAATACTGAAGAAATATGGGGGCCTTTTGTGGGAAGAAAGGTTTGGGGATCCTTCTGCTGAAATCATGCTCAGTTTGAAGAACAACTTGCTAAGTAGAAAAACAATACTGCATTTCAGAGCAATTACCCTCTTGTCTTTCCCCCCATCACTTAAGTGTTGCACTCACATCTCTCAATCTCGCCTAAGTCTCTAGGAAACCAACGATCTGAGAATTACCCTCTGGGGTCTCTTCCTCCTTGTGGCATTATTAATTCATCCATCCACTGAAACAATATTAACTGAACACCTGCTATGTTTCAGGCACTCTTCTAGGTACTAAGGACACAGGAAAGAATGCTAATAATAATTGAGACTTTACTATATGTGCTAGGTACTCTGAGAAGCATTTAGTTTGAATCATCTCTTTAAATCTCCCTGTGATCCCTTAACTAACCCTGCTTTACAAATGAGGACTATAAGGCACAGAGAAGCCAAATAAGCTACATAAGGTTATGGAGTTGAACTTGGAAAATGTCTGACAAACAAAACCAATAAACTTGTTCTTGTGGAACTGAGGTTCCGTTTAGGTGCACAGATGATACACATGGAAAATCAGATAATTGTTTAATTGCAAATTGTAATTAGTGGTACAGAAAGAGTATTAAAGTATATGCTATTATTAAAACTAACATAGAGTACCTACATTTCAACAGGATAGGCAATGTGCTTTTAGCAGTCTCTCTGAAAAAGTGGCATTTTAGTTGAGGCATGAATAGTAAGAGGCCAGTCATGCCCAAATCAGGGCTCTGGAGGAGTGTGCTCTGGGCAAACAGGGCAGTAAGAGCAAGGCTCGGTGTCAGGAAAAACCCTGGTATCTTAACATACCACACTCTACTTCATCTCACATAAGACAGGATTTTTACATTTTAAATGGATTCCTTTGGCTACTCGCTGAGAAGGAATTGCAGGAAAACTGGAGCAACAACAGGGAAGTCATTGAGGAGGCTTTTGCAGTAGTTCCAGTAAGCACAAACTAAAGGCATGGCTTCTATTGGGAGTATTGGGAATGGAAGGAAGGAAGAAAGTAGTGTAATTGTTGATGGGCTGATGTGGGAAGTGAAGTGGAGTGTGATTTCACGAATGCTTCAGATCTCTGACACTCAGTGAGATGGCGGAAGAGTTGGGAAAAGTTTTGAGGGACAAGTCAATACTGGCACTCCTGCACTGAACATTCTTTCTCACAACAAGATGACTGTGTTGTTGAAAACTCTACAACACTCCTAACAGGAAAGACAGAATTTAAAGTTCTAGAGGATCGTTGCTTTTAAACCTTTGTTTTCCATAACTGAAGGGTAAACTTTACGAACTAACTGCATAAGGAATGTATGTATTGGTAAGAGGAATAGTCTCATAGCCTAAGAAGTGATTTTTGCATACTGGAAGGTTCAACACTGATGCTAATTAAAGATACTGGCAAAGAGAAGAGACAATTTGAAAATTGGCTTGACCTTGTAAAATAGTATTAACTCGTGTCACATATGTGAAGAGTTTGCATTTTCTGCTTGATTATCAAAGAGCACAATGAAGGTTATATAAATCATTAAATTTGAAGTGCATTTACAGTGTTGTAAATTTTATTTGATTGCATCAGCAAAACAGTCCATGTGACTTTGATTCCTTTCTGGGTGTGAATGGATTTTTCTTGTGCCCTAAGCGTTGTTACTGCCAAGTGTCCTGGGCAGTTCGTGTTCACAGAATTCTTTTTTTTTTTTTTTTTTAAGATTTTATTTATTTATTTGTCAGAGAGAGAGAGAGAGAGAGAGAGAGAGGACAAGCAGGGGGAACGGTAGGCAGAGCAGGCAGAGCAGGCAGAGGGAGAAGCAGGCTCCCCGCAGTCTCCCCACTGAGCAAGGAGCCCGATATGGGACTCGATACCAGGACCCTGAGATCATGACCTGAGCTGAAGGCAGTGGATTAACTGACTGAGCCACCCAGGCGTCCCTGTGTTCACAGAATTCTAAGCCATTTTTACTTCAGTTCATTCTGAAAGTATGTGAGACAAACTTTGGCTTCTGCTTTCTGGTTAGCAGTCTGGAATTCTCCCTGGGATCAGAAAATTTCCTTAAACAAGGTAAAATACTGCCCAGTTCTTATCAGCCCCCAATTTTCTTCAACTGTATTCTCATTTTCAGTCCATGTAGATCATCTCAAACAATGCGTGGGTTCTGTTCCATTTCCATATTTTCTATGTTCTACCTAATTTACTGGAATTTTGAATTAAATACATTTGAATCAAATATGAACTATAAAGCCCTTCAGATAATTGATACATTTATACAGATAGTTTTATACATTTATGTATAAATTTTTTAAAAAGATTTCATTTATTTCTTTACTTGAGAGAGAGAGAGAATGAGCGGGGAGGAGAGGGAGGAGCAGAAGTAGAAGCATACTCTCCCAGAAAGGGAGCCCGATGCTGGGCTCTATTCCAGGACCCTGGGATCATGACCTGAGGCAAAGGCAGTCACTTAACCAACTGAGCCACCTAGGCGCCCCACATTATGTATAAATTTTGCATAATTGATAAATTCATACACTTATTATTTGAACCACTGGCATTCTCCTTTAAAAGTTTTTTTTCCTCCAAGCTTGGTCTTTAATTATATTATTTAATCTGCTTTTCCTGTAGGCTTTGCTCCAAGTCTCCATCATGGCCTACACTTTTTGAGTGATAAAAAGATAAAAGTTTAACTTCAGAGTTCATGGTTTATTCATGGTTTACTTTAAAGCCTTTTATGCTTTTAATGACTATTCTCCCTAAGGTAAAGTATTTAAGTAGATGATCGAGTAATATTGAGATAGAACTACCTTCCACTGGGACTTCTTTGGGGATGTGGAATGGAACTGGTCATTGTCAACTCAATGACTGAGAGGTAGCTTCAGGAATCACCAGCAGTGAGAGAGCTAGGAGAAATGTACATGTTGTACACACAGCACAAACAAAATAAAGTCAAACCTTCATTGGGTGACGGTGGGCAGAAAGTAGTTTATGATCCAACATATTTCCAGGGATTCTCACTTAGGGTCTGCACTGAATTGGTCCGAATCCTCTGTGTGTTAGGTTGGAACTTTAAAACGTAACCTGAATCACTCTGCAGAATCCTGACTCCTATGCTGGGGAGCCAGCTTGATGGAAATGCTGTGTACTGCCGTGGCCGCTCCACAACACAGACAGAATCACCCTCTTCGGAGTTGCCCTGGGGCCTCTGGAGTGTGGGAGCTCGGGCATGGGTGATTTTACTGGATGAGGGGATAACCAGGGAAACAGGGTTCCGATTACAGAGGAGTGTTTTCCAAACCATGATCCATGGTTCACTCCGTCTGTGAAATTTAACAATTCTTTGAAAAAATCATTCCATATTCAAAATGTTTGGGTAACACTATATTATACCCCTCCTGGGAGGTTCTTAATTCATATTGATGTACCGAGCACTTCAGTAGGAAAAAATTTGTGTATGATTTACCTTAGCTTTTTCTCTGAACTATTAGCTAGCAGCACACACTTCCATTTGCCCAAATCTGATACATACTGTCTTAGGAAAAAATATTAGGTGGATGGCCAATCCTTGAAAGTAGAAGTATTTCCTGGATTCATGCTACAGTTTCCTGCTTAGTATCCAATGCAAGTTGCAAAATAGAATAGTTGTGATTTTATATAAAATGTGTTTCTCTGCATGGATTTAATCATGTAATGACTTAGCTCTTTGTGAGTGATCTAAAGAAAGAAGTATTTTTCTTTAAAAAAGAAGTATTTTCCATTACTACAGGATATCCCTAAAGAACTTCAGGTCAGTTTCTTAATATTACAAAATTGTGGGAAAAAGTTAGAAATAACAATTACACTTTTGATAAATATGATGTTGCTTTTTTTTTCTAATGTTTTCATTTATTTATTTGACAGGGAGAGAGAGATCACAAGTAGGCAGAGAGGCAGGCAGAGAGAGAGGGGGAAGCAGGCTCCCTGCTAAACAGAGAGCCCAATGCGGGGCTCGATCCCAAGACCCTGAGACCATGACCTGAGCCGAAGGCAGAGGCTTTAACCCACTGAGCCACCCAGGCGCCCCACGATGTTACTTCTTAGATCATCTTATTCTTGTTGAGAAATTATTAAAGGCAACTCTTAAGTTGCTTCATTAACAAAAACATTTTTTACTTTAAAGATTGAAAAAAATCTCTAAATTCTCATTTTAATTTTTAGGTCTTAAAAAAAATGAATATCTCCAAAGCAACTATCTCCCTTATCAAGTTCAAATATTGGCATTGTTTCTTAGGACTCCTGCTTCTGCCTTTGCTCATGGCTATAGTCTTCATTTCTCATTCCCTACCCTCTCTTTTCATTCAGTATGAGTCCATGGTGGGCTTAGAGCAATACTCATACAACACAGTTACTCGGTGATTGTTGGGTGGTGTTGTAATTGACTTTTCTAATTTCACCTCTAGAAATACTTCCTGCTCACATACTAGTTAGGAATCTCTGCTGAGATATTCACTTAGTAGCTATATTATATCATTATTTGATTAAATATTGTGTTGTAACAATCCCACAATGTTTCTTGAGTGCAAAAAAGTATACTTTCTATTCTCAGTTTTATACAACTCCCCTTTCTATTGTCAGTGCACCTTGGAAACACCTGAACTCTGTGTCAGATTTTAGTCTTGAAGATAAACTTCAGAGATTCTTGGCATAGCCTTGGCAGCCATGTTGGTACTATAATACTTCTCCTAAAAATGTCCTGAAACCAGAGAAGGGGAATTCTGTAGATGGTAGATATTCAGGACCTTAATTTCAAATTTTATGTCCACAGTCGCTTCATTCAATAGTAAAAAGAAAAAAAAAATGTCAATTTCCATCATTCCTGTCTCACAAGAACAAGGGATACATTACTGACAGTACCTGAGGATATCTGTAAGTTTTATCTACTTTTTCTTAGGAAAGATATACTTCTTTCCTTCTTCTATGGGGTTTCAGTCACAATTTCTCTTTACCCTAAATATAAATGGATATCAGGTTAAAGTATCTATAACATTTCCAGTGGCCAAACTTTTAATTTCATTTAGACCAGGCTTGAAATTATAAACCATACATTTTAACTTTACTGTAAAGTAACTTTACTGTCTTTCTTTTAATAATTTAAAAGAATGAAAACTTTGCTTTACTTTCACTGCTATATTCATGGATTGAATTCTGTCAAACTGCAGTTGCCATCAGGGTAGAGCCTTTTATAGTAAATAAGAAAAGCTGATAATGGTGAAAATAGTTGTGTGCAGTAATGGTTCAACTGATAGGCTACAATTGTTTTGAACAAAGGTAAGTCATTGACTTTGTTGGGTACTGATACATTGCATAACACATGTAGGATATGTGGCATGCTGAAAAATATATGTTTCATGTCCCAAAATGAATATATCTGTTTTCTTTCTGAATAAAAAGGATATGTGTTTTTAAATACGTATTTGGGTTAAAGGATAAAAAACAGGCTATACCTAATAGCAAAATCATTATTATCAGGATTTACTCTATTAATATGGTGTATAGTAACTTAATTGCTTAGACTTTAAAAATATCTTTGTATTAGAATATTGACATATTTGGATAAAAGGTTAAGAGTGTCAAATTAAAAAATCAAGAACATCCTCTTAATGACTTGGAAAAACAAAAAAAAGTATTACTCATAACAGAATCTAAAATATAATGACTGCTGGTTTTTCATTTAGATATTGTAACAGAATAAAGTCAGTATTAAACAAATATGAGTTTAACAGGTAAAATGAGAAAACTATAGTTGCAAATAAACACAACTACTTATAATTACCAAATTCACCTTAAGTAAACATCAAAAAAATTGTCTCCATAAAGAGCTAAACTCCAGCAAGCATTTACTGAGCCACTTCTACCTTCCAAGTAATCTCCTCGTTCCTACGCTCTGCTAATATATTGTGCACATTAAAATTATACATATATATAAATAAATATATTTATATAAATAAAATTATATAAATATGTTATATATACATATTTGTAGTCTGTAAAAATGTTTCTGTGTTTTATTTTCATGCTATCTTACTATATTTGAACAAATTTGCATTTTTTACAATTTCATGGTCAACTTTATAAACATTTGAAAATTTTTCATATGATACACAGTTGGACATTTTGCAAACACATATTCAGATACATATATCTTTAAATGTGTATCATAAAAATCATTTCCAAAGTCTAAATATTAAATTATGGGCACCTGGGTGGCTCAGTGGGTTAAAGCCTCTGCCTTTGGCTCAGGTCATGATCTCAGGGTCCTGGGATCGAGCCCTGCATCGGGCTCTCTGCTCAGCGGAGAGTCTGCCTCCTCTTCTCTCTCTGCCTGCCTCTCTGCCTACGTATGATCTCTCTCTCTCTCTGTCAAATAAATAAATAAATAAATAAATAAATAAATAAATAAATAAATAAATATCAAATAATGAGTCAATGTATATATATTTGAAGCATTAAAATTTATTGTTTAAGCTCCAGTGTAATAAAATCTTCTCATTACACTACTAAGAAGGTAGAGATATATCGATTTTTAGGTTTTATTATAAATATGAAAACTTATGTCATTGTCTATACAGAACCTTGATTTGATTATAGAAATCATTACCAAAATATATTACAGCTTATGGTATATATAATATTTTAAGATGGGCTTTTTCTGTACTTAGGAGACAAATCATTTTCTAACAAATCTCTCCCTCTGACAAAGACTTAAGGGTTTCAAAAATAAAAAAAAAGCTCCTGTGAGATTTAGTTGTCACCTTCTCAAGCTCAATCCTATTTAAAGCCTAATTATAATTCACATTCATAACAAAACAGGTTTGACATCATCTGATAGTCTACCAACTTTGCTTTCCTGTAGATGAAGGAAAACTAGCGAGATACTCATGAAGGAGAACAACAAAACAAAAATGTATTAATGGTAACATTTTCCAGCACAGCTGTCATTTCCCAATGAAAGAAGGCAATATTCAAAATATTTTCTATGTAAATTTTATCCTTTAGAGTTCTATAACTGTCCTTACACACATTTAATATATTTTAAAAATAATTTTGCTATAATTTTAAGATTCTCAAGTAAATGAACTATGTTACTTTATTTAGTTTTTCAGAAAATATTTGAGTAGCCAATATATGCCAGTTATTCTATGTATTAGAGATTCAGCTTAGCTTTGAGCAAAACAAAGTACTTTCTCCAGGAGTATAACTTCTAACAGGTAAAACATACAATAAACAAATAATAAAATGGTACAATAAGAAGAGTGTACTGGCAAGCCACTGGAAAGTTTTAAGCAGAGATATAGTGTTCATCATACTTTGAATCTTTGGCCAATGCATGAAGAATTGGCCAAGTTGGAAGAGGTGAAGAAGCATTTATTTATTTATTTATTTTTAAAGATTTATTTATTTATTTATTTGACAGATAGAGAGAGAGAGATCACAAGCAGGCAGAGAGGCAGGTAGAGAGAGGGGGAGGAGGGAAGCAGGCACCCCGCTGAGCAGAGAGCCCGATGCGGGGCTTGATCCCAGGACCCTGAGATCATGACCTGAGCTAAAGGCAGAGGCTTTAACCCACTGAGCCACCCAGGCACCCTGAGGTGAAAAAGCATTTAAAAGAGAAAGAAACAACTACCCTAATTGAGAAAGGGGTATCTTGGAGTGGGTGGTGAAATAGGAGGAAAATAGCCAAATTTGGGATATAGTTTGAAGATAAATGTTCTGGGACTCTGTCAAATGATGACTTGAATGCAAGTTGTGAAAGAATTGGAGGTGGAGTTTAATGACTCGTGGATTTGTTCAGATTTGGGCTATTACATGAATACTGAAAATTAGCAGTTATTCCCCAAAAGTGAAGTATCTCAAAATTCCCAGAGTATCATTTACCCAATATCATTCAACTCTCAGAGTGAGTAGGCTTCACCTGTATAAAGTAGGTATCCCTGAATCACTAAAATTTTTGGTTCAAACAGTATTTTTTCTTGCTGAGTTTTCATAAGAGCTCAAGAAGTGTGGAATGAAGGTAAGTTTTTTCAATACTTTAGAGGAAAAAAAAATGATGGAACAAATTATCTGGTAAAAATACTGCTCTTACAATTTTTATTTTTTAAAATTTTTAAAAAAGATTTTATTTATTTATTTGACATAGATAGACACATATTTATTTATTCGACAAAGAGAGACACAGCAAGAGAGGTAACCCAAGCAGGGGGAATGGGAGAGGGAGAAGCAGGTTTCCTGCCAAACAGGGACCCCGATGTAGGGCTCGATCCCAGGACCCTGGGATCATGACCTGAGCCAAAGGCAGAGGCTTTAACCCACTGAGCCACCCAGGCACCTCATGCTCTAACAATTTTTTTTTAAGATTTTATTTATTTATTTGACAGAGAGAGAGATCACAAGTAGGCAGAGAGGTAGGCAGAGAGAGAGGGGGAAGCAGACTCCCCACTGAGCAGAGAGCCCGATGTGGGGCTCGATCCCAGGACCGTGAGATCATGACCTGAGCCGAAGGCAGAGGCTTTAACCCACTGAGCTACCCAGGCACTCCTCTAACGATTTTTAATTTAAGAACTGTATTATATATGTGTTAAATGCGGAGGTAATGTAACAGTGAAACAACTATCTAACCCTATTTAAGGAATGTGAAACATGAAGAATAAAGAGCATATCATTACCAATCTTTTTATGTAAATAATGTGGTACAGATATTAGATGTTATAAAGAATTTATGCTTTTAGCCCATTCACTGAACATTGAAATAAAACTCCTGTTATTTCACTAACTATGGATCATTTAGCATTATAAAATAACTTACAAAGCATTAGAATTTGTTGAAACAAAGTCTTCCTGCTTCTATAAATGAAATATAGTAGCTCTTTAAAATGAGTTCTTAAGAAATGTCCTTCCCAGAAGATATTTAATCAACTACAGGGACTTTCATTTTATTAACTGAGTCTAGTTTGACATTGCAAATATCTCTCACCTTGGGTCACATAAGAGATAAAGTCTCTTTAAAAAATCTTACTCTCATATTCTGCATTATTTTACATTAATCTCTAGAATTACCTTTAGAGATTTTGAGTGATTTTTTTTCTTCCTAATTGCTGCATCTATTAAGCAAGGCGGATATTTTTCTACATTTCTTTGCTAATTACTAACATATCCCACATTTACATAATACATTTTTGGGGGCATTTTCTATGGTAACATTTCACGGCTAATAGGTAGCAATTTGCTTTCCTTTATTAAGTGCATTAAAACTTCATGCCCTAGACATCATTGACGGTAAACATTTGATTCTGCTCAAATTTAATGCACGGAGGCATTTGGCTGTGCCATATTAGGTTTATTTATGTGCTGTGTTCTGCATTGTTAGCTGCTAATGAGACTTCAACTCTTATTGCTCTAAGGCCTGAACACTAACCTCATTTTAATGAGTTCATTATTTGCTGTCTTCTGAAAGGAAGACAACAAATTTTCCTTTTAATTAAAGGTCAAAACACCTCTGGTGAAGGAAAAGGAAGAGGTTATCAAGCCCGGGGATAAGATGAGAGATAGCTCTTTCAGATTTCTAAGCTAAACTGAGCTCCTGTAGGCTGGGGTAGGCGGTGGTTTCCTGAGAATATAGACAGTCAATCAATCTCAGGAGACTAAGGCACATCTAAATTTAAGACAAATGAGAACACTACAGCATGATAGCTAATATGCCTAAGACTTTGTAAAAAATGAAAGTCAGCCAAAGTAATTAAAGAGGCTTTACTCCTAACCAAAAGGGCCACGTGAATCAATAGGGCTGCAGGAGCAAGATTCGTCTTTCGCATGACCAATGAGTTATGGAGCTCAGAGAACACACGCCATATTAATTGAGCCAAGAAAAACTAATCTCAACTATTTTACCACAGAAAGTGAAGCAAAGGCAACTCAATATTTTAGGGAATATGTCGACCTAATGTGAGGTAAAAAGAATATGTATATTTAGAGGCAACTTGCTGCTAAAACGAAATTCCTAGGGATGTTGGCTGTTATTTGCATTTGCAGGCAATTAGTATCTTTAACCACAGAAGAAAGATGAACCTAAATGACAAATAGTTCTGTCACAGCAGATATTATGAACAACTTGCTACTTATATAAATTTTAATATAAATGGTACCAAGGCATTTGAGCATAACAATTAAATGGAACATTTGCATTTAACAAGTAGTGTGGTTACATTAAAATTCAAAATATTTTCGTTTTGCCCCAATGACATAGACATTCCACATGTGGATTGTTTAGTCTTATATATTGCTCTTTAAAATTTAAATTTTTAATAACTTGTTAATATTTACTTATTTATTTATAAAATTTTATTTGTTTTTTGGAGAGTGACAGAGGGAACAAGAAGTTGGGGGGGATGCAGTGGGAGAGGAGCCTGACAATGATGATGATGATGCAGGGCTGGATCCTTGATCCTGAGATCACCACCTGAGCTAAAGTCAAACCCCTAACCAAGTGAGCCACCAGGCACCCTATATTGTCATTTAAACATATACCTTCAATAACTTTATGTGTAAAATCTATGTACCTTCAATAACTTTTTGTGTAAAATCTATATACCTAGCATTTTTCCTGGTGTAGAGCAAATGATCAATAAATATTTCAGTAGCCTTTTCTTTCTGAGAGTATTTTTAGATTTACAGAAAATTTGCAGGTAGTGCAGAGTTTCCATATACCAGGACCACAGTATCTTATGTTACTGTGGTACATTTGTCACAATTAATGAACCAGGACTGGTACACATTTCACATTTTTCTCCGTTTTCCTCTAATTTTCTCTTCATTAAGATACCACATTACATTAAATTGGTTATCTCCTTAGACTCCTCTTGGTTTGAGATTCATACTGTTTTTTCAGAGCAGTTTCAGGTTTACAGGAAAAGTTAAGAAGCACAGTTACCATATAACCCCTCTTTTCCATATCCACAGATCCTCCATTTGTTACAACTGATGAATAAATACTGATACATTATTATTAACTAAAGTTCATGGTTTATAGTGGTGTTTGCTCCTTCGGGGATAAAGTCTATGGGTTTTGAGAAAAATAGAATAGCATATAACCCCCATTATAGTTTCATGTAGAATAGTTTCACTTCCCTAAAAATTCCGTACACTTATTCTTTCCACCTCCTTCTGGCAACCACAAATCCTTTTACTGTTGTGATAGTTTTGCCCTTTCTAGGATGTCATTTAGTTGGACTTATACAGTATGTAGCCCTTTGGATTGGCTTCTGTCTGTTAAGATTCCTCTATGGGGGGGGTGTGTGTGTGTGTGAGTGTGTGTGTGTGTGTGTGTGTGTGTGTGTGTGTGTGTGACTTGATAGCTCATTTGTTTTTGATGCTGAATAATATTTATTAAAAAGGAGACAGCAGGCCCCAAATGGAGTCACTTATGCTAAACATCATGTCAGCAAACCAAGACCTAATACCTAACCTAACTGCAGCTTGAATGTCTCCGAGGAATGTAACTTTTAACCAGTCAACCTGGAATTACCTTGTCAACACTCTTAAGGTAATCCTCTTGATAGACCCCCTTTTGTTTCTCATAGGAGGGCAATCTTGCTAAAATATTGCATTTTTTGCTTATAATTTTCTTTTATTACCCCCTTTCCACCCTTAAGTCTTTGCTTTTTTTACAGCTTAATGGAGCTCTTTGTGTTGCTAGATGGGATGCTGCTCAATTCATATATTGTTGAATAAAGCAAATTTGATCTTTAAATTTATTCAGTTGAATTTTTGGTGTTTAATATATCCTATCATCTGGATGTATCATGGTTTATTCATTGACTTATTAAAAAGCATCTTGCTTACTTCCAAATTTTGGCAATTATGAACAAAGCTGCTATAAAATTCATGTTCTGGTTTAGTTCCATAAAAAGCCACTGAACTGTCTCCCAGAGTGTACCATTTTGCATTCCCATCAGAAATGAATTTGAATTCCTGTTGTTCCACATAGTCCCCAGCATTTGGTGGTGTCATTGTTTTGGCTTTGGCCACTCTAGTAGATGTGTAGTGGTATCTCATTGTTTTGATTTGCAATTCCCTAATGAAATATGATGTTGAGCATCTTTTTATTTGCTATTCCATCTGTTAATCTTCTTTCGTGAGTTATCTGTTCCAATCTTTTGCCCATTTTTTAATTGGGCAGCTTGTTTTCCCATTACTGAGTTTTAAAAATTCTTTATGTATTTGGATGCAAGTCCTTTATCAGATATGTGTTTTATGAATATTTTCTCTCAGTCAGGCTTGCCTCTTTATTTTCTTAACAGTGTTTAACATAGAGCAAAAGTTTTAAATTTTAATTAAATCATACTAAATTTTTCTTTTATGGCTCACACTTGGAATAAAATTTATTTGGTAAATGAATTCAATACAAAAAGATCAGTTTTTATTGAGCATCTTTTATGTACATAGCACTGCAATATAGATACGAGTGAAATGAGGTGGGAAGGAGACAATATAGGAAACTTTTCTTTAAGGAGCTTAAAATACTGTATTATTTAAAAAAAAACTCTATATATTTCTCTAAACACTATTTTATGCTTTTACTAAATGTGTTTAAGTAAAATCAAAGATGGTCATTTGTACACTTGGGAGTTATCCAGTAAATATTAATATAGATAAGCCTCAAAGCCAAAAATATCCAGTTAAGGGAGACAGTAAAATTGGCTTTAACATTTCTCTTCGACAATTTCTTCACTTTGGCTTTTGCCCAATGCACAGAGGGGAAAATTGAGATTTCAAAAAGAAGAAAATAAAAAAATGAAACTCGTTTCAAAAGATTTTTAATTTGAGAAACAGATTACATGATACTACTGGGCCATGAATAATGTCTCTTGAGCATTTCATAATTTTCAAAAGGCTGTCATATAGTATTTCACTTAAGCTTCAGAATACTTCTAGGTATTTTTATCTTTATTTCACAGATGAAATAAAGTGAAAAGAAAGTGGCATAACTTGATCAGGCTCTTAAATCTAAGTTTTATGATTCCAAGTCTGTTGTTGCACATAGTTTCTACAGGAATTCTTCAGTTATTGTCCTATGAGTGGCATCACCTACTGCCTGATAGTTAGCTGAACTGGGACTACTTACCTGGGCTATGTATGGTTAAAGAAAATACCCGCTTCAGTTCCAGAATTTAATGTTCCAAAGGAAGGAGTTAAAACTCACATAAATGAGATAGTATTTAAATAATATTATATATTTATAATTTAGCACCATACTAAGCTATACAAATAGTAAGTGCTTGGAATTTCAAATAGAAATTTATAGAAATCAAATTTACTAGAAATCAAGTAGAGAAATGAGACTCACATTGCAAAGTATTCACATTTTTTTTGTAATTTTAGCTGAGTTATTTTTTTAGCCCTTTTGCTCATTATTCTTATTTATATGCTAGGATAGAGGTGTTTGAATATAGGAACATAAGTGTGCACTACTAAACTGGACCCAATTTAAAAAGTTTAGGACTCATTTATTTTGACAATAACATGAATTAGTAATATACTTCTTCATGAGTATTTAATTATCTGATAGGAATAAGATAAGCAACAAACTTATTTGGGTGTTTCTTTGCCCTCTAACCTTAACATTATTGTTTCTGTTTTAAAGGTTTTTTTTATTTATTTACTTCACAGAGACAGAGAGATTATAAGTAGGCAGAGAGGCAGGCAGAGAGAGAGAGAGGGAAGCAGGCTCCATGCTGAGCAGAGAGCCCAATGCAGGGCTCAATCCCATGACCCTGAGATCATGACCTGAGCTGAAGGTAGAGGTTTTAACCTTAACACTGAGCCACCCAGGCATCCTGTTTCTGTTTTAAATCTGACTAGTTTTAGATGTGGTGGTGGGTAAGTAGAGGAATAAGACATAGAAAGTAGCTATCTAAGAATTAATTCCAACTTGGTATGATACCTTCCAATGAACACATATTCTGTTGCTTTTTATACTGTTTTTGTTGAAAAAAAATGTGTTCTCCATATCTTTTTGACAAATTTAAGATAATTTAAAAAATTATATTTGTGTTTCTGTTTTCAAAACCAAGTGATGAAGGCAATTGTCTATATATGTTTATATTAATCTTGAAACCTATGCACTCATAAACTCTTATGCTAAGTAGTTCTGTAATTATTTAAAATTATATCTTGGGGCTCCTTGGTGACTCAGTCAGTTAAGTGTCTGACTCTTGATTTTGGTTCAGGTCATGGTCTCAGTGTTGTGAGATCAAGCTCTTGTTGGGCTTCACAATGGGAGTGAAAACTGCTTAAGATTCTCCCTCTCCCCATCCCCTCTCCCTCTGCCCCTACTTCCCTCCCTCCCTCTTTCTCCTCTCTCTCTCTCTCTCAAAAAAAAAAAAAAAAATTACGTCTTGTCCTTGAAGTGAACCTCTTAAAGACATTGCTCCCCTAATTTTGGTTATACCACTTCAATTCAGGATTTAAAGATAAGCAGTTTTGTTTTTTTCATGTTTTATTCTGTTTTATTCATGTTTCATAAGTGGTCAACTATATTCCTTATCATCTTTTCTATGGACTCTATTGGCAAATCTTAGATTGTTTAAAATATGATCCTACATCTCTCCTATTTTTGAAAGCCATATTTGACAGTAATCCATGCTACTTTGTTAAGACACCTTAATAGTCCATAAAAGGTAAGGTAAGGTAAGGTAAGGTAAGGTAAGGTAAGGTAAGGTAAGGTAAAGGAAGGTAAGGGAAGAGAAGGGAAGGAAAGGGAAGGGAATGGAAAGGGAGGGAAGGGAAGGGAAGGTCTCAAAACAGTTCATAAAAGTTGTATTGGTAGAGTACTTAGTATATATCTGAAACCACTCCATAATCTTAGTAGGAAGCAAAATAAATAAAATAATTGTTCCTACATCTGAAATGAGTAATTTTCTTTTGAACAAACAAAATAAAACTGTATAAAAGGCAGTGTAGAATGATATAGGAGGAGTGAGTTGATATAAACGCTTAATGAATCCAAATTAAGAAAAACAGTGGAAAGGTAATGTTGATCAGAGAACGTTTCAGTAAATAAATGATTAAACAGATTTTGAAGAAACTATAATATTTGACTTAAGTGTAAAAAAAGAAAAAAAAGAATTCTGGGAAATGTGAGAGAGAAAATATACAAAGGTGAACTATTTACTATATATTTTTTTAAGAAATTTTATTTCTCTTCTCTTTTCTGATTTTGGAGAAAACCAGGTTATGCTAAATAAATCCTACAATCTGGCTGTAAAAATATATTTCATTTTCACATTTCCCATAACATGACATACTGTCAAATTTCTTCAACCTCTTTGGGGATGTGTCTAAGTAGCTTGTACATATATAGTAACTTTCTATTAGCTGACATTTTTTCAAATATACTGATCGATGACAAGTAGAGAATATTAGAGCCTTGAAGGGACTGAAACATGTTAAAGTCCATTCTAAAAAACCAGGAAAATATTGCTTTGTTTTAGAGTACTTTTACTCATCAAATATTAATTTTGAATACTTATGAGCAGGCAAATATGCTAGAAGTTGCTAGAGATTTTTAAAGAATGTGAAAAACATAGTCTCTATCCTCAAGGGTAATCAATATGAAGGAAAACATGTATCTGAGTAATTATAATAATAAGCAGAAAAAATGTCCTAAGTATTTTATCAGCAAAGTGCAATAAAAGTTCAAAAGGAGCTTGGCATTATTGTTTTTTACCAGACAGCAGACAGAATGAGTGGACCAAAGGGTACAAGATAAAACAGGTAGGGCAGAGAATTCTATGAGTCATGTGGGAGAATTTACTTCACAATGATTTTTTTTTTTTTTTACTTCACAATGATCTTTTAAAGAAAAATTAAAATTAAAATTAAAAAATAAAAATAAAAAATCTTTATTCTTTAGAATAATCTGGCATCATGAACAGATCAATCATGGCTGTTACAGAGGGTTTGGGCATGACAGGGGGGACCAGCACAAAAGAAGTTATTAAAATAATATCTACTTGGACTTTAAGAGCTTAGATGGTGGTAGCAATGACTGGAAAGGACGAGACAAATAGCAAAAGAAAATGTAGGATTTGTCAATTCACTTATATGTCAAGAAATAGAGAGGAAATAGAGAAAGCTTTAAGCCTAAGTGTCAGAATATCCAGAGCCCATTGACAGAAAGAATAATGAAGGTAAAGGAAAGTACTAGTGTAGATGGCACCTCAATGAAGAGTCAATATTACATATTTTAATTGAATTAAAATCACCTGAAAATGAATTAAATATATTCTTGCATAAATGCACCTATATGTTTCAAATATAACCTGTTATAAAAGAACAGAAAAAAATCAGAGTTATAACTAAGCTTAAAATAGTAGGATTCATTCGGACATTTAGGGACATTATTTAAAAGTTATATGTATGGATGTTTAATTCCTATTAATTTGTATGTCAATTGCAGAAGTAAATTGGTGTTACTTTTAAAATAAAAATCCATTTCCATTTGTAATGGTAATTGTTTTGATGATCTAGATTTGTGTTCTCACAACTACCAGCAAATATTTTGAGAATGCATTCTTAATACATGAATATTTAGTTTTATAAGTTATATGCTTGCATTCTTGTAATAATGTATGTGCTTTATAAAATATGCAAAACGGAAATAAGCAAATGAAATGAACACTATTTTAAATATTTTATTCCATTTATTAAAAGCATGGCCCTTTGTTGGTGCTAACAAAAATTATAATGTCTTGATGTAAAGGAATGTGACTGAATAGGTCAGACCAGACAGCCTTGTTTGAAACCAGTAGTGTGACTTGCCTGACAATGCATGCACTAAGAAAGTGAGAGAAATGTTCCCGTGCTCATGTCAACTCCTGCTGCTCGTTTCTGTTTATCAGTATTATGTTTAATAGTCAGTCTCTTCATAGGAAGAGTTTTCAAATACTAACTTTATCTGTGAAGGTTAATTTAGTAAAAACAGAGCAAAAATCTGCAAATGCCTTTAAATTGTTTCATAAACTCCAATATGTAGCAAAAGAACGGAACCGAAGAAAACAGTGAGGTGAAGAGTCGTCCTGTTTGCTGTGATGCGCCCTTTTCTCCCCAAGGACACTGTGCGCATGGTCTGAGATATGAGGCTCACTGAGATTCAGCCTAGTGAGGCAACAGCGTACATCTCTACCCAATAACATCATAGGTCAATATCTTTCTTACTTTTAGATGAATATTAATCAACATCCTAATACGCCCCCCTCCCATCTTAATGCATTGCCTTGTATTTTATTCACGTTGGAGTAGTGCTCGTCAAAACTTCCTACAGGAGTTGATGTCACATTATAGTCAAGAGCTCAGGGTCTGAAGTCAATATGCATGGGTTCAAAAAACACTACCACTTAGCCTCCTGCCTTCTGTTTCTTACCTCCCTCATCTGTGAAATAGGGATGTGAAATACTTTGTAGATCTGTTGAGAGGAATAACTGAAGTAAGGTATAAGGCTCCTGAATGTGAAAAATGTGTGGTACATAATAAGTCTTCAGTAACTATAAACTATTGTTGCTGTTGTTATATGGCAACAAAGAATCAGGCTCAGGTTACAGCATGTATTATTACATTAGCTCCACAAAGCAAATGCACATATATGCTTGAGTTATTTGGCTTTACCTCAAACCTCCTTGCTTTTGGTCAATCTTTAATATGATATCTTTGAAGGTGTGGGGGCCTCTGTGTCAGTTCCGTTTGTGATATATTAGCAGACTCCTCCTTCTCTTCTAGAAAATTAATTTTTAACATGTGCTAGAATATATTAAAATATTTAATAAATAAAATGGACTAAAAATAATCTGATGAAGTTATTACTTAAAAACAAAACAAATGTGGCCCAATCTCTTTTTCTTGGAAAGAAACTCTTGGTTAAGTGATTCATTATAATTTGCATTTCAAATATAATGAGAATTATGTTGCCTCATTTCATGTAATTATTTATTTTGAATAGCTTGGACTTGGCCAGCAATGATTTTCTTGTTTTTCACATGGAAAAAGACAGGGTCCTTGGTTTGTTGAAGCAATACTGATAATTCAGGCACGTACTTCAAGATAGCCATCAAATGTCCCCTATGCCAAAAGGCAACCCCAACCACACTAATAATGCAGCTTCCTCCAACTTTCACTCAGTATCTCCTAACTTGCTCCACATTTTCTTTATTTTCCATAGGATTTAGCACTTTCAAAATACCATATTATTTATTTATTTATTTTATATGTTAACTGTCTTCCCCCCTCCTACCTCCATACACGCTCAGATGAGGATAGAGAATCTTTTTGCTTTGTACTTTAATGTATCCCATGAAGCTAAAACAGTACCTGGAACATAGAGTCCTCAATAAGTATACAGAGAATGAATGATGGTAGTGTTTGGAACTGATGGAAATCAATTACAAGGAGCTAGGTGTTCAAATTTCACAGCCCCAGGGTGAAGACATTTCCAGTGCAGCTGCAATTACTGACAGTTGACTGAGATGATTAGGGAATCATGTTCAAATATACACTATGTTTCCCTTAGTTACTGAGCCATTTTATATAGCTGGATATTTGAGCCTGTTGGGTTAGATAATCTGATGATACAACAATAAAATTACAACTTAAAGAACACTTTGATCTTGTAAAAAATAAACCCCTAGAGTTAAAAAAAAAGTTAATGACTTTCATTTTTCCTATTAATTAATCAGCAAGGTGGAACTAACCAGGTACTCATGACTAACTAATGAGAAAATGCCAAGCTAAATGGAGAAAACCATAAAAATCTCCATAGATTTCTTGAGCAGCAGCAGAAAAATCTTTGAATAAATTATCTGCTTTTCTTGGAATAGGTCACTTCAAGAAGTCTCTGAAAGTCTGCCTGATTTGTAACTATTACAGATCATTGAAGTGTTACCAGAAGTATAAATTTAGAGACTAAAATGTGTGCTGAACTGGCTGTTCTAATTTACACAGTTCCTCTTCTAGAATCTCAAAGAAGCATTTAAGTTATTGTTTCTAATTTTTTCTAATTTCATCTAAACTGGGCAGGAAGTTAAGCAGTTCTAAATTGTCTAACAATATAATCAGATGAAGTCAAAGCTGTCTCATTACTGTTAAAGGACCTGTGAACATGAAACTGGTACATAAAACATTTACAAAGATATGTTGACATATATTTTAATTTAAATTAAAAAAGGATTAATTTCACCATAATCTATACTGATTCATTTCCACTAAACTGATACCTCTGCTATTTTCACTCGGCAGTAATTAAAGGTGAAAGTATTTTGACATCTCTTTTAGGTAATGCTGAAATTCTGACATTGAAATACAAAGTTAATTTGAATAAGCATCTATATTAGACACATGAGTGCAGTCATTTTGTTTTTCCCAGTGCATTTCTTCTAGGCCACCAAGTATGATAAGACTAAATGTGAAGTGATCCTAACATTTCTGTGTGAATTTTATTTGAACTCTCCAAACTTGTCTTCCCATTCATTTTAATTGGAATGACTTTGTTTTTATTTCTTTCCTATATTGTCTTTGAGTTTTACAAATACCTTTAAAAATTTTTCTATGATAACAATCTTTTATAATCTCTTTTGTTACTGTGCAAAAAACTTCTACTGGTTTCTTGATGCATTAAAATGATAGCGAAGTAAAGATTTAAAGTAGAAACTTGGGTTGTTTGTTGACAGAGTGAGTTTTCTGAACTTTGTTTTTCTTACACTTAAAATGGGAATAAAGAACATACTTCGAAATATTAATGAGATATACATTAGATAAATCATAAAAATCTGCCTTATGTGTATAATTTTTTATGTATGAAGGAGTGGAAAAATAGAATGATCATAAGATTGCTTAAATTCCCGTAGGAATTTCATTTTATGTGGAGATTGGGATTCAGGTTTTGGATTCCTCACTTTTCTACTATGCTATACTTCTATTATTCACATCTTACTCCAAATTATCATGTCAGAGAACAACTTTTTATGATAAGAACATATTTCCATAATAGTAACAATAAGAAGCATTCTGAGGACTGAATGTCATCTCGCATCTCTGTTTCCAAAGTCCTCTCTCAGTGTTCTGGAGGTACTTGATTTCTGTAGCAAGTCTGCCTGCCTACCCCCACCCAGGCACCTGGTATCTGTCAGAAAGGGGATCAGTCCAGAATTGAATAAAGATCTCCCGTTTTATTGGGACAAACTCCTTAGGTTATGCAAACAAGGCCAGTATTAAAAATCCAATTTTCATTCAGTATGCATCCCTCCACTCGTTAAATTGAGAACTCAAATTACTTGCCAATGTGCATCTCTTCATTTGGGCTAAATTAGAAAATGGCCCTGGAGGATTCCTTTCATGTGTTCATAGGTGGCCTCACAGACCGAAATGGGGAAAAAAAAAGTCACATTTTAAAGAAATAACTACTTGTTTTTACTTCAGTGCATTCCTAAAAATCAATGATGCTGCAATGTGTTCTGCCGAACGGACGCTTCAGATAGCCATGAAGCAGCTACCTGATTGGGCCACGCTTTACTTAGTTGGTTAAACATAAGAGACCCCAGAGGCAGTTCTGTATACCTTTTTCATTTCTTCACTTTTCCTTTATTATCCAGGCTGATGATATGACTTGTTGGTTAGCAAATATACTTCATTTTCCAATTTCTGGGCTTTTGTTTATACGAGGTACTTTTCACTTCCACCGTAGCTCTATCTATTACAAAATTTTTTCTTCCTCCAAATCCGCTTGTAAATGCAAACCGTCCATGATGTTTTTCCTGATTTCCCATTAGGAGATAATTTCGCTTTCCATACTATCTTTTCTCCTTCTCCTATCTAGCATATTTAGTCATCAATATAGATGGAGAGAAAATGAGAAACAAAAATGGAGATGCACTCTTTAAGTTCCTAAAGGGAAAACATATCTGTCAAATAGATGATGATATTATAAAAAATTCATAAAATCAGCTTTTAAAATATGAAACATGTTACTTTCTGATTGTTTGGTGTCAGATTTTTTTAGTAAAGTAGAAAATAATGTCTACCTAGATGCATGAGTAAAATGTTTACACCTTCATGTATAAACATCACATTATATCTGAGGAAAGTAGTGTCTATGAATTTAATCTCGTATGGTAGTTTTTGTGGGTCTGTTCTTAACTTCCTGCATGATAGCAAGTACTCAGAGAGAAGAAACCGAATCTTATTTATCTTCATATTTCTTATATAAACAAACATAGTACTTTATCCATCGTCCAGACCCAGCAGGTATTGCATTGAATTAATTGATTCAAATACTCCATTAGCTTCCTTAATATTCCCAGAGAGAAATATGACTCATTATGAAAGAATTATGTAAGTGATGTTCCTTTTCACCCACTCCAACCATCTAAATTCTGATTTTAATAGAGGAGTAATATTTCCCTGGTTCTAGGGGTTTTAAACGTGCATCTTTTGAAGAGGATTAAAGGATTTGTTGGAAATGGCACTCTATATTGGAAATTATATGTGGTCTATGATACATAGGCATCTACAATATGTTATGATAGTCATCTCTGGTTTTCCTCCGCTGATGATAACTTAAGGAGTGTGGCTAATGGAACCGTTCTGCTTTAGACTGGATTTCTGTACTTAGAGGACCTGGGGATTAATCATTTCCACCAGCAGCCTTTATCCCTTGCCCGCTTTCCTATCATGTCCTCTAGTCTCAAAATTCTTCCACCTATCCACAAAACTTAATGTTTGCTTTGCTAAATGCAAGAATGGCTGCTTCACACTGAAACTTTCTCTATTTCTAAAGTGAACAGCCTGTGCCTACAGCCTCTTCTAGAGATCAGCTTTTTCTTGCATGCTGTGGTTATGAGAAAGGCTTTTTAAAAACTGTTTTAATGGAAAGAATCACTTCCAGCTTAGAATCTAAGTTGAAAATGGATTCCCCAAAGTGCGGAGACCTGGAGGTCATGGCTCCTGCGGTGCAACTCCATTAACTATTCCCTGGATAGCAGATACTCTGGAGGAGCACACACCTCACCTCCTTGATGAAGGCCTCAGGGAAACATTGTTTCTAAAAGAAAGCAGGTTCTGGGCAAGAATTAAAAGCAGTTTCATAACGTAAGTGCTAGAATTCAGGCTTTTAAGCCTCATTGCTCTCGGCTTTATCATCAAAGTGACATTGCTGATAGAGGAAACTTTGTGGTCTGACTATAGTTTTGCAATCAGAGCATTTTTTTTTTTTAACTTACCCCCAGACTTCATCAACAGAGTATTTTGTGGTCTTTCCTCTATTTGCCTAGGAAACTGCCTCATGCCATATACTTTCCCCTTCAGTTGAGGGATTCTGGCTGGCAAAGAAAGATTTCTTTTAGGCCTTGGATTTAAATTTATCTTTCCCTCCTTAGATGAATCACCTCAACCACCATCCCTCATAACAAGGCACGATTTACTATTCCTTCCACGATGGGTTATTACTGGATCAAGCTGAGAATGTATCTTGCTTACCTCCTATTATAATCACAAAAGATTGAGAAGATAAGCTTCATGAAAGCAGAGTCAATGTATATTTTGTTTACTGCTATATCACCAATGCCAAGCGGAGTTCTTGGTTAGTACCATGCACTCGGTGCACGTGTGCAAATGAATGGATAGATCAATACATCGATATCTTCGATTTATATGTTTTATCAAGATATTTTAGCACCTGCTCATTTTTGCATATACATATAAGTTTTACTTCCATAGAAATTAATAGGTAATAAAAAGCTAACCTCTATTGAGCAATTATTAAGCACTATTTTATGCACTATATACATATTCTCATTCAACTTACTATGTTAATATTACTTCGTTTTACAGATGAAGAAACTGAGGCTTAACAGAGGTTAAGTATATTGTCCAGAGTAAAACTGCTGGTATGCAGCAAAGCTTGGATTTAATCATAGGTGATCTTGTGTCAGAGCTCTTGCAGGATCTTTGGATTTGAATCTTGGCTTGCTAAGTACTAGTCACATGACTGTTTGGATTTTTACTCACCTCCTAATTCTATCATCTGTAAAATGGGACTAATATTTGCATCTACCGAATTGTTTCTTATGAGGAATAATTGAGATGCTACATAGAGAAGGTGCTTAGAATTATTTTCTGGTATACGGAAAGTTCTCAATAAAAATAAGTCATTAATATTATCAAAAATGTAAAAACATAATTTGTTATCTGATGTGCCTTCATTTAAAGAAACTTAACTGGATACCTGTTTTTTGCCAAATGGAGATTTGAAGAATCATAATGCATACAGAAGACAGAGTTATCAAAAGCATAGCATGTTCACAAAATAGTATAACATTCTGAAAGTTCTTTCTTTTAACTTCTAGTTAAGAGGTTGGAAGTTATTTTTTAGACAATGGGCAATCACAGAGATTTTCCAGGAAGATTATTTTGAAATATGGGCTGCAGTAGAGAAAGAATCACTATAGTAAGGGCTATTAGGATGTATATAATGTGTGGAAGGTCCTTGGTGGAGGTGATCAATGAAAAGACCTAAACTTATCAATCCTCAGTTCACCAATCTTAGTTTAAGTGGCAACATCACTCTCTAGAATACATTCAAAATCAGTAATTAAGTATATCCTTCTGATCTCTTTTTTTTAATTAATTAATTAATTTATTTATTTGACACAGAGAGATCGGCAGGCAGAGAGAGAGGGGGAAGTAGGCTCCCCGCTGAGCAGAGAGCCTGATGTGGGGCTCGATCCCAGGACCCTGAGATCATGACCTGAGCAGAAGGCAGAGGCTTTAACCACTGAGCCACCCAGGTGTCCCATCCTTCTGATTTTTTAAATCAATAGTCACAAACCTCTGTTATTCTATGTTGTGAAGCAAAAACATAGATTATAAAAGAATATGTTTTAAAATATTAAATTTTGTAATTGCTTAAAAACCATATTTTATTAATCTAATTCACTTCTAAAATATCATAGCAATTAGATCATCTGACATTAAATGGGAGTTGATTTGACTATTATGCCAAGTCAAGAGGATGATAAAATGAGAGTCAAGTTAATTGACATAAACTACAATATGGGAAAATCAAGTATCTTCATTTTAACATTTTACCTGAATTCCCAGGAATTTAATCTTTCATTTCTCTTTATATTCCCTCATGAGAATATCTGCTTCTTGGAAGTTTGCTAAGAAATCAAGTATCTTCATTAATCAACTCATGATACAAAAGATTTTAAAATGTTTTAAACTCCTTTCCATGCAAGAGTGACCACTTTGTTGAAACATAGTTCGAAGTAGATTGACTTGACAACCATTTTAAAAATAAAGCAAAGTAAAACAAAAAAAAGAAGCCCAAATGCCCTAAGGTAGAAACTTAGAGCTTTGTCTTCATTGTCCATAATCTTGGTATGATGCTAATTTTACACAAAAATTCCTTTCCTTCTGTTAGAATTTTCTGCACCAAGTGTTCAAAACCTATCTGTCTTTCAAGATCAATATCTTTCCTGAAACCTTCATTGTAGTCTTCCACCTATAATCTATAAAATCAAAAAAATATTTGATTTTTCTCTTCAGAGTGGTCATTTTAATTTTCCCTGACAATCATTCACTTTCCTTGTACTGGTAACAGCACCTTAATTTTCCTCCATTTCATGAAGTCTTACTGGGACTCTAAATACCGGCTCTGCCTTATCCAAGGGATGGGCATGCGCTCAACCAGACACCCTCTTCCAGGAATGATTATTCAATGGAGCAACCCAAGAACAGAATAGTTAAGGCAGATTGATGCATCAAAATGATGCTGTAGAGAGCATGGTCTGACTATCAGAGGTGTCTTGCTCCCTGTTTTGAAATCTGTTTTATTCCCCTCCAGCTTTTCAATACAAATATGTGAACCATCATATACCTTCCAAAGAATCAATTTGGCTTAAGATAACCAGATTCTTGGGGGACCTGGGTGGCCCAGGTGGTTGAGTATCTGACTCTTGGTTTTGGCTCAGGTCATGATCTTAGGGGTTGTGGGATTGAGTCCCATGTTCCCCTGGGCTCTCAGCTGAGTGGGAAGTCTGCTTGAAGATTCTCTCCTTCTGTCCCTCACTCCCAATAAAGAAATAAATCTTAAAAAAAAATAGATAATCAGATCCTGTTTGATCGCCAAAGAACGATAATTGTGTATCTCAGGTAACTTTTATAAAAGACCTATATTTAGAATTTAGTTACGTATTTATAAGTGCTTTCATAGATTATTTTTTTCTTGATATATTAATCTTGTGTGTATAGTAAATTACAAATTCTTTCAGGGTTAAAACAAGTAGCATATTTTCAAGCCATCCTTCAACTGAACAGTTGCTTAATAAATAATTGTTTAATGAGTAATTCTTAAAATGATTCCCAGTTTTGATAACAATTTACAGTTTTCAATTTACTTCATAAAATGAGCTTATTTTCATACCCACTGTGTGCACTTTCCAGGGCAAGTGTTTTCATCATGCCTGAAGTCTGCATTACAAAATGGAAAAAGCACGAGCAGCATGAGGTTTCAACTCTTCTCCACCACTCAGGGGCTCTGTCAGCTGGGACACGTCATGCAATGTTCACATAGTCAGGCTCCTCTTCTATTAATGAGCAAATGGATAACTACTACCTTGAAGTTGTGAGGCTTCGATGTGAGGATATAAAGGAAGTGTTATAAAAGATTTAATAAATGTTAATTATTTTATATTCATTTTATAAATAAAGACAATGAGGTGCAAAATATTTAAATGGATTTTGCATCTTCGCAGGGTCAGTAAGTAAGTGGCTGAGTGGGGAGAAGATTTGGTCGACATATCCTTATAGCAAGGGTCTACTCTGTCCTTACACATTTGAAATGTGGCCACCTTTACTTCTAGAAATTAAATACATGTCCTGCCCTTTGCCTATCTCTATGGATTCAATCTCTTAAGCTTTTATTTATTTTAATTAAGGAGCTAAAATAAAATAATAACTTAAAAATATAAACACTTGAAAAATCAATGATTTATACTAATACAATGCCATAGCCCACTAAAACAAACAAAAAAGGTTTTTCTTTATCACGATCACCCTTCAATATTAATACATATTTTGGTTTCAAAATTACCAGTTATAAAACAATAGTTATATAAGTATCTTCATTGGAGATCTAGAAAAGGTATAATCTTCCAAGCAGTACAATTCAGTTTTCACCTCTTTGCAAAGTAAAGAAATTTTGC
Organism: Procyon lotor; assembly: GCA_028646535.1. NCBI lineage: Eukaryota > Metazoa > Chordata > Mammalia > Carnivora > Procyonidae > Procyon > Procyon lotor. The sequence goes on from CM053604.1 coordinate 80,651,185, forward strand.
AGACTGCTTTTGTAGCTGGCACTTGTTAATACTTAATTCCCCACCCCCTAAGCTGTGAAGGGACTATGTGCAACGAATGAAATAGGCTTTCCTGGAGGCGGCAGACAAAACGCATATCAATTTGCCACTTTACAGGTAAAGCTGGCCTCAAGCAGTGAATTGGTATAAATGTATCTTCATCTTGCTGCTTGTCACACTAACCACCCCTTCTCGGTCAACCCTAAATTACAGTACTATTTGAACATATAATGGAAAGTTATTCTACTCTAACAGATGTATTAGTTTGGTGAGTTATACATGATCTGTATGGTTTTTCCTCAGGACTTAATATTTTATCCTTTTCAGGGATAATTGGGCAAAAGTTTCAGAGGATTCTCTCTAAATTGGTGATCAAAGAAAAAGTGGGAAGTAGTTTCACCTCTTTCACAGGAATATTAAGCTGCAATCAATTTAATTTTCAGGTGATCAAACTGGACTACAGCTGAATTTACAAGGTTGACTATTTTTCAATCTCATCATAAAGTGTGAATCTCTAAGGACTTTGTCTTTTAGTTGCTTATATTTCATTTAATTATTAAAATCAAATAGCTTAAAGTTTGTAATTTATTATTAATTCTATGAATAGTCATTAAATACCTATCATGTGTTTGATGCTATATACTTTACAAGGAAGAGTAATTCATTAATTACTCCCTCTATTCATGATTTGTATTGATTTGTCCTTATTCCAGGCACTAGGGATGTAATAGAGAACAATACAAATAGGTTCCAGGAATGCAATAGAGGACAATACAAACAAATGACCTTCTTCTGTGCATGCATTATGATGGAAGAGATGGTCTATAAACCAAATTAATAAATTGTATAATGTCATAGACATTAATAAAGTAAGGTATTTGGGCCTTCTGGGAGAGGTTTTCACTTTAAATTGGGTGGTCACGGCAGTTGTCACTAAGGTAATGAGATTTGAGCAAATCTTTGAAAGAGGTAAGGTAGTGTCCTATGGGTATATTTGGCAGAAGGAACAAGTAGTGCTTAAACCCTTGTACAACAAAATGTCAGAGGTGGTTACAACCAGCTGGGAGGCCAGGATAACTGGGGGAGAGAGAGAGAGAGAGAGGAAGAGTAGTGGGAGATAAGCCCTTGTCCCTATTAAGTTCATAGTCCAGGGGAAAAAGACAAGAGTATTGATATTTCAAGTATAATACAGGATTTGCTATATTCAGAGTAGTCTTAAGTGTGAATAGGGCTTCTGTAAGAGACTGGGATGTTCCTAAAGTAGGTGACCAAGAAATTAGTGAGATCTGACGGTTGAATACAAGTTAATTAAATGAGAGGCTGGGGAAATCTGGAAAGGAGAGGAGGAAGAGAATACAGAAGTCTTGGAGAGACAGGACACAAAAATATATTCAGGAAACCACAAGAAATTCTATATGACTAAGGGATACTTAATTAGGAAATGATGATGTCTTATGTTGCAAACTAAAATTCTAAAAGCCAGAGAGTGATATTGAAGTTCTTAATCAGGGGAATAATGAACATTCAGATAACATTTATTGCAGATAGACTGGAGCTAAGCCAGTCTATCCATTGGCAGTTAGAGGCCCATGGCTATAATCTACAGAAAACATGAACTGGGAAAGAAAAAATAAATAGGAAAATCATCAAGTTAGTTTAATATACATGTAGTAGATACAAATTAAATAGATGGTTGGGGGGAGTCAGAAGGAGATTGCAAATTTAACTCCCAAGTTTCTGCTTTGAACATGTGAAGGGGTAGGAATGATAGTCATATCTAGTGGAAGAAGTCTGTGGGAAAAGATGATGGCATTATTTTGAGACGTGATGAATTTGAAGTCCTTGAGGGACATTCAAGATGAGATACCCAAAAATGGTATCAGAAAAATGGTAAGCAGAAAGTCTGAAGTTGTCACTTGTCTGGTGAGGTTGAAACCTTTACAAGCAGAATACATGGAATTATTAAAGCAAAATTCCAAATAGAGCTCCTTGGGAAAATTTACAGTTATGGCATGAGTGGAGGAAGAGAGGCAGCAAAGGAGACCAGTAAGAAACAGCCAGAAAGAAACAAGAGATAATGATGATGGGAGGAGGAATGATCAAGCCTTCAATTTAAATAGTTTTAATATGCTTAGATTTTATGGAATATTTACTAATGCCCTTTATACTGGTTAAGGTATTTAGCCCCACAGACACTCTGCATGTAATGAATGATTATAATCTCCAATTTTACATCTCAGAAAGTAGAAATACTAATAATTAAATTTGTTGAGCTGGACACTGTTATTATTCCCTTAAACAGACTAAATTGATTTTCACAATCGCACTTTGAAAAGTTCTATTATCTTCCATTTTACTCATATGGTAATTGAGGCACAACAAGTTTAAGTAAACTTGTTCAGGGTTACAGAACTAGCAAATGTATAGGCTGTCTGGCTCCACATTTAGCCATGTTATTGCTGTTTTTGTGAAATGGTGATAGAAACATGTGCTTTTACTTTTACAATAGATATGCCTGGGGAATAACAAGAACAATTTCAGTGGAATTACAGGGACATAGATACAGACTATACGGCATTAGAGAGTTAAGTGAGAAGCAAAGGAAGGCAGCAATTTTGTGAAATGTGGCAGTGAAAAGATGAAAATTGATGAATCAGGAGCTAGATATATATGTGGATATATGTGGATTTAAACAATGATTTTGTTTGTTTGTTGTTTGCTTAAAAGGAAGGTAAGGTGAGTTGAAAATTCCAGTAGAAAAAGGGAATGATGGGGGTGCTTAGGTGGCTCTGTCAGTTAAGTGTCTGCCTTTGGCTCAGGTCATGATTCCAGGGTACTGGGATCTAGTCCCACCTTGGGCTCCCTGCTTAGCATCTCCCACTGCCCATCACCCAACTCGTGCTCTCTCTCTGTCTCTTAAATAAATAAATAAAATATTAAAAAAGAAAAGACCTCTTTAAAAAAAAGAAAAAGAAACAGGGAACGATGATATAAGAAAGAGATGGAAGGATTAATAAAGCAGTGTACCAGGAAAGGCTGGAAAGTACATAAAGCACAGGTAATAATTTACCATGCAAAACAAAACAAAACAAAACAAAGCAGAAAACCTCATTGACTGACCTCTCCTCAGATAATGAGGAAAACAGGAAGACTGTCCAGGATGCACCCAGTATATCCAAGAATTTTCTCTTATTTCTTTACAGATATATGTGGTTGTGGCAAAGACCATCTTGCCTGGCTCCTATCTGGCCTCTGTTTTATATCACTCCTGTAAGGTGTTAGGCCTGAATAAAAGCTAGCTCTGTGCTTGAGTTAGCCTTGGGAGTCAAGGGGTTCAGAGGATACTAAAATAAAATTAACTTCTAAACCCATCACAGGATGGTTATTAAATTTGTTTATTTTTTTTTCAACCTAATTAGGAACCTAGGGAATGACCTAGAGCTTAGTGGGGCTTTCTTAGTTTACTGATCAAGAAAGAGAATTTCTGAATTGGTCTCAAAATTAACTTCAGAACTATGAGAATCTCTGATAGATCTTTCTGGATGGGCGTGATAAATTGGGGGAATCAAAATTTCGTCTTTTCAGGCATTTTTTATCATAATTTTCATCATATACACCTCAAATATAACTATTTCAAGAGGGTATAATAAAAACCATGATATCATAAATATACCATTCATCTTTCCCTTATTTCCATAGGGTTATCAGTGACATATATTCATAGCCTGTGTTGACGAGATGATTTCGTGGTTCTTCAGTGAGTAAATTCATTGACCATCTCGGTTTAAGTCCATAAATTTAATATTTTATTTCTTTTTTTAAAAGATTTTATTTATTTATTTGAGAGAGAGAGAGATAGGGAGCATGAGCAGGGGGAGGGGCAGAGGGAGAAGCTGTTTCCCCACAGAGCAGGTTCCCCACTGAGCCCCATGCAGGCCTTGATCCCAGGCTCCTAGGATCATGACCTGAGCCAAAAGCAGATACTTAACCAACTGAGCCATCCAGGCACCCTCATAAATTTATTTTAGAAAATTTTCCTTTTACCTACATTCATAATTTACTCAAGAATTCTTCCAATTTCAACTAAAATTTTAGGTGGTAATCTTGACTAGAAGTTGTTGCATTTGCCTCTACTTAACCTTCTGTATTTATGGGAATAGTAAATGACAGTCACATTGTGATTAGAAGACATAGGGCACAGCTTTATAGGGTTTACAAACAGCTTACTTTATATTGAACCAACAAAAATATCACATGCATATAGTTACACAGTGGATCGCCATTACTCTTGACTCAAGTAATTACATATACCGGTACTTGCGCATACAAATGTCAGCTGGTATACTGTGTTTTTTGAGGCTGATGTAATTTGCCTATTAGCCCTCCCATAAACTTTAGAGCTTCAGATGTTTTGAGATGAGGTCACAGCAATTTCGTTGATCTTTCAGTGCTTTACTAAATAATTTACTAGATTAACCTTGTGGTGAGGATTCCTAGGGGAAAAACTCCTCATAAAATTCACCCATTGACCACTCACTGCTCCTAAACTATCTATTTTGGACAAATGAGTCATTGATGTATGTGACAGTGTTGTTAATATGCTATGCTCTCTTTCAAATTTTGAGAATTATTTCACAAAAACAGATAATTAAGCAAGAGAGAGAACTGAATTAGGGGAAGACATGCAGCTGAACTCTCATATTCAAAATCATTTATTAAAATATTTGTATGGAGATCAGACGAGTATTAACTCTTCAAGAGATAATCCTATGGTATCCTTCTCCTGTCTGCTTCCTATTACCTTACAAGATGACAACTTATTATCTTATGCCATACTGTTCCATTACATTTTTTTATATAAAGTAGTATTATTTGGTTATTTTTTTAAATTTAATAAATAGGCTCATTGGGGGTAAAGGGATTTTTTTTTTTACATTTAATGTGAATATAAGATATGTAGTCCAAGCTTCTTAATTCTTACAAATAACAACAAGCAATATATATATATTAAGCAAATGTTGAGAGGTGTACCTGGGTGGCTCAGTCAGTTAAGTAAGTGTCTGACTCTTGGTTTCAGCTCAGGTCACGATCTAATAGTTATGGGAGAGAGTCTCAGGTTGGCTCCACGTTCAGTGCGGAGTCTGCTTGAGATTTCCCTTCATGTGTTCTCTCTCTCAAATAAATAAATAAATCTTTAAAAAAACAACTGTTGAGAAATGGACACATAAAAAGGGAAAATAACTTTTTAAATTTATATACTATATAAAAACAAAAGAAAGTACCTGATTTACTGATGAAGAAATAAAAGGAGAGAATTAGAATTTAAGGAGTTACAGTATATATTTAAAATTCAATGCACTTTAAGATATAAATAGATAGGTAGATGATAGATAGATAGATAGATAGATAGATAGATAGATAGATAGATTACCTAGAAAACTTTTCATGTCATGATCTTCAGTTCTGGCTCTGAGAGTTAATACAAAAAAACAAAATAAAAATAAAAATAGAACAAGAAATTGTTCTGTTCAGATTAGGTTTCTACTGAGAAATAATTTAAATGAAATGAGATGAACGGATATAAGTACTCAATCTGATGAATTTTGTCAATTGAAGACACCTGTGTAAAAACCAATCTGAAACAGTATAAAAAACATTTATTTCACCCTAGTGAATCCCCTTGTGCCCCTTTTCAGTCAATTCCCACCTTTTCAGAAGCATCTTTCTTATTTCTGTCACCCTATAGTAATATTTGTCCTTTAAAGATCAACTTCATTGAGGTATAGCTCACAATGAGAGGCAACTATTTTAAGTGTACTCTTCACTGGCTACTGTTTAAGGAACTTGTTTTTATCTTCTTACTTTCTTCCCTCATGCATCAACCTCCTACTCTGCTCCAAGTAACCACCAATCTGCTTTTTGTTACTATAGTTTTAGTTTTATCTGTTTCAGAATTTTATATTTTTATATTTTATATTATATGGAACCATGTAGTTCATTAATTTATTATTTACTAATATTCCAACGAATGGATATACCATAATTCTTCTGAAGATGAATATTTGGGTTAGTTAAAATTGTGATTATATTAAATAAAATTGTAAGAATAGATATCATAACAATTGTATATTCTACTCCAAAAACATTGTTTATCCCTACTTTTTTTAGGACTTTAATTTGTTTTTAAAAGATTTTATTTATTTGACAGAGGAGAGAGATCACAAGTAGGCTGAGAGGCAGGCAGAGAGAGAGGGGGAAGCAGGCTCCCTACAGAGCAGAGACCCCGATGCGGGGCTCAATCTCAGGACCCTGAGATCATGACCTGAGCCGAAGGCAGAGGCTTTAACCCACTGAGCCACCCAGGTGCCCCTAGGACTTTAATTTTTTTTTTTTTTAAAGATTTTATTTAATTATTTTCCAGAGAGAGAGAGACCACAAGTAGGCAGAGAGGCAGGCAGAGAGAGAGGGGGAAGCAGGCTCCCCGCTGAGCAGGGAGCCTGATGCGGGGCTCGATCGCAAGACTCTGAGATCATGACCTGAGCCGAAAGCAGAGGCCTTAACCCACCCAGCCAACCAGGTGCCCCTAGGACTTTAATTTTTATAAGTAATACTTGATGGTTTTCACTATAAAAAGGTTTCCATATTTTTTATATTTTGATACTATAACTGTATCCTTTTAAATTTAATTTTATAATTTTCTGTTGCTAGTACATAGAAATGCAATTAATTTTGGCACGCTAACAATGTATCTTGTGACCTTGTATCTTTTGACCTTGCTTAATTCACTAAACTGTGTATCCTTCCAGTAAGTTTTCTAGGTAACATAATCATATTTTCTACAAATCAATACACTTCTCTTCTCTTCTGAACTTTATGACTTTAATTTCTATTTTGTTGCCTTAGTTCCATGTTTAAAACATCCAGTAAATGAGGAATAGAAGTAAAGAAAACATCATTACATTTTTCCTGATCACAAGAGAAAAGGATTTAATGTTTTACATTAGATATCATGGTAACTACAGGTATTTTCTAAGTGCTTTTTACCAGATAAATGAAATTTCCTTTTATTTCTAGAATGCTGAGTTTTTTTCCCCCTTAAATCATGAATCATTGTTGAGTTTCATCATCTACTTCTGCATCCGTTGAGATGATCCTATTTTTTAATTCTCTTTATGTGGTGAATGACATTGACTTTCTTTTACAAAATAAACATTGCAAGCTTGGAATAAACCTCATTTGGTCATGATTTCTTGTCATTTTTATATGACTAACCTCAATTTGTTAATATATAGCTAAGAAGAATTGCACCTATGTTCATGCGAGATATAATCTGATATTCTATTTTTTTGTCATGTCCTTGTCAAGTTCACATCAAGTTTTTGTATTCTTCATAAAACAAGTTGGAGATTTATCTCCCCTCGGTTTTCTAAAATTTTGTGTAATGTTGGTAGTATTTTCTTAAACTCTTCATTCTTTCAAACACAATCCAAATTTCTTCTAAACTGTTCCTAAAAGTGAAGCTATTAGGTGCTTTGCTTACAAAGAAGAAAATAATCCTCGCTTAGGAAAATTTGCAACTATTCTGCAACCATTTGATTAAATATAAAGTTGAAATTTATCACTAATTCAGAACTGAACGATTCAAAAAATGATAATCAATGAAGCCTATGTTGCATGGTTCTTTTTTCACATTGATCATAATTTAATTTTTTAGGCAGTCTAATTGCATAGCATTTCCTTTTCATAATCACCACAATACAGGGCAACTGGCAACTGAAAAATGGAAAAAAAAAAAAAGGAAAATGATAGACTCATCCATACTGTTTTCATTCAGTTTGCCTTTAGAAGTTTAGTAGTCAGATATAATGTGTTTATCTTATCCCATTCTATCACTGCCTTGTCTGTTGAATAGTTTCTATTCATCCCTATATTACATGTCTACAGGCACCCTAAACAGTTACCGTAACCTCACTTCACAGCTGTCATGTCATTCTGGTGCTTTATCTATGTTTCTCCAGTCTGAAAAAAGTCTTATCACTTATCTCTTCAGATACTCCGTTCAAGCCTATTTCTTAACCTTTCATTATACTTCATGCACCATCAAACCTCCTATTTTTACAACAGTTTCAGAAAAACATTAAGACATCATTTTTTTTTTCATGCTGCAAACCCGATGTATACTTGCTTTTCTGAAATGATTGATAGTTTTATAAACTGACATTTCTTGTAAGGACTACCGCTGTCAACTTAGACACCATCTTTTGTAAGTGAAGAATTTCATGTGTTAGAGAAATAGCAATTCCAGTTAATAATAAACAATAAAACCCGTATTTTTTCAAGTTCCACTCATCTCAGAATCATAAATATAGTGTCTATTAAAAATACTAAAACATATTTTATATCTATGAAAAACTATAAAACTTATTTTATCTTATATTCCAATATATCTTTGTAAGGTAAAAGAACTTTATTTCACATGGAACCCAACTACTGAGAACAATAAGAAATAACATTATTTAAGTTATGATAGTTACATGGTTCTACATGAATAATGTTGCAGATACATAGACCAGTGTTAATTTCTCCTGTTTACAATAAACACATATCATTTGTTAATTGTAGTAGAAGAATTGTAATAATACATGCAATAACTTACAACAGGATATATACATAGCAAAATGAAGAAGAGAGAAAAAGTGCTTGTGTATGGGGGAAGGACAAGAATGAAGTGGATAAAGTGAAAGGGAATTTAATGACCACCTAGAATGAGCACTAGGGCCTTAAAGCTAATCCATTATTTCAGAAAACAAAATAAAACACTAAATACAAATTAATAGGCAACAATTGATTTCAGCCATCAATGACATCATCATAAGACAAATGACAACTTATCAGTTTACAATCTAGATATCATGCTTATCAAAGCCCAGTATTCCTGAGATCATTTTTTTACAGCCACCAAAGTTTTTGTTTTTACATTTATCCCTGATATATGGGAGCTTTCACTTACAAATGGCTGGGCTATCTGATAGGAAATTGAACCAGCATCTTAAATTTTCACTACCTGATGTTATGGCTCAATGTCATTCTAAATCAAAGGCGTTATTACTTGATGGCTACAAAATACAACTATCATCCCAACACAAGAGTTTAAGTGACCTCATTTGCTCCCTTTTTTTACTGCATTTTTTTCACTCAAATTAAGTAAAAGAAACATTTTCTACTGGTATGTGCTTGCCTATGATTCTTAATATAAAGATTGATTCGAATATATTTTAATACCATAATTTTGCTCACTATATTAGTTTTGCTAAATTACCAAGCACTTCATGAATTATTGTATCTCTCTCAAATAACTGAATTTCCTACCTCTAAATTGTGGGATTTTTTTTTTTTTGTATTTTTAAAAACTATACTTAAATATCTAAAGAATACAAATAATTTTTTTCTCCTGAAAAAAACCACATCAGAACTTTGCTGCACTCTCAGAGTATTATTCTGTATTATCCTTTAATTGTCAACTTTTTTTTTTAAATAGGCTACCTTTCCTGCTTTCCCTCCGATATTTAGCTAGAATTAGTGCTATCAGAAATTCAACACCATTGGTATTAATAAAACCGAGTTGTGGAATATATCTTTTTCCCATTTTTCATTTTCTTTGATCATATTTTAAAATTTTTCTCTTCATTTGTGCATGGTATTGAATAGAGTAGGTTTCCTTCTATTATTCATTATTTTTTTCTATTGCAAGGGCTCTCCTTATTTTTCAACGTAGAATTCCCAAGCTCCATACTCATTTCTTTAACTCTATAAAATTCACTTACTTTAAAAAAAATGTATTTTAACTACTACCACATTATATTTGTCCATTAAATACACATTCAACATGGAACTCTTTCCTGAGTCACAGTCTACTTGTCAGTTGCCTAATGAACCTCTCAAATCAAATGACTTTCTTCACCTCAAGTTTAATATATCTAAACTTTAATTTATCTCCATCTCAAAATCAGCAGTCCTTCCAGTTTTCCTTTTTCTTCTAATGCTACAATAATTTCAATGCTTTACTCAGTCTAAAAAGCTCAAAGTCATGCTCCAATCTCCCAATATGTACTTACTATCTTACTATGTTTTTCAAGAGTTTTATCCACGATCCATTTCTTTATATTTTCATTGCCTCTAACTACTTTGGACTCTTATCAACCTAATACTAGCTCATTGTCAATGCTAACCCACCCAAAAATATTCAATGGCTACATATTATATATCAAAACTTATTCAAATGCTATTATCTTGCATACAAAATCCTCTAATAGTTATCTTATACATTATTTTCATGATCTACCTCTCAGGGTTTTTCTTTATGCAACTCAAGCCCAAGTCATATTAATGAAATTCAAATGAGGAAATTTTTCTATGGACATCATCTATGTCACATCCTCCTTCAAGAATGACATTCTGTTTATGTTTCATATTCACATATTCAAGTTGAATCTATAATTCAAGACCTAGAGCACTAATGTCTTCTCTTGTGAGTTGAAGTGCTGCCACTCCTGCCTCCCTAACCTATAAGCTTGAAATAATGGCATTGTCATGTGGACTGTGTTTAAAAACAATCTGCCTTGGTACAGTATTTATACCTCTTGATAACATTTTCCATGAGTATATTATTGATGTATTATGTTTCCAGTTAGATTTAAGCCTAGCCCATAATATTTGTATCTGCCATCATACTTAATGTAGGGCTTCAAATATTTATTGAATGAGTAGCTCAATTAACTGAAATTCATTTTGTTACTTTTATGTGTCAAGTTGACTAGGTCATGGGTACCCACACATTTGTTCAGACATTATTCTGGTGTGTCTGTGAAGTTGTTTCTGGACGAGATTAAAATTTGAATTGGGAGCCCTAGTAGACTGCTTTCCCCAATGTGAGTGGGTCTCATCCAATCAATTGAAGAATTGAATAGAAAAAAGACTGAGTAAGAAGGAACTCCTCCCACCTATTTGAGTTGGAACATCAGTTTTTTCCTGCCTACAAACTCAAAATGAAAAATCAACACTTTCTGGGTCTTGAGCCTGCCAGGTTTCAGAATGGGACTTACACCACCAGCCCTCCTGGATATCCAGATAATGGACTTTGCAGCCTCCATAATCACGTGACCCATTCCTTATTCTCTCTCTCTCTCACACTATTTCTCTCTCTCTCTCTCTCTTTTTTTCTCTTTCTTTCTCTCTCACTCTCTCTCTCTCTCTCTCTCTCTATATATATATATATACACGCATTCTCTCAATGTAGAAGAATCTCCAAGCTTCATACTTATTTCTTTTGTTCATACAATATCTCTATCTATCTTATTGATTCTGTTTCTTTGGAGAATGCTGAATAACATAATTGACAAATAACAATAGCAAATTTATAAAATGATATGATATATGTTTTTACTGTGAAATGATTACCATATTACGTTTACTTAATATCCATCACCTCACTCATGAAATTACACATTTTTTCTTGTGATAGCTTTTTTTAAAGATTTGATTTATTTATGTTGATGCAAATGTTGGGTATTCATCCTTTCTGATGGCTGAGTAATATTACATTGTATATATGGATCACATCTTTATTCATTAGTCTGCTGAAAGGCATCTTGGCTTCTTCCACAGTTGGGCTATTGTGGACATTGTTGCTATGAACAGTGAGATGCATATGGCCCTTCTTTTCACTACATCTGTATTCTTGGGGTAAATACCCAGTAATGCAATTGCTGGGTCATAGGGTAGTTAACTATTTTTAACTTTTTGAGGAACCTCCACACTGTTTTCCAAAGTGGTTGTACCAACTTGCATTCCCACCAACCGTGTAAGAGGGTTCCCTTTCCCCACAACCTCTCCAACATTTGTTGTTTCTTGCCTTGTCAATGGAACTGGAGGAGATTATACCAAGTGAAATGAGTCAAACAGAGAAAGACAATTATCATATGGTTTCACTTATTTGTGGAACATAAGAAATAGCATGGAGGACATTAGGAGAAGGAAGGGAAAAATGAAAGAGGGGGAAATCAGAAGGTGAGACAAACCATGAGAAACTATGGACTCTGCGAACCAAACTGAGGGTTTTAGGGGGAGGAGTGTGGGTGATAGATGAGCCTGGTGATGGGTATTAAGGAGGGCATGTACTGCATGGAGCACTGCGTGTTATATGCAAACAATGAATCATGGAACACTCCATCAAAAACTAATGATGTACTGTATGGTGACTAACATAACATAATTGAAAATTATAAAAAATATTTTGCTTTATTTATTAGACAGAGAGCAAGAGGGAGGGAGAGAGAGAGAGAGTGAGAGAGAGAGAGAGAGAGAGAGAAATCATGTATAAGCAGGGGAAGCAGCAGGCAGAGGGAGAAGGAGAAGCAGGTTCCCCTATAAGCCTGATGTGGGGTTGATCCCAGGACCCTGGCTGGGTTCATGACCTAAGCTGAAGGCAAATGTTTAAGCAATTGAGCCACCGAAGTGCCCACTTGTGATAACTTTTAAGATCTACTTTCTTAGCAACTTGCAAATATACAATAAAGTATTGTTAACTATCAGCATCAGACTTCAGAACAGTTAAAAAAAACTGAGAGATTTTAAAATTAGGAAATAGTTTTTCTTTAACAGAACCTAGAGATTTATTTGCTGTAAAAGTAAATTTTATTGTTCAATCAGTTACTTTATTTTTAATTATAAATTTGTTTTAATTATAATTAAGTCACTCAAATATAACAAACACATAAATGCTGTCAAATATTGCTAATTATTATTAAAGGAGAACATACTATTTAATAGACAAAATTGGCTTTTTAAAACTTCAGCATACTATTACAGAAAAAGCAAGGATGGATTACTAAGTATTTCCTTTTTTTAATGACACTTTCAAATTCTATAGAATTCAATTATACTTCATAACCATTTTTATTCAACACATATATTTTTCTTTGTTTTACCCATCAAACACATCACCCAGATAATGAGCCATGTAATATTCTTCATGAAACATTTCTATGTAGAATACTCTTTTCTCCAGAACACTCCTTTAGCCATTATTTCTTTCCCTAAACACACTAAAATTCTCAATATCATTTTCCTGCATTTAGGTGATGGATACTTAAACACCCAGCAGGTTAGTCTGGGCAACATCAGAAGTGGGTTTGATTTTCCCTTGCTACCTAATTTCATTTCCTTGAAAGGAAGCCATTTTGTTTTCTCAAGGAATGCATAGTAAATCATTCAGATGACAAGTGGTGAATCCAGTGTAAAAATGAGCTAGCTTTACCATGGCATGTCTTGATATTTAAGAATAATAAGGCAATCATTTTAAAAAAGTATTATCTAGAGCAGTGCTTCTCAAATTCTTTGAACTAGAGATCATCCATAAGCAAAGCAAAGACTCCTTATGCTTAACTTCATAGCCCATTCCTAATTTAGGAGGTACAGAGAGGAGTGTAGAGTAGGACATGGTTGTTTGGTTATAACAATTGGAGGTGTTTTTCCATAAAAAAATTGGAAAAGAAAAATTTAATACATATCTACTATATTAATAAAGGTATAACATTATGGGTCAGTAATAGGGTATGGTTGTGGTTTGAACCACAATATACATTTTTCTCAAGATCTAGATTTTTTGTTTTTGTTTTGTTTTGTTTTTTAGTTAAAATGCTGTTGAAACATGCTTAAGACACTAAACATATCTGTACTCAAAATATTTTTATTAGTAATTAGAAATGAAATTAAACTAATAACTTACTTTCAAAAACAAAAATGATAGTCATGGGGCTGTCTTGGTAGCTCAGCTGTTAAGTGTGGGACTCTTGATTTCAACTCAGGTCATGATCTCAAAGTCCTGAGATTGAACCCCAAGTCACTCAGCCTCTGAACTCAGCCAGGAGTCTGCTTCAGTTCCCCTTTCTCCCTCTGACTGCTACCCCTCCCCTTCCTTGCATGTGAGAGTGCTTGCACACATGCTCTTTCACTCTAAAATAAATAAATAAATAAATCTTAAAAAAAAAAGATAGTTGAGAGCAATGACCAACCCCACTCCTGATGTACTGATTCCCACATGTCTAGCCCAACTTGCAATATTTGCATATGTACAGCAGAAATGTTGCTACATTTAACTAGTGTGATGTGTAGCAGACATATTTCTTAGTATAAGACAGAGTTAAAATCCTCAGGACAATATGGAAATATGTTAATTTAGATTTTGTCTATGAAATTTCTTTTGTACATAAACAAAATGAGGGCTGATATACTTAAAAGTTTTTAACTATATACTTTTAAATTGCTAGGCTCCTCTTTGTGAGCAGTCTCAGAAGGGTTATTTTGACTTTATTTTTTCACAAATGAGTACAAATTAAGAAACGCATCAAAATTATTAGGGTGTGTTTCTATAATTATTCTATTCAAATAAGTGATTTGTTAGTTATTTCAAGAAGGACTATAAATTTTCAATTATCAATTAGCACCCTATGCAGAGTTTTGCATAAATACCAGTAACTAAAATTAAGTGGTATATGTGGCAGATGTGTGATTTTTTTTTTAAGAAAGAAAAATTCAGAATATTTTAAAAATAAATTGTGAACCTAATGAAGTACTTATAAAATTGTTATTAGATTTATTGCTCATGCTTAGTAAAAATGTATCAATCAGTACAATCGAAAACAAAAAATATGAAAACTTGGATTTTCTAAAATTCCTATTTTATTTCAGAAAGATTCATCAATTCTTATAAAAATTTCTCTGTGAGAAAATAACTGCTATTTTTGTAAGGTGATAATTATTTTTGAGGAAATCTTCTAATATTTCTGTGTAGCTCTCTCTTCAAAACTATTTTCCTTTTTTTTTTTCTTTTCTCTTTTTGGTCTAAATATTCATGTAACCAGCCCAATTCTTGTTCTTGCTTACCATTTCTCTTGGATCCTTCCTTATCAACAATGTGGTTGTCAAATAACTTGGGCTAAGGGAAGATTCATCACCTATGTAATACTTAGCTTTTATTTAGCTATGTTTAAAAGCCTGTTTTCAGATATTTTATGCCAAATATATAATTGTGGGTAAATTACTAACCTTGTCCAATAGTCTTCTTTAAGTTTTCCTTCAAAACAAAATATACCACTAAGTAAAACACTTTTTAAAAAATCCTCTAGAACTATAAATCTCTTTAAGCAAGAATTATACATTTATATGAAGACTTTTATAAAATATATTACCTGGAAAAGAGGATTTAGAGCAGCTAGCTGACTTATGATGTATTTTCTCCCTTTATTGAGGTTATCCCCAGAAGAAAGAAAAGAAGCAGGGGAACTGGTCTGATCTTGTCATCTGAATCTTTGGGTGGATAGACTGATTATATGGCTAGAAGGAAGAGACCTGGCTTCTGAAATGCTCTGAGAAAAATACCCAGGCTGAAAATTATTATCTTTACTAACAAAACTCATCATCTTTTGCTGTCCAGGGGAGTGCCACACAAGTTATGAAACCCTAAGGTTATGAAATGGATAAGTTTCATAATTTAAGTTCTCCCCATTGTGTTAGATACCCCAAAAATGTCCTTTAAGGACCCCCGCTTATGGGCCAGAGTGGCAAGTCCAACATAAGAAGAGAAACCTGAAGCACAGCCTTGATAGCCTAGATCATACTCTACCTCATATGAGCTTCTTGATCACCTATATCCTTAAACTTGTTTAGTAAAGTGTGGTACTGAATAAGGGATCTCATTCATGTCAATCTGATTGGACAATCTGTTCCTATTTGTTAGTTCAGTGCTCGTTATTTTGTTGGAGAGAGATAGCTACAGAGAGTAGGAGCAGGGAGGCAAAGGAGAAGGAGGCACCCCACTGAGCAAGGAGCCCAATGTGGGGCTCAGTCCCAGGACCCTGGGATCATGACCTGAGCTGAAGGCAGATGATTTACCGACTGAGCCACCCAGGTGCCCCTTAGCTCAGTATTCTTATCTGGAGAATGAATGACTTTGATGAGGCAAAAATAGGTTATTTACTGATAATATTTCTCTCATAAACATGGAGAAACAAAATGTACACTCAAATTCAAACTTAAAATTGAAGAATATTATTGAAAGTTTCTGACAGTTTTCAGAGAGAATTTAAACTCATTAGTAAGTTACTATCTTTGTATTTGTTCTACATAATGGCAACAGCTAAAGGAGAATTATTCCATAAAAATACTATTGGCCTGCTATCACATGAATAATATATATTACATTTTTAGAGTTCACATATCCTGTGGTGTCTATTTATCACCATAGATGAACTAAAATTTAATATACAGGGTCATAATTTAAAGTGGTGCTTGAATTTAGGTTTATTTACTTTTAAGCTTACTAGTCCTGAATATATTTCTAAAAACAGGTTTAACCAACATATGTACTTACACAGTATGACTTTATTGGTGAAAATTGTGTAAATTCTATAAAAATCTCTTATACACTAAACCATTTTCTTAAATAATATCTATCAGGCTTATTCCTTTCTATAAATGTGTCACTTAGGCAATACTGACATTGTCATTGAAGTGATTTTTGTGGTTTTAACAATTACTATTTATGATTTTCCATTCATATTATTAAATGTAATATAGAGTGCTTTACCTTCTAGCATTCTTTGCTCTAATTCTAGAATAATAAAACCTTATTTACCTTTCAACTTTTTTGGGTAGCCAATTTTCCATTTGACTGCATATGTATAAAACTGAAGTTAATTTTCTATAGTGTAACAGCGTATCATTGACTTTATTAAAGCTGATTTTTATTAAAACACATTGGGTTGGGTCAGGAAAGAGCTTTCAAAGAGAGATATTATAAGAAGAAATCATGATAGTTGCTGTCTATATTAGAGAATCAGATGGAGGTTAACTTCTTAGTAAGATGTATTTGAGCTCTAGTTTCTACATTTCCCAAAATTTCCCCCCTAATACAAAAACTCGCACAAACATACACATTCATAAACCTGCAGCCACATTAAGGTACATGTTTTCTCAATCTCACTTCTTGAAGGATAAGACTATATTTCACACACACACACACACACACACACACACACACACACACACACAGAATTTGGTTTTCACATAAATCCCAGTTTAAAGAAAGAAGCCATGATATTGACCCTCACCACCTCTTTGGTTTACTGTCCTGCTTCTCTAGGCTAGCCAAATTAAAGTCAGGTATGAGAAACTTGCCATTCCTCATTCACCATGTTTTTGCTTGTTTGTTGCCTTAATTCAGATTTTCATCTCAGATATCTTCTGTACCACAAGAGAGATGAGCAGGCGCAGCCTTGTGGTGTGTACTGTATGGCACACCATAGTTTATAGGAAAAGGAGTCACTGAAGGGTTTTATATAGGACTAGATAGAACTTAATTGATTCATGTTGTAAATGAATTTTTCTAGTAATTTTGTGGAAAATGAACTTAAAAGGAATCAAAGTAGAATCAGTAAAGAGTTAGGAGGGTGTTACAGTTTTACAAAAGAGGATAGGAATCTTAAGTAACCATCATCATCATCATCATTAATAATAATAATAGAAATAATAGGAGCTAATGTACCTTTATGGTTGGAGTATTCAGTTCACTACATAACCAAAATCTGACTTTATTTTGTGTCCCACTATCCTTTTAAAATGAATACAATAGGTGTAGTGTTTCTTGTACTATAAGAAAACTTGAGCCGTCTTCTGACTTTTCTGCTCAATCCTAGACAGTATGCATTCCTAGTTTTTCACAGGTTCATTCACTTGGTAATTAAAAGTATTCAGACAAAAGTATTAATCACAAGTCAGTCTTTTTTTTTTAGATTTATTATTTATTTTAGAGAGAGAAAGCACACACACACAAGGGGAGGAGCAGAAGGAGAGGGAGAGGAAGAGAGAAAAAAGCAGATGCCCCACTGAGCACCCAGTGTCATGCAGGGCTGACAGGGGCCTGACCTCACAACCTGATATCAGGACCCCAGTGGAAACTGAGTCAAGAGTTGATACTCAAATGACTGAGCCACCCAGGTGCTCCACAAGCCAATCTTTTAAGGTAAAATTCTTCTCTCCTTACCTCAAGTCTACAGCTTATGTTGAAAGGAGGTATGTTAAGCTTTTCTTTCTCCACTAAGCCCCACACTTTCTCAAAGTTTAGTTGCTGTTTAACTCTCATTCAGATTCAAAGGAAGGATGATAAGGAAAAGGGGTAACCTGCTGACCCCTTCTCTGTTGGGTGTTTTTACAAGTTCTTTGAATGTTCCCAATGCTGTGAGCACCATGATTTTCTCAGGTTGCATTTCTGCATGTTATGTAGGTAAGGTATTTTTTTATTTCTTTGTTGGCCATTCCTTTCCAGTGAGAACAAGTGGGCAGCTCCATACATATATTACCAGTACCTCTTCTTAGACAAGACTTAAAAACTGACTGGCTCCTTTTTTCTATCCCTGGAGCTTATATTTGCTCCCTCTGAAACACAGATACATCCTTTGCAACTGAAATGGGAAATGAAACCCTGCTCTCATCTAACTTCTCTCCAAACCAGTCTGTCATCCCATATAGTGATTTCTAGATTTATTGGTGAGAAAAATATGTCTCAAAATTTTAGGTAATACATATCAAACTCTCTGAGTTGTCTCCCTGAAGTGCAATCTCTGTGTGTTTGAGATGAAAAAGAGAGCAACCTACATTCTCTCTTCTCTTGGGAAGAAGGATGAGTTTCACAAGATCTCTTTGAAAAATTTTTCTCAAATTGCTCCCTTGATCTTTTTTTATAGTCTCATAGTGAGAGTGAAGTTTCAAATATATGGGTATGGTTTTGACTATTTCCTTTGTAAATCCTTCATATCCCGATATGATTTTATAATTCAATATCCATTGTACCTTGGTTTCTTGCTGGAAACTTAAATATTAACTCATGTTAAAGTATTATTTTTTTTGCACTTAACTTTTTTTGTCGGGCACTGTTATAGAAGCTTCACTCATTGCCTCCTCACAATAACCCCGAGTGGAAGAAATTATTATCTTAATGATTCATATAAAAGCACTTATAGTAGAGACAGATAGGAGGGCATAAATTCCTAGAGATATTTAGGGGATATGATCAGTGATAAGTCTTGATTAGATGTTAGAGGTTATGGAGGATTAGATACCACTCTTGGGAATCTTAGCATGAGGGTCTGGTTGGATGAACTTGCTATCAAAGAATAATAATTTTAAAAATGCAGGGTAAAAACCCTTCCAAAAGGGTAGAGTTGATGTGTACACTTTGGACAAGGACTGCCATGGGTGATGCTTAACAGGTGGTTTATTATTAAAATCTGAATCTTGGGAAAGAGATGTGGGTACAAATAAATATTTGGAATATATCAGTCTATATGTGGTGGCTGAAACTCTGTCTATTGATCAACCCCACAAATCTGAAGGTGCAGAATACAAATAACAATGGGCTGAGCTGGAACCACTGGAAGCAACAATATTCTAAGAGGAGATAATTAGGCTCCCCCCAAAAAAAAAGTCAAAGAAGAAGAGATAGGAAGCTAAAGGAAAACAAGGAAACAATTATATGTCTGAATTTATGAAAACAGCATATCAGGAGATTATCACTGTATGAAGTGACGATGTCAATAAAATAGGAATTGAAAAAGACTAATTGGGAATAGAAATTATATGGTACTTAGAACAGTTAGAAAGAACAACTTTACCACACAGATGTGGTGAAAGCCAGATGACATTGGGTAGAACTGAACATAGAATTTACTAGTTAAGATCCCTACAGAAAGGATCCTTAAAATTAAAATAGAGAAGCATTTTATGAAGGGGTGATTTATAAAAATAATGGGGAGTAGGGGTGCCTGGGTGGGTCAGTCTGTTAAGTGCCTGACTCTTGATTTTGGCTCAGGTCATCATCTCAGTGTTGTGAGATGAAGCCCTGCATTAGGCTCTACACTGGGAGTGGAGCCTGTTTAAGATTCTCTCTCTCCCTCTCCCTTTGCTCACCCTCTTCTCTAAAAAAATAAAAAATAATAAGAAAGAAAGAAAGAAAGAAAGAAAGAAAGAAAGAAAGAAAGAAAGAAAGAAAGAAAGAAAGAAAGAAAGACCATAATAGCAGGGCTCCATTATCACTTCCAAACCTGTGGATAATGAGGTGGGAGAAGTTGTCAGAACTGAGAGAAAAAGAATTCTTTGTAGAGAGACTACCTGAGAGAGGTGAGAGTTCCAGTCAAGATCATTACCCAGAGTGCAGCAACTCTACAGGTAAATGGATATTTTTTAATCTCTTTCATCCTGCCAAGATTCTACATGTCTCTTATACTGGCAAAACTCAACTGGACATAGTAGAACAAAGTAGTTCATTGATATATTCCATACAGGGCAGCCTGGATCTGGAGAAGCATATATAAGATATCCAGCACAGGGGCACCTGGGTGGCTCAGTTGGTTAAGCAACTGCCTTCGGCTCAGGTCATGATCCTGGAGTTCTAGGATCGAGTCCCATATCAGGCTTCCAGCTCCACAGGGAGTCTGCTTCTCCCTCTGACCTGTTCTCTCTCACTTTCTCTCTCTCTCTCAAATAAATAAACAAAATATTTAAAAAAAAAAGATATCCAGCACAAATGTGATTAAAAGGAGTGTTAAGATCAAGAGTAGACTACTGTTTAAAGAACTCTTAATAAGAAGAAAAAAAATCAGGAGCAAGATGTCAGAGGAGTAGGAGGCTGAAATAGTATCAGATCCCAGAAGTTCAGCTGGATAGTTATCAAACCATTCTAAACAACTGCCAACTCAAAGGAAGATAGAACAGAAAAAGAAGAGAAAATCTAGGAGAAGAAAATTGACCACTTTCTGGAAGGTAGGATGTGTGGAAAAAGTGAATCCAAAGCGATGGGAAGAGAGACCGTCGGGGGGGAGGGGCCGGCTTCCAGGAACCCACAAAGCAGCAGAGAACAAAATACAAAATTTTAGAAGTCTGCTTTGCTGAGGGACATGGCTCCAGAGGCTAAGCAGGGGGTTTAGCCCTCACAGGAACAGTGTGGTTTCAGGACCTGTGGGGTCACAGAGAGATTGGGGGTTTCTGAAGGAGGCAGAGCCCCCAGGTATCAGACTGGGGAAGCCAACGGTAGAGACAGAGCCATGCATTGGGCTGTCAGCTCGCACTTACCTTAGACCATGATCCGAGGCACTGTCAGGCCACTGCTCTTTGAGCAGGGACCCCACTAGGGGCAGATCAGGAGAGACCCACTTCCTTCCTCTTTTGGGCAGAGCACTGGGGGAGCACACAGCAAGAATCTGCTGGATTTGGAAACTCTAGATGGGGCCATGCACCAGAGACAGAAATGCTCAGTCACAGGCCGGGTGAGCTCGGAACGTGGCAGGAGACCAGGGAGACACGAGTGACTGCTTTTTTCCAAGGGCACACTGAGGAGCAGGGCTCCTAGCACTCTGCTCCTCTGGGCCAGAGACTGGGAAGCCACCATACCCATTCCCACCTCGAAGGCGGTATGGAAAGCATTGAGGAAACAAAAGCTCCCAAGGGCGAAGATGAGCAGATTGCTTGGCCCAGTCCTTGGCAAGGGTGATGCAATTCTGCCTTGGGCAAAGACATTTGAGAATCACTGCAACGGGCCCTTCCCCAGAAGATCAGCAAGAATATCCAGCTAAGATAAGTTCATCAATCAGTGAAAACTGTAGAACTCCAGAGTCAGGGGGGAAAAAAAGCGACATATAGAAATCATGGCTTTTCTTCCCATGACGCTTTAATCTTTCAGAGTTGAACTTTTTAAATTTTTTTTCTTTTTCTTTTTTAATTTTATTTTTCCTCTTTCTTATTTTGGCATTTTTTAACTAATATCTTATCTATACCTTTTTAAAAACGTTTTCTAATTCTCACTGTTACATTCATATTTTACCCCATAATTATATTTAATCTTATTTTTTGTATACATAAAGGGTTTTTTAATTTCTTCTAACAGATCAAAATATACCCTAAATCTAGCACATGGCTTGGTTCTAGTCTCCAGTCTCATCACATTCTTCCCTCTTTCATTTTTTTTTTTCAACCAACCTCTTATCAATCTCGTTTTTAGAATCTTTTTTAATTTTCAACTTTACACTCATATTCCATCCCTTCATAGTGTTTACCCTTATTTTAGTGTATTTAGAAGTTTTTTCTTTCTTTAAAATTTTGGGAGGTAGTTTCTTCTAACAGGCCAAAAAACCCCCAAATCAGGTATGGGGCTCTGTTCTAATATATATAATTTTTTTCTTTTTCTCTTTTTTATTTTATTTTAATTTTTTTCTCTTTTTTTTCTCCCCTGCTTTTTTCTTCAACCCCTGCTTTTGGCTATTTTCTGATTTTTCTGGGGTCCTTGCTATTGCTACACTTTTAGTATTTTGCTCTCTCACTCATTTATTTTTATCTCAATAAAATGACAAGGTGGAAAACTTACCACAAAAAAACACAAAAAACAAGAGGCAGTACTGATGGCTAGGGACCTAGCCAATATGGACATTAGTAATATGTCAGAAATAGAGTTCAAAATGACAATTATCAAGGTGCTAGCTGAGCTCAAAAAAAGCATGGAAGATATTAGAGAACTTTCTCTAATATCTTAGATTATATCTCTCTAATATCTTAGAAATTAGAGAAATAAAATTAGAGAAAATAAAGTAGAGAAATAAAATCCCTGTCTGAAGAAATAAAAGAACTAAAATCTAACCAGGTTGAAATCAAAAAAGCTATTAATGAGGTACAATAAAAAAATGGAGGTTCTTACTGCTAGAATAAATGAGGCAGAAGAGAGAATTAGTGACAAAGAAGACCAAATGACAGAAAATAAAGAAGCTGAGCAGAAGAGAGACAAACAACTACTGGACTACCAGGGGAGAATTCAAGGGATAAGTGATACCATAAGACAGAACAATATTTGAATAATTGGGATCCCAGAAGGAGAAGAAAGAGAGATGGGGAGGAACGTATATTGGAGCAAATTATTGTAGAGAATTTCCCTAATCTGGCAAAGGGAACAAGCATCAAAATCCAGGAGGCACAGAGAACCCCCCTCAAAATCAACAAAAATAGGTCTATACCCCGTTATCTAATAGTAAAACTTACAAATCTTAGTGACAAAGAGAAAATCCTGAAAGCAGCTCGGGACAAGCAGTCTGTAACCTACAAAGGCAGAAATATTAGGTTGGCAGCAGACCTATCCACAGAGACCTGGCAGGCCAGAAAGGACTGGCATGATATATTCAGAGCACTAAATGAGAAAAATATCCAGCCAAGAATACTGTATCCAGCTAGGCTGTCACTGAAAATAGATGGAGAGATTAAAAGTTTCCAGTACCAAAAAAAGCTTCCAGTACTAAAAGAATTTGCAAACACCAAACCAGCCCTACAGGAAATATTGAAAGCAAAGAGAGAGCCTAAAAGGAACATAGACCACAAAGGAACAGAGATAATTACAGTTAACAGTCACCTTACAGGCAATAAAAAGGCACTAAATTCATATCTGTCAATAGTTACCCTAAATGTAAATGGGCTAAATGCCCCAATCAAAAGACACAGAGTATCGGAATGGATAAATGGATGAGAAACAAGACCTATCAATATGCTGTCTACAAGAAACTCATCTTAGACCCAAAGACACCTCCAGATTTAAACTGAGTGGGTGGAAAACAATTTACCATGCTAATGGACATCAAAAGAAAGCTGAGGTGGCAATCCTTATATCAGATAAATTAGATTTTAAGCCAAAGACTATAATAAGAGATGAGGAAGTACACTATATCATACTTAAAGGGACTGTCCAACAAGAAGACCTAACAATTGTAAATATCTATGCCCCTAACATGGGAGCAGCCAATTATATAAACAAATTAATAACAAAGTCAAAGAAACACATCAACAATTATACAATATTAGTAGGGGACTTTAATACCCCCCTCACCAAAATGGACAGGTCATCTAAGCAATAAATCAACAAGGAAATAAAGCTTCTAAATGACACACTGGACCAGATGGACATCACAGATATATTCAGAACATTCCATCCCCAGCAAAAGAATACATATTCTTCTCTAGTGCACATGGAAATTTCTCCAGAATAGATCACATCCTGGGACACAAATCAAGTCTTAATCAGTACCAAAGGATTGGGATCATTCCCTGCGTATTTTCAGACCACAATGCCATGAAACTAGAACTCAATCACAAGAGGAAAATTGGAAAGAACTCAAACAGATGGAGGCTAAAGAGCATCATACTAAAGAATAAATGGGTTAACCAGGAAATTAAAAAAGAATTTACAAAATTCATGGAAACAAAAGAAAATGAAAACACAACTGTTCAAAATCTTTGGGACAACGCAAAGGCAGTCCTGAGAGGAAAGTATATAGCAACACAAGCCTTTCTCAAGAAACAAGAAAGATCTCAAATACATAACCTAACCCTACAACTAAAGGAGCTGGAGAAGAACAAAGAAAGCCTAAACCCAGCAGAAGAAGAGAAATAATAAAGATCAGAGCAGAAATCAATGAAATAGAAATCAAAAGAACAGTAGAACAAATCAACATACCTAGGAGCTGGTTCTTCGAAAGAATTAATAAGATGGATAAACCCCTGGCCAGACTTATCAAAAAGGAAAGAGAAAGGACTCAAATTAATAAAATAATGAATCAAAGAGGAGATATCACAATCAACACCAAGAAATACAAACAATTATAAGAAGATATTATGAGCAACTATACACCAGCAAATTAGACAATCTGGCAGAAATGGATGCACTCCTAGAGACACACAAACTACCAAAACTGAACCAAGAAGAAATAGAAAACTTGAACCGACCCATAAGCAGTAAGGAGATTGAAGCAGTCATTAAAAATCTCCCAATAAACAAGAGCCTAGGGCCAGACGGCTTCCCAGGTGAATTCTACCAAACATTTAAAGAAGAATTAATACCTGTTCTTCAGAAATTGTTCCAAAAAATAGAAATGGAAGGGAAACTTCCAAACTCATTTTATGAGGCAAGCATTACCTTGATCCCAAAACCAAAGACCCCATCAAAAAGGAGAATTACAGACAAATATCCTTGATGAACACAGATGTAAAAATTCTCACCAAACTACTAGCCAATAGGATCCAACAGTACATTAGAAGGATTATTCACCACGACCAAGTGGGATTTATTCCTGGGCTGCAAGGTTGGTTCAACATCTGCAAATCAATCAATGTGATACAATATATTAATAAAAGGAAGAACAAGAACCATATGATACTCTCAACTGATGTTGAAAAAGCATTTGACAAAGTACCGCATCCCTTCCTGATCAAAACTCTTCACAGTGTAGTCATTGAGGGCACATTCCTCAACATCACCAAAGCCATCTATGAAAAACCCACAGCAAATATCATTCTCAATGGGGAAGAGCTGAGAGCTTTTCCCCTGAGATCAGGAACATGGCAGGGATGCCCACTATCTCCACTGCTATTCAACATAGTACTAGAAGTCCTAGCCTTAGCAATCAGACAACAAAAAGAAATAAAAGGCATCCAGACTGGCAAAGAAGAAGTCAAATTCTCACTACTTGCAGGTGATATGATACTCTATGTGGAAAACCCAAAAGACTCCACTCCAAGACTGCTAGAACTCATTCAGGAATTCAGTGAAGTGTCAGGATATAAAATTAATGCACAGAAATCAGTTGCATTTCCATACACCAACAGCAAAACAGAAGAAAGAGAAATTAAGGAGTCAGTCCCATTTACAACTGCACTCAAAATCATAAAATACCTAAGAATAAACCTAACCAAAGAGGCAAAAAATCTGTACTCAGAAAACTACAAAGTGCTCATGAAAGAAA
>CM053604.1:80677185-80696249 GCA_028646535.1 Procyon lotor
CAAAGAAATGGAACAAATAATCCTAAAATTCATATGGAACCAGAAAAGACCACGAATAGCCAGAGGAATGTTGAAAAAGAAAACCAAAGTCAGTGGCATCACAATTCCAGACTTCAAGCTCTATTACACAGCTGTAATCATCAAGACAGTGTAGTACTGGCACAAAAACAGACACATAGGTCAATGGAACATAATAGAGAGCCCAGAAATGGACCCCCAACTCTATGGTCAACTAATCTTCGACAAGGCAGGAAAGAATATCCAGTGGAAAAAAAGTATCTTCAACAAATAGTGCTGGGAAAACTGGACAGCCACATGCAGAAGAATGAAACTGGACCATTTCCTTATGCCACACACAAAAATAGACTCAAAATGGATGACAGACCTCAATGTGAGACAAGACTCCAACAAAATCCTGGAGGAGAACACAGGCAGCAACCTCTTCAACCTCAGCACAACAACTTCTTCCTGGAAACATCCCCAAAGGCAAGGGAAGCAAGGGCAAAAATGAACTATTGGGACTTCATCAAGATCAAAAGCTTTTGCCCAGCAAAGGAAACAGTCAACAAAACCAAAAGACAACTGACAGAATGGGAGGAGATATTTGCCAATGACATATCAGATAAAGGGCTAGTATCCAAAATCTATGAAGAACTTCTCAAACTCCATACCCAAAGAACAAATAATCCAATCAAGAAATGGCAGAAGATATGAACAGACATTTCTGCAAAGAGGACATCCAAATGGCCAAAAGACACGTGAAAAAGTGCTCCGCATCACTCAGCATCAGAGAAATACAAATCAAAGCCACAGTGAGATACCACCTTACACCAGTCAGAATGGCTAAAATTAGCAAGTCAGGAAACGACAGATGTTGGTGAGGATGCGGAGAAAGGGGAACCCTCCTACACTGTTGGTGGGAATGCAAGCTGGTACAGCCACTCTGGAAAACAGTATGGAGGTTCCTCAAAAAGTTGAAAATAGAGCTACTCTATGACCTAGCAATTGCACTACTGGGTATTTACCCTAAAGCTACAAATGTAGTTATCCAAAGGGACACGTGCACCCAAATGTTTATAGCAGCAGTATCCACAATAGCCAAACTATGGAAAGAACCTAGATGTCCATCAACAGATGAATGGGTAAAGAAGATGTGATCTATCATCTATCTATCTATCTATCTATCTATCTATCTATCTATCTATCTATCATCTATCTATGCAATGGAATACTATGCAGCCATCAAGAGAAATGAAATCTTGCCATTTGCAACAACATGGATGGAACTGGAGGGTATTATGCTAAGCGAAATAAGTCAGTCAGAAGAAGACATTATCATACGATATCTCTGATATGAAGATTTTAGAAGAAGGGTGGGGGGTCATGGGGGTCGTTGGGGAGGGAAATGAAACAAGATGGGACCAGGAAGGAGACAAACCATAAGAGAGTCCTAAACTCATGAAACAAACTGAGAGTGGCTGAGTGGTAGGGGCGGTAGGGATAGGGTGGTTGGGTTATGGACATTGGGGATGGTATGTGCTATGGTAAGTGCTGTGAAATGTGTAAGACTGATGACTCACAGACATGTACCCTGTGGCAAATAATGCATTATATGTGAATAATAAAAGAAGAAGGAGGAGGAGGAGGAGGGGGAGAAAGATAAATCACCTGGAACCATAAATGGAGGCTCCATAAGTCAGAGATGGGTTGTTAGAGTGAACAAGCATTGAGCATATTAACAGGCTATGAAGAATTCATAGATTCTTCTTAGAGGATGCCTTAGAGGAGAACAGGTTGAAATGTAGAAACCAGAGCTGTTCGTTATTAGAACAGGATTCTAGAAGAGACGGAATTAGGGTCAAGGCACAGATTGAGGGGTTGGTCTTATATAGGAAGAGAGACATTTCTTCCCCTTATATTTTAGAAAAAAATAAGAATCTATGCATATGTAGATATGTTTTATGTATGGGAAATAATATCTTAGAGCCATCATCTGGGTCGCCTTCATTTTCTTTATAAAGTGCAGGATAAAACTACTAAGACTGAAGGCCGTTGAGTAAAGGACAACATAAAGTATCTTTTTAGATACAGAAAGGGCTATACAGAAAGGTGTGTCTCTAGAAGTTCCAGTTTTTGGTTAAGGCAAGATAAGGTAAAAGCTTTCTGTTGAAAGATTGAGAAAGCGGGGAAGTTGGTTCATAAGCAAACAAACACTGCAGAGAAGGAAGTTTGGGGTAGTGTTTTTAGTTGCGACAGGAAAATTTTTTTTTTATTTTTTTTAAGCTTTATTTATTTATTTTAGAGAGAGAGCAAGTGCAAGCAGGAGCAGAGGGAAAAGGGGAGAGAATCTCAAGCAGACTCTATATTGAGCTGGGAGTCTGATGTGGGGCTCGATCTCTTGACCTTGAGATCATGTCCTGAGCTAAAATCAAGAGTCAGATGCTCAACTGACTGAGTCACCTAGGCACCTCAGAAAATATATATATTTCTTTTACAGACTAAGACTAAGTGAATATAAAGTATACCTAGTTTATTTTTTCTTTTAAAACAAGGAAGTCTATATATTTTATCTCATTTTGTGATTTTATTGCTACTACTGTTTCCTGTTATACAGTAAAGAAGCACAGTGAAGAAGGAAGAATCCTATGCATAAATCCATAAGTTAGAGAATTGAAAACAAGAGTTTTGAATACTTATAAATAAACAGAAGTAATACATTTGCTGAAATACATCAGAAGCTACCAACAAGCCAGAAGATGCCAGAGACATTTTCCTAACACTAATTATAATATAAAAATTACAAAATATGATCTGATCAGAAGCAAAATCTATTTGAATGCTTTTCATAATTTTTATTCTATTAATGCTGAGCATCCAATAAATTCTTACTCTAATTTGCAGAAAAATTTCTTACTTAGAAATTACAAGAGAAATAACTACTTTGAACTTAATTCTGACCTCCGCAAAAATGCTTACTAGCAATGTCATCCTGACAGAAACCTTAAGTCATAGTAGGTCTGTCATCTGTGTTTACTAGAGAAAGGATGGAATTCTGACAGATAAATCAGGCTTTTGAGTAAAAAATAATAAAATAGGAAAATTTTATTATTATTCAATGGTCAAAAATGCTGACTGAAAAGCTAACTCAAAAGGGATGAATAGAAGATGCTAAAAATGAATTCTGTTAATACAGTTGCAAATAATTACAATGAAAAATTTAAAGCAAGGTAAGAAAAATAAATGGGGTGGAGAGTTCTCCGAAGATGTCAGAATTCAAAAGAAGTGTATAAGATAAAATGAAGAACGTGTGACTTGGAATGAATAAAAGTGTCATATTCTTTTGAAGACAGTGCTACAACGAGGCAAGTATTGAGTTTCACACTTAAGTGGAGAAATGATAGATAATTCAGAAAAGTGTTACAAGGATATTTAGAAATCTCGATACCGTATTCTGTAAGGGATGGTTAAACAACGGCAACCAATGCAACTAGTTGAATTCTTTTACTCACAGTGTCATTATCCCCTTTATAATGGGTCCTGCTTCTCTATCCTGGCTATGATTTTCGGCATATTTCATAAACTATTTACTTTACAGTGCTAGAACAGCACTGTAAGTAAAGCTGCTGCTTTACTCTTACTTGGAATAATGCCAAGAGATTGCCCAGGGATGTTTGTCAGAGCAAAGAGAGGGTGTTAGTGGGAGGAGCCATACTTTCAGAGTGGATGGCACAGGCTATACCTCTCTTGCAAAAGCTCCACCCAAGCAGTGAATTGATCTCAGCAATTAATCCCTGCTAGTCAAATAAGTTCTTGGCCCTTTCCCACTCACCAGTTCCCTGGGCCATGGAGGTGTCAGAAGCAGCATGGTCCAGAGAGGAGGCATTAAAGGACCAGACAGAGCAAAAACAAATGAGTAGACTGCTTCTCCCTTTCCCCACTGCCTTCACCCCATTAAATCTGATCTGGGGAGGAGAAGAAGAATATTAAATTAGATAGGGAAACAAAGCTTTTATTTAATGGGATTTTTTAAATCCCTGATCAAAGGGATTTTAATCCCTAAGATCATAGCCAGGATAGAGAAGCAGGATCCAATATAAAGGAGATAATGACACTGTGAGCTTTCTCTCCTCTGACCTCCGGCAGGCTCTACTGAAACTCTTTAAAGAACTCTTTCCCTACTCACCGTTCAGGTTCCATAATAATTCTGGGGCTCTCTGAACACCCTCATACAGATTAAGCATGCATGTTGGGGAGTAGAAATCAACTTTTTTCTCTACAAATAGAAGAGAGTGGAGAAAAGATTCTGAGTATGCATCTCTATAAATAAATCATCACTCTGAATGGCTTATTTTGATATTTCTCTTCCTTTTAATAACTGAGGTGTAAGAAAGGAGCAAAAAGTCCACCCATCAACCAATACCTCTCTTTAGAATATGTTGGCATTGAATGTCCATGGATCGTAAAAACAAAACAACAAAACAAAACAAAACAAAACAAAAACAGGAAAAGCCCCGTAGAACATTTTGTCACTCTTATTATCCTGAAAAAGACTTAATGTTTATTGTGCTTAAGGATATCTAGAGACGTGGAATATCAGAGACTTAACTTCTCTAACTCCAGAAGCAGAATCAAGATCACTGGTGATAGATTTAGTGATTCAAATGAGGGAGGGAGTCCCATCTATTATAAAGTGATGAGCTGCTCATCTCTGGATTTTCAAGTAGATTTTAGTGACTATTTAGAACTATAGATGGAACTATTTAGTGATTTTATAGAATCAAATCATGTCTAAGCCTGATCTTCTTCTGGAGGATGACAAAGTTCTTCCAATGCTAAGGTATGGAATCTGACTCTCAGTCTTTAATAAGAATTTGAATTCTATAATTAAATAATTAAAATGATAGTCATGGAACAATCTGAAAAAGAAACTTAGTTAGGAATAGTCCTGACTACATTTATAGTTTTCTTATTTTGTTTTAAATTTATTGTTTTTCAGTGTCATCATTATTAATTTTTTCATATAGGAACTAATCTCTGTTCATAAATGTTTATTAGAATACTTTATTTGATAGACTGATTTATATAACATTATATTAAAAAGTTATTTTCTATCACGAATTATTTGAGAAGTTTCAGGGTAAAAGCTGTATCAGTGTTCACTCAAACCCTATAAAAAGAGAAAATTTAGCAGATTTAACAGAATTTAGTGTTTTTTCTGTACTGTCTCAAAAATTAGAGTTAAAATTATATTGGACTCTATAATTAAATGGTATAGGCATGTATGGGTTTCAACTGGGATGTTTATGAAATTTTCTCAGACACATTTCATATTTTCATAATTACATATATTCTTAAGTCTTCTGATTAATGTTTATTTCTTTGCAAGAGCATATGATAGATAAGAATTTTTTCATTGTTGTTCTAGAAGTTTGATCTTTGGCAAAAAATAATCAAATTCATTTGTTGAAAGATGAATCATGTCCCTTGATTTTCCCAAAAGATATGTTTTCTTCAACAACGTTCATGACTCTGATATAATGCTGCTATAAATGCTGTTAATTTTGTAATTCAAACATGTTGAATTTATATTTTTATATTATTAGTAAACTATTATCTTTTTCAAATGTCTATTTATTATTTATGTTTTATCTTTTATTTTGTCTCAGTATTATCTTTGTCAATTTATCTACTGGGTGAGACTTTAAGAGGATTCACCTTGCTGACCTGTTACTTTTAACATAAAGATGTTATCAATTTTTAAGTGGTTAAATGTATTTTCAATTTTTTAAAAATGCATTTCTTCACCATATTGATTGATATGTTTTCTTTTATATTCTTTTTAAAAATATCCAACTTTTAAATCTAACTATAGGTTATTTTGATACATTGTATGGAATGGGAGCTCTCATTTGTTTTTTTTCCACAAATCAATTTTATGTATATAATAATACAAAGTTTACCCATCAATTAGAATTACTTCTTTATCACTAAATAAGTGATAATATTCATTAGCAATGATTGTATTGAAAAACTGCACTTCATAAATCTAGTGGCGGGTTGTTTGTTCAGTCTTTTGGATAGTACTTGAACAATATTTATCAAACATCTACAATTTTATTTCTTGTTTAATAAGAAACGAACTCCAAAAAACTATTTTAGGATTAATCTAAGTTACACAAAGGAATTATTATCAATATCTTAGTTGCATTATTTAAAATTATAGACTTGATGTAAACAACTGAAAAACTCAATATTAAAATAGTTAATTGTATTTTGGTACTAACATTTTAATTATATTGACCCAAATAATTATGATGTGAGGCGCATTCATGTTCAACAGCATGTGTTGTCTTGATATCTGATGACATAAGGAGGGTCTCAGATGTCCTTAACTGCAAGTTCCCCTCTGCACTTTGCTCCTGTAGATAAGGTCCCTTAGCCAAAATTCCTCCCTCTCAAGGGGACCAGGCACACTTCTTCCTTATTCTTGAGGATCAGGTTTCAGTTCCCTTCCAACCTTCAGTTGTTCAAACAAGTCAGTTATATCCTTCTGTGGGAACCAGAGACACCCCATCCTTTGATATGACAAAACCTGCTTTCCACATCCCTGATTATTCACTCTGTCCCCAAGTACAACCCCCACATGGCCTCCCATGGTCTATGGTGTCCTCTCCCTTTAGACTGTGGGTATATATGACTGATAAATTGCTATTGATCTCATCTGCCCAATGTCAAGTTTTATGTGTTCAACCATTTCCACAACCCCAGGGTGGGAATCCTTCTTTCACCAATAGGGTGAAAAGGAGTCAACTAAAACAATAATGAAATATTGTGCAATTAACAAATGTTTACAATAATTTAAATCACATTTGAAATACTTATAATAGAAAATGGAAATATTCAGGATACAAAAAGTTTGTTACTGTCTTCTAAATATAAATACCTTAATATGATTGGGAGAAATACACTAAAATATCATCTGATAACTGTGACACTTATAAAAATGTGCTATTTTAATCTCCTATGGGAACATCACTGATTGATGACCCCAGTTGTGACCCCTCTGGATCCACCACTGCCTTTCATACCTTTCATACCTGCATACCAGCCTGCTCCCACCTGATTACTGAATATGGCAGGGGTACTCATCCAGGACTATTCCTGAGAGACACACGACTCCTCTAATAGGTATCTCTGAATCCAGGATTTCTCATCAGTCTAGTCTAAACTTTCTTAGAGCTGCTTTGCTGTCTGAAACTTCCTGTTTCTTTCTTCTTTCTTTATCTTTTTCACAGGAGTTCACTCAGCATCCCATCTGAAGCTCTTTTCACTTTCCCCATCTTCCTTCCCTCTAATAAATCTCTTGCATGTAAAATCCCAACTTGGCATCTGCACCTCAAAGGACTCAAACTAACACAAGAATATTTGGCTGATTGGACTATTGGTAATTTTAATTTTTCTCTTATTTTTTTTTCACCAAAGCTCTTGTATTCAGTTGCAGAAAATAGTAAAATTATAACCCATTATTTTGTTATTTTATTTGCTTACAACCTTAATTTGTTTAACATACGTTTAATATCACCCCATTAATTGATAAAGGCTCTACCATTAAAGGACTTGAAAAATTGTGGTAGAAGCAAGATTGTGTCTAACTTAAAAACAAGAGTATGAAAACTAGAATAAAAGACATTTTCATAGGTAGTATTTAATTACGTGATGCAGAAGAACAGAAAACAAGGGTTATGACTCTAAAAAAGTTAAAGGTCATGGTTGAAATAGTGAGTAAAGTCTACATGATCATAGTATTGGAGTTCATTCTTCAAGGTAAAGTAATGTAGGGAAACAGAATGGCTGAAGTTATATGGATAACAAGACACAGAAACTATAGAATAGCTAAGCAAAAGGAATATGTGACAGTTTTTGAAAAGTAATAAATAGCTAAATTGTAGAAATACAGTTTGTAGACAACATTAAATTTGGATATTAAAATACATGCCATGTTTTTTAAAATAAATGACATTTTTAGTTTTAAGATAACCTAGTAAAGTGTTTAATCAGTTGACTTTATTCTGTGAGCGTACCTATTTGAACTACTAGTTAGGGAATAAGAACATCCCACATACAGGTATGTGTATTGTGAGTGTTTTGACACAATGAATATATCAGTCATGTATGGATATAGAAGTACCATGTTGATTTCTGACTCCCTGCTCAGTAGCTCCTTTGTCAGCTGCATACCAAAGATGTAGTAAAAAAATCTAATCCATTCTATGAAAGTCAACTACAGAATTCTGCTTACAATGGAGAATGTCATTACCAGTAAGGATACAGAAAGATAATGAGAGCATAATCTGGATTTATCTAATGCCACTGTATGCAGGCAAAATAATTGAGACTCTAAGCTTTTGTAGTCATCTTTGGAAACAAAGATTCAAATAAATGATTAGACTGCTTTCTTGGATTGTTTAAGACATACCAGTTTTAACAGGTAATAGGGGAACACAGAATTAACAAAAAAGTAAATGCTAAGTGTACTTTTTATTTCAAAAATCTTATCAAAGGAGAATAATATTTTCATCAGTTTAGAAAATTTTCTCTAAGTTACCTAGTAGATAACATTTCTTAATGAGCTTTTATTTTACTGTTTTTTTCAAGATTTTATTTATTCATTTGAGAGAGAAAGAAAAAGCATGACTTGAGATGGGGGGAAAAGGTAGAGGGAGAGGGAGAAGCAGACTCCCCACTGAGCAGGGATCCCAAGACAGGGCTCGATTCCAGGACCCTGAGATCATGACCTGAGCCAAAGCCAGGTGCTTAATCATCTGAGCCACCCAGGCACTCCTTTAACAGATATTTGAATAAAAATTCAAAGGAAAATACAATTTTTCTGTATTTTTTTATTATTTTAATATAAATATCTCTGGTTGCAATAGTTTACAGCTATAAACTATTTTTTTAAATATAGACAATCTAAACAACATATATGTATAAATTTAAATATGCTAATTAATTATGTGTGTATGTATATATTATAACAAGTCTAAATTTCTAATAAGGAAAACTAGTAATAGTAAAAATATATAATTTATAAAGCTATCTAGAATTCATCCAGTCATTTCAGTGGATGGATGAAAATAAAAATCTTCATGTATTCTCTTATTATGTTTGTAGATTCTGAAACAATAGATTAATAAAGTATTTAATAAAATTAATAAGATTTTATATAACAGACAGAATTTAAAAGCAAAATTCTTTCTAGGACTTTTGCTGCTCCAAGTTTTTGTATCTTTTCTAAGTAAAAAGCATCAACATAAAGATATACTTTAACGATACATGACTAATCTACTTCTTAAGTGTGATGTCTAAGGATGTTTTTAACTATAAAAATATTAAAAAAAATTATTGAATAGTAACAAAAACTCTCAAGCATCATATTGGTATCAAATAGGGAACACAATTATATAATATCTTTCATATTTATTTTCAAGCTAATATTTTTATCAGCAATTGAAGTAAAATAGGAAGCAAAAGTTAGTTAAAATTTAAAAATAAAACCTTTAAAATACATAAGACAGGAAACAACTTTTTATATATTATTTCATTTGGTAAATTATGTTGTATTTTAGGAGAGAGAAAGGTGGAGGGGAAGAAGTGGACAGAGAAAGGATGTGTATTCTACAAGTACTCTCATGAAAAGGGGAATCAGATGATTAAGTTAAAATCAATAAGGCAGTGATCTGAAAGCTGTTTCTCCTTTTTAAGAATGGTGGCCATTAATGATCCTTTTACAAAGAAAAAAAAGGTGGAAAAAGGATCGTAATCGGTAGCACAGTGAATGTTGCTAGAGACTAGTGACCTGAGGAAATAGAGCCAAAGACAGAGAAGTCAAGGTAAATGAACAAAATATGCCACCAAGGGAAAAGAAGATTATGGGTGTCTCTTGGATTTTGAGTTGGACATATGATTGCTAATTTGTGGATACAAAGTTGTATCTAAATCCATAACAAGCTGAGAAATATATAACTTTTTCTTTTGATCTATCTAAAGATCATGAAAATGCCTAGCAGGAGCATTTTTTGGTGTTCTTACTATATTGTTATGTATATGTATTATGTATGTAGGTGTATGTATGAATGATATATATCTTTGTCTCCAGAATGTTCTTTGTGATCAGGGACTATTTATTTAGATATATCTTCAGGCCATAAATTTAGTATCTGGAACATTGTGTTCAACAAATATTTTTGTAATTAATGAATAAGTAATTGTTTTGAATAACTCTCAATAAATAGCCAATGCTGAAGGCCAAAGTTAGAATCCTAGTAATTCTAGTAACTCTTAATTCTGAGTATTGATACAGGTATTCAACAGCATAAGCCATCAATATTATACCAGCCTCAGTCAGTACCCTAAATTTAAATTAGAAGAAATAAATTTATGAGAAAATATTTGAAGAGAACAGCTAGAGGACAGGAGAAAGGCCTAGTGAAATAAATAGATCGACAAAGATGGAAATCTGAGGTAAGTTCACAGGTGACTTCTATGATGAATACATGTTTTGACTGCATCTGGAGGCAAAATCAGAAAGTTGGGGGAAAAATCAGAAGGTAAAACCTCCTCTACCTAAAACAGACTGTATATTTTGCGAATCTAGAAGCAAACACCATTGCCTTATACACCATATCTGTTCAAGTAGTATTTGTTTAGTGAGTAAATGGACTCAAGTGGAATTTCCTTTACTGTTTTATGAGAGTAAGAAACTATAAACAGGGACTACTGCAATAAATTTTAGAAAGTCCAATAACATTTGTAATTTTCCCATGTTTGTTTCTTTTGGTGTCTTCATACTTTTTAATGTAATTATTGGCTAGAAAAATCATTACAATTAGATTTGATCTAAATTTCAGAGGCAATGGGAACAGGAAAGCTGAGGAAAAGGATGAAAACAGAAATGGGTACCCTAGGCATAAGAAGGGATGATGAAATAATTGTCAAAGAAGTCTAAATTTCTCTGATCTTACGCAACAGAAAACTGCTAAGGAAGCCAACCTAGGCTTGGCAGAGGATGCAGTGGCTTAACATCCATTCATTAAATTTAACATTCTACACATTAAAAAAAAAAATTAGCAGAGTGTTTTGGTGGCTCAATCCATTAAGCATCTGCCTCTTGGTTTTGGCTCAGGTCATGATCTGTGGTCATGAGATTGAGCCCTACATCAAGCTCTGTGCTCCTCTCGGAGTCTGCTTCTCTCTCCCTCTCCCTCTACTTGTCACCCCACTCACGATCTCTCTCAAGAAAATAAGTAATAAATAAAATCTTTAAAAAATAAGTACCCAATTTCTAATTGTATATTCACACAGGAAAATTAAATATATTATTATGGTTTAAAACAGCTCAGGGATGTGACAACATGGATGGACCCAGAGGGTAGAGAAATAAATGAAAAGATGGGGAAAGACAGATACCATATGATTTCACTCATATGGGGAAATTTAGAAAACAAACAAATTAATAAACACACAAATAAAAAGGCAGAACCAGACCTATAAATACATAGAACAATCTCATGGTTGCCAGAGGGAAGATGGAGGGGTAGAGGCATGGGCACAATAGGTGAAGGAGAGTGGGAGGTACAGGCTTCCAGTTATGGAAGTAATCAGTCACAAGAATAAAAAGCAGAGGAGAGGGAATATAGAAAATGTTGTTGGTTTTTTTTTAGTCTATGATATTGTAATAGTGTTGTATGAGGAGAGATGGTAGGTACATATGTGGTAAGACTAGCATAACATATAGGGATGGTGAATCACTATGTAACACTGCGCGTCAACTATACACAAGTTAAAAATTTAATTAAAAAATCTTATGATCAATTATAAAAAATTATGATCAATTATTTTCAAAAAGAACCTGTTTAACTTTTTAATATGTTATTTTTCCCCTTTAAGATTAAATTATAAGCAATATTCTGGGAAAATGGGAGCACATCTCTCTGAATTTTTCATAAAGATAAAAGTATAGAGAAACTAAAAATTATGGATTACTTCTGAACCAAAAGTAGGTGAACACATATGCCAATGAAACCCACAAAAATATGTGAGTAGGGTCAAACTACCTAAAGGTACAGGATCTGTGTAATTTCCTATCTGTAGAGGAGGAAGCAAAGGAAAGTAGTCGGAACTGTGAAACACCTGAGAAAAGGACCCTGACATCACTGATAGTACCCTCAAGAAAGTACTGCGTGCTGATTGTAGAGTAGCTGTAGAGCTGGAAAGGTTTTTATGTGTTCTTTTCATAGAGGTCAAAGGAAAACACAGTAAAGTTTAGAGTAGCTAGAGACATCTAGGCATACGAACCTCAAAACTCACTTACAGAAGATTCCAGTGTGAACAAATTCTATGCTGAGGAAAAAAAAACCCTGTTAGTCGTAGAATCCAAATTGAGGGAGAGATGAAAATAGGGCACATGAATTGATATAAAAGGTGTCTGTGTGTGTGTGTGTTTGTGTGCATGCATGTGTGTAGGCACACATATGTGCATGATATAATAGAACCAAAGCTATCCATACTGATTATGTCAATAAGTAGAAATGCTTTAACTCATTTATTAGAAGAAAATGTGTTCACATTGTCTAACAAAGCTAAATCCAACAGTATGCTGTATCTCTCTGCACTATTGTGGATTGATTTCTAGGTTTTTTTGTTAAAAAAAATCAATGTACAGAGAAGTGTACAGTGTATGATACCTTTCATCTAAGAAAAGATGGTATATGAGTAATATATATGTATCTACTTACATTAAAAAAATGGAATGATAAATCAAAATTAGCTTTTGACCTCCATAGGATTAATAGAAGATAGGATAGAGATAAAAATCAGACTTCTTTAAGTATACGTTGTTTAGTGAAGTTTTCTTTGGGCACATCTAACAATTTCACATAAATTTCAAAAATTAGTTTTCAAAATGCTATCTATAAATAGTAAAAATAAAATGAAAATAAAC
Organism: Procyon lotor; assembly: GCA_028646535.1. NCBI lineage: Eukaryota > Metazoa > Chordata > Mammalia > Carnivora > Procyonidae > Procyon > Procyon lotor. Next base: position 80,690,186 of record CM053604.1, read on the forward strand.
CACACAGTAGGTTACTATCCAATGGAGCTTTTAAACAAAGTAATTGTTCTGTAAATTTCTACAGGGATAAACTTCTAGGAACAAGAAGAACTACAAAAGAATTTGTTATTAATAATTACATTGGTGTTATTATTCTAATAATGTTGGGAGATAAGGCATATTGTGAGATATGGCAAATAAATCATTTGTGTTCTTCAGTTACTCTCAATGTCGTTGAATGGCTCTCAGCACTAGAGAAAGGAGATACACATGTGAAACAGAAATAAAACCTGTGGTTTGATTTGAGTTGAAAATATGACGGTTAGATAATGTGTTTTATATTAAAACAATGAATATTCTAGGAGCAGGTACATGTATATATTTAAGTGAACTTATATATACACACACGTGTGTATATTTAAATTCATTCACTCATAAGGACACTGAAAACAAAAAGTGAGTAACTATCCATAGTTGGATAAGACCAATTAATTAACATATTCTTTTGAAAACTAGTAGGTAAAAAAGAAAAAAAAAAAGCATTTATTTCACCCTTCCTTACGAACTGTACCAGTAGCAACCAAATAGTAGAGATATTTTTCTTTAGAGAGGTACTCCAGCCAATGAATAAATAAGGAATTACAACATCACCATTTTATAATGCCTAATGAATTAATGGAGCTAAGCATTGATCATGAACAGCTGCTAAAACTACACAGACAGCCAAACATTGTCTGACTTCTCATAAAAGAAAACAACCTCCTTTTTGAAGGAGTCTTACTTAAATAGTGAATCTGACTCTCATTTGTCTCTAGATTTAACTCTCAATTTATAGACTGTACATAAGATTGGATAAATTATTTAACAAATGATTGTTTTTTCTTGGATCTCATTATTATTATTTATTAAATATAACTCTATTAAAACATGTGGTTATTTATCAAGTGCTCCAGCCTTCCAAAAGAATTTTGCCAGTTCATTGAAAAAAAATTCAAACGAGTATAAAAAAACCCTCAATATTAAATATGGCTATGACGCAAATCAATTCAAGCTGATTTCTGGTTAGCCATGTGCTGACAGCCTAGCTAATGACATTCTCTGAGAAGGATTACCTCTGAATGAAAGTGTATCCCTGAAATATGAATGTAAGGAAAAAAGATTAAATGTCTTATTTTGAAGTTAATTTAATCACTGAGCTTTGATATCTATCTCCTTTTCATTTCAAGAATGTTACTGATCATTATAACCAGAATTTGGTGTTTTCCATTTATTTTTTCCTGACACATCACATTACATACTGGTGAGGCAGTCTGAGTCCCTGCCTATAGGTTTGAATTTTTTCAACACAGACTCAGTAAAGACTCTATCCCTCAAATATTTGTGAGTGTAACTTGAGAAATAAAAAATAAGTGGTAATTTTTTCCTTATGAAGTAATGGCTTCTTGTGAGAGGATTTAGTTACTCAGTAATGCATTCATTGTCATCAAATATGTTTCAAGTATCCATTATATGCCAACTTCTAAGGGGGGTATTAGAGATATGATGATTTACATACTAAACTTATTTAATAGTTTATAGTAGTTACTATATGCTGGGCATCTTTACAACTAGCAGATCTGTGATTTAAACTCAGAGTTTGGCTCCAGATTCTGTGTCAGAGGTTCTTAAATTTTTTCCATTCACAACATTTTAGTGTCCCAGTAATTTGCTTCATGGTGTTTCCAGACCAAAAGAAATAGATCATAGAGTCCCATTATTAAATATTTAGTTCCCTAAATGTAATAATGCTAGTATATGTGGTGCATGACAGATGCCCCTGTTTCTCTCAAATACTTAAAAGATCTTGTGGCATTCACAGGAGTTTATTGCATGCTTCAGGGTGCCAAGGTACAAAGTTTGGGAAACACAGAGTTACTTGTTTAACCACTACAGATGCTGCTTAGATATAAAAAGCAGTCCCTACTCTTTGTGTCTTTGAATACAAAGAAACCGGAAATATCCTATTAATTTTTAAATTATTTTTAAAAATCAAGGTAGTATATAAACAAAATGAGAACTAAAAAAGCAAAATAAAATTCGAATAAATATGTATTTTAAAGTATTGGTTATCAGTCATGGTCTTCTACTGATAAACTTGAATGTGTCTAACAATTGGCAGAGGTATTATAAGAATACTTTAATATTAGCTAAAGTACCCAAGGTTTGAGAATGATGTACATTTTAAAAACAAAGGTGATTCAAAGTTAGTACTAACATGGGCTTTCATTTCCACATATTTTATTGAATGGAAGAAATAAATATTACACACATATCTAGCTCATCAGAAATTGTTCATTACTACCTTTATATAAGATACATTCATGAGTATAGTTAATATATTTGTGTTCATCATAGAGCATATCTTTTGCAGAAATATGAAGTCAGAAACCACCTTTTAAAGCTACATAAAGGCAACATGATAAAGAACATAGGTTTTCAGATATGAGAAACCTAGAATAGAATCCTGACTCAACAAACAAATAACTGTGAGATGATAAAAAAACTACCGAATGTCTCTTTGCACATCAGTTTCCTCATCTATAAAATGGGCAAATAATACTCAATTTGCATCTTGTGATTTGAATGATATCAAGAATACTTATGCATATTATTAATGGAATCAATGTTGAACAAAAAAATAAAGAAGAGATATTAAAAGTTGACTTTGTAGAATATTATATGAATAATATAATCAAAAGGCACTAGTACTTTAGAATGGGAAGAAATTACAACTTGAAGATCAAAAAATGTGTATAGGAGTGGCTTTTGAAAGGAGGGTAGAGAAGTGACTTTCAAAGTTTTTACCATGACTGCATACAAATAAATGCATTTTTATTTGACTCAGTAAAACTTTATATAATTTTAATAATAATTAGTTTTTTATATTTGATGCATCTTGCTTCTAAACGACCTTCTAAATTATTTTTATACCCACATTTGGCAGAAACTGATTTAAAGAATGAGCAGAATTGGAGCTGGACCATTTATTTCAGAATCAAATAATACAGAAATTGGGCTGATTCTTCTAATAGTATGGTGGACTTAGGTATATCCCAATAAAATTATAAACATATAAAATTATAACAGTACTTGGAATAAATTACAATGGCATATATGTTTTATATTGGTGTGCTCACTAAAATTAAGAGAAGAAAGCTTAAAGATTCAAGAGTAATACACACACACACACACACACATACACACACGCATGAAGTAGGGAGTAATAAGGAAGAAGCAAGTGAGTAGGGGAGGGTATATATAGGGAAAAAAGGTAAGTCTTGGAGCCATGGCAAGATGGGAAGGTAAACTATAGATTCTCCAATTAAATCAAGGGATTCGATAAGAGTTAAAATATTCTACATCAATTGTAACTACTAATTCAGTAGTAGAAAAAATTCAAATTCACTCTGGTGAGAAGCATCCCTAAGTTTAGTCCGTACATAATTTCCCAGGTTAAACTCAAAATCAAATGTTCCAAACATGTAAGGAAACATGCCCCCGTGAGTAAAAGTCAGCAGAGAGGAAGAAAGGGTGGGGAGCAGGTTTAAACTACTAAGAATACTAGATTCTGGAGTTCTTAGAGAAATAATACAATATAATTATGTATGAATGTATAAAGAAAAACAGATAAAATAAACAAGCAAAACAAAACAAAAATAACCAGGCAAATTTCACAAAACTGGCCAATGAACATATGAAAAGATTCCCAAGCTCATTAGTAATCATGAAAATTCAAATTAGATTACAATGGATGCTATTTCACACTCACTGGATGAAGAAGAATTAAGGTCTGGAAATGTTAAATGTTGGCAAGAGTGCAAAGCAATGGGAGTTTTTATACTCTCCTAGTGGGAATGCAAATTGGTAGAATCATTTTTATAAAACAATTGGGCACTAATCATAAAGATGAACGTGTGCATTCTCTACAATTTAGCAATTCTACTCATAAAAAAATTCTAATGAGGTCTAATAAGTAAAACATATATAAATGAGACCTACATTTTTACATCCAAAGTTTAAGGGTAAGGGGACAATAAACCTACATACATTAAGAGGAACAAGGAAATTTGCCTAGGTAGTAGGGAAAATTTGCTTAGGTTGTGGAAGAATTTAGAGCTATAAGCCAACTCTTAAATATGTTTGAAGTCCAAAATCATGCTACCTATGATGTGCAAAACAAACAAAAATCTCACTTGGAAATTAAATTAAAAATTATCTTTTGTTCATAGTGTTCCCTAGGAGATTAATATAAGTGAATGTAGATCTCTTAGAGGAATTCAACTTCAACAGAGTACTGTAGTAATCTCCATAGGGATAATCTATGAAAGGAATGTGCATGCTTTTAATTGTGGAAGTTATGCAATAGAGACCTTCTCTAGGTCTTGCTATTGCCGAATGCCTGACCTCTCAGCCATAGAGACATTGAACAATGTCTTTGGAGCAGGCAGTGAGTATCTTTGCAGAAGTGACATCTGCTCTTAACATGGATTTGTGCCAAGAGCTGCAGAAGCCCTGCCATTTGACACGGTCCGGCGAGGATATGGCAGGTTTGCCCGGCTCCTGCCATATGAACGGGATTGGTATCTCCTCCTATATCTCTTTGTGTTACTCGAATTCTTTTTTTCTTTTTTCTTTTTAGCCTAAGCCCTTTGCTCAAGTTGAGGCTCTGACCCACTTAACCCACTTCTAACCAGATCGAGATCTCCTTACAGAAACTACATAAAGCAACCAAACCATTCCCCCACCATAAAACCATTAGAGCAGATAACTACAAGGCTACCTTCCAATGTTTGTCCACCAAATTATTACACATAAGATGATAAGGTACTTAAAGGCCAAAAAAATTACCCAGACCTTTAATGATCTACAGCCAACCTTAGTTCCCCCCTAAGGATTCACATTCCATCTTTGCCACACCAACACCTGCATTCCCTTACTATGGAGAGTACGCATAAGATAAGGTAGGAATGGTTAACTATAAAGATAATAGAGTTTTACTTCAGCCTTTGCTAAAGAATACACAGGATGAGACTCCCAGGTGCCTGCTCACTCAGCAGCAAAAAAAGGGCTTGTACAAACAGCTTGGGCCATTCTATAATAAACTCAAATGTCACCCCTCTTCCTTTGGTTTATGTGCAAAAGATATACGTGACTAAGCCTTTATCCAATACATAGAAACAGAGTCATAAAAAATTGTTGTTAAGGGTCTTGCTGTTCAAAATAAGATAAGCCTGTCTCTGCCTTGGTCTTAGAAAAGACTATAGGTTCTGAAAAACAAACAAACAAACAAACAAACAAACAACTTTTGTTGATCTAAGCCTCTTTATCTAAGAAAATCATTGACTGTTTTCCCTGTAATTTGCTGCCTATAAATAAAGAGTCAAAAACCAATGAGGCAGAGATGCCGGCCTGGTGATTGAAAGAATCCTCTGGCTCTCTCCTTCTTTTTGTTGACGCCGTCCATCCTTCAGGGAACCCCTGGACTGCCTGGGCTGGACCCCAGCAGATTTGTCTTCCCTGTTTATAGTACTACTGTGTTTTATTTTGTTTGGATTAAGGTGGAGATACAATAGCAAGAGTGGGGAGTGTGTTCAGTCTTGTTTAGTAGAAGGAAAAATTGATATGAGAGAGAGGAGGGAGAATTGTTATTGCAAAGTCCATGAGCAATCAATTATATATAAGGCTACTAATTCTTTTTTTTTTAATTTTTATTAACATATAATGTATTATTTGCCCCAGGGTACATGTCTGTGAATCTTCAGGCTTACACATTTCACAGCACTTAACAGCACATACCCTCCCCAAAGTCCACAACCCAGCCACCCTATCCCTACCCCCCACCCCCAGCCACCCTTAGTTCATTTCTTGAGTCTAGGAGTCTCTTATGGTTTGTCTCCCTCCCCATCCCTTCCTGTTTCATTTCTCTCCCCCACTCCCACAAACTCCTGCCTTGCCTCTCAAGTTCTTCATATCAGAGAGATCATGTGATACTTGTCTTTCTCTGACTGACTTATTTCGCTTAGCATAATACCCTCCAGTTCCATCC
>CM053604.1:80696749-80730670 GCA_028646535.1 Procyon lotor
GTCTCTCTTCCCGTCGCTTTAAATTCACTTTTTCCACTCCTACCTTTCTGAAAGTGGTTGATTTTCTGCTCCTAGAATTGCTGTTCTTATTCTCTTCTCTCTGCTGTTGTGTTTGCTGGCTTTTAGAGTGGTTTTCAGCCTCTTTCTGGATCCCAGTGCTCTCTGTGCCTCCTACACCTCCGCCATCTTGCCTTGGTCCCATCATTAGCATTTTTATGTGTCTTTACATTTCTTAAAGAAATACATTTATTTATTTAATGAAAATCTACTGTATATAAGACTATAAGACATTATCTGCCTAATAAAGCTAAACTTCTTATTTTAAGGTTCTATATGGTCCAGTTCAATTTAGCTTCTCAATATTTATTCTTAATATTTCTCGATACATACTGCTTGTATTAGGCTAGCCCACTGTCTGTTCCTCAGCTATAGCTTGCTCATGTCTACCTTGACCTCTTTTATCAGTTTCTGTGCCTTGACTCAAATATGTTCTCTGAATGTACCTATATTTCAAAAGATATCTTAAGTCCTACTTCTTATGAGAAGGTGATACATGTCCTAATGACCCCTGTAGATGGGGATTTCTCTTTGAGTCCCTCAATAATCATTGGCATTAACTTTCATTTAGCATCCTCATGTACATGAGCCAACTCCAAAATTAGACAATTAGACAGTTTTTCTCATACATGTACATATGAGAAAGTATGTAAAGAAAGTATGAGAAAGAAAGTAAAAAGGAAACTACATGATTTGAAAACATTTCATTGGCAATTATTATTATTATACTGTCTTTAACTGTTAGGTGAGTGCAGGACTAATTAGCCATAGAGTTGATTTACTACATTAAGAAAAATAGGGGTGCCTGGGTGGCTCAGTGGGTTAAAGCCTCTGCCTTCAGCTCAGGTCATGATCTCAGGGTCCTGGGATCAAGCCCCGCATTGGGCTCTCTACTCAGCAGGGAGCCTGCTTCCCCTTCTCTCTAACACAACAGTATTTGGGTAGTTTTGAGGTTTATCTCAAAACAAGTGACATATATTTTAAGTAGGGAGCAGAACTAGGAAAAAAACCTATGTTATAAACCTGGAATCGAAGGAGAAGAAGAAGAAGAAGAAGAAGAAGAAGAAGAAGAAGAAGAAGAAGAAGAAGAAGAAGGAGAAGGAGAAGGAGAAGGAGAAGGAGAAGGAGAAGGAGAAGGAGAAGGAGGAGAAGAAGAGGAAGAAGGAGAAGAAGAGAAAGAAGAAGAAGAAGAAGGTCAGCAAGCTAATTGGTTTTTTTTTTCTTTTTCGTTTTCTCCCCCACATGGTGTTTTTAATGAATCTGTTCCCTAGACTAGTGTTAAGGCTTGATCCATATAAAACAATTTAGGAATATCTTAACCTGGATATTTTCATGCATTTATTTGACTACATATTTCCTGAGTTGAAAATCATATGTTTGAAGATTTAAAGTGCAAAAGAAATTGTGCAAATTGAATGACCAAAACATGAAAGGTGTGAAGTTAATAGATATAAAGGCATTTGTAGGAATTATCACATTTAGCAAGGATCAGATTGCTATGAATGGGAAATAAGAAATCTATCATAGAAGAAAATTTTAAAATCTTGATTAATCATTTGAATAAGGGTTGGAAGAGTAAAAATAAAAAAATCTTGTGATTTCTTTTTTTTTTTAAAGATTTTATTAATTTATTTGACAGAGAGAGAGAGATCACAAGCAGGCAGAGAGATAGGCAGAGAGAAGGGGAAGCAGGCTCCCTCCTAAGCAAAAAGCCCGATGCGGGGCTCAATCCCAGGACCCTGAGATCATGATCTGGGCCGAAGGCAGAGGCTTTAACCCAGTAAGCCACACAGGCACCCCAAAATCTTATGATTTTTAAAGTCATAATTTAAGAAAACAGGAGCCTATTGATGCTATGAATATTGACACAGAAGATTAGAGGCTACATTGGTAATTAGAAAGATTCATTTTCTAACATTTTATAATTAGAACTGAAACAGGTTGTTATATCTGACAAATTGATAGGGAAACATTTTTTTTTAGAATCCTTGATATCTTAGACTGAATGTATCACTATCAAAAAGGGAGGTGAAAAGTAAAAATTCTATGTGATAAATGGAATCCAGATTTGATACATATCAACCAGTGTAGATTCAGCAATGCGGAACAGTCCAGGCAATAGGAATTGGATGGATGGCCTAGTCAGACAATCAAGCAAGCAGTGTCTGAAAGTTTTTTGGCAGTTTCTAAGTAAGTGAGCAAGATATGCAATCAGTAACGGTAGCATAACAGCTAAGTAGTGGCTCAGGAAGATGGGGTTAGCTTTTATCAAAGATATTTCACAACAGACTAAAGGTACCCAGTCCTGGGATTAGTCTGTAGGCAAAGAAAGTCTTCCACTTGAGAAAAATGGCACAGAAGGCAGTGCCCTAATCATAGAAGAAGGGTAGGATGTGACAACATATGACAACATGGAGTTCAGCATAGGGGACATGACAGGAAACTTGGAAGGCAAGAGCTCAGGCATAACAATAATGCTGTACAGAGAGAGGAGCCATCTGCAAAACTTGCTGAAATTGCAATCCTGACACTGACCTAGAACTCCTTAATCCTCAGGACTCTAAGGAAAGGACTGTATTTAGTATTTCATGGAATCTTGAAGTTTGTTTCCAGGCTTGGAAGAGGATAGCCACCATATAGATGTATTTAATATTTTTTTTTTATTTATAAGCTCAATGCAAATGTCTCAGATTTTCTTCTGAATTTTTTCATGTGGTACCCTATATTTGACTTTGTCAACAGAAGAAAAAATTCTCGGTGCGCCTGGGTGGCTCAGTGGATCAAAGCCTCTGCCTTCAGCTCAGGTTGTGATCTCAAGTCCTGGAATTGAGCCTCTCATTGGGCTCTCTGCTCAGCGGGCAGCCTGCTTCCCCTCTCTCTCTCTCTCTGCCTGCCTCTCTGTCTACTTGTGATCTCTCTCTCTCTCTCTGTCAAATAAATAAAATAAAAATCTTTAAATAAAAAAAAGAAAAAAACTCTCTCTTCAAAAAAAAAAAGATTTATTTATGGAAGCAAATAGAGTCTCTACTTAAAAAATTACCAAAGTGATATAAAAGTAAACTTTTAAATGATAAGAATGGAAAAAAAGAGAAAATATATAGTAATAATATCCCTTCCAAATTGGGCATTTAACTAAAAACATTTACATTTTGTTTAGTAACTTCATATAACTTATTTCAGTTATATCTTTATACAGGTGAGAAATAGTGATTTCACCTATGGGCTCTGAATGTCATTTTTTATTATAGAATTTACACAACATAAAATATTCAGTTCTTGATTTCATTAGCATAGGCAGTTCCTGTTCATAATTATCTACATTACAAGATAGAATGTAAAATATACCATGACAAAATGTGGACAATGGGAACAAAGAAGAGGCAATAGTATTTGTCCTAGGAATCCGGGAAATTTCATGAGTCCTAGTCTAGCAAATCTAAAGGGAGAGATATATTCATGGTCAATGGGTCAGCCCAAGCTAATATTTGGCCAAAAATACCAGATTTTGGGGAATGGTAAGTTGACTGTGTTTGTTGAATGAGTAAGTAAGAAAGTAAAGTGTTATTAAATGCTGAAGATAGTGGTTGTGGCCATAATATAGAACTTTTTGTCAGAAGGATACAATTTGAGTCACTGAAAATTTTAAACCAGAAAGTGATATGATCAAATCTGGGATTGAAGAAAAATATATTGTTTGAACTAGGTTTATTTATTTTGTGGGGACCTCTCAAAAAATCTATTACAACAATATAGAAACAATAATTCTTATGTATTTTTATAAAGAGAATTTATTTAGCATATTCATATACACTAAGCACTGCACTAATCGTTAACAGAAAGTGTATCATTTAATACTCACAACAACACTAAGAGGAAATATTTTGTACATTTATGGAATGAGCAAAATGAGGCTTGGCAATATTAAAATATTCATCTAACTAATAAGTGGCGGAGCAAACAAACCCAGACTATCGCTAATGTCTATGCTTTCTTTTAGAAAACAATGGTGTGGGTTTGGGTTTGAGTCTCAGTGCTGGCAGTAACCAGTTAACTTTGGACATACTTATTAACCTCTCCAATTCTTAGGTTATAGATCCGTAACACTGGTGTAAAAAGACCCATTTCTTAGTATTATAGTGAGGTCTTAATGAGATGAGACATGGGAAGTTGCTAGGACAGAGCCTGAATTGTAAGATTTACTCAATTTAGTTTAGTGGCAGTTAGGATGGAAAGGGGAGATTGGGAAAGCCCATGCAGACGTAGAACTGACAGGAATTAGGCACATACACAAAGGAGGAGCAGAGAAACAGGTGGAGATGTGATAGCATCATGTTTTTTCCTGAGTGTATGCATTAACATATGCAGAATCTGGCAGAAAATATGGTGTTGGGAAATCAGACATTTGGTTTAAGGTCTAATGATTTAATATATGGGAATATTCAGAAGTAGGCATTTAAAAAAGCAAATCTAAATTTTTGGACACTGTCAGAGGTGGCAATATCATCAAGTTTAATCTTAGTGATGATCACTAAAGGGAAATCAAAGAAGGAAAATAGGTTGAATGCATCTTTTGGATACCCTGTGATAAACCCAATAAAATGACAAGTTAGTTCCATACAGAGGAAAATTGTTTTATGTACTTAGATAGTAGCCATCTGACAGCCTCTTCATTAATTATATGGAAGAAAGCCTGAAACCTCAATAAATGCTTGTTGTCCAGAGGAAGAAAATTAAAGGAATGCCTAACTGAGAACAGCACGATGTTCATACAACAGAGAAGGCACAACCATTTATCTGGAATTTGGCAATTTGAATTCTTTCTCTTTCTTATTTACAACCTTGTGATTAACAAGAATTGCAGTATAACCCCCTTCTAACTTGACTGTGAGGTGTACCAAATGACTTTTTACCATAAATATCCTTGAAATGGTGGAGTGATGTATAGGGGTTAAATGTAAGGAAAACAAGAAAGCTAAAGCCTCATTTTTAGTTATTTTGTCCAGAAATTATATTTTAACAAGATTTTTATTTAGGTTTTATCTGATTATTTTCTTGATAGTGTTCATTCTGAACATGTTGGTATTTCTGTTGGAAATAAGGAAACAAGGGTTGGAAACAAGGGTTTTAGAAGCATACTTTCATTTAAACCTGTTTTCTGGGTATCGACTAATTATTACTTCTTTAAAAAGCACATTTTAAAATAAGACCTGTTACCAAGTGAGGATTTTCAGCTCAGAACAAAAGCTTTTAATATACAAACTCAATTTTAATTTAAGATTGGACATTCCCTGAATTCATTTGCACTCAAAGCAGGTTAAATAGTAATGGATCTAACACTAACATGAGTGCTCACTTTGGTCAGTTTACAATATAAGATAATTACTGAGCAGAGAACACTCTCTTGATACTCCAGAGGAAGAACACAATTAAGGTCCATGAGCTCCATTTTGCTACTTAAGATGTAGCAATTGTCTCCATGGGAAAGAGAAAATGTTAGAAAATATTTTGGTAAAAGCAACCAAGCTAGCCAAGTTAGAGGTAGAAAAACAACCATGATTAGAGTTTTTAAATCTCATTGTTAAAGTCTAAAAGCCCTCGGGATATTTATGGGGCTATTTTCTGATTAGTTTTGTATATTTTGTCGTTCTCTGTGATGATATAAATAGTGATTAATGCTCAGATTATAATAAGCTCTTTAGCTAAGGCCACCATGTTTTTGTTATGATAATCACCAAAAGATACCACAAAATGGTTTCATTTCTAAAGAATAACTAAAGAGAAAAACAAAACAAAACAAAAACTTACTCATTTTATACTCCCTATAGAAATACACAACATGTTTGGAAACAAATTATTATGTATAAAACATCTTGATTATATAATCCTGAGGCAGCTAGAATATTATTATTATTATTATTATCATCACTATTACTATTAGGATAACAGATTAAACTATTAAATTAATTATAGATATTGAATTTTATTTTCATTCAACTCATAATTTTTCATGTCTATTTTGAGTTGCACTCTTTGCTGGGGTTGATAATTTCCACCTGCTACTTTCTTTTTTCAAATGAATCAAATATTCCTATGATGTGTTCCTTTATTATTATACTTTTTTAAAAATTTTATTTTATTGTTTCAGTGTTCCAAGATTCATCCTTTATGCACCAAACCCAGTGCTCCATGCAATACGTGCCCCTCTTATTATCCACCACGAGGTTAACCTAGCCTCCTCCTGCGCTCTCCTCCAAAAGCTGTTTGTTTCTCAGAGTCCACAGTCTCTCATGGTTCATTTCCCCCTCCAATTTCCCCCAATTCACTTCTTCTTTCCTTCTCCTAATGTTCTCCATGTTATTCCTTACACTCCACAAGTAAGTGAAACTGTATGAAAACTGACTTTCTCTGTTTGACTTATTTCATTCAGCATAATCTCCTCCAGTCCCATCCATGTTGATACAAAAGTTAGGTATTCATCCTTTCTTACAAAGGCATAATATTCCATTGTATATAAACCATATCTTTTTTATCCATTCGTCTATTGAAGGGCATCTGGGCTCTTTCCACAGTTTGGTGATTGTGGCCATTGCTGCTATGAACATTGGGGTACATATGGCCCATCTTTTCACTACATCTGTATCTTTGGGGTAAATACCCAGTAGTGCAATTGCAGGGTCATAGGGTAGCTCTATTTTTAATTTCTTCAGGAATCTCCACACTGTTTTTCAAAGTGGCTGCACCAACTTGCATCCCCACCAACAGTGGAAGAGGGTTCCCCTTTCTCCATATCCTCTCCAACATTTGTTGTTTACTGTCTTGTTGATGTTTGCCATTCTAACTGGTATAAGGTGGTATCTCAATCTGGTTTTAATTTTAATCTCCCTGATGGCTGATGATGAACATTTTTTCATGTTTCTGTTAGCCATTTGTATGTCTTCCTTGGAAAAGTGTCTGTTCATGTCTTCTACCCATTTTTTGACGTAATTATCTGTTTTTTGAGTGTTGACTTTGAGGTGTTCTTTATAGATCTTGGATATCAGCCCTTTGTCTGTAGTGTTATTTGTGAGTATCTTCTTCCATTCCATGGGTTGCCTGTTTGTTTTGTTGACTGTTTCCTTTGCTGTGCAGAAGTTTTTTATCTTGATGAAGTCCCCCAAATTAATTTTTGCTTTTGTTTCCTTTGCCTTTGGAGACATGTCTTGAAAGAAGTTGCTGTGGCCAAAGTTGAAGAAGTTACTGCCTATGTTCTCCTCTAGGATTTTGATAGATTCCTGCCTCATGTTGAGGCCTTATCCATTTTGAGTTTATCTTTGTGTATGTTGTGAGTGAATGGTCAAGTTTCATTCTTCTATAGATAGCTGTCCAATTTTCCCAGCACCATTTATTGGAGAGACTGTCTTTTTTTCCATTGGGTATATTTTCCTGCTTTGTTGAAGATTATTTATTTGACCATAGAGTTGCGGGTCCATATCTGGGCTCTCTACTCTGTTCCACTGGTCTATGTGTCTGTTTTTGTGCCAGTATCACGCTGTCTTGGTGATCACAGCTTTGTAGTAAAACTTGAAATCAGGCAATGTGATGCCCCACTTTGTTTTTCTTTTTCAACATTTCCTTAGCAATTTGGGGTCTTTTCTGGTTCCATACAAATTTTAGGATTGTTTAGTCCAGCACTTTGAAAAATGCTGGTGGAATTTTGATAAGGATGACATTGAAAGTATAGATTGCTCTGTGCAGTTTAGACATTTTAGCAATGTTTATTCTTTGATCCATGAGCATGGAATGCTTTTCCGCCTTTTTGTGTCTTCTTCAATTTCTTTCATGAGTGTTCTGTAATTCCTCGAGTACATATCCTTTACCTCTTTGGTTAGGTTTATTCCCAGGTATCTTATGGTTCTTAGTGCTATAGTAAATGGAATCAATTCCCTAATTTCCTTTTCCATATTTTCATTGTTAGTTATAAGAAAGCAACTGATTCCTATGCATTGAATTTGTATCCTTCCACATTACTGAATTGCTACATGAGTTTAATAATTTGGGGGTGGAGTCTTTTGGGTTTTCCATATAAAGTACCATGTCATCTGTGAAGAGAGAGAGTTTGACTTTTTTGCCAATTTGAATACCTTTTATTTCTTTTTGTTCTCTGATTACTATTGCTTGGACTTCTAGTACTATGTTAAACAACAGTGGTGAGAATGGGCATCCTTGTCGTGTTCCTGATCTCAAAGGGAAGGTTGTCAGCTTTTCCCCATTGAGAATGATATTTGCTGTGGGTTTTTCATAGATTTTATGAAGTTGATGATTGTTACCTCTATCCCTATACTTTGAAGAGTTTTAATCAGGAACAGATGCTAAATTTTGTCAAATGCTTTTTCTGCATCAATTGAGAGGACCATGTGGTTCTTCTCTCTTCTCTTATTGATTTATTCTATCACATTGATTGATTTGCAAATGTCGAACCACACTTGTATCCCAGAGATAAATCCCAAATGGTCATGGTGGATAATATTTTTAATGTACTGTTGGATCCTATTATCTAGGATCTTGTTGAAAATCTTGGCATCCATATTCATCAGGGATATTGGTCTGAAATTCTCCTTTTTGTTGGGATATTTGCTTGCTTTGGGGATTAGGGTAATTCTAGCTTCATAGAAAGAGTCTGGAAGTTTTCCTCTTGTTTCTATTTTTTGAAACAGCTTCAGAAGAATAGGTATTATTTTTTCTTTGAATGTTTGGTAGAATTCCCCAGGGAATATATCACATCTTGAGCTCTTGTTTTTTTGGGAGGTTTTTGATCACTGCTTCAATCTCCTTACTAGATATTGGCCTATTCAGGTTATTAATTTCTTCCTGTTTCAGTCTTGGAAGATTATGGGTTTCCAGGAATGCATCCATTTCTTCTAGGTTGTTTAACTTATTGGCATATAGCTGTTGATAATAATTTCTGATGATTGTTTCTATTTCCTTTGGGTTAGTCGTAATCTCTCCCATTTCATTCATAATTTTGTTAATTAGGATCCTCTCTCTTTTCTTTTGGATGAGTTTGGCCAGTGGCTTATTGATCTTCTTGATTCTTTCAAAAAACCAACTTCTGGATTCGTTGATGCATTCTACTGTTTCTCTAGTTTCTAACTTGTTGATCTCTCCTCTAATCTTGATTTTTTCCTTTCTTGTCCATGGGGTTGGCTTAGTTTGTTGATGATTTTCCTGTTCTTTAAGGTGTAAAGAGAGCTGGTGTATTTGGGATTTGTTCAATTTTTTTGAGTGAGGCTTGGATGGCTATGTATTTCCCCCTTACGACTGCCTTTGTTGTGTCCCATAGGTTTTGGACCAATGTGTCTTCACTCTCTTTGGTTTCCATGAATTGTCTAAGTTCATCTTTGATTTCCTGGTTGATCCCAGCATTCTTGAGCAGGTTGGTATTTAGCCTCCAAGTGTTTGAATTCCTTCCAAATTTTTTCTTGTGGTTGAGTTCCAGTTTCAAAGCATTGTGGTCTGAGAATATGCAGGAAATCATCTCAGTCTTTTGGTATTGGTTGAGTCCTGATTTGTGACCCAGTATGTGGTCTATTCTGGAGAAAGTTCCAAGTGCGCTCAAGAAGAATGAGTATTCTGTTGTTTTAGGGTGGAAAGTTCTGTATATCTCTATGAGGTCCATTTGGTCCAATGTGTCATTCAAAGCTCTTGTTTCTTTATTGATTTTCTGCTTAGACGATCTGTCTATTACTAAGAGTCGCATGTTAAAATCCCCTACAATTAATGTATTCATATCAATATGACTCTCTCTTTTGATTAATAGTTGGCTTATGTACTTGGCTGCTCCCAGATTGGGGGCATAAATCTTTATAATTGTTAGATCTTCCTCAAGGATATACCTTTTAGAATGATGTAGTGTCCTTCTGTATCTCTGACTATAGTTTTTAGCTTAAAATATAATTAATCTGATATGAGAATTTCTACCCTAGCTTTCTTTTGAGGCCTGTTGGCATGAAAGATGGTTCTCCATCCCTTGACTTTCAGTCTGGATGTATCTTTAGGTTCCAAATGTGTCTCTTGTAGATAGCATATGGACAGATCCTGTCTTTTTATCCAGTCTATAACCCTGTGCTGTTTTATGGGAGCTTGAGAGTGATTATTGAAAGGTAAGTTTTTATTGACATCATGTTGCCTGTGAAGTCCCTGTTTCTATAGATTATCTCTGAAAATTTATCTTCTATGTCACTCGTGGGTTCTTTCTTCTTTTATAGATCCCCCCTTAATATTTCTTGTAATGCCAGCTTGGTGGTCACATACTCTTTTAAACCTTGCCAGTCTTAGAAGCTCTTTATCTCTCAATCCATTTTGAATGTCAGCCTTGCTGGATAAAGTATTCTTGGCTATGTGTTCTTCTCATTTAGTGCCCTGAAGATGTCTTGCCAGACCTTTCTGGCTTGCCAGGTTTCTGTGGACAGGTCTGACATTCTGATGGACCTTCTTCTGTACGTAAAGAATCTCTTCCCCCTAGCTTCTCTTAGGACCTCTTGTCTAAAATTATATAATTTGCGAATCTCAAAATCAAGTGTCTGAATATCTTTCTAGACTCAATGATCTTGGGGAATGTCCTTTCTGCCTCTCAGACATGAACACATGTTCCATCCCCCAGACTGGGGATATTTTCATCCAGAATTTTTTCAACTATATCTTCTAGTCTTCTGTCTTTCGCCACTCCCTCTAGGATCCCAATAATTCTGAAGTTTGAATGTTTCGTGGCATCATTTATTTCCCTAATTCTGTTTTCATAGCTTCTAAGCTGTGTTTTTCAGTCCTTCTCCTGATCCTTCTTCTCTATCAATTTGTCCTCTATATCACTAATTCTATCTTCTGTCTCCATTACCCTAGCCATTAGAGTATTTAGATTAGATTGGATCCCATTGATAGCATTTCTAACTACTGCCAGATCAGCTCTCACCTCCACCCTTAGAGATTCTATGTTGTCGCTGTTTTTCTCCAATCTAGCCATTGCCTGGTAATTGTTACCCTGAATTCCTTTTTCAACATACTCTTTCTGTCAATATCCAATAGTTCTGAGGGAGAGGGCACATTCTCAATTTTTCCTCTGTTGGGTGTTCCTCTTCCTAGTCATTTTGGTGAGAGTTGGTTGGGGGTTGTATAGCTGAATATATCAACCACAATCCAGGCAAAGTGTACCTTGGGGAGTTTTGGGACAACTGGAAGTCACCACCAAAGAGAAAGAAAAAAGAAAAAAAAAAAGAAAGAGAAAGAAAAAAGAAGAGAAAACCTAGCCAAAATGAGTCCCAAAAGTAAGATTTATAAGGTATATAAACAAACAGGAACAAATAAAAAGACTGATGAAAGTAAATAACAAGAAAAAAAAGAAGAACCCAGTCAAAATAAACCCAAGAATAAGATTTATATAATATCAGAACAAAAACAAATATACTGAAACACTGACAGAAAAATAAGATGGGAGGGTAGTTATAAGTTCTTGATGTGGACACGGAAGGTTATTTCTGTTCTTCCTGGGTGTATCTTATCTTTATTAAAGAATTCAACTTTCCAGAGATACAGGGAAATTAAAATTGGTTTATATATAAAGGGTAGTGTTGAATAGGGAAAAAGGATTACCGTGAAGCTTATATCTATATGTATGTTAAAAAAAATAAAAAAGAAGAAAAAGAGACATAGGTATATGTATGAAAAAGTTTAAGTTAAAAAGTTATTATGGGATATGCTGTACTAACCTCTAGCTGTAATGTTAAGTAGTTTTAAAAAATTAAAAGAACAAGAGTCGTGAGAACAAATTAAAAAAAAAAAAAAACTTGTATTTATGAACTATGTAAGTTTTAGGGCAATACTGGGAGCTTAATATATTTTTTTCCCCTGATGTTGGGGTTTTACGGTTTTATAGGAACTCTATGGTTATTGTCCTCTTGCTTTTGGCTTGTCTTCTGGGGGAGGGGCCTGCCACATTGTTTTCCAGTCAATCTTGCTTGGGTTGAGTTGCCCTGATGGCTATCAAAGGGCTGGGCTCTGTGGAAACAAGTTTTTCAGGCTTTTGCTCCCTGGAGGTTTTGTTCTTTGGCCTCCTTTTGTGGCTTTTCAGAGGGTCAGAGCAAAGAGTCTGCAAACAGACCTCCACCTCAGAGAGGAGCCTCTGTCTGTTCCCCTTTGGGTGGTCCAGAACACCCAGACTTCCCTTCCGCAAACTCTGCTGCACACTGCAATCTCCACAGGTGATGCACACTCCCAGCCACTGTCCCAGTGGTCACCTGAGGCCCCCACTTGTCTCTGTACCCCTGAGCCACCAAAACCGTGAGTGATACTGGTCCAGGGAACCCACTTCTGGTGGCTGCCCCTTGCCAACCCTGCTCTCCAGAGTCCAGGCCCACACCAGATGCGCACAGACCCGGGGAGGGCTGCAGAAGGCTGCTGGTGCAGGGATCCCAACCTAAGATCACACCAGGTTCTCTCAGGCATGGTCTGGGGGCTATCAGACCCTGCAGGGGGTCCCAAAAGTGTGCAGACCCAGAGTTCGCAGGCCTGCACCCACACCAGGCTCACTCAGGCATGGGTGGGAGTGCACTTAGACCCCTTGGCAGGCCTTGGAATGTTGCTATCCTAGAGACTGCTGGCTGGCACCCACACCAGACTTCCTCAGGTACAGCAGAAGTGTGCCCAACCTGAGCAGTGGTGCAAGCAGCAGAAAGCCACATGGACTTAGGAACATGGTCTGAAGGCCCCACCAGACTCTTTCTGACCCAGGTGGTTGCTGGCTGGTGTCCTTTCTGGGAACATGGGTCTAAGCCCGAGTCCATGACCACCTGAGTCCACCAGATGCCCCTTAAGATCTTACACTCTTTTTGAGTGCTTTTAACCGGATTTCAAATTAATGCTGGTCCTCAATCACAGGGCACTTTCATATTGGAGTTTTACTTTCCAATGGTTTGCTTCTGGTGTCTCCCACTCCCTTCTGTTTATTCTCTGATATCAGTTGAAGGGTTCCCACTCTGCTTTACCTCTCCACTGCTGTCTTCTGCCCTTGTAGAGATCCAGAAGTATATAATCTTACATCTCAGGCTGATTTCATGGGTATTCAGCATGTTCTAGTAGATATTTAGCTAGCTCACTTTAGGGGACTGGCTGAAACAGGGTATCCTACTTCTCTGCCATCTTGCCCCTCCTCTATTTCACATATTTTTAATAATAGAGCAAAAATCAAAATCTTATTTCAATTTACTCAGAAATTGCTTTTAAATACTAACTTAAAGGGTGAAATTTGCTTATCTTATTTATGTATTATAGTTTCCATAATTTGCTTAATTATCTTTAAAACTTCTCACTTTTAAAAATGCTGTATTAGACCCATAATGAAAGAAAAAAATAACATTTTGGGTATGTGGAAAATGTTGATGTAAAATATTGCTGCTAGAGAAAAAACATGTATTATTCCTTATTAGATAAACTTCCAAATACATACTATTCCCCAAATAATATTTAATATATACGTAAGATGGACTCTCACAATTTACTCCGTTATTCCTTATTATCAAGACATAAATTTTAAACTATATGCTTTGTTTCAAATATTAAACTCCTATACTACTTGAATATTTTTAAATGAAATTTTAATTTCTACATACATAACTATCTTAAGTTTAAATTTTGTTTTTAATTTTCTCAGAATGCCATTAATAATTCACTTGATTGCAATTAAAGCTTTCAGGCTGCTTAAAGAATACCACCTTGACCTCTCAAAATAAAAATATTTTTTGTGTTTTCATAGTGGAAAAGAAGTAGTGGAAATTTACAGTAAATATAGTAATTTGCTTTTTCAAAAAGTTTTTCCAAAATGAGATGTAAGAATGTCACTGATGAGAATTGTTCATCCTAAGGCAAATAAAACCTATTGAACTTTTTTCCCAAATGGCACAAATAAAGACATAATAAGCTTTGCAGAATGAAGTAGGAGGACATTGATTGGCAATCATGTATCATTACTCTGGAGTATAAGTAAATTCCACCTGAATGATTTGTGCACCAGATAGCCATTTGTTACGATATTTTAATTGTCACTTACTACATAGGATATAAACAATATAGAATTTTGTATATGGGAATTATGTGGAGATACAAGGGGAAATATTTGAGGAAACACCAGAGATAACACTTGAAATGACAGGATTTTAGAAGTGTATGGAGTTAGAGGGAATAACCCTCAAAGTAAGACATTCCAAGTAATTCCTATAGTACAACTTTAGGGAGAGCTAACCTAGAAGATTCAGTGAGGTCCAGGAAACTATTATAAAAGTTTTAGGATTTCTTGTGGCTTCTTGTGTGTCTTTGTAGAATTTGTTTTCCTTGGTTACAACTAGTTAAAAAACTTGGAAAATTGGGTTGCCCGTGTAGCTCAGTTGGTTAAGTGTCTGCCTTCAGCTCAGGGAATAATCCAGGGTCCTGGGATGGAGTTTCCAGTTCTTATATATAAAGATGCATGTTGATTCTATATGATACAGATTATATATAATTGCATATATATAATGTGGACTCAATATATATCTATATATAATCATTATTATGATTGGTTGGTTTGTCTGATGTATCTTGGTTGAGGGATGAAGTTATTATACTTTGGACAATTACTCTTCATCACACTAGGAGTAGTTTTAATAATTTCTGTTCAGTGCTATGTGCTATTAAGAAAAAAAGTTCTTGGTTTGTGGCCTCTAAATCTAATTCTGAGTGTGTGGGTACTCATCTGTTCTGATTCTCTGAAACCATTTTTAAAAATAAAAAAGCACAATTAATTTTTGCTATCTGCTATGCCTGTATAATTTATTTAAGCCTTTCTTTCTGCCCTACCAAAAAAAAGAAAAAAAACTTTTGGAGTTTCTGTGGAGTGCAATTTCACTTTGTGACATTACTATTGAAAAAAGGGAATTGAAAAAGATCTTGAATTAAAACAGGTTCTGAAAATGCTACACTCACTCAAATATTGTTGCATGTACCTCAAAGCAGGAGAAGCCAGTTAAAAGCTTTGTGTTCTGCTTTAGAAAAGCACATCTCAATTACAGTGTCTTAAAATGTTTAAATAAGAAAAGGAAAAGAAAAAGGAAAAATGTATGAGAGGGGAAAGTACAACTATGTTTTAAAATCTCAGAGCAAAAGAATAAAATTTCACAAGAAACAAAAATAGTTGTTTTTTATGTTGGAAAAAAAGAAATAGATCAGATACCTTTTTTTTAAAATCAGATATCTTATTAAGATATCTAGCTCATCCGAACTTAAAAAGCAGTCATATAATAATTACTTAAAAACTCTTGTTGCAATAAACCCATCACAAAAAAATGTCAAATATATGGCATTTTCATTTGCAATGGTATTGTTGAAGTTGTTTTGCTATTCAAATGAAAGTAAAAGAACAAGCACTTAGGAAAATAATACAGTTTAATATCATTAACATTCAAGCAGTTTTTAAAAAGTACTATTAGTGACAGTAATGGTTCCAATGGATGGATAGCTATATAAAGATAAAAGTATTATTTCTTATGCTTAGTAAAGAGAACAGAAAGGATCCTGTAGGTGTGAGGTGTATGTGTGTGTGTGTGTGTGTGTGTGTGTGTATAAGTTAACAGGCAAGTGCGTATGTGTGTATTTACACATACATTTATTTATGTATACATACGTATGCATATATGTATATATGTGTGTATCTACATATGATTCACATTTGCCTCACTTTATTAGTTACTAAATTCTACACTTTTTTATGGGCTTTGCAACATATCATTGGCATCTCTCTAAAAGACATCAAGCAGTAAGTAGATAAGTAAGAACCACATATCTGAACACTGTTCATTCTGATATGTATGTGCCCTGTAAGTATGTGTGCATGTGTATATGTATATGGGGAGCTATGTAGAAAATTTCTAGGCACAAATAACAAAATTATATCTGTGTATCCAAATCATTCATTTAAGTATTGTGGCTGAATTGCTATTCTTATTAAGTCAGCTAAAACAAAAACCCTAGAGAACTAAATTGAAATATTTAAATAGTTCATACTAAATGTAAACTGCATACCTGTAAGCAACTGTTTTTGGAAATAAAATAATTGGATTTTTGATTTTTGTAATTTTTGCCAGATGTTTCATAACTTTAACATAGTTTTAGTGTATTTACTAAATACACTAAATACAGAGTTCATTAATTTAACTGAAAGAGAAGTGAAATGAGTGAAATGAAATGTTAAAATGAAAAATTTTAACTACAAAGCAGTAGGTATAAAAGTAACCATAGTAAAAAAAAAAAAAAAAAGATCTTTTTTTAACTATCACTCTGTGCAA
The DNA here is from genome assembly GCA_028646535.1 of Procyon lotor. Classification (NCBI taxonomy): domain Eukaryota; kingdom Metazoa; phylum Chordata; class Mammalia; order Carnivora; family Procyonidae; genus Procyon; species Procyon lotor. The sequence goes on from CM053604.1 coordinate 80,713,147, forward strand.
AGCATTATTCTCAGTGTTCTGTAGATTTTTAAGTCAAATCTTGAAAGCAATCTAATTCATGGGGGCTTCTAGTACTCCATTTTACAGAAGAAACAATAGAGTTGCACTGTGGTTACATATGTCCATGGTTGTATTATCAGAAGGTAGCAAAATTGTTCTTTGAATTCTGGAAGTCTGGTGTCAGAATCTTGACACTAACTACACTACAGTACCTCTCAATTTTGGCTTTTGATCTTGAGGTTTTCCAGTAATCGTTGTATTTGTAGATATTTTTTCTCTAAATGTTTTTCCTTGAACAATTTTTTTGTAGTTTGTCTTCATTGGAAGATGTGACTAACAAATGGAAATTTAAGATAGGAATCAATTCATAATTTGTTCTGTTTCCAGACTCATCTACTACCTTTTTATTTTTTAACATTTTATACTGAAACTTCAGTTAAAAATTAGGTAGTATTTAGCTATTAAATTCATTCATCATAAGCATTAGACTTTTGATAAACCATACAAATGCACATATTATATATGCATATATGTTTGTATATTTAATAACATTCATAAAAATGATTTTTTTCAAAGGTCTGAATATCTGTCTCCATGTAGTTAGTCATTCCTTAACACTAGAAGGAAGGAAAGCTTTTCAAAAGTGTATTTTTTTCCCCTAAAGTCTAGTTTTATTTTCTTATTTGTGGAAAAAACACAAAAGTCCAAAGTTTGAAATACAAGACATATAAACAAAACTTAGCTCCATAAAGCATGTCTCTGATAGTCTTTTAAAAATTATTATTATTTTTGGGGCGCCTGGGTGGCTCAGTCGTTAAGTGGCTGCCTTCGGCTCAGGTCATGATCCCAGAGTCCTTGGATCGAGCCCCGCATCAGGCTCCCTGCTCGGCAGGAAGCCTGCCTCTCCCACTACCATTCCCTCTGCTTGTGTTCCCTCTCTCACTGTGCTTCTCTCTGTTAAATAAATAAAATCTTAAAAAAAAAAAGATATGTATCTTTAAAAAAATTATTATTATTATTTTAAAGATTTTATTTATTTATTTGGCAGAGAGAAAGAGATCACAAGTAGGCAGAGAGGTAGGCAGGGAGGGAGGGGGAAGCAGGCTCCCTGCTGAGCAGAGAGCCCAATGTGGGGCTCATCCCAAGACCCTGAGATCATGACCTGAGCCAAAGGCAGAGGCTTAATCCACGCAGCCACCTAGACACCCCTTTTAAAAAATTATTAATCAGTAAGTCATACATCTTTATGTTTACTTTAAAATTTTATCTAATTCCAGTAAATATACAAATACAGAGTATTATATGCTAATGTTCAGTTATAAATGTTAGTAATAATACAGGAACATTTCAAATTTATCGGATATCTTCCAATTACTCGTGGTCATAGAGTGCAACAATATTTAAGAGATGGTTTCTCTATATAGAACTAGATTAGCCATGGTTGAGAGTCAAAGGAATTGGATTTTTGTCAATAAAATGTATAAATGAAATTCCTAGCAACCAAAGTATAACTTTATATAATTAGGGCTAGTATGCAGTATGAATAGTTAGAAATTTTGAATAAGATCGATAGTCGGCTATTATATGCAAATAATGTACTGTTGTACGCAAATAATTTCATTGTGTTATAAAAATATAACAAAAGCACCTTACAAATAAAAAATGAATTGTAGTTATTAGAATGCTGAACAGAAAATTAATTGTGATAAGAAAAATCAGATAAAATTTGATGGAGAAGGTGGCATTTGAGCCAGGTCAAAATTCTGTTCAAGATACAGCATTTATCAGGCGTGTCTTACTCTTATATTTGTGTATAAAGTATGAAAGGGAGACTAAAATGCTATTTTTGTGTTTTTTAAATATCGAATGTAGAATCTCAAAGGACATATAAAAGAGTTTAAGCTTTATTCTGCAATAAATGAAAAATCATTGGATGTTTGGGTGTTTTGTTTTGTTTTGTTTTGTTTTAAGCAGGAAATTGGCCAAAGTTCTGTCTTTGCAAAACAGCAGAGCAGGATGTATGGAAGGAGGTGAGGCAGGAGACAAGCCCTTAGAGACATGGCTCAGGGAATTGTGGCAATAAATCAAAAGACTTTCATAAGACCTGAATTAGCCCTCTGTCAGTGAGACTAGATGGGAGAGGATGGATATAGAAGACATTGGACAAATAAAAATTTATCACTTTAGAAGGATAGAAAAGAAGAAAAACTATAACGGTGGTGAACATCTCAAAGGAAGAGAAGAAAAGAAATATTTTTAAATTATTCTAAAGATTGGGGCGCCCGGGTGGCTCAGTTGGTTAAGCAGCTGCCTTCGGCCCAGGTCATGATCCTGGAGTCCTGGGATCGAGTCCCACTTCAGGCTCCCAGCTCTACGGGGAGTCTGCTTCTCTCTCTGACCTTCGCTCCTCTCATCCTCTCACTTTCTCTCTCTCAAATAAATAAATAAAATCTTTAAAAAAAATTATTCTAAAGATTGAGCTAGGGTCATTTTATATGCTTATGATGCCATTAAGAGGGGGAAAATGAGCATGTATTTTGGGGTCATGGTTGGGGAGTAGTAAGCGAGATGGCGAACTACAAAATAGTGAATGTATTACTGTTTAAAGAATGACAATGTTGAAGATAAACAAATAATGTTGATAAAGGTTAGGTCAATCTCATGAAGCTGCTGAACATTGATCTGGCTATTCAAGAAAGGTTAAAGGAGAGAGATGAGAAAGGGCTCCCCATGGAAACTACAAAAGGGGAGGAGAGTAACAATGAATGATTTTGAAGTTCTTGTGGGGAAGCATTAAAAGTCACAAATGAAATTAGCCAACGCTAGCAGTGTCTTTATATTCCGTTTTGTGGTATACTGAAGCAGAAATTATATCCTACATGAAATTACATACTAAAGTGGACTGTATCAGGGAAGCAGGGAAGTATGGCGTGCTCCTCCTCTGAAGCGGTGGATTTTACATCAGAGTGGCCACAATAAGTACTGGAAGGAAGAGATAAACCTGAGATATTTGACGAGCATATCTCTGAACTCTGTGAATTGAATCTCTGAAACAAAGAGTGGGGAATCACAAGTCTAACTTCAAGTTTACATTTTGAAACTAGGAAGTGAGGCAGGCGGAGGGCAATTCATTGACACAAACAGGATTGTTAAAGAAGAATCCAATTTGAGATTTAATTTTAAGCAAGTAGACTTTGTGCAATACAAAGCATTCTAAAGAAAACATTTGTCTAATTTTAGAAACACATATTCATAGATTAACAAAAGAGGAAAAATGAATGAAAATGGTTTAGAAAAGCATCTGGTGACTTTATTCTTCTTATTTATTAACAACCTGAAAAATTATGCTTTGAATATATATTTTGAATGTATACATTGTGATAGGTATTTTACATTCCCTCTAACCTTCTCAATAATTTTAAAGTGGTTATATAAGTATAGTTATGTTAAAGATAAGAAAAATGAGACTCTATAAATATTGAGTGATTTATTTAAAGTCGTGCAACCAGAGGGTGCCACAGAAACAGAACTGAGCATTCTGTCTCTACATCCGGATTGTTCCCTTGCATATTGCCACATTCTCTTGATTCTCCCAAAATACCACAGAGACAGAGCACTTATTTATAACAGATTTTGATGGAGGTTTGTAGTTTCAAAGGAGACTATACTACAATACTACAAAACAATGCAAACAAGTAAAACCCAATACTGCATATCAAACTTTACAAAATCCTTTACTCACCTCAATAACTTAATTTCTGGCTGACATTTTTCTTTGAATCCCTTGTGGGTTACAGTATTGCTGAGACTCTTTCTTCTTCCGCTCCCCTGCCTCTTTCCCTCTTCACCTCCTTTCTCAGTTCCCCTTTGCGTTCTCATTCCCCTCCATCTTCTCCATCTTTTTCTCCTCTCCCTCTGCTTCTTTCTCCTTCTTCCTTTCAGTTGCTTAAGGTTCACTAGAGACTGCCAATTTGAGGTAATCTGTTGTAAAGAACAATTTTAGCAACCCTTTGTTTAGCTATTTCCTCTTCCCTTCCAATCTACTCCCACTTACAGGCTGAGGTTGCTGCACAAGTGTACCTCCATTACTCAACAGAAAAAAGATCTCTTTTTTTTTATAAGCAGAAGAAGCCATCAGCCTCTGGGATTATGTGCTGATTTACCTACATATATGTCACCTTGGGATAAGTAACTACAATGTAATATACTAATACTCTTCCCATTTGACAATATATTAATTCAAAATATCAATTCTTATGTTGGCAAAGTCCTCATTTAGCAATACATATTCATAAACACTGAATATATTGATGCCCTTCCTATTAGGCAATGCTTCATCTGCTATAAGGCAGTCTGTTTGGCTGATCTATTTGACTGCATTTTTCTCAAGCTTAGATGACCAACACACCATCACAGGCTATGATACATGGCTCACTAAACCACTGACATAACAATGTAATTTAGCCAGATCATTAGTAATAATAGCAACTTCAAGAATGACAGCCTACCATATTTGAGTTTAAGTGTTAAGTCTAAAGTAAATACTTGCTATGGTCATATTTATCATATATTTTGCTCTCAGGTTTCTTTTTAAATAAACTTTTTTATAAGTGTGTGTGTGTGTGTGTGTGTGTGTGTGTAGAGTGGAGGTGGATAGAAAAAATAAATATAAATAGTAAACCAGGAGTATTAAGTTAAAACCATTGAAAGCATTTGTAACTACACATATACAAATATCAAAATTTAAGACAAATCTATCTTTATTTATATTAAAGTCCTTAGGAAAATAAGTGCTGCCTGAAATATGTAATCTATGAGGAGTACCAATTCCACTTAAATTAAAATTTTAATTCCTAAAGGTAATTTTACAACATATGTGTGTGTGTATGCATAAATGAGACACACAAAATAGAAAGCATAAAAATACAAAAAAGATCATCCAAAATGATGTTGCTTTTTCTTTCAAATATGTTACTATTTATTGTTATCATTAGAATTTATTACAGCATAGTTTTCAAAATTGAAATATCTGACCATAAGCATCCAGAGATGCGAAGGATTTCTTTTTTCCTATAATGTAAATTTCTTAAAGGAAGTACAATTAGTTTTTAGAAACAAAGAAATCATATTAATATTGAGATCCATGGTCCTGGAAGTCTATAAACTATGCTTAAATCATAGTATAAATATTTATTCACTGAGCATGACCAGAAATATAGTGAAGAGCTTGGTTTTATGGTGATACAACAATTTCTAATAAAAGTTGTATGGCACATTGTGAAAGTGGCATTCTGTCATAAACTGGGTAGAGGGAATCTGATTCTAAGTTTATTTCCTATGGCCAATGAAATGGCCTTTCAGAATGCTTTATGAAACTACAAATCATTTGAGCTGCTCCCTCGCTGAGAAACTTAAATTGGAAAGAACCTCCAAAACAAATCAAGAGTCTTTTGAAACTGAGTTAACTCTATCAACATATCCATCACTCTTACATGATTACAACTAATTTAGAGGCCTACAGGGGTTGCTTTGCTCTTTTAAAAAGTATAAGCTAATATCATAATTTTTTTTTTAGATTTTTTATTTATTTATTTGTCAGAGAGAGAGAGCACAAGCAGACAGAGTAGCAAGCAGAGGCAGAGAGAGAAGTAGGCTCCCTGCTGAGCAAGGAGCCCGATGCGGGACTCGATCCCAGGACCCTGGGATCATGACTTGAGCTGAAGGCAGTGGCTTAACCGACTGAGCCACCCAGGCATCCCTAATATCATAATTTTAATGTAATTTACTACTCATTGTGTTGTTAATCATACCCCTATCAGTGTTTTTTAAATTCAAATGTTTTCTGAGTCTCTTTTAAAGAAAAACAATTATGAATCACAGTGATAATTTAAATCATTTTATATTATAAGAAAAAACTGTTAATATAAAACATATGTAAACTTGTAGTTTGTATTCACTTATGACCCTCCAAAATCTATGATTTAAATGTAAACAAAGTTACCCAATGGTTGGTACCAAAATAAACATTAATTTAAAGTGACAGATTATGTTGTGAGTAATAGTGTGAAAATGGTACTATCTGCTGTACAAGAGTCATTTGAGTTCAGCTTCCTCACACTTTCTCTTGGCATCCATGACTGTCTCATTTGTATATCCTGTTGGACTTTACTTGGTGTCATCCCACCACTTATTAATTATCCCTATGTTTTTTCTCATTAACTACAGAATCAAATAAATATTACTTTGTACAAATTACATTAAAATAGAGGAACAAATTGGGCATTAATATCACCTGTATGAGGCCATAATATGGAAGGATAAAGAAAACCATAAAATCTGTTTGGATTTAAGAACTGATATGAATGACAACTTGAACTCAGATTAAGCTACATGTTTATTTTGTTTTCTTCCAAATGGAAAAAAAAAAAACAAAACACAGTGGAAGGATTTATACAAGTCAATAACATAGGTGTAGAGATATAGCTTCCTATTTATTCATGACTTTGGACAGATATTTCTGTCCATAACTGTAATGGAATAAGGAAAACTCCAAGTCAAAGATGATTTGAGTTTTTGGGTTTTCTGAATTTTATAAAGCAATCAACCAATGGGTAGGAACTATATCAAGAATCAAGAACCTAAGATTTCCAGATAATATTAACATATGAAGAAATTTTTGATTTGTAATTGTCAGGTCTATACCACAAGCCTTATTGCAGTCCAGTCATTGATGACCTTTGGTGTTTCTCTAGATCAACAGTCCACAAAGGAAGTTGCATGCACCCCATTGGAATGCCAAGAGAAAACATCAGAGTTTCAACTCCTTAGATTTTTGTCTTATCTTTCTAATAACTATATTTTGTAGCATATCTGTTTAAGTATATATAAAATCAAAAAGATTGGTGGTCATATTTCCTTTTGATCTGGGTATCCATGATACTTTTTAAGGATACTCATTAAAAAAACACAAAATTGTGTATGATGAGTGTAACATAGAATTTATATGATCATTGCTATATATCTAAAGACTCCAGTTTGAAAAATACTGCCCTAGATAAACCCAGCAAATCACAAAGAAAATGATTCAACTGCTTTCTATCCGATATTCCTTTTATATTTTCTATAAAATTCTTGTTTTATTTAGTACAAATCATATGTAAGTGTGTGATTTCAATGATTTCTTGCCTCGCAGTAGATAATAAGAGTTCTGCTTGTCTAGTTCTATGATTCTTATATTGGGAGTGAACCTTCCATGTCTTATCTTTTTATACCATTTCATATCTTTTTAAATAGATCATGCTTTCAATACTGTAAATATTTATTTTTAAATGTCATAAAATTTTTAAACTTAACATTTTTGTTATTTTTTCCTTCTAAGAAACTCCTAGTGACTTAATAGCATTTAAAGAATTTCAGAGGGTAACATATATAGAGATTCAGTAGATAAAGATTCTTTACTAAGAGCCAATATGATTAAGATACTGTTTCTATGCCTGAGATAATGAAACAAGGAAACTTTAGATATTAGATAGATATCTTCTCAGTGTAAGAAGGGGCAATATCACTGTCAAAACTGAGTAGGGGCGCCTGGGTGGCTCAGTCGTTAAGCATCTGCCTTCGGCTCAGGTCATGATCCCGGGGTCCTGGGATCGAGCCCACATCAGGCTCTCTGCTCTGCAGGAAGCCTGCTTCTCCCACTACCATTCCCTCTGCCTGTGTTCCCTCTCTTGCTATGTTTCTATCAAATAAATAAAATTAAAAAAAAAAACTGAGTAGTTATGGGAGGCTAAAAAATCCGTATGATGTTAATTAAGAAAATCAGAAGTTCAGAGGGTGTTTTGGGGGGACTACATTATCTCGATTCATATTTCCTCACTTTCTTCATCAGACTACCTTCCCTCACAGTGTAAGTACATGCTAGGACAGCAGTTATTATAACAATAGTTTTGATAAATAGTACACAAGATTTTTGCATTTCCATGAAAATTTTTATATCCTTGAGCACCATTTTGTATGTGATTGTGTTCATCATTTAAGTATCAGAGCTATCCAAATATATAGTGAAGTAGTCTGGGAGTGCAGAAGATAGCATTTAATAGGTGATGAAAATTGCCCAGAGAAGAACATGAAAGAAGAAAGGAGACAGAATTAGGTCTCAGACAATAATGAAATGTAGGGTTCTGAGACAATTATCTGATCATTTTTTCATCTGTATTGAGATATAATTGACATATAATACTATATGTTTAATGTGTATAACATGTTGATTCAATACATTTATATGTTGCAAAATGATTACATGACTCTCATCATTATTTTTTTTAAGATTTTGTTTATTGGGGCACATGGGTGGCTGCCCATGTCTGCCTTCAGCTCAGGTCATGATCTCAGGTCATGAGATCGAGCCCCAGTGGGGGCTCTCTGCTCAGCAGGGAATCTGCTTTTCCCTCTCTTTCTGCCTTTGCTCCAACACATGCTCTGTCTCTCAGTAAATAAATAAAATCGTTTAAAAGTTATCTATTAATTTACTTGAGAGAGAGAGGGAGAGCACACAATGGGAGAAGCAGAGGGAGAGGGACAAGCAGACTCTATGCTGAGTGCAGAGACCAATATGGGCTTGATGGCACAACTCTGAAATCATGACCTTAGCAGAGATCAAGAGTCCAATGCTCAACCAATTAAGCCACCCAGGGACCCCAACTCTCATTATTTTTAAAGGATAAGTCCATTCTATTTCAGTACATTGAGTATATTGTGTTTTCCTGAAATTCCACTACGAATTCTTTACTAGTAGTTAGCATGTTCTTCAATGGTTACTCTCCACATTTCTTTGTAAATCAAACAACACAATTTTGTTTAAATTGCCTATTTCAGCTACGTATTCTGGGTTACTGACTCTGAAAGAAATGTGTTTCTCATTCAGTTTTACCTTGAGTTAGTAAATTAACCTTCCATAAGGTATGTTGGAGCCTCCATTTATTGGTGGTTCAGGATATGCTATGCTGGCCACTGAGGTTTTTCCACTGAGCTCTAATTTGGAATAAATGACCTTATTTCTTTATATACACTTGTATTTTGATTAAGTAATACAGGGACATTTTGATATAAAATATTCTTGGTTTTCCTTTTAAATTAGTGTACAGCTACATTTCATATCAGCACCTATTGTGTAGCTTTTCCTCACAGAAATGACAACAAAGTTTTCAAAGTGTTTATCATTCTTTCTTAAATACCTTTCTCTAGGCAAGTATTTAATACTCATGCTAACAGAGTTAGAATGAAATTGCTAATGCTGCACAATGTTTATAGTATTCACTGAATATTTGAATGAATAGAATAGGTGAATGAAAATTTATATGTATGTGTCTTCTGAAAAGAATTGGGTAAAAATGTTATTGGGAGTAAAATGATGTTTAAATCTGATCACCTGGGACACCTGGATGGTTCTGTTGGTTAGATATTGAACTTGATTTTGACTCAGGTCATGATCTCAGGATCCTGGGATCGAGTCTCCCTTCAGGCTCTGCACTCAGTGGGGAGTCTGCTGGAGATTCTCCTTCTCCCTCTGCCCCACCCCACCCACTTTCTTTCTCCAAAATAAATTAAATTTTAAAATAAATAAATTTATACCTATCGACAATGCTGGCTTGTAGAACAATGGCAGCAACTGCTGATTTTAAAAAAAAAAACCTAGAGTTTTAGTATATCTGCTGCCAAAGTGAGTGCTTGAAAGAAAGCCTAATGATTGAAAAGTGTTTAGGTTTAGATTCATGTAAAATTTCAAGCCAATCCTTCAGTGTTTGGGAAGCTAGAGACCAGTTTCCACACATATTTTACAGAAATATATGCTTTATATGAACTTAGGTAAACAGTATATAGAGACTTTAAAATTTGAACTACTGCTGGGAATATCCTTGAGACTAAATAAAATCATAAAGCAAGTAAGAATTTAATAAAACTAGAAAATATAAATAATAACCTACTCTTGTAGTGAACAAAGTAAATAAAGGAAGCCAATGAATAACTCCTCATTCAGTAAAATTTTATAATTTAAGAAAGAATTTTACCTATAAAAGTTGTTTGAAATTATAAAAGTATATTCTTATTTAAGTAAGTTTAGAACTACTTGGAGCAATTTTACTGCAATGGTTACAATCTAAATAAAATGCAATATATCAGTCTAAGAAACCATTTTCCACTGTTTAATCAGAGGATTTATTTCTAGAATTGGATTCTTTGCATTATAAAGCTATATTTTTCTGTTCAAAGAAGATTTTATATTATCAATGCATGTACTACCTACTTATTTCTACAGTCATAAGAATTTAATGTAGTGTAGCATCTCACATCTCACAGTTTAGAATTGTGACTAGTCACAGTCCTTTTGGGAGGAAACATGCAAACAGGGTATGAATCCTTTATGATTCTTACAAACTGTGCGTGTTTCCTCTCAGTAGTACCTGCTAAGATTCATGGATACAATAACCAAGCATGATTAAGATATTACAACCTATAATTCTACTTGATTTATTATTGAAAATGAAAACAAAGTTTCCCATAAAATGACATCATTATTTCTATGAAAACTAGAAGAATGCTTCTAAAACATGGCCATGACCATAATATAAATATATTTCTGGGCAGCGTCTGAATTATTTCATTCCATTAAAAAACAACTGAATAGTGGTGGGGGTGGGGGCTTGGGGGTGTGTGTGTGCATGTTGCTTCACTTTCAAAGCAACATATGCCAAGTAAGCCAGTATAACTTATGATAGATTAAGTAGACTCTTACTGTTACATACTTCTGGAAGGTCACTTTGTAATATTTGCAATTGATGCTTTCAGAGAAGTTTCAATGGTGGTACAGTATATTTACAAGTTTGAGGATTGTGATTGCCCAGGACGCTGACATAGAACAGACCCAAAATATTATCATGAGGGTCTTTCCTGTTAAAAAAAGAGTAAAACTTTAAGAAATCATTTCATTTATATTCTCATTGGAAGAAAAATCCGAGCTTTACTGGAGTTGGTAGAAATATATAATATGAAAGCAAGATATTGAAAATAAGTCACTCCTATAGGGGTGGGGAAAAAACCAATGAACTGGATAATCAGAAAAGTCAGATTTTGGTCCTAGCCTTGATAGAATTTTAAGCAAAACCCTAAAATCACTGAGTCTCGTGTCTTCACCTGTAAAATAAGGGTAATGGACTAGAGGTACTATGATGAAGTATAAAACCTCCAAGTCTACAATCCAATTATTTTGTACTGATGTAACAAAAATAGTATCAAGCATATATTTTACATAACCTCAGCTTTAAACTTCCCTTTTCATTTCGTCACCTTATATTTTTCTCTATTACCCCAACTCCAAAACTTATCTCATCCTTATGGCTCACATGTTCTCATTTCTCAACTAATTCACCACAGTTTTTTGGTTTTGGTTTTGGTTTAAGTAGGCTCCATGCCTACTTATTCACTATAGTTTTAATCACTTGTATACACTTTCAATTTCTGCCCATTTCTCACGGGGCACACTCTAACCTTGTTTTATATCTAACTGTCCAGTTACTCTACCTATGACTCCAGCTGCTAAAATTCATTGGAGAAAAACACAATTACACACATTTTTAATCTATTACTTCTCAAAAAGATGCTTAATACTACCTGGTTATCCATACCTAGGGCAGAAGTCTACCAAATGGCTATACCTATGTGTATAAACCTTTGCAGGTTTGCAAAGATATTCGTAGCAGGAGTGGTTTATGATACTCAGTGACAACGTTCTCAAGAGAAAGCATGAGGTCCTGACATCTTACTGGTCTCTTTTTCCACTACCCCTTGTATATTTAGCTTTTACCCAAGTTCCAAAGAAAGGCACTATTTCTAACCAACATGAATTTTGTACCATAGTGAGCTCCTGAAAGGTTATCATCTCTAAGTTGCAAAACAAATAAAAGTTTCAAAATATTGGTGTTGATAGAGTTCACTGCTCTAAAGATAAGGCAACCAATCTTGTTTTGAGTCAAGTGGTTCCAACTACTGCCTTCAATAAAAATAGTTCATCATTGTCAATCATGGTGATGGGGGTGGGAGACACAGAGTAACCATAAAGAAGCCCTTCTTTAATATTCAAAAACTCTATTTTTGTCCATTTTCCTCCTACAACTCTGATTCCACTCAATTTACTGCACAAAAAATACTATCCTAATGTAACATATATATGGAAATCTCTCACATAATTCTAGAAAAATGTAGTAACTTGAAATCTTGTGTTCTATTTTATTTTTCTATAAAATTCTAAGTCTTAAAAATTCATCTAGATTGAATTGGGATAGTCATTAGTATGATGTTGACCAAAATGCAATGATCTTTGAAAAGGAATTAATAAGCATAAAATATATTATTTGAAATGATCTCTTTAGAAGTTGAATATTTTTTTCAAAGAGTTTATGTTTCCATGGGTGATTTTGTCTTATTTTAGACCAGTTCAGCACCAGTTCTCTTCCTATCATTTTTGTTTTTATAAATGTAAATGTTAAAAGCCTTGTTTGTATAACAGTAACTGGGAGTAGAAGTTGTCTTTTAGCAATTATTCAATTCTTTTAACTTCTTCCAAATTAGATGCATGTGAGGGCATGCTCACACCCCACCTCTGACAAACACATACATACACACACAAAACGCACATAGCTATATCTCATTTTAAAAAGGTTATTTTTAAAGATCTATCAATAAAAAGTTGACCAGGTTAGATGCTTTTTAAATTTTTTCAGGCAAGAAATGATAAAGCCCCTGCTCTTTAACTGGATGAATACCTAGTCTTTACAGACTGTTCCTTAGTAAGTTTCTGGAAAGAACTCAAAAATACTTTTCGACATTTATCCAATAACTACTTTGCATATTAATTCACATAATGGTATTTTGTTTAATCTCAGACACCCAAAGAGGATTGGGAAAATCAAAATATTGTTAATTTTATTACAACTTTAACACTGCACTATTTTTCATAAGATGCTTTATTGGAACTTAGAAAGCAAAAGATGGGATAGTTAATAAGAGCATAAAAATGTAGATACATAGATATATAGCCATCATAACTATGGAGCTGTGGATTTGGCTCAATTAACTACAACATATCTGACATTAAACCTAAAAAAAATCAGGTGTGGTCTTTACTATCAAGCCTACCAGCCAAATCAGACTTATTTGCTCTCAGAAAAAGCCTATCTCCATTAAATTTTTAAAAATACATTTTTAGTAATAATATCTAGACTACTGTGAAATAAATTATGAATGCATCTTATAAAATAGATTACAAGCAAAGCAATCAAAATTAAAATCAAATGGAACTTTGATTTTAATTTAATTATCCCTTTTTAAAATGTTGTTAGACAATCATAAATATATGTGCTATTTTAATTTCTTATGTTTATAATAATGATAATAATGTTTAATTAGAATATTACTTATGGAACAAAGCAAGGAAAGCCATAGTTTTTTTTTGTTTGTTTTTTTTTTTTGCAAATGTGTGGCTGTTTATCTGGTGTTTAGCTCTGGGGAACAATTAATAACAGTGATGTAAAAACCCAAAATTAGTGCTACTGATTTCTATAAGTTATGTAAAAAATAAATATATAAACCATTAAAATATAATGAGTCTGACACCTAACATATTTTATTTTAATAGGTTTTTAAAATATTAAATATTTTATAAAATGAAAATAATAGTTGACTGTAATTGGATAAGCTTGTGATATAGCTGATAAAATAGTTTTTAATTATCGTACTACTATATCTGGAAACAAAATCTTATGAATTCTTTCCTAGTGGGTTTTATCTATTTTATTTTGTAAAATTTAGAAGTCTTTTTTTTTTTTTTAAAGATTTTATTTATTTGACAGAGAGAAACACAGCAAGAGAGGGACACAAGCAGAGGGAATGGTAGTGAGAGAAGCAGGCTTCCCTCTGAGCAGGGAGCCCGATGCGGGGTCGATCCCAGGACCCTGGGATCATGACCGGAGCCAAAGGCAGATGCTTAATGACTGAGCCACCCAGGCTTCCCTAAAATTTAGAAGTCTTGAAGAATATTCCAATTACATTTAAAAGAATGAACACCATTAAGTACTTAGCTGTTAGAATGTGCTTTTTATTCCAGCTAAAGGTACATACTTGGGATGAATTTTGAGACTATGTGAAATGTAGTTATTAAAAAATATGAAAAGGAAGTACGTTTTAGGAGTTAGTATTTCATGCCAGTTTTCTCTTTGATTTGCTCTCAGTGGACCTTCCCTTAAGTGCAATGAATTATTTGACAACAATTCAGAAATGAAAGATATATTAATCAACAGCTGTCATTACTCCAATCACCCTGTTTCAGATTTCTTTCTTCTTAAAGACTTATCTATCTATCTATCTATCTATCTATCTATCTATCTATCTACCTATTTACTTACTTATTTATGAGACAGAGAGAGTGTGAGCGAGCACGCAGGAAGGGGTAAAGAGAGAAGGAGAGGAAAAGAAGCAGACTCCACTAAGCAAGGAACCCAACATGGGACTTGATCTCACCACCCTGAGGTGAGGACCTAAGCCATAATCAAGAATTGGTCACGTAACTGACTGAGCCATCCAGGTGCCCCTCAGAAATCTGAATAAAGAACTAAGGGCTAAAATGCAAGCTTCACAGATTACTCTTACTACCAAATGTATCTCTATATCTATCTAATCTGATACATACATACATACCAAATAGAGGAATATAAGAAATCAATGTGTTTATGGTGAATCATTAATAATTAAAAGAAGTTATCATGAAATCAACATTATGAATTACCCCTTTCTCCACTCCCACATATACCCAATAAGTTTTTTTCCTTGTGAAAATGTACCACAGTAGGACATAATTGAGGGTATAACAGGGTATGGCTTCCATTACAAGTTGCAGAAGGACTACCAGGAATACAGGAAAATACTAAACAGATTTACAGTAAAAATTTTAGAACATATGGAAGATAAAGATCTAGACAGTGATTTTCTTTCAGTTATCTTAGTTTGGGCTTTTTATTTTTTTTTAATTTACCACCATTTTATTTTTTTCAAAATTTTTGGGGGAATTTTGTTTTATTAACTTGTTAGTTAACATATAGTATAATACTGGTTTTAAGAGTAGAATTTAGTGATTCATCACATACATATAAAAACCAATGCTCAACACAAGTGTCCTCCTTAGTACCCATCAACCATTTAGCACATTTAGTACATCCCCAGCCCACCTCCCCTCCATTAGCCTTCGGTTGGTTCTCTGTAGTAGTAGTAGTAGTCGTCGTCGTCGTCATCTCTTAAGGTTTGCCTCGCTTTCTCTTTTTCTTTCTCTTCCCTATATTCATCTGTTTTGTTTCTTAAAATCCACATAGAATTGAAATCATATGGTGTTTGTCTTTCTCTGACTGACTCAATTGGCTTAGCATAATGCACTCTAACTCCATCCATGTCATTAAAAATTGCAAGATTTCATTCTTTTTGATGGTTGAGTAATATTCTAATATATATTCTATATATATTCCAATATATACATATATATATCCCAATATATATTCTAATATATATTCCAGTATTTGCATATATATATATACATAAATATATACCACGTCTTCTTTATTCATTCACCTGTCAATCAATATCTGGGCTCTTTCCATAGTTTGGCTGTTGTGGACATTGCTACTATAAACATCAGGGTACATGTATCCCTTTGAATCAGCATTTTTGTATTCTTTGGCTAAATACCTAGTAGTGCAGTTGCTGTTTTAGGATAGTTCTATTTTTAAGTTTTTAAGGAATCTCCATGCTGTTTTGCAGAGTGGCTACAACAGCTTGCATTCCCACTATAGTGTATGAGGGTTCCCCTTTCTCCATTTCCTTATCAACATCTGTTGTTCCCTGTGTTGTTAATTTTAGTCATTCTGACAGGTGTAAAGTAGTTTCTCATCATAGTTTTTATTTGTATTTCCCAGATGATGAGTGATGCTGAACATCTTTTCATGTGTCTGTTGGTCATTTGGATCTCTTTTTTAGAAAAATGCCTCTTTGTGTCCTGTGCCCATTTCTTAACTGGATTATTTGTTTTTTGGGTGCTGAGTTTGATAAGTTCTTTATAGATTTCATATACTAATCATTTATCTAATATGTCATTGGCAAATATTTTCTCCCATTCCACAGACTACTTTTTAGTTTTGTTGACTGTTTTCTTTGCTGTGCAGAACTTTTTATCTTGATGAAGTCCCAATAGTTCATTTTTGCTTTTGTTTCCCTTGGACATGTGTCTAGCAAGAAGTTGCTGCAGTTGAGGTTAAAGAGGTTGCTGCCTGTATTCTCCTCTAGGATTTTGATGGATTCCTGTCTCACATTTAAGTTTTTCATCCCTTTTGAATTTGTTTTTGTGTATGATATAAGAAAGTGGTCCGGGGCAACTGAGTGGCTCAGTCAGTTAAGCTTCTGCCTTTGGTTCGGGTCATGATTTCAGGGCCCTGGGATTGAGCCCTGCATCAGTCCCTCCACTCAACAGGGAATCTGCTTCTCACTCTCCCTCTGTGCGCTCTCTCGCTCTCTCTCTCTCTCTCTCTCCCCCTCTCTCAAATGAATAGAATCTTTAAGAAAAAAGAAAGAAAGAAAAGGAAGTGGTCCAGTCTCATTCTTCTGCATGTTGCTGTCTAGTTTTCCCAACCACTTGTTGAAGGGACTTTTTCCCACTGGATATTCTTCCCTGCCTTATTGATGATTAGTCGACCATAGAGTTGTGAGTGGGCTCTCTAGAAGCAGAACCTGGACAGGGAATTCTTGTTTAAGAGATTTAGTGAGAAAGTGCTTAGAACAGGGCAGTAGGGAGGCATGATGGGTCAGGGACAAGTGGGGAAGAAAGGGATCTCAGCTAGAAACTAGCTTCAGTCCTTCTCCATAGAGGATCTCTGCCATCAGCTGCTTCAGAGTCATTTTTCTGGGATAGAAGTGGGGCCCAGGGCCAGTTCTGCATAATTGCCTGGCATTAAGGCTTCTGTGTTGCCTAGGTTATAAGTGATTCTCCGAAGAAGGGAACAGCTGTGGGCCATTAGCAGCTAGTACTTCAGCAGTGGGGAGATGGATACACCTTTTGGTAAAGGTGATATGGGCAAGGCACCAGGAGATCTACCTCAACTATCCATAACCCCCAATCCTTTGCCATTTCAAGAATTAGTAGCCTTAAGGGAAGCAAGGGCAAAAATGAACTATTGGGACTTCATCAAGATCAAAAGCTTTTGCACAGCAAAGGAAACAGTCAACAAAACCAAAAGACACCTGACAGAATGCAAGAAGATATTCGCCAATGACATATCAGATAAAGGGCTAGTATCCAAAATCTATAAAGAACTTCTCAAACTCACCACCCAAAGAACAAATAATCCAATCAAGAAATGGGCAGAAGATATGAACAGACATTTCTGCAAAGAAGACATCCAAATGGCCAACAGACACATGAAAAAGTGCTCCG
>CM053604.1:80731170-80754496 GCA_028646535.1 Procyon lotor
AAAAAAAAATAAAAGGGATTTTAATAATTAAAAAAAAAATGCTAATGATGATGTTTTGTTGCCAAAGTAACAACAGGTCACAGAATTGATTAAAGTACCAAAATTTTTGATAGCATCAATAATAAATCTGATTTCATTGCCTATGTGGAAGATTACATTCACCATGTTCATGTTTTCAAAGCCCTTATTGGGAAAAAAACATTTATTCTATCTTAGGAGACTATGAAAAAAGAACATATTAATTCTACCAAACATCTGTGACTATACCAAATGTTCCAACCAAGGGTAAAGCGTTTTCCATAAAAATCAAATTAGTGGGCTGCAAGAAGTTTTTTAAAATTAAAATTTTAATAATCAGTATAGCCCTTTATTATTTTTGTTTTCCCTAAAAATGCATTATTGCTCAACTGTTATCACATTTGGAATGAACATTACATACATGTAATTAAGGCCATTAAGAAAATGAGAGTTCTTTTAAAAACTAGTAAAGAATAAGTTAAAGTGTATGTGATATCACCCTAAATAGCCTGAGGTCATCCTGTTAATAGATGTTTAGATGTACAATATTTTGTGATTGCCTCTAAGACCACAAAGAAATATTACCAGGACAAAACATGACTATATTCTCTGACTTTATTGATAGCTAACATTTTATAATGATTTGAAATATAATTAGTTTCTAGAAGATCATATACATGAATAATTTGTCTCTTATATCTTGAGTTTTTGTATATATGATAAAATTTTGGCAACAATTAAATGATAGTTACTGCAAATGCCTGATCTTAATTTTGCTTGCTTTGGAAATGAACCTACTAATTTCTATCTCAATGGCTTTGGTTAGAGGAAGGCATGATGAAATCAGATAAAGTATGCAAGTTTCTAAAAGAAGCTAGATACATGGTAGCTTAGGTCAGGTAGAACCATGAAGTGAAAAGAAGATGAATTTTCAACTTCAATTAAAAAAAACACAAAACCTAAAACTGGTGCTCTTTCCACTGTATCAAATGCTGTGCCTTAAAAATGTTTAATTCTTTAGCAGCATGATCCAGAATCTCTATCTCAAAATGGGAAAATATGGTCAAGTTAAAATATGCTAATATATTTTTTGTTAACAAAGTGAAGTGGTTTTGTAGGCAAAACTGTTTAAATTTGTTGTTAAATGCTCCCAGCTATGTGCTCCAGGTTTAATTGTGGAAGTGGCCCAGGGAGAGTCCAATCACGTAAATAATCAAGAATTTTCAACCATGACCCATATGTTTTCCCATATGTGTTCTGTTGAGGAACAGAATACCTTTACTTTCTATTTCAGTGTTATATAGAGAAATGTCAGTTACTATGCAATACTCTTGGTTTAGAAAATTCAGGGAGAGTTTGAGGGAAGATGGATTTCTCCTCATTTTTACCAGTGTATGATTAAATGTTACGATACCAGAAAAAGAACATGAGGGTGAAGAACATGAGAGTGCTGAGAATTTTTCTACACATATATTTTTCTTTTTCCACAAAATCATATTAATCTAAAAATAAGGTCAAAATAAAAATCAAATGCCAAGGACTTGAACTAGAATTTTTATATTTGGAAAACTATATTTCCTCTTGACCTTTAAGTAACCAAGAGGGTAATAGCCCTCAGTTCCAATCAAATTTCTGCTACTCTTTGATAAACAGTTCTGAGGAAGAGTCAGCAGTAACACCAAAAGGGGAAGGAAGAAGTAGTTTCTTCAAAGTGACAGTCACTGTGTGTGTGTGTGTGTGTGTGCGCGCGCACGTGTGCAGAGTATATAATTAAGATACATGTGCACATACATACACAAACTACATATATATACATATACACATATAACGTTTCTGATCCTTTCTCTGTCTGTGACATTGTTCCAGCTTTTGTTAAATTCCAATATTCTATTACTCTGGGATTATGGCACTTAAGAAGTCATCAGTGAATATTGTATAGTCATGAATAGTTATTTGTTTTTATTGAGAATAAGTGAAATAAGTGAATTTGAACTGAAAAAATTTGTTAGAGTTATAAAAACTTTTTCAATTCATGTGTTTTGGAAATTAGGAAATACTTTCCTTTTAGGACTGCAGTATAGGAATCACTCAGAGAACTTTTGAGGCATATAACCTCAGTTCTTAAGTTTATGATTTTGAAACAAAAATAAACTTAGAATTTATACTAATTAAAGGAATAGCAAATACAAAATGGGTAAGAAAAAAAACCAGATCTAGACAAAAGTCAAGAGGCATCACTTAATCCCTTTACAACAATGTTCGAAATGAAATATTTGGGTACCAGTCAAGCCATGTTTTATTCAGTGGCTCATTAAAAGCAAAGTTCATTGGTTCACATGTACTTTGAAGATTTTTAAAAAGTGAACTTCTATTACTGGCCTAAATCATGTTTTACTTTGGTGGTCATAAGGTCTTAGGATGGGGAAAAATGCTGTCATTTTGAAGTAGTATTGAGGTTTCATCTATGAAATCTATGTTAAAAAAACAGGAGTTCAAAAAATATGATCTTAACAATCTTCAGTTCTCTCATAATTTTAAATTGTGCCTTATTATTTCTGTTTATATATTTGCTAAACTTATTTGTCCAAGAATGAATTAGTTTTATATAGATCAAGACAGACATAAATAAGAATATTGAATTAAGATGAAAAAGAAGAAATTATTCTCAGAATTATCTACCTAATGTAGTGGCTTTTTCTTTATTTATTCTTTACTTCACTGTGCAATTGCAAGGTGAATTTTTTATATAGTCAATTTGATCATAACTAGAGGTACTAATACTGTTGTGTTACCCAAAATAATATGATAAATTGATAAAAGAGATAATAATGGAAAACTTCTGAGTTCAATTCTAACACACTTTCCCTACAAACTATATTTTTGCTCATATCTATATTTACAAATCTATGAACATTTCATATAAACAAACACTATGCTTACTGGAAGTTACAAAATATCCCAGGTTACTTCTCCATCTTTTATTTTAACCACCTTTTTCAAACTAAAGTAGAGCCAGGGAATCAGCGGAGAGATCAGGTTTTATTGATATATTAGTCTTACTTCTACAAACTGTAACATGTGCTAGAATAAGGGAGACAGTTCTACAGGGTTCGACCTGAGAAGAGCAAGGTCTAAGAAGAGACAAGGAAATTAAATTCAAATGTTCTTTGGGATATTTTAGTTTTATCCCCTCTGAAGCACCTGGGTGTGTGTGATAGTAGTCAAGGCTTAATTCAAAAATTTTTTAAATGCTTAATTAATTTCAAACATACCACATCTAAAAATTTTGTGTAATTAGGAATTTAAAATATTCAAAATCATACTTCATTAATACCACAGTTAGTGAAATAAAAATTATAATGTTATTTATAAATGTTCTTACCTTTACATCTTTGACATTCATCCTTGTTCCCTCTTTCCCAACAAAGATATCATCAATGTCCACAAGAATATATCTGTCCAAGGACAGTGTAAGCCTCTTCCCTGACAAGAAGGAGATGGCATCTATGAAGATGAGCTTGTGTAGCCAAAAGTTTAAGTTGTTGCCAAAAAGAACTCGCTGAATTCCATCATGAAGTCCCAGATCTTGAATCACCGTAGCATAGAGTGGTTTGCTGGATGAGGATGAAAGGGATTTTTCTGTCTGCAATTCAGTTAAAAGCACAGGCTGGTAGGTTGAATGATTATATTGGAAAATAGTCCAGTCTTCCCCGGGAAGAGGGCCTTTCTCAACCTTGGGGGCTTTGGTAATATGCAGCAAAGGAGACTGAGGGTTGACAAAACAGTCCTTTAGAGCAAGATTATTGAAAAGGTTTAATGGAAAGCCTTTTAATTGTGTACTTGGTAAGCTGTTCTCATTGGCTTTATGAAAACCGATTATACTAACACTGTATTCCACACAGTATTTTTCTAAAAGCTCTCGATTCCATGAGTCCATGATGACATACTTCAGAATATTTTCATAAATAACTAAAATATATTTCCCTTTGCCATTATCTGTAAGAGGAGGTATATCCCCCTTGCCGGGGGCAATGACCATTTGGTACTGAAATCGGCTAGACTCCAAGATAGCTATGATATCTTGCCCAAGTTGAGAGTATTGGCTCTCCACAAATAGGAGGACAGTAGGATCAGTTTTGGATGTATCAATAGGTTTAATTGTTTTTAGCTCCAACGAACGATATGGTAGACTTTTGATTTCAGCACATTCTGTTTCTGCAGTGGTTTCAATAAGTGTCATTTCCTGTTTATAGCCAGAGTAGAGGAAATAGGCAGAAATGACAATGCTCACCAAGCAAAAGGTAGCTAAGAGAACAATCAATGTTCGAAAACTTCTCCGAAGCTTCACAATAAGATTCATTTTTTAAAATACTGCTTTGGAAGTTTATTCCAATTTCTTTTCCTAAAGTGCCATAGTGAATAAAGTATGAAATGGTGCAAATATCACTCCCCACAAGTTCATGTAACCATTGCAAACCATGTAAAATGTTTGAATGGATCACAAATAAGTTAAAGCTGAAAGGCAATGGAGCAGAAGATCAAAAGTCGAAGAAGAGATTTTGAATTTGTCCAACACCAAATATTGATGGAGAATCCTTTAAACATTATCTGAAAAAAAAAAAGAGAAATGTAATGACTAAGACATAAATAGAAATAGAAATTCTGGGCGCCTGGGTGGCTCAGTTGTTAAGCGTTTGCCTTCGGCTCAGGTCATGATCCCAGGGTCCTGGGATCGAGCCCCACATCGGGCTCCTTGCTTGGCAGGAAGCCTTCTTCTCCTGTTACCATTCCCTGCTTGTGCTCCCTCTCTCGCTGTGTTTCTCTCTGTCAAATAAATAAAAAAAAAAATCTTAAAAAAAAAAGAAATAGAAATTCTACTTATAGAAATTTCTATCAGACATTTTAATTTAAAGAAAGAGTGAGAGAGAGAGACGCTTGAAGTTTTGCTTGTGAAAGACAGTAAACCAATTTGACCGTTGGTGGGAATGCAAGTTGGTGCAGCCACTTTGGAAATCTCTGTGGAGATGCCTGAAGAAATTAAAAATAGAGCTACCCTATGACCCTGCAATTGCACTACTGAGTATTTACCCCAGAGATACAGATGCAGTGAAAAGAAGGGCCATGTGTACCCCAATGTTCATAGCAGCAATGGCCACAATCACCAAACTGTGGAAAGAGCCCAGATGCCCTTCAACAGACGAATGGATAAAGAAGATATGGTCCATACATACAATGGGATATTATGCCTCCATCAGAAAGGATGAATACCCAACTTTTGTATCAACATGGATAGGACTAGAGGAGATTATGCTGAGTGAAATAAGTCAAGCAGGGAAAGTCAATTTTCATGTGGTTTCACTTACTTGTGGAGCATAAGGAATAACATGGAGGACATTAGGAGAAGGAAAGAAAAAGTGAATTGGGGAAAATTGGAGAGGGAAATGAACCATGAGAGACTATGAACTCTGAGAAACAAACTGAGGTTTTGGAGGGACTGGGGGAGGAGGTTAGTTTAGCCTGGTGGGTAATAAGGGGGACAAGTATTACATGAAGCACTGGGTGTGGTGCATAAACAATGAATCTTGGAACACTGGAAAAAAGAAAGAAAGAAAGAAAGAAAGAAAGAAAGAAAGAAAGAAAGAAAGAAAGAAAGAAAGAAAGAAAGAAAGAAAGAAAGAAAGAAAGAAAGAGAGAGAGAGAGAGAGAGAAGGAGGGAGGGAGGGAGGGAGGGAGGGAGGAAGGAAGGAAGGAAGAAAGTGAGAGAGAAAGAAAGAAAGAAAGAAAGAAAGAAAGAAAGAAAGAAAGAAAGAAAGAAAGAAAGAAAGACAGTAAACCAATTTGAAAAACTTTCCCAGTGATTTCATATTTACTTTAAAGGAAAATTAACTTCCATGTTAGGGACTTACTAATACTAGTATCAAGCATAATTCTTTAAGATAATTATTTGCTCTCCAAAATTTTTTCAAGTGTTTCAAAATTCTATTCCCTATAAATAAACTGAAATGTATTTTACTAAACACAAATTAAATACAGCTAAACACAAAATAAATTAAAAGGTTTTGGTTTGGTTACAATATACCCTATCCTCTATTTTTATATGTATCTGATAAGTTTCATAAAGTACATTTAAAACTAAAAATTAAATTAAACAATATATAATAAATACTGAAAGAAATTTGGAATTTGTCAAAGGAAATTATGCAGTCTTGTATTATGTCTATTACTAGATTTCTCCAAGCTTATGTATTGATTTAGAAATCCACTTAAGCATACATGGAATTAGCCCCATTCCCACCTTCCCACCTCCCATATCACCCACAAGAGCAGAAGTCTATTTAGTCCACATACTTTGGGGGTTTGCTTAGTACTTTAAAAATAAATTTAGTTGGGAACTTAAAAAGAAACTAAATGTATGACAAGTTAGTACTTTGCTAAATCCTTATCTATTCTGACATTAAAGATGTGATTTTTATATTTGAATACACAAAGGATGAGATGTCAGTTTTGCATATTAGAAGAGCTCATCTTAATATGCGATAGTGAAAAAAATTAAAAAGCATATGGAACTAGAATTTGCCAACCAAAAGAATAAATAAAATTTAAATGTGACATTTATTTAACATTAATATGTTCAGAGTTAGAAGAATGATACATATTATCACCATTGTAGATATGTGAATTTGAATGTATGAGTGTGAGTGTGTGTGTGTGTGTGTGTGTGTGTGTGTGTTTTAACCTAAGGAGTTATCCTTCCCATTTAATCCTTTCCTATCATCTATCCTTCCCTAACAAAAATTAGCCGGTGGATGTAAGGAAGGAAGTCTGGACAATAAAATATGGTATAGCAAAGATGTTTACTTATGTTCTATGCCTGAGATAGGAGATGGTTTGGCATTCTTCTGGATGCCAAAGTGATGTAGTCTGTGAGTTGTTTAAATCTCTTATTC
Source organism: Procyon lotor (assembly GCA_028646535.1). Lineage (NCBI taxonomy): Eukaryota > Metazoa > Chordata > Mammalia > Carnivora > Procyonidae > Procyon > Procyon lotor. The sequence continues at coordinate 80,738,136 of CM053604.1, forward strand.
TGAAATAATAGAAAAAAAAATTATACACACACGCAACATATATATCTGCTTTCCAGTCCTGGCATAAAGCTCCTAAAACACTTATAACTTCATAAGTGATAAGAGCACTAGGAGCATTTTTTGTTCTCATATTTGGTCTTTGACCCTGGTTCCTAACATGGAGCTTCTAAAACCCTTGGAAATTCCTGGATGATAGCAGTATTTTTTTTTCTAATGAGGCAGTGCTCAGTGGGCTCCCGGTGGTCACTCCAAAGACCCAGCCCTGTTTAGAAGCTTAAAACTTTCAGCTTGGCCCCCATCCTACAGGAAGGGGAGAGGGAAATTAGGTCATTGATGGATCATGACCAAATGTTGAAGCCTCTATAAAATTCCCAAAATTTGGAGGGTTGTAAAGCTTCCAGGTTGGTGAAGACATCCACGAACCAGGAGGGTGGTACACAGGGACAGAAACTGCTGCACTTAGGACCTTACTATACCTTATCCTATGTATCTCTTCATCTGGCTGTTCATTTGTAATTTTTATCATGCAATAAATTGGTAAATGAAAGTGATTCTGAGTCATGTGAGCTTTCTAGCAAACAATTCAATCTGAATTCAAGGTGAGGTCATAAGAATCTTTGATTTGTCTCAAAGTCAGAGAGAATTTATCATACGAAGTGAATTAAATAAACTTTGCTCCCAAGTCTGCTAAATCTGCCTTTCACATGTCTAATACATCTATCATTAAAAATTTGGTTGGGGAGCCTGAATGGTTCACTGGGTTAAAGCCTCTGCCTTTGGCTCAGGTCACGATGCCAGGTTCCTGGGATCGAGCCCCTCATTGGGCTCTCTGCTTAGGAGGGAGCCTGCTTCCTCCTCTCACTCTACCTGCCTCTCTACCTACTTGTGATCTCTCTGTCAAGTAAATAAGTAAAATCTTAAAAAATATTTAAAAAAAATTTGGAAAAGGAGGTCTACTCATTATTTTTTGTGACAATCTATCCCAAAAAAGTAGGGGTGTGTGACCCTCATGCAGGCTTTGGTGAGAAAAAAAAGGAAATTTTTAGATGCTGCCTTCCTTGTTCTCTTTTCTTTTCTTTTCTTCTAGCGTTCCAAATGTAACTCATCACCTCAGTGGTAGTGGAATAAATATCTCTCAGAATTTTTCACTCTTTTTGAAGATTAGATAATGTGAAAAAATATTGTTTAGTATATCTATTTTTAAAATGTTCTTTGACTTATTTCCAAAATGCATTTATTGATTTAAAAAAAATAGTCTGTGAAATCCATTTACCAAGGGTTCTCAATCATTGTAAATTTCTAGTAATCTCTGGTGGCAGCAGAGAAACTAGTAAACAAAGCAACTGTAGAAACTATTACAATTATTGCTTTTTTTGGAAGGAAGGAAATTCAGAAGTAAGCTGGGGCTAGGAATCACGATGAATGTATGACTGTTTCTTTTTTGAAGGTGGTGTCATAAGCTATACAGATTATCACAGAAGCTCATTAAAATTCAACTGAAATTGAAAAAAAACCCCACAATATTTACCAGCACTTAATACTGATATAAACACAATTACCAGCACTTAATGAGTGGCCACTACTTGACAGTCACTATGCTACTTTTTTTGCATTCGTCATCCTGTTTAGTCATTATCAGTCTATTTTTAAAATGAGGAAATGGAGAGTTAGAGGACATAAGAAAGGGTCTGAGATCATGCTGTGAGTGATTTTTGATGCCAAGGTTCTGTGTTCCACCATTGCATTGATGAGAATAAGCAAGTTAGATGAAACCAAAAACTTAGCAGTTAGCATGATTAAATAATTTAACCCAAATATCAGCAAGTTTTATTTCAAAAGTTCAGATATTCAAAGCCAGAAATATCCACCAAAAATGCAGAAAACAATCTAGAAGTGAATTGGATTAGCACAAAAGAAACTGTGTTGTAAGTTGAAATGACCTGAGAATTTACAATAGTTCAACCTTGACTTTTCATGATACATGGGGTAGGGGGGGAACATTTTATCAATTATCTCATTTCCACATGCTTCATGAATTTTCTCTTTGATATGAGGAATATTATAAAGAATAAACTCATATTTTATATTAATAAAGCAGTGACTTTTAATTAAAAATTATGTTATATAAACATTTAACCATTTATTCCCATATATTGATACGCACACTCTCTCGGGGAGAATTCCAAAATTTATAATCAACTTCCAACTCCAAGATGCAGTTTTTTTCTGAAACTATCGTTCATTAACACATAAATGGGAATGAAATAGACCAGAACAGAAATACTGATGTACTTCATGAAGTGAGGGTAAGTTGTAGTTTAGGAAGCGTTTGCTTGATAGCTTTGTATTGTATGTTTTTTTATGTTTCTGGATCCCAATGAAAGTTATTTCATTTCTGGGTCAGAACAAAAATGCTTGAAAAACACTACCCCAGAAGGCACAACTAATTCAAATTATTTAACCTGGTTTTAAGAGAAAACCAGGTTATATATATATATATATATATATATATATATATATATATATCACAGAGGCTTTAGCTAAAGATAAATTTATTCTCTTAAGATTTTGAGTGCTTTCTGAAAATATCCATTATTGATTCAAAAGAATTTGAGACTAATTGTTTGATATCACATGGTTTGATTCCTTGGAGCTTCTTTCAGCTTCCAGACCTCAAAATATTGTGATATTTTCAGTAGCAACCGTGTGTGTGTGTGTGTGTGTGTGTGTGTATCTTTTCTCAGAATGAAGGTACAAAGTGATGGGTAATTGTTATATTTAATCAAAATCAAAGTAGTAAGCTCAGTTCATGATATTTTCTACTCAGTAATGATATTTTCTACTCTTATACAAAACCAGTTAATTATTACTGAATTTTTATACACTTCATATTTTCTTGATTTCAGTGACATAATATAAATTTATTTTAGGCCCAAATGTGTGCATTTTTATCAGTACAAACTCCTAAAAGTGTCATTTCAAATGTAATGATAATATTACTCCCACCATATTATATTGTAACATGATATTATACTACGCATATAGCTCTGAGCTATCAGGTATATTCAAACTTCAAAAGATTATGAAGGGAACTCAGTAAATATAAGAGTAAATGTCAGGTAATTTCTTTTATTACTATATCCTAGAGATAGATAGATATAGATATAGATAGTACATATATATGGTGTGTATTTACCCTTTCATAGATCTTGTTCATTAAAGCAGAAAAACAAGGTGATTTTTCAAAAGGAAGAGTACATTTTTATTAAAATAAAAATGCAAATATCTATGTGTTTATCTTGTTTATTAGAAAAACTGAGAACTTTGAGAAGAAGGAAAATACTAACTGGACATTTGTTCTGCTTTGCCATATAAAACTTGTAGATATAGTAGCAGATATGCTATTTGTGACCAAGTAGAGAGGTCTAGTAAAGGAATTGTTGCCTAGAACCCTGTATTTATTTTATTTTATTTTTTTTTTTAAAGATTTTATTTATTTGGCAGAGAGAGAGATCACAAGTAGGCAGAGAGGCAGGCAGAGAGAGAGGGGGAAGCAGGCTCCCTGCTGAGCAGAGAACCCGATCACAGGATCCCAAGATCATGACCTGAGCTGAAAGCAGAGACTTTAACCCACTGAGCCTCCCAGGCGCCCTGTATTTGTTTTTATAATCAAGATTTCATCAGCAAACTTTGCCCTTAATATCATTAAAATAATATCTCCAGAATCTATTGTTCAGAATTAAATAGCATCGAACAGCTTTGGAATGCCTGTATCTATTCTAAGGGTCCTTAAAATTCAGATAATTCCCTTAGGACTTTGGGATGACTTTGAGACAATTCTGTGACATCTATCTCATTTCCGTGTAGATTTGGGGATAATGTTTACTGGGATATTCAGAACAAACTAGGACCATAGATGTCTCAGTGGCTCAGTCAGTTAAGTCTCTGAATCTTGATCTTAGCTCAGGTCTTGGTCTCAGGATTATGAGTTCAAGCCCTGTGTTTTAAGCCTACTTAAAAAAAAAAGTCAAACCAGAACCAGCGTGGCTGTCTGAAATTCATTTCCATTTTGGATATGCTCCTATTTTCTCCCTTAGGGAAGAAACCAAGGCATTCATCCAGCAGCCATTCAAACATATAAACGTATTAACATTTATTAAGAGTATACTATTTTCCAGGTATATTGCAAATTCAACTGTAACTCATATCATCATAAAAATTACTTAAGATCTTTTGTTTTCATCTGTTCTTAATTTCTTCTCTTCATTTACTATTTTCCTTTCATCACCAGAAAAATCTTTCTTTTTTTCCTTTTCTTTCCTTTTAAAGTTACCAATTTAGTGTGTTTGTTTTTTACAAATAGATTTAATGTAAAGAGTGTGAATATTCATCAGTTGATTTATGTAACAATGTTTCCATTTTTTCTTTCCATATAACCAATTTATAGGGGAACCACAAAAGGTAGCTAAAGAAATACAATATATGGTATGCTTCCTTGTTTAGATATGGACTTATTAACAATTTTGTCTCAAAATGAAACTCTTTTTCTATAAACTGTCTCATATACAAAGGTGCATTAAAATGTTTTTAAAAATTGACACTGCTAAGTTTTTTTCTTTATGAAATTTATGTATATTTGCATGACACAAACATGAAAAAATTGAAAACCTGGAAAAGTACAAATAAAAAAAAACATTTTTAAACAAAAACCTCTCATGTATTTCTTTCTATTTTTTCTACATATGTAATTTATTTTATGTAGTTTTTATGTAGTTGTGTATGCTTGCTTTTATATGTTTTTATGTGGTTGTGATTACATAAAAATAATTTATTCTATATAACTTAAAAAACATAACTAGCTATCATAAAAGCAAAAATAATGAAACCCTCCTTATATCCCTCATTGCTTTTTTCATTTCTATTCCTACTCATATTTTGAGGATTTCAGTAAGTTCTAAGCCTGAAAGCCTCACTATCTAATTCCCCAACTTTCTTTTTTTTTAAACATTTTATTTATTTTGAGAGGGGGAGAGAGAGAGAGAGAGTGAGCACAAGCTAGGGGAGAAGGAGAAGCAGAAGCAGGCTCCCTGCTGAGCAGGGATGCCCCCCCCCCTCCCGCCAATGCAGGGCTCAATCCCAGGGCCATGAGATCATGACTTGAGCCAAAGGCAGACACTTAACCCACTGAGCTGCCAGGTGCTCCCAATTCCCCAACTTTCTACTTTACAGAGCAAATAGAAAGTAAGGGTTGAACTATCTGAACCACACCCTGGGAGTCAAGCTGACTCCCATCAATGTTTCCCAAACCTAGGGAATTCTCACCTTACTTATTTGCCTCCTGATGCACGGAAAATGTGTATTTCTTATAAAAACAACTTTTCCTCCCACTCTTTTCCAGAATTTCAAACTCTCTTTTCCGAGGACTTAGTTAAAATCTGGAGATAATCATTTGTTAGTAATGACCATAAACAACATCTACATATGTTTTGTTAGATATTTAAAATATTTTGATATTTGAATAGCTTTAGTGTCCACCATTTGCTTGTCACTCTTAGTCTATCTTCTTGGCCCTGTATTTATTTTAGTTTGAGACTTCAGGTACAATTTCCTTTTTTTTTTTCAGGTAAGATATTCTTATACAGTCTAACTCACACCCATCTTCATAAAATTTCTTACCACAGCTGCAGACACCCCAATCCCAGCAACTCCCTTAATATTTTTCTTTACTTTTAGAGTCAAGTTTTTTTAAAGAGTTTCTCTTGCAAAATTTTTTTATCTTGTCATACCCACACTTCACATGCTGAATAATTAGCAGTTCTGGATTGACCAAAGTTGCTATTGCTAAGTCTGATCAGCTCTTATTCATCTTGAGAAATTTAAATTGGATAAAATCATTTTTAGAAAAATCACTCCTGACCTTGTGAAAGCTAGTTTGAATGGTTATATCTCCATTGTGCTCCCCTAGTACAGCCTCTATCACAAGGTACTTTAATCTAATTATCAATGATTTTCCATAAGGTCAAGGACTGTGATTTATTCAGTCACAAGAATCTACACCACTTTGTAGACCACCGTGTATGCCATATACTAAAGACAAAAATATTCAATGACACTTGTTAAGAGGTAAGGCCAATTTTATTCAGAACTATTGTGGTAAGTATAGGAATGACTGCCATGGGATTTCATAGTGGGGTAAAGAGATTGGGCTCAACTCAATACAGCATGGATAAGAGGGGATTTAAGGTCAAGGAACAATGTGGAGGTCAGTGGATAGAAAATTAGGAGAAAACATCAGGGGTTAGAGGGGTTCTGGCTAAACCCACCTAAAAGAATTCTTGCTTAAGATCAGCTAGGGTGTTCAGACATCGTTTGGGGGATGGTGGAGGATGAGGAATCTGATCAAATACCAAAGGTGATCAGATATTGAAGATTGGAGGTTCTGGTGAAATTGACTTAGCAGGGTTTTTGGTAAAACTAGATTTTTTTTTATTATTTGTTTATTTGACAGAGAGAGAGAGATCACAAGTAGGCAGAGAGGCAGGCAGAGAGAGAGGGGGAAGCAGGCTCCCCGCTGAGCGGAGAGCCTGATGCGGGGCTCGATCCCAGGACCCTGGGATCATGACCTGAGCCGAAGGCAGAGGCTTTAACCCACTCAGCCACCCAGGTGCCCCTGGTAAAACTAGATTTTATAAGGTAGTGCATAGATTGCATTAGAAAAATGCTCAGGAGCCTGACTAAAATTGGTCCAGCAAAGAATATTTGTCACATGTATAAAATAATCAAGCCAAATTAACTTATTCATATCTGACATATATTCACCTTCATTCTATAACCCCAAGGTATAGCTCAAATGCAATTTTCCCCAGGAAATTATAAGGTAGAAGAACAAATCTCAGCTTCAGTTCCTTCACTAGAAAAATAAAGAAACCTAATTTAGAAATGCTTACCTTTCTATTTTCATTATCCATTCATCAGGGGAGATGTAAAAGGATGCTCATCGAAGGATTGATCATCTCTGTCTTTCTTACACTTTTTTATATCATTTGAGTTTTATACAAGAACAAGGTACTATCTTTGCTAAAAAATATACTATCTTTATAAAAATATTTACAAAAATGTAAGTAGAAAATTTTAAAAGGGGTGAGTGTGCTAACATTAAGTTTGCTTTAAACTCTAAAATTCGTTAATCTAATGAATAATAAACCATCCCTGTTTATGCTGGTTCCTGGTAATATTTTTCCTCTAAATATCAGAAGAGTATGCTCTCCATATCTTTTTTACCATAAATTTACATTTTTATTTAATTGATTTATGTTTCTTCCTAAGATGACTGTGAGTAAATTTTTAAAAGTCTAGTCTGTATATTAAGTTTCTTTTCACGCTAAGCTCCTCCCCCTACCCTCAAACATAACATACTAAATTAGATACATAGTAGAATTTAATAATAAATCAATAATCATAACTCAATCATAAAATAAATTGATATGCTGTATTTGTAATAGTTCTATTGGATCAGTTAGCTCAGAATTCAAATCCAAAATTTTGAAAACTGGAAAATCACTTATAACCAAATTATCTTCAAATTTACTTAGAATTTTATGATGCACCAGCTGTTTCTGATAAGTCCAAATTTGAATATTTCTTTAAAAATACAAAATTCATATTTATCTGTTACTAAAAGGAAAATAAAATAGAGTAAAAAGAGTGGCAGATCCTCAAAAGTCAAAGTTTCATCTACCCCTGAGATAGATCCTGGCATCTCTGATCAACTTGCATCTTCAAGGAGTGGCAAGCAACTTCCAAACATTTGGCTCAGTTGATTTGCAGAACTTGTTCAAGACCCTAGCACACACAGAGCACTGGGGTATGGAAAGCTGTAGCTTTACATGTACAGTAGTGTTTCAATGGTGGTTGCCTATAGCACTGGCCTTGCTAAGACACATTCAGAAATTTCCGGATAGGAAGACTGATAATGGGCCAGAAAGCCTAGATGAACCTACCAATTGGCAATCACAGATAACACCCTGAAGGGCACTGAAATGACTGTGTGACAAGAGAGAAAAGCCAATAATATATAGGCAATTGTTACCATTGAGCCCATTTGTACCCACATATAGTGGTGGTCTGGAGATATTTGGATTATATTAATATTTGTATATTGTCCCCTAGAATTTACTTTGTCTCAGTCTATCATTTTGTTAATACAATGATAAATATGCTGCTTTTATGACTTCAATTGTTAAATTTGTACTAACTGTTATTTTCTAGAAGAACTTTCCTCATGAACTTTTCACTCAATCTTTGATCTTGCATTTCAGAGAATGGAAAAAAAGAGTTTTCACTAGGCGCAGAATCTGGCTACAAAGGATCCATAATGTCACCTCTGCCAAAAGAGTGATCCAGGCTACAGAGTTGTATTCTTCACTTTTTTAGACAATTAAAAGGATGTTTATAGCTAATTTTTATAAAATAAACCAAAGTAATCACAAATATTAGGACATAAAGTATTATAACTAACTTATCTTTCCTAAGTTTTAAAAACTTAGGTTTTTAAAATGGTAATAAAAATGTGATTACAATTACCAGAAAAGTAATATATTAAAAAGATTTATTCTCATTCCAGTCGACGTTTTTTTATAACACAGGCCACAAAAATGGATTAATAAATCATATTTGACATTTGTTTTCTAGGATTCAAAATGTTAACCTGTATATTGGTATATCACATTTACTTGAAAAGAGAAAATAAGGTATTTGTTTTTTAAATGCACTATTTTTCCATTTCTAAACAATCTTTTGTTCTCCTAGCATTTTTAACACCAGAGGGCGATATGCTCTTGCTTTTATAACAAAACTAGACCTCACCTGCTCTTCTTTGACAATTTACCAAAAAAAAAAAAAAAAATAGAAAGTGATAACTAGATTAGTACAGAGCTAATGCAACTTTGCTCTCAGGACAAATACCCTACTGTTGACATCAGAGAAATATCAGTGATTCCTAATATTAAAACATCAATTATGTCACAATTTTACATCAAATATATTTAGTGAATTCTCTTCTTTAGACTTGTAATAAACAACCAATATTATATTGCTTGTAAGATCTTGTTCTAAATTCTAATTTTTTTAATTGAAATCAGTATTATCATCACTATCACTTCTTTTTCCTCTTCTGTTTCTTTTATCTGCTGTACCCAAGAACCCAAGAAAGGGATAAATGAAATATCATTTCTGCTTAATATCTTGCTAATTTTGGTGAACTTTTAAGATCTAAATCTTTTTTTAAGGAAACAGAAGAATAATATATGTAATTCAAGGGTGTATAAAACCAACTTTGCCATATATTGTTTCAAAATTACCATTTTCTCTAAAATTTATTTTATTTTTTTATTATTTTTATTTATTTATTTGACACAGAGAGAGAGATATCACAAGTAGGCAGAGAGGCAGGCAGAGAGAGAGGGGGTAGCAGGCTCCCTGCTGAGCAGAGAGAGCCTGATGCAGGGCTCGATACCAGGACCCTGAGACCATGACCCAAGCTGAAGGCAGAGGCCTTAACTCACTTAGCCACTCAGTCACCCTATTTTATTTCTTAATGAAATGTTTTTTTGCAAGGAAAGTGATATAGACTTTCACATTTTTCTATTATGCAACATATTTGCACATTAATTTCATTTGCCTCCAAAACACATGATTCTAAAACTTTGAATCTGCTTAAATGATTAACTCTTTTTCATATCTTAAGAGCAAAGAAGTAACCTAAAATGAATAATAAACAAACTTATATACAAAGGGAAAAGTGTACACCATGATTTAGGCTGTCTACCAATTTACTCTAAGTTCTCAGTTCTGATATGGAAATATAAAACATAAGAAGTACATTCAAATAACTTAAAATTGTGGTTACAATTTCTGTTTAGAATGTAATTATGACATATTTGCAAAGAAAGATTTCTAGACACTAACTTCTACTGCTTAGAGTTACATCTTAGAATTGTAACATTATATGCTTTCATTGTAATTTATCATTTACATGAGAACCTGTAAAATTACCTTCTTATATATAGCTGCTTTGCAGATGATTTAAAAGATAATGGATCATTAGAAGGTCATACATGCAGTGAAATATCCTCAACTTTAATCATCCTTAGTACTATGTACAAATGTATAATAAAATTTATTTCTATTAATGTTTTGAGTTTTTTTTCCCAAAGTGGATTTCCCTAAATTAGTCATTAAAATTTTGTTGAATAAAAGCATTTTTAGGAACTAAAAAATCATGTTCAATATCACAGAGTATATCATAGATGGGTACTGAACAAGATGGTAATATGTTACAAACTGTAACTGGAATAGAAACATCAAGGTGATTGAAAATGCACTCCAAAAAATAGTTCTTAATTAGATTTAATCACATCTTTGTGCTGATGTTGTGATTAAGACTACAAACACACATGCACATGCACACAGATGCACACACATCATTATGGTCCATTTCAAAAGAGCAGTCATAACCAAATATTGCACAATCTTCATTGCCAGTATTGAAATGTGGACAGTTCATGAGACACTGATACTGATGCCTCTGGAACATGGCTGTGGATGAAAGCAGCCGAACCTAAGGGAAATCATCTCTGGATCTGCTTCTTCACCTCACTAGCTTCTGATTCAAAGTCTGCTAGGACATGTCCATTGGTTGGCTATCAAAGAGGTAGGGAAATAATTAACTATTATATAATGTTAAAAGGTAGAATGAATTTCTCAAAGTGCTCAAATTGCTGAAAGAGCGAAGATAGGAGAATTGATAAAAATATGAATTAATCTAAATGAGCTAAAGAATATAAACTAGTAATAATAAAGTTTTCTAGAACTAAAAGTAAAATAAAAGACTAATTAAAATAAATCATACCAAAAAGTCAGAAAGTAGTAAATGGAATAAAAATGTTCTAAAAACTCTCTATTAAGGTCATGATATTAACCGACTTAGCCATTGGTAAGTTAAAATTCATATTCTCATTTCTAGTGCAACCAATAAAAATTATGTCTGCAGAGCTAGTAGAGGAGTAAAAAGGAAAAGCATGAAAAATACTCAATTAAAAAAAAAGAATAAAGGAGACAAAAGGAAGCCTAGAGTAGGTAGAACTAACAGAAAACACAAAAAAATAGGTCTTTTTATTTTAATAATTACAATAAATTTAAATAAACTAAATTACCTTTAAAAAATAGAGATTATCAGATTGAAAGAAAAACTATAACCCTAAGTATATGCTGCTTGCAAGTGACCTATAAAAGACTATGTGAAAGTAAACATCTAGGAATAATGTATCAGATATATTTTAATTAAAAGAAAGCTGGTAAAAGTATGTTAGTGTCAGGAAATTAAATTTAAGGGAAAAAAATCACTAGAGATACAGAAATCACTTTATATTGATAAGTTTCAATTTGCTAGGAAATCATTAAAATGTAAATTTGCCTGCATCTAATATAGCCTTATATGTATAAAACAGAAATAGGGCTACAAGGTGATATTGACAAATTTCCAATCATAGTGGAAAATATATAACATTTCTTAAGAATTGACCGAAGAGCTGGAGAGATGATTAATGAGGATAAAGAGGCCCAAACAGCATGTTTTACAAACTTAGTCTAAAAGACATATTTAAAATATGATATTCAATAGCTATAGAATACATACTAAACTTGGAAATATTTACAAAAATTAGTCATATGCAGCTCCAAAGCAAGTCTCGACAAATTTCAAAGAATTAAAAATCATATAGAGATGTACTATAATCACAATGTAATTAACCTAGAAACTAATAACAAAATAACTAGAAAATTCTCATATGTTTAAAATTTTAAAAACCCATAATCTTAAATAAATTATGGCAAAAAAATTAAATGGATATATATGTTACAAATTATATCCCAAGTAACACTTACTAAAATTTGTAGATTTAGCTATTATGATGTTTAGAGAAATTTAGAGCTTAAGAAGCATTGAAAAGAGAAAAATATGAAAACTAATAAGTTTATAAGGTAAGCATTCTTTAAAATAATAACAAAGATGGTACTAGGAAAGACATAACAAAAAAGAGCAGAATGTAATCAGACACGAATGACAGTGAAGAGAAAAATGAAGCCAAACTTGTTTTTTTTAAAAACCTAAAAAATTTAACAAACCTCTGCTGATATTAAGATAAAAAGAGGTAAATCACACATAACTGATAAGAATAAGAATGAGAAGATACTACATTTGCCAAGGTCATTAAAAAGATAAAAGAAAATTATTGATGAAGTTATAAGAAAAAATTTTAATTTTAAATCAATTTAAGTAAAATTTTTAAAAAATGTAGCTTTATAAAACCAATTTAAAAGAAGCCTCTACAATGGAATATTACTCAGCCAATAAAAAGATGAAATCTTGCCATTTGCAATGATATGGATAGATCTAGAGAGTATTATGCTAAGTGAAATAAGCCAGTCAGAGAAAGACAAATATCATATGATTTCACTTTTATGTGGAATTTAAGAAACAAAACAAATGAATCAGGGGTAGGCAGAAAGAGAGGCAAACCAAGAAATAGACTCAACTATAGAGAATAAACTAATGGTTACAAAAGGGAAGGTGGATGGGGGATGGTTTAAATAGATGATGGGTATTAAGGAGGGCATTTATGATGAGCCCCAGTTATTGTACGTAAGTGCTGAATCACTGAGTTCTATTTGTAATACTGAGATTAATATTACATTGTATGTTAAGTAACTGGAATTTAAATAAAAATTTGAAAAATAAAAGAAGCCTCAAAATGAATAAAACAAAATGCAAGAATTTGAATAAATTGTCAAAAAATTCCCACAAAGAAAACTCCAGCCACTGATTCCTTTACCAGAAGGTCCTATCAAATCTTTAAAGAAAAAGTAATTCCAACCTTACACAATCCTTCTTAAGATAAATGAAAAAAGGGTAATATCTGTCAACTTCATTTTATGAAACTACTATAATCTTGTTAGTAATAGCTAACAAAGGGGTAATACAAAAATGGAAATTATGGGCAATGTAATTCACAAATATAAGATATAAAATTTCTACATGAAACATTTATTAACCAAACCATTAGCTATATAAAAAAAAAAAGAATGAAATAGCCTGGCAAAGTTGAAAGTATCTCCTATAGGTTGACTCGTGTCCCCCTAAAACCAGTATATTGAAGTTTTAGCCCCGAGTAGCTCAGAATATAAGCTTATTTGGAAATAAATTTATTATGGATATAATCAGTTAGGATAAGGTAATACTGGAGTAGAGTAGATCCCTAAATTACTATGACCAGTATCCTTACAAAAATCGGGAAATTCAATACAGACGTGGGCACAGGGACAGTAGCATGTGAAGAGAGCAGCAATCCTGTCATAAGCTGAGGAACTGCCAGAAGTTAGAAGAGAAGCCTGGAGCAGATTCTTCCCTAGTGCCTTCAGAGAGAACATGGTCCAGCCGACATCTTGAGTTCAGACTTCTAGTCTCCAGAATGGTGAGACAATAAATTTCTGTTAAGAACAGTTTGGGGTACTTTTTTATGGCAAAATGATATTATATAGTAGTTGTGAAATCAATCAATCAATGCTTCCAAAACTATGGCAGTGACAGTTAACTGTCCACCAGAAAACTGCCTTTCTTTGCATGCCCCCACCGCATACAACTCTTTTTTTTTTTTAAGACTGTATTTATTTATTTGAAAGAGAGAGAAAGACCGTGAGCAGAGTGTGGGAGGGGAGAGAGAGGCCGACTTCCCACTGAGCAAAGAGCCTGACACAAGGCTGGGTCCTAGGACCCTAGGATCATGACCTGAACCAAAGGCAGATGGATGCTTAACCAAGTGAGCCACCCAGGCGTGCTCCCTCTCCCCTCCTGCCTGCCATCCAACCCTTAAAACCTGATTATTGCTATCAATGTTGGGCCTTTCATGACTGAACTCATCATTCAAGGACCCTCAACAACTTCTCTCATTATGCCATTTATTCCTGGCCATGTCAATCACTGTAACACAAGACTCAAAGGATTTCTTCATTCATCTAGAAAATACTTTTGTGACCTCTTGACCATTCACAAACTTCTTGACGTCTCAAAACCTTTCATTGTGCTAATCAGAATACATGGTCAATTATTAGCAACTCTTCTCTGAAAGTTCTCTTCATCTTCTAGCTCTAACTGAAATCTGGCTCTCCCCTGAAGACCTCAGAGCCCTCTGATGATAGTTATATTTTCCCATCCAGTTCTCCTACTATTAGGTCAGGAGGTTGTTTAGATGCCTTCTTTTTTTTTTTCCTTATGTTCCTATTGTCATGTTAAGATTATTCTCTTTTCTTATTCTATTAAAAAACCTCTAATTTTCATCTTTTTGGATTATACTACCCAATCTCTTCCTAAAGCAGTTATTAAGTAATGCCTGGGTTAGATTCCTTTAACCCTAAAATAAATTATAGTTTTTGGTTAACTCTCATTTTTTAAACAACTAGATATTCATATAGATAATTCTTCCAACACTATACTCTCAGTTTTTGAGTCCTTTCTCTAATTCTCTTGCCTTTCTCTCGAACATCGCCACCCAGTCCCAAAGTCATATGCTAGATCTTTTCATTAAAACAAATAACTGTATAACTGAAACAAATTCATAACATGGATTTTATATATTCTGCTATCTATGCTAACCCCCTATGTTTTTAGCGCATTTCACCTATTGTTCCAACTTCAGCGATATTTCAAACCTCTAACATATTTAAACCATGATCTTTTCACTTTTTACTCTTTCTCTCTCTTGGCCTTACACTCCTTCTCCTCCATTTTAAATGCCTTAACCAATCATATATTTATTTCATTTCATACACTCTCAAACCTTCTTATCCTTTCTTATTTGATGATGCACATTGTCTAGACAACACTGTTTAAATCCCACAAGCCACCAAATCTGCATCTGCAACTCTGAAGATGAATAGAACTTCACCAAATCAACTTTTCACCTCTTGAACTCATGATCAGAGGCTTCACCTGGGTCTTTAATGCTGCTGACAATCCTGCGGTATTTTCTCAGTTCCTTAACTATCTCTTCTCTTAGATGACTATTATGGACCCCTTTCCTCTGTCTTCAAACTTCCAACATTTCTTTTCTTTTCCTCATTCTCAGCTGATGATCTTGCTTCCTATTTCATAGGGAACACAATAGCAAGCTTAAAAGAATTTCTGTAAGTTTTTATTACCACACTTACCCACTCATTTGAATAGATGTTCTCTACTGGATGAATTATCCATTCTGGCTAATAACAACCATTGACTTGTGCACTATTTCCAGGCTTTATCACCTCCTCCTTAAGGTTACTTCTTCAGTAATATTTTTCTCTGTTTCTTGTGGTTACAATGTTTTTCTTGTCTATGGAATATTTATGCCAGTATATAAACATTCTGTTATTTCTCTCATGATTTACTTACTTGACAAGTTATTACTGCATTTCTTTCCTCTTGAAAGCTAAACTCCATAACATGACATGTTCTTTTTTTCCCATCTGGAATCTACTCCATTCAGGCTTACCCTCACCATTTCATCAAAACCTGCACAATAAATTCCATGTTGAGAGATTCAACTTTAAATTCTCACTCTTCATCCTACTTTACCTATGAGCAGAATTTTGCATCACTAATTATCCCCTCATTCACACAGAGTGTGTATCAGGCTAGGTCTCTCTTATGATCAAATCCCTACTTCCATAGTGGCTCCCTCATTTCACTTAGAGTAAGAGCCAAATTTACAGAACGTTTTACACAACTCTACCTAATCTACCACTTATATTTCACTTAATTCTATCTAATGTCACTGACCTTCCTTTTTTTTTTATTAACATATAATGTATTATTTACCCCAGGGTACATGTCTGTGAATTATCAGGCTTACACATTTCACAGCACTTACCGTAGCACATACCCTCCCCAATGTCCACAACCCAGCCACCCTATCCCTAAACCCCCACCTCCCAGCCACCCTTAGTTCATTTCGTGAGATTAGGAGTCTCTTATGGTTTGTTTCCTTCCCCATCCCATCTTCCCCCCCAGCCCCACCATGACCCCCCACCCTGCCTCTCAAATTCTTCATATCAGAGGGATCATGTGATAATTGTCTTTCTCTGACTGACTTATTTTGCTTAGCATGATACCCTCCAGTTCCATCCATGTCATTGCAAATGGCAAGATTTCATTTTTCTTGATGGCTACATAGTATTCCATTGTATATATATACCACATCTTCTTTATCCATTCATCTATTGATGGGCATCTAGGTTCTTTCCATAGTTTGGCTATTGTGGACATTGCTGCT
>CM053604.1:80754996-80789934 GCA_028646535.1 Procyon lotor
CTATTGACAGATATGAATTTAGTGTCATTGTATTGCCTGTAAGGTGACTGTTAACTGTAATTGTCTCTGTTCCTTTGTGGTCTATGTTCCTTTTAGGCTCTCTCTTTGCTTTCAATATTTCCTGTAGGGCTGGTTTGGTGTTTGCAAATTCTTTCAGTTTTTGTTTGTACTGGAAGCTTTTAATCTCTCCTTCTATTTTTGGTGACAGCCTAGCTGGATATAGTATTCTTGGTTGCATATTTTTCTCATTTAGTGCTCTGAATATATCATGCCAGCCCTTTCTAGCCTTCCAGGTCTCTGTGGATAGGTCTGCTGCCAACCTAATATTTCTGCCTTTGTATGTTACAGACCTCTTGTCCCGAGCTGCTTTCAGGATTTTCTCTTTGTCACTGAGACTTGTAAGTTTTACTATTAGATGACTGGGTGTAGACCTATTTTTATTGATTTTAAGGGGGGTTCTCTGTGTCTCCTGGATTTTGATGCTTGTTCCCTTCACCAGATTAGGGAAATTCTCTACTATAATTTTCTCCAATATACCTTCTGCCCCTGTCTCTCTTTCTTCTTCTTCTAGGATCCCAATTATTCTAATATTGTTCTATTTTATGGTATCACTTATCTCTCGAATTCTCCCCTCATGGTCGAGTAGTTGTTTGTCTCTCTTTTTCTCAGCTTCCGCTGAAGTTCCGCAGTTTTCACTGATTGATTAACTAGGTCTTGGCTGGCTATTCTCGCTGATCTTCTAGGGGAGGGCCCCGTTGCCGTGATTCTCAAATGTCTTTGAGGCGGAATTGCACTGCTCTTGCCAGGGGATGGGCCAACCACTTTGGTCAGGTTTGCTCTTGGGAGTCTTTGTTCCCTGAGTGCTCTCTGTACCGCCCTGGAGGCCGGGAATGAAAATGGCGGCCTCCCAGTGTCTGGCGCAGAGGAGCAGAGTGCTCAGGGTCCTGCTCCTCAGCATGCCCTCAGAAGAAAGCAGTTAATCACTCCCATCTCCCTTGTTTGCGGCCCGGGCTCTGTGCTCAGCTAGCCTGTGGTGTAGTGCCTCTATCTGTGGTGCATGGGGACCTGCCTGGAGTCTCCAAACCCAGCAGATTTTTGCTGTGCACTCCCATGCTGCTCCTCCTGGAGGAGGAAGGAGGGGGTCACTCTGGAGCTGCCTCTTGCCCCACTGACCTTCTTAATGTTCTCTGAACATGCTGTGTTCTTCAGATAGCAATCTCAGGACTTCTGCACCTATTGTCTCCCCTGCTTTAAATACTGCTCCCCAGATATAAATATAGCATATTCTATCATCTTTTTAAGTCCTACTTAAATGTAATATTTTCAGTGTCTGCTTCTGACCTCCCAATGCAAGATTTCAAGCTCTCTCTCAGTACTTCCTAACCCCTCCTTGTTGTCATTTCATGTGTGTGTGTGTGTGTGTGTGTGATTTTTAACAATCTATTATACTATTAATAATATTAGTATATAATATTACTTTTTTTTCTTGTCTATCATTTTCATTAGAATTTAGCATTTGAATCAGAGATTTTATTCTGTTTTGTTCCTTTCTATTCTCAGGGTCTGTATTCTATTTTTAAAAGAGACTGGCAGGAAACTGAATTGAGAAGAACAGGTACCAGAAAATAAAAGGTCTTATTCAAAATGATAAGGATTTTAAATTGTCTTAAACGTTGGACAACTATTGAAATACTTTAATTTGAAGATTGACGTGGTAAATGTTGTCTTTTAGAAAATTTTTGTATGTTTGTTTTGAATGAGTAAGAGGATAGACTGGAGTCATGAAACAAAAGATCAGTTAAGAATTTACTACATTAGAGTCACCTGAGTGGTTCAGTTAGTTAAGCATCTGACTCTTGATCTGGGCTCAGATCATGATCTCAGGGTCATGAGATTGAGCCCCTAACTAGGCTTCATGCTCAGTGAGGAGTCTGCTTGAGACTCTTTCTCTCTCTCTGCCCTTTTCCCCAATCACACTTGCTTTCTCTCTCTCAGATAAATAAATAAATATTCTAAAAAATAATTTATTAAATAGTTCAGATAAAGACTTAAGAAAATAGAAATAGAGATTAAAAATAGGAAGCAAAGTTTATACGGAGAGCAAGACTCAGAATAGCCAGCACAACACTGAAGGAGAACAAAAGAGGACTGACACTAACAAACTTCAAATTTTACTAGTGAGCTATAGAAATCAGGACAGTGTGGTACTGGCAAAAAGAACACAAACAGACCAAGGGAACAGATTAGAGAACCCAGAAATAAACTCTACAAAGATAGTCAACTAATCTTTGACTAAGGAGCAAAGTCAATTTAATAGAGAAAGGATAGTTTCTCAACAAATGATATTTAAACAACTGTATATTCACGTACAGAAAAAAAAAAGGAATCTATATGCAGATCTCACCCCTTCTCAAAAATTAACTAAAAATAAATCATAAAAGTAAAGCAAACAAACAGAAAAAATCTTGGATTTCTTGATGACTTTTTAGACACAACAAAGGCACAATCCATAAAAGAAAGAATTGATAAATTTGACTTCAGTAAAATAAAATTTTAAAAGTTTCTCTGTGAAAGACACTGTTAAGAAAATAAAAAAGTCTACAGACTGGAAGAAAATATTTGCAAGAGGAATATCTGATAAAGGACTGTTATTCAAAATATATAAAGAACTCTTGAAACTCAACAATAAGAAAATGAATAACCTGATAAAAAAGTGAGCCCAAGACTTGAACAAATACCTCATGAAAGAAGATATACAGATGCCACATAAGCAGTAAAAAGAGGCTCTTCATCCTATGTCATTAGGGAATTACAAATTAAAATAACAATATGGCTATTACTAGTTATTACAATAGCTAAAATCCAAAATGGTGAAAATACCAAATGCTGGGGAAGATGTAGAGCAAAGGAACTCTTATTCATTGCTGGCAGTAATGCAAAATGGCATAGTTACTTTGTAAGATACTTTGACTTTTTCTTAAAAAGCTAAACAAAGTCTTATACAATCCAGCAATTGAGCTCCTTGTTATTTTCTCAAAAGAGTTGAAATCTTATGTCCACACAAATACCTACATAGGGCTGTTTATAGCAGCTTCCTTCATAATTGCCAAAACTTAGAAGCAACAAAGATGTCCTTCAGTAGATAAATGAATAAACAAACTAGTACATCTGTGAAATAGAATATTATTTAGGGCTAAAAAGATAAGAGCTATCAAGCTATAAAAATATATGAAGGCATCAAACCAAATAAAAGGAGCCAATTTGAAAAGATTGCATGCTATATAATTCCAATTACATAACACCTGGAAAGGCAAAACTATAGTCGGTAAAAAAAAACCTGTAGCCATCAGGGGTTTGGGAGGAGTGAGGGAGGTATGAGCACAGAGGATCTTGAAGGCAATAAAACTATTCTTTCTGATACTATAAGAGTGGATACATTCATTATACATTTGTCAAACTCCAGAAAATGTATAACGTCAAGAGTAAACCCTAATGTAAACTATGGACTTTGGGTGATAACAAAGTGTCAATGTGGTTTCATCAATTTTAAGGAATATTGATGGTGGAAGAGGCTAGCATGTGTACAGGTGTGTGTGTGGGGGGGTACTTAAACCGCTCTAAAAAGTAAATTTTTTTTAAAAAACAAAAGCAGTTTCACAATGTTTTTATATAACTTTCTAGCTCTTATAATTCTGTAGCCCCCTGTGTGTAGCACAGTTAGAATCCTTTAAGTAGCACAAAACAAAAGCCACAATAATTTATTTAAAAGGAATTCTATTATATACCCACATTTTCTAAACAACAGTAAAGAGTTCCAATTCATAAAACAAAATGGCATTTCTAAAACGTTTTTCTACTCTCCATTTCCCCTGTACCCCAAAGCTACTCTGGAAATTCTCACATGACAAAGTTTTATTTCTGCCACCTGCTTCACTCTTTTTTTTCCTCCCTCTCCTCTTATCCTTTCTCTCTGACCCTATTATATTATCAATTAACCTCACCCTCAAAAAGCAAGATATCCTTCTCTTTAGTGGGGGGAAATGGAAATAGTTTAATACTATTTGTTAGAGAGACAAGTTTGTGAATACTCTCATATGATTTATTTTTACCCTGTTACAGGGTAAAAGAAATAGAAATGTCATGACTTGGTGATTGAATAGATCTAGAGAGGTAAAAATTGCCCAAATAGTTCAGGCTTTCAGTCATTCATTCAGTACTTTTGAATGCTTACCAAGTGCCAGATGTACTATCCAGTGACAAACATTACCTCTTGCTCTTTAAAATCAATGAGCATCTATTCTGTGATGCATTTGAATACAAATTACAGTAGAGCATGGTAAGTACGATTCTAGGGAAAGTACAAAGTTATATGGTAGCAAAGGTGTGGGAAGAGAAAATGAGTAGAATGTAATATATTATTTTTGAAACATCTGTGAGATATTCAAAAGGCATGTCTCCTACTCTGCCAAATATACCAGAATGGATTTTAAGGTCTGTGCTGGAATTATAAATTAAGGAGTAAGAAAAGCTATAATATCAAGTGAGAAAGCTAAGGAACAGTATGTACAGTAAAATGATAGAGGTATACCATTAAAACCTTTAAACTGAATAAAGTGTGGTTAGTGGAAGAGAGCCATGGAAGCTGTAAGCAAAGGTACACGAATACTTCTGAGCAAGAACTGAATGCTATTTTAAGTCAAGAAATACAACTGAAAATTAACTTTGGTATTGGGGAGCATAGCAAATACTCATTGGTATGAAGTCAAGTAAAAGATTAAAATGAGTTGAGAAGGTAGTAGGTGGTGAACAAGTTCAGAATACCTGCAAATAAGAAAAAAAAGTGAAAGAGTTCATAGAAACACAAACGCTGTCACGAGGACTACCTGCTTATCAGCAAAGAAAGAACTCTAAGGATACAAGATTTCAGAGAAAGGAAAGGGTCCTGTGGGTTCTTCAGTCATTAAGAGAGGGTGTAGAGAGGGAAGTCAATTGTTCTAATCACTGATGAATGAGAGATTTGGATTTTGAGGAGGAAAGAGAGATTTGAAAGAGAAGAGAAAACCAAAACCCAGGATCAGGAAGAGGAGTGATGGCCAATTTTGCCCTTAGAATCCCCAAACAGTGTTCATTTTCTGTGCTTTTCTCTGTAACATTTTAGTAAAAACAACATATAACCTATAGCAATAAAATGATTGCTATCGACTGGTAATTACATTGGTTTAGTTCAATTACCTCTTTATAAAAACCATTATTATATTTAGTATGGATCTGCATCCTTGTTAATTGTCTCAGAAGACAATCATGGAAGCAGTTATCCATGAAACACAAATTCTCACTTAGCCCTCATATTCTTACAGGCAAGGAAAATCTAAGACATAGAGAGGAATGAATGAAAATATAATGTGGAAATGTACTTCTTAACCTATTACTGAGTAGCAGAGATAGAAAAATAATTTTGGCTAATGTTTAACAGTGAAGTTTAACTTCAAAAATCAGAAAAGAATTTATTAAGCTATAAATTACAAAAAATACATTAATCATCTCTGTGACCAGAGTATGCTACCAATGGTACGACACTTACGTTCACAAGTTACATTAATGTCCAGCATCTCTTAGAAGACATACTTTTGGTGTTTTAATTATTCTTTTACTGAATTTAGGTATGCTATCTCTTGGTCACTATCATGGAATTTGTCTGCATGAGAAAGAAAAAAAGATTACTACCTCTTAAAATTCATTTATCTCAACCTTCATTTCTCTACTATCAACTTTCTTTCCTAGAAACTGCTAATGCAGTCAAGTTAATACGTAAATGCCTGGAGACATTTTAGATTGATTTGGGGCAGTATAACTGATGTCTATTATCTAGTTTATAGAAGTTCCAGTGAGGATTGTTTTTTTCCATTATATTGCGTTGGTTATATTATCTCACTATCAGGATATTACTGTATAAAACATGTACTACTGACTCTGAGCTTCTTGTTATAATAATAAGCCCTTTTCAACTGGGCCCCTTTTATCTTATTTATGTGTATAACATACACCTTATGTATAAACATATAATTACCAATCATTAAATTATTATTCAAATAACTCAAGGAATGCATAAATGGAAAATTTAATGCATAGAAGGCAAAACTCAAGGAATAAATAAGTTGAAAATTTAATACATAGAAGGCGAAACTTGTCCAATGTCACATGGCTAATGTGAACCCACATTTTCTGATTGATTCTAGATCTCTTCCATTGCTACTGTTCTGCATCGGTACCCTAAACATCAAGAAGTAGAATTTCATTGCCATGCACAAGACTTATAAAGAGCCATACTGAAATGGAAATACTGGTCATTTTCTTCTGGTGATTTATCTCGTAATTGTAGATTTTATAAATCTTTTAGTTACAATTTCCATCTTTTACTTATTTCTCTTATTTCAGAGCATTCATGATTTTACACAGAACAAGTCAGATAATTATTTACCAAAGGGAGACATGCTCCATTCAGTTTCACTGATAATCTGTGCTTGTTGTTTTTTATCTAATTGCTTCATATTTTATGTTATTTTAACTTTTAGATACTGCAGAATAAAACACCAGCTTGGCCATCAACCAGAAATAAGATGAGTGGTCACATGTAAATATATCCCATATAGAATTTCCTCCTCCCACTCAAAACTAATCCAGGATGCACAGTTCTGAAAGTTTGGAAAAAAGCATAATAAAAACTTATGAGGAGAGACTTGGAGTGATTTCAAGCATTCTGTTACTTGTCAGAGGCAATGTTTCTCGAGATGCTCCTATTTTAATACTTGATGACTGGAATCTAGAATTATTACAAACGTTATTTATGAATGCTTTAAAACGATGCTAGGCACTGTACCAAAATAATTCACTTAGCAAGCCTATTTGATACAAAATATTACGAGAATTTGAAATGTAAAACATTTTGTTGATCTTCAAAATATCTTGGGGAAAAAAGAATAGGAGGAGTGGTCTGGTTTTACGTATGGAAAATTTAAGGTCAATTTAAGACACACTAACACATTTGTGGCAAAACTTCAAATATAATTTGTATCTTTTTTACTCTCAGTCTGAGTCAACATTAATAATTTGGAGAAGTTAAATCTATTGTCCAGAGGCTTCTATGGAAGTAATTCTTGCCATGAGTGGTAGTGAGGTAATAGTTAACAAGCTTACCTGTGTTTCTCCCTGTGTGAGTGCAAGAGGTGTGGAGAAGCCTCTAGAATGAATATTCTGTCCACCAAAAACTTGCACAAGCACTTGGTTAGAAAACCCTTCAAGAAATTTGAAGTAAGCAATTGTGTACAATTTTGTAGCAGCATAGTTTCTGCATGTTTGCATAGTTTCCACATGTAAAACAAAACCATTTTTTTTCATTTTCCCTATTCCTTTTTTATCCCCAGAGATATCTTGAAGGTCAATGAAACGTTTTACATTTTATAAACCCCAGTATTTTCTACCAAACAGGTATCCTAAGTGAATTATTTTGGTTCAGTGCCTAGCATATTTTTAAAACATTCATAAGTAACTTTTTTAATAATTCTAGAAAATACATCAATATAGATACCACCTGAAATATTTTTTAGTGTTTCACTAGATAAAATTGCAAACTAAGTAACATTTGTATTTGTTTTAGTTCTATCCAGTTTGTTTCTGAATTTTTGCCTTCTTGTCTTCTAAACCCACATTTTCCTTACACCAGCATGCCAGAAAATTAAGATAAGCTATTTAGCACTTTTTTCTGACAGTATTTTCCTCTGGTTTATGGTCTGTTTTCCTTAAGATATTGAATGTGAGTTAATTTTTGAAACTGTGATGAGTCAGATTAAAATGTTAATCAATGATCTCTGATCCTTTAAGTTACATTTAATATTATTAATATTCATATATAATAAAAATATGGGAAAGACAGTGCAAAAAGGTGATTTAGGTCATTACCTATGAGTGAAGGGGATTGGAAATAGTCAATACTCGTCACTAGGGGTTGCTTTGAATCAGTACAAAATGTTACCTTGCAGGCCAAAGTCAGAGTACTGATGCATGTAATTAATACTTAATTCCATTAATTTAACACCTCTCATGTTTCCAACTTTGTCCTAGGAACTTCATATTTATTATCACATTTAGCTTTTCCAGCAGTTCTATGAAGTAGGTATTATTATCTTCATTCACAGATCATGAATCTGAGGCACAGAAGAGTTAATAAGATTTTTCAAGGTTATATTACACATAAGGGCAAAGCTAGAGTTAGAATCCAGCTTGATGGAATTCAATATTACTCTTGCCTTCTGTTATGTCATGATGCTAACTCATCTTTACATCAATTCACTATTGTTTATACAACTGCAATTCTTCTCTAATAGGGCTTAAACTTCACAACTCAGCCCAACAATCTCTATATTCTCTATCATTTAAAAGTTCATAGAAGATAGAAGTATCTCTCTTATTCATGCAACTAATCTGTAGAAATTTTGTTTCTTGGACTGGCTCAAAGAGTAGCAAAACTGATATGTTTAAATTTTTAAAAATCAATCTTTCGGGGCACCTGGGTGGCTCAGAGGGTTAAGCCTCTGCCTTCAGCTCAGGTCATGATCTCAGGGTCCTGGGATCGAGCCCCGCATCGGCTCTCTGCTCAGCAGGGAGTCTGCTTCCCCCTCTCTCTCTGCCTGCCTCTCTGCCTACTTGTGATCTCTCTCTCTCTGTCAAATAAATAAATAAAATCTTTAAACAAATCAATCGTTCAGCTAATTATTATTTTATTATCTTCAACAGATTATACACCTTGTAAAATTACCCTTTTGTGGAAAGTTGTTTTTACATACTAGAACATGTCCTGAGTAATACATTCCTGATATGTAATTTTACTTAATCGTTATTTACTTGAAATTTCTTGACCAATCTTCAAACCGACTGCTAGAGCTTGTTTTTAGGTGGGTAGCATGATCACTATAAAATCTACGTCCATACTCCTTTATAGTTTCATGATGAAAAACATAAGAAACCTCAGTAACCATCTCCTACTCAAGGCAGAAATACTTTCTAGAGAAGTCTTCTGGATAGGTAGCCCTCCAACCTGTGGTGGTTGCTTTGATTGACTGGAATCTCACTGATTTTAGGATGTATTGTTCTTCCTGATTCTGCATAGAAACAACCTCCTAAAATCTTTCATATATTAGTCCACTGGTGTCATATAATACAAAATAATGTCCCTTTTATAAAAAAAAAAAACAAACTTCTGCAACATATAAAAATTATACTGTTCTTCAGCAGTTCTTTTTTTTTCTTTCAATACTGTTTCTTCAACTGTTGCTCATATAACATGCCTCACATATTACATTTATCAAATGCTTGCTATTTGCCTGTAGGTCAAGATCTCCCTAAGCAGTTCTGCTATTGAAATATTACGGTTAACTGGGGGTACTGATACATATACAGTATTCACATCTTAAGGTAATAGGTGCCGTAATACAACTGTGAGAGGGGAGCAGGAACCATGATCTACCATGGAGGAAGAAGGTCAGAGAAGACTGCTCCTAATATGAGGTGGCAGGAACCTGACATTGGCAAATAGGCCACATGATGTCAGACCTCTGCCAAGGAAGATTACTGATCATTGTTTCCTTGACTTTGGTACATTGATTTCATTAATTCATTTTAAGTTTACATTAACATTGTATTAGCCTTATCATATTTTTAGTACTTGTTGAGTTTGATATACTTTGGTAATTGGTGAATTTTTTTAAAAAAATTCAATAATTACATTTATCCCTCTGTAATAGCAATGTAAGTCTATTACTCCAGCCAACTGAGTGATCTTTGGAATACTGGTTCTTATATCCACTGATTTGTGGGAATGAGACACGGGACTAGTTCTGCTGCATAAGTCTCAATAATAGCATTGATTTTCAAGCTATATGGAAAAAATACAATAATTTGAAACATTTACTCACTACTTTTTAATACCTTAGAAAGGTAAAGAGTAGAAGCAAAGTTGAGAACCACATTTTCTCAAACTGATGGTCTTCCTGCTTTACAGAGAAAGCAACATTAAACCGGGTGCCATATCCTAAACTCTACCAAACAATTTCACAGAATTAAAGATAATAATCAATTGGTAGAATAAAAATTCAGCTTGTCAGCTAGCATATTATAGTAAGTTGCTGCTCTTTGTCACATTTTTCTACAAGATTGAAGCAATATTCTCAGTTTAGCATATAACTTTTAAATAGATTTTCTGAGTGTCGATTTATCAGAAAGATATTTACTGACTAGCTCTAATGGCTTTAGCTAATAACCTTTAACCCACCACCTTGATCTATTCATCTTCAAAATACTTATAGTCCTATCATAGCATCTTTATTTGTTTACTGCTTATCTCTCCTCCCCTCAGAATAGAAGCCTCCTGAGAGCTATTTTCTTCACACTAATATCTTGAATGGTGTCTGGCACATATTTAAAATAACGGATAATAATTTTATCATTATCATTATAAACATTATTGAACAAAAATGAAAAGCCATTTTCTCTATTTAAAGTGAAAAATATGTCCAGGTGGAAAAATAGAGTAACTTAAGTAGTAAATTGAGTTCAATCTCGATTGACCAAATTGAGCATCATTTTTGTGATTATTAAGAAAATGCCCTATTCCATGTTCATAGCAGCAATGGTCACAATCACCAAACTGTGGAAAGAACCAAGATGCCCTTCAACAGATGAATGGATAAAGAAGTTATGGTCCATATATACAATGGAATATTATGTCTCCATCAGAAAGGATGAATACCCAACTTTTGTATCAACTTGGACAGAACTGGAAGAGATTATGCAGAGTGAAATAAATCAAACAGAGAGAGTCAATTATCTTATGATCTCACTTACGTGTGAAGCATAAGGAAAAACACGGAGGGCATTGTGAGAAGGAAAGGAAGGGTGAATGGGGGGAAATCGGATGGGGCAATGAACCATGAGAGACTGTGGACTCTGAGCAACAAACTGAGGGTTTGGGAGGGGTGGGGGTGGGGGGGGTTGGGCGAGCCTGGTGGTGGGTATTGAGGAAGGCACGTATTGCATGGAGCACGGGGTGTGGTGCATGAACAATTAATCTTGTAACACTGAAAAAATAAAATAAACGTATTTGGGGAGAAAAAGGAACCATAATACTTAAGAATTTTTAAATGATTGCCTGTGTTTTATCTTACCTTTTATAGTACGCGTATCAGTTGGATTGACATAACTATTAGAGAAAGACTGATGGGGAAACAAAAATAATTAAATTTTAATTCTCATTATTCATTTGCACTTTAGAGTAATGAATAGAATTAGGACTTTTATATGTGTTCACAAGAGCATATGCATCTCTGCATCTGTTTCCTTTCCTTGTATTAATCCTTAATGCAGCTGTATTTATTCCTGAGGTTTAAGTGATTTTTACGTAGGTGTGAAAGACTATTGAGTACCTCAAGAAGAACTCTTTTGAGATGTCTGATAAAATATGACAAATTCTGTGGATCGGCAGTCTACAACTGAATTTCTTAAGGAATGGAGTTAAGCCAAAGCATGTTAATGTGCAAAATAGCTTTCTCTTCTCTCTCCTTCTTCCATTAGTTTAAGCAGGCAGCCTTTGGGCTGCATATGAATGCTAC
Organism: Procyon lotor; assembly: GCA_028646535.1. NCBI lineage: Eukaryota > Metazoa > Chordata > Mammalia > Carnivora > Procyonidae > Procyon > Procyon lotor. Next base: position 80,766,657 of record CM053604.1, read on the forward strand.
TATGTTTAAACTACTAAATATAAAAATGATTTATGGGGATTTAAAGTATCAGTACAAGGATTATTTACACGTATTATTATTTTATTTTTGCCACTAAGCTGCATTTGCTGCATGAAAAAGATTCCACTGCCAATGAAAGGGAAGTACATAGAAAAGAAGAAAAGGGATTCTACTTAAAGAATTTAGTAAATTAAATGGAAATTCAGAGGTGGAAGGACAGCCAATATTTTAAGTTGACATCACTACTTCTTTGACATGAATTTCCCATCCCATCTTACCTTTCTTTTATTGTTCAGCGTAGTTTACCCACTTTTTATGTGCATTTTTCCCACCCACTCCCATGTTCAAACTGGGCCATTAGATAAATAATCACTACTATGCTAAACATGAGTGATTTGCTCCTGCACTTTGCAAGAGAGCATTGAAGCTGATGTGGCCAAAATGAACAGAAAATAAAGAGAAGAAAGGAAGGTATGAGGGAAGGAAAGCAGAAAGGGAGGAAGGAAGTCAGGGAGATAGGAAGGGGGGAAGTAAATAAGGAAAAAGGGAGGGAGGAGAAAATGAAGAGAAAAAAGAAAGCAGGAAATAGGAAGGAAAGGGAAAAAAGAAAAAGGAGAAAAAGAAAGAAAAGAAGAAAGGAGAAGATGAACAGTGATTAAAGAAGTATATCTACATTTACTTTTTGCTTGAACATACTGAACCTGGCCAGTTGACTTGCAGTTTCCACAAGGCTATGATTGAAGACAAATTTCATTAAAGGCTTTTAATAAGGAGGTTAAGTATTTTAAATAAAGCACAACACAAGTTCATCTGATGGTAGGATGTCTGAAAAGGGGACTGTCTTTTAATTTGGAGGAAAAAAGAAGAAATGTTTGTGCACACCTGTGTGTGTGTGTGTGTGTGTGTGTGTTAGCTTATTAAAAGTTGTCTCTTGGGGCACCTGGGTGGCTCAGTCTTTAAGAGTGTCTGCCTTTGGCTCAGGTTATGATCCCCGGGTTCTGGGATTGAGCCCTGCATCCGGCTCCCTGCTGAGCCTTCTCCCTCTCCCACTCCCCCTGCTTGTGTTACCTTTCTTCGAGTCTCTCTCTCTGTCAAATAAATAAATAAAATCTTTGAAAAAAATATTGCCTCTTTATTGAGTGCTTCAAATATTTAAAACAATAATTTTGAAGAAGTGTAAAAAATGACACTGGTACAGAAGTCTCAATTCTGCAATTTAATGAAGTTATCACTTTTGTTTTTTAAGATACCCTGAGTACATCATCAAATTAAGTTCTCAAGTATTCAAACATAGTCTTTTAACCTTTACTTTCTTCTCACATATTTCCTTAGTTCTAATTAATTAATTATGATTATCATTTATTATTAATGAAGTATTCTTAAGTATATCTCTTGAAAAAATATTTCTGAAGTAGTCTATACATGCAAATTTCTTTAATGTGTCACTTGAAAGGCAACATTTAGTTTATTATATTCAGATTGTTTTGTTATAATCTTTTCCACAGCCAGAATTACATGGATAATCATGAATATAAACAAATTATAAGAAGGTAAAGGAAATAAATACATCAAGGAAAACATTTACATCGGTAGGAATGGAAAGTGTTACTATTCACATTTTTTTTAAGGATTTTATTTTTAAGTAATCTCTGTACTCAGCTTGAGGCTCAAACTTCAAGAGTTGCATGCTCTACTAACTGGGCAGTCAGGTGCCTCACTATTCACATTTTTTAAAAATCTGTTTTGAAATGTACAAAGCCACTGATGTGTTTGGATTTCATTATCAGACTACTTTGGGCTTTGGGAAAATCTGTTATCAATTCAATACTATTCTAAAAGAAACTAGATTTGTCAACTCTGAGATGTGATAGCATTCCTTAGAAAATTGAGATAAAAGAAGCCTGGAAATACGATTGTATTTATAAAAGTTCTGCATTGCAATTGACACCTCTAACTTCTGAGCTATGCTGAAATAACTTAAAAAAGAGTGCATTTAACACTCTCTGTAACAGCCTAGGTGAAAGTTTCCTGTTGTGCTAAAGAAAACGTTGGCTAAATGTTATCCAGTGATGGCTGAAGGCAGTAGCATTATGTCTGACACCTGACCCATTTCTCTCACTTCATAAACTTAAAATAAATCTACAGACAACATGCTTTCCCTTTTTCCTACTTATTTGGAGTACATAATGGTTGAGAGTTAACTTTCTCTTTTGTTCTCTAGCTCCATAAGATACATGCTGCAACTGTTTTAGTATGCCTACTTCTACTGTAAATTTTACTGAGTTACTTTCATAAAACCTTCCCACGTCTTCCTTTGGACATGTATCCATAGGTCGCATCTCTGATCACTCTGCCATCACCAAGATAATGGTTAGATGATACATCTCATCTTTACATTTTTTTTCTGAGCTTAGGTATAAACTGTATTTTATAGTAGTTTCTGCTACATTTATTTACACTTTTTGTTACAGCAAAAACTTTATACAGAAGAAAACTTCATTACTTTAAAATTTACTCTAGTCAGAAAGTGTATTTGTTCTTGCGTGTCCCATGGTTTGTACTAGAGAAAAAAAGTTACACTTCAGGTTAGACTTTAAACATAATGCATTATCAATGAATTTAGCCCAGAAATAATTAGGCTTCTGGGTGCACAGCTTCTCTGTCTTGGCTTCCAGCCAGGGCTGATATTTTAGCTATATTTTATAAGTTTCCCCAGCTGCTTTCCTAATCTGGGGAGGCAGCATCAGCTAGAATCTTCTAGTTTCAACAAAGCATGCTAAATGCTTCTCTGTTCTCCCTGAGTAGTTGTTACTCAGGGAACACAGAAAGTTTGATCTTTGAATTTTATTCTCAATGGCACCCTTCCCCCTCAAACAGAATGTGCAAGGGTATCATATAAACATTAGACATATTGAGGACAAATATTTCACTGGTTCAGAAGCATTTCTTTAGCATCTCTAGGAGGTAAGGTTAGCATTGAGACTTGAACTAAGAAACTAGCTTTGTTTTAAACCCAATTACAAAATGATTTTTGGGTGGGAGAAGAGAATAGGTTTAACAGTTTTAATATTCATACAAAATAACAAGCTTGTCCTTTTTTGAGGAGAATACATATATAAGCATGTATTTTTATTTTATCACATATAGAAATTCCAAATTATGATTTTAAATATTTCTGTATAAAATAGTTTCCATTTACTTCATTTTGATATTTAAGGAAAATCATTTAAGTGGACACATTTCTTTGAGAATGACTTCAGTTGTCAGAAAACAAAATGCAATTTATATACGTTTGCAAGTTTATTGAAAAGAAAGCAAATGTCAAAATCCTCGTGAAGTTTTCGGCTTTTTAAAAAGTTTTTATTTAAATTCCAGCTAGCTGTCTTTTTAAAAAAATTAAGAATGGTGCCTGAGTTTGTAAATTGCATCTATATTTTCTCTCTAAAAGAGGTGATTTTCATGTTAGAGTTATTAAGTCATACACATTACAATTTTTTCAAAGGATTCTAAGCATCAATCTTAGTTATGATCAATTGTCATAAAGATACAGTAAAAAAGAAAAAACTATTCTGCTTAAAGTTCAGTTTCCAAAAATCTCTTAGCTTATCATTAGACTTCTATGATAAATTCTATGTGATATTAATCACTATAAGGTAAATATTCACAGGATTTGTTATTATAAAAATGTCACAGCAGATGTTAAATGGTATTAAATACCCATTTTTCTATTGAGATAAATGGTAAGTAGCAAATATATTTTTCTTATTAATCACTTATTTTTTAAATGCATTCCAGTTGAAGGTTTAAACTGCTTATATTTTATATTATCTACATACATTTGCTTCATGAAGAAAACATGACCAATGTAGAATCAATCTGGCATCTGGAAATGGCTAATTGACATATTTTGAATAGAAGAATTTAAAATTATTATTTTGAGATAAAAAAACATTTTAAATCTGTGGAGAAAGAAATAACTGCCTCCTAGTTTTGGAGAAATTCAACTAATTACAGTAACTTTTGTCTTCATAAATTTCCTTTTGTGTCAAGAAACTCACAGAATTTGAACCATGAGGTTGGGAAGAAAGTGAATTACTAAAATCATTAAGGAAACACATCAATAACTGTATGCAATTTACTTTAAACATTTAGGATCTTGAGTTGATGAAAAATGTTCTGATAGAAGACATCATGAAAGCAAAAGGTGAATCTAAAAAGACATAATAAAGTATAAACTACTGAAACTTTTTCAGAGTTATATTAGAACTCACAATATATATAACCTATCATAAAAACCTACGTCATCACTAGAAAATACGATGATGATAACTCTGAAAAATACAGTAGTTTATTAATCAGGACAAATTATTAAAGAAAATACAGGTTTAAGGTTTCCTTTTCATTTGGCTTTCTCTAACAGGGATATTGGAAGGGATGAATAAAACAATATTTAAATAGCATTTCTTATTTTCCAACTTAATGTGTATATGAGGAATTTGGAGGTATTTACAGGTATAGCATAAAGCTGTTTTGTGCTCTTAGGAATCCAAGTTATAGGCATATGACATATATTGTTCCAAGAATTTATTTTTCTTTCCTAATAAGACCTAGTAGAAAAGCATCTATTTTTTAAAAGCAATTTATGACTGTGTCATACAATTTCAAATGTCTGTGACCACTGTTTTTCCAAAGCAGACCATTAGAACAGAGCACGCCTATAAATCTCAGCTCCCAAAGAGAGGAGTTCCCATCTTGAGCAATTTGAATGTCATGTTATCAGTAACACTTTTCAGGGAAACATTTATAACCACACAGTTTGAATGCTGAGTTTGTAAAACAGACATTTTCAATATGAAAGGCTAAAATTGTTATCAAGTGAGTTGTTTATTAGCAAATGTTCTGACAATAGTTTAAAATATTCCAGGTTCTATCTCCTTTTTTAGACAGGACCGTATTTCCCATTTATAGTGCAAATATAACTTCTACAAAGAGTAATGACAGATAAGCACACACACGCTGAAAAGAGATTGAATTCGGTCTAAAACTAATATCTGCTTCTACATAAATCTTTCACAAATAAAACTTTATTGGGTTCAACTTGTTTACATAGCTAAGCAACACATATTCATTTACTGCACACACTTCAGTTTCAGCAAATTAAGCAACAACTTACCTAGAGAAGCATTTCAATGTTTTGCTCTTATCCTAACTTGAATTTATCCCGAGTTAGAAAGTGAGATATCCAGTATTCAGATTCACTCGGCTCCAGGTTAATTAGAAGGAGCTTTCAGTGCATGCAATCTGCCTCAACAAGATTCCGAGAGCGCTTTTTAGCTCCAATCCTAGTATCTGAACTCTTCCAGCAGTCTCTTTTTATTTATACACACATTGTCCTTTTCAAAACAAGCAGCCAGCTGGAATGATTCAAACCTCTGTTCAGCACACCGTTAAAATGCAGCTTCCTCCTTGGACACGAGAATTACACCAGGGAGCGGACGGAGTACAGCAAAAAGGCTATGAGAACTATTTAATCACGGGAATACCAGCTGCTCCTGCTCTGCTGTTGCTACTGCTGCTGTGCTTCTTGTTTAGCTGTAGTCGGTCTTTCCCTCCCTCCCTCTTTCTCTCGCATCTCCAGAACTATAAAGGCAGCCCTGCCGGATTATGATTGGCAGAAACAGCCAATTCCTTCAGCTAATCATCCTCAAGACTTTCAAGGACCTGGAGCTGTTGTGATGTCATGCAGTCAGTGGGATGTTACACATGAATACATTCCAACAGAAGCTAATTCAGCGATCAGCTGCATTCCTCTCACACCAAGGTGATTGATTAGATGCTCCTTGAGGATTTGCATAATCTTTCATTGTACAGTTGGACTATTTCCTATGAAACTCGAGAGTAAAATTCCACTTTGCAGCTATGACACTGTACCAGAAGATTCTATTGGGTAAAAATGAAAAGTTCGAGACAGGGTTTTCTGTGGTAAATGTGTGCCAGTCAAACACATAAATTATGAATTCAGTAAAAGCCAACAATGAGCAATAGGAAACTTGAAAAAATATTAGTAAGTTGCAGACTCCTGAAATTAATAACAACATTTTAGATCATAATAAACGGTAGAAGAAAAGATGGAGTCGTCATGTGTGTGCGTCGGTGTGGTATAGAATTTTTCATTAGTTTAGGTAAATTACTGGGTTATTATGGAAAGGTTTTTTTCTATTCCCAGCATGAACAAAAAATCGTTGTCTCTGTGTCTCATTTTTCTCCTTGGCAATACAAGATGAAGATTACCTGCTTTTTTTCCTAAACCATTATTTACTCAGAAACAGAAATTACATTTATTTGCTTTATGTAAAGTTTTTCGAGTGTCATTCAAATACACACATAGTAAAAGTAAAGTGCTTTAGAATGTATTTCTTCATTTCAGGCTGCATGATTCCCAGGGTTCTTCTTGCTTTGGTATCTTCTTTAGTTTCCACCATTTCAATTAGTGGAAAAACATGTGCTAATGACAGTTCAACCCAAACCCCTTATAGGTTAGAGAACAGAGCTACAGATTTTTCTCAGACCCAAAGAGCCCTTCTGGTATAAGTGTGTCTTTAATAATAAAGAGTTCTATTTGAATTACTGGGACAGTATGATTGACCCTTTCTGTATGTTGCAGGTTGGTGGCTGGGAGGAGGGCTGTCCCCCAAAATCCTGCATTTATTGATGATAGGGTCTTTTAGATGAATGATATTAATGTACTCAGTGCTATTTATGTTATTATACTGGAAAGACTTAAGGGTCAGGTAGCTAGTTGTATACATATGCTAGATAGAAGATAGGAAAAAAAATTCCACCATATTTAAAGAATATCTACCAGTTATTTAGTAACTTACAAAGACCATCACTAGGTAGATCATAGATCATGTGTCAGTAATTTCTCAGATGTACAGACTAAAAGTATAATAAAGGAAAAATTTATATTTTAAAATTCCTCAAGGAGGAGTCTAAGAACTACTTACTACGTTTTAAGAATCTTTGGAATGCAAAGATGCATTGGAAGATCAAATCAGAATTTCCATAGTCATACACATCAGAATTCAAAATGGCTAAGTTTCAGTTAAACATTTTAATGATGTCTTAATAAAATAATTATTATTAGAACAGCATCATGCCAAACACTAACTGCTGAGAAACCAAATAAAACAAATTAAAAAACTAATTGAAGATTCTCCGTTTTGTGTAACTTCTCATACTAAAAATGCCTATTTTAGTCATCATTCTTATTTTAGCTATACAATGAAAAGAAACTTTTTTAGATACTTAAGTTCTTTATCCTATTAAATATATCTACTTCATAACTCAATAAAGAATGTTACTTTATCAGAGTAATTTCATTACTGCAACTAAATGACAACACAGTGATTCTGATCATAAAATCATGGCATTAAAACATGGAATGGGATTTATATCCTCAGCACTGATTATAACCGTATTTGGTGTTTGATTACAAATGAAATTAGTGGATCAGTTTTTTCTCCGATATTATTCCATAAACATTGTTTGTAGCTAAAGAAACATGCATTATTATTTGGAATGAGTAAAATAATAAAGTGAAAGCACTTTGACAATGCAAAAACATTATATATAATATTAATGGTATATATTTTTAACATAAAATTTTAACATAATACTTTAAACGTCTGTTACAAACAGAAACAACTGAGATTCTGATTTCAAATACATAGTAGGAAAAGAAAAAATAAGTACTGTACTTTTCTCGTAATGTATTCAGAAATAAAATAAATCTTGGGGGCAGAGGGACCCATCAGATGTACACATGTATAAATGATGGAAACCAACCACAAATTTCTTTCTTTCCTACTCCTAGGGAAAGTTAGAAAAACTCACACTGCCCATATTAAACATTAAAAATAAAATAATCCCCAAATACCTTGAATAGTTTGCTCATAATTTCCTTTGTATATTTTATTTTCTAATGATTGAAAAATATTTATGAAATTATTAACTTTTATGATTTCCTATTCTAGCATGTTGGGAAAATGAAGCAAATGGAGTATTTCCATGAAGAAATGTAATATGCAAGAGAGGATAGGGAAGAATTATTTTCTCAAAGCGATTTTTAATCACTTTACCTGTGTTCACAATTCATAGATCTTGCACATGAGTCAGATATAGCATCTTTTCAGTTAGCTTGAAATAATATACATTATGCAAAGCATTTGTCCAAATGCTCAGAGTTAAATTCTATTATTTTTCTTTTGACACCCCATGAAGAGCAATATAATTTGTCCTCTAGTAGGTACAGACATATACTAATCATAAATGATCCTTATTAAACTGAGTTAAATTTTTTGAACTAATACATTTTTGGCACATCCCATATTTTTAATTTAATTGCTATCAAAGCCTCTTTTTTTCAACTGACTTTCTTGAAAGTTCAAAAAAAATGTGTCATATGCATGGTTTTGAAATTTTAAAAATGAAAAACTTCATAACTTTCTATAATACACACTTAAAATGTACATAAAACATGTAAAGTATATATCAGTGCCTGTTTATTCAATAGAAGAAACAAAACAGAATCGAGTATGTTTATTAAAAAAGGAAACTCATTTTTTGGTTTTATATGTCAATTCATTTTCAAGGCAAAGTCAGAGGGGTAATTTTATCTACTAATAAAAATATTGTGAGCTCAGAAATATTCAGCAAATTTAACGATTTCTAAAACTCCTACTTATTATTTACTTTCTTATTAATCTCTTTTTTGTTGTTAACTAAAGGCAAATTTTAAATCTATCCATCTAAAATGAACAGAAATTTGCAAAGAAAATGCTAAGAAATATGTCTGAGTACCTTGTAATTCTTATTTAAAAAAAAAACCCTTCACATGCATGTCCATATTATAAACAGAAGATATTATAGTTTTAAATATACATTTTCCTTTTATTTTTCACCTGTTTAATTTTGCAAAAATGACAATTTTGAACAATTACAAGTAATTTAATGTACAATTTAAATTACTAAAGTTTACACATGCAGGATTCTATTACCCCTGCACAACTTTCTGTCCCCTTTTCTTTCTTTCTTTTCTTTTTTATCACGAGCAACTTTCTAGTTGTCCCAGCTAACACAAAAAGGTCTTTACTAACTCCTTTTTAAAGGAAAAAGCATGAAGAGAAGAAACTGCTGTGTTCAAAGTTTATGCCTTCAGGGGGGAAAAGCCTCTAATTGAGCTATGAGTGACTGATACAAAAACTTTTTTTTTTTTTTAAGGGAAAAAAAACAAACCTCCTGCAAGTAATTACTCAGATAAGAACTCCTATGAGGGAGAAGGAACAGAAAGTCAGCTTTGCTCCATAGAAATCACATACATGGTGAAAAAAAGTAATGTCATAGAGCATTATTTAGAGAACAAGCACTCCAGACACAGACTTAAATGTTATCTTATTACACATCTGGATCTCTTGTTAGCAAGCTATGGAATGGAGAAAAAAAATGGTAACTGCATTTTGGAAGAAAGAATCTTCTTGCCAGTATCACTGTAGAGCATTATTTTAGCAAGAGAGAAATCAGCATGCTAATGCTTCGTATAAATCCTTTGAAAATGCAAAGCTTGATAGGCCAAGTGAGGGAAAAAAGTCTAAATAGTCCAATTCCAGTTTGGCTGACGACTGTTTAAAGGAACATGATTTTTTTTTCTTCCAAGGTTTTATTTAAGTTGAAGTTAGTTAACATATAGTGTAGTGTTGGTTTCAGGAGTAAGATTTAGTGATTTATCACTTACATGTAACAGCCAGTGCTCATCCCAACAAGTGCCCGTCACCCATTTAGCCCATCCACTAGCCCCTTCCAGCAACCCTCAGTTTGTTTGTAAAGGAACATGATTTTTAATAAATAGCAGATGTTGGCCAAAACATCATTGAATCACGAAAATCTGTGTTGTGTAATGAAAAGGTAGCAAGCAAGTGACATACTGGGTGAGGTGAGAGAAGACAGTAGAAATTAAATTTACAATTATTCCATGGTCTGATCCGTGCTATGAAATTTTCAGTGTATTTCTCTTTTTGAGGCTACACAAAGATGGTTAGAGTTTATTAAGTACATTAATTAGGCCACAACTCCAGTGGGAGGCTCTTATCAGAAGAGAATCTTTAAATATCACAAAGTACTTCAGTATGAATGAGATATCTATGATAGACAGTTTCACTTTATTTCTTCATCTCTTCTTCTTTTATTTGTAATGTTCTTGCCAAAATTTCATTACGGTTTAATGATAATTTCCTTTTGACTTAGGCCTTACAATTCAAGTCATTTTACATCCTCTAATTTAAAGTCCCAAATATTCAAACTGAGAAACATACTTGTGGACCACAATCCTAGCATCATGATGATAAATTTGTAAAAACTCTTTCAGACATATGGGGTATTTTGTTTCATCTGATAGCAAATTCCTTTTATCTTAGGTATCCCAATATCATTTGTTTTCTGTCTGCTCTAGTCCTTTGGGGAAAGACCTCTCATTCACGAACTGCTTCTACTAATGCTCTGATCAGCATGGGAAATCGTAATGTTTCACCAAGCCTTTGTAAATCAGTCTCTGTCCTGTTAGCTCCAACGCCTCACTCTAAATTATCATCACTCTGGGATACTTCACTGGATGCTTCCTACTCTCTCTCCTATTTGGTTTCAGTATAGAGATGTTTTTTTAGGGGGGTTGTGTTGAGAGAGTTAGTTGTGTGCAATTGTATAAGAACATGATGTTTGAAAGCTAGCCAGCAATGTTTAAAAGTCTGTTTTACACTTGAGAAGTGATGCAAGTAAACATATGAGTTATAAGGTCCTGAGGCAGGCTGTGCTCCATAACCTGTAAACCCAGCAGTGTCTTCTATAACCAACTAGTGCTTAGGTATACAACTCTATAATGTCACCATTATCTGTCTTAGAGACACACACTAACATTTTTTTAATTGAGGTATGGTTGACACACAATGTTACATTAGTTTTAGGTGTACAATGTAGTGATTTGACAACTGTATATATTATGTTATGCTCACCACACGACACACACTAATTTTACACCCTAATTATAATCTTAGCAATAAAGTCTTTGTTTTGGGGGGACAGAGATCATATTCTTTTCCTTTTGAGACTTATAGCCTCAATATTAGGATCAGTGCCATGGCAAAGAGTATATATTTGCACTTAAAAAAAACCCAGCCAAATTTATGAATAAATTAGTGAATGAATAAATGGTGGTATCTCAGAGCTAGGAACTGGGGAAAAGAGAGCACTAAGATTTTGCACACAAATATATCTCCAATGCAATCATTGCACTAGTTCTATACTCCACAAATTGAAGAAGTAATGACAAATTTCAAAGCAAAGATGCAAAGATGCATTATAAAGCAATTTCCCATGGGTTAAAAAAAATTAGTTTTCCTTTTTAGAATCTGTGTCATTGAAATCTCCCTAATAAAAATATTAGACTCACGATTAAAAATATTTTGGTAAGAATAAAGGCTTCTTTAAATGTTTATATTGTATACATTTAATTTAATTTATATTTTATTTAATTTATATTTATAAAATCAAAAGAATGACACTGTCATTTCTAAATGCTCCATCACATAAGATGATTTGTCTATCTTTTATATTATAATAAGTACCGTATTATTTTAGGGCTTTAATTGAAGTTTTCCCTTTCCAAATAGGAGTTATTGTATGTAAAATGATTATAAGTTAACTGGGAATAGATGCAGTATTATGAACACAGAAATATTTTACTAAAAGAACAAAACAAATAGTTGAATATAAGATAAATAAATAAAATGAAGTAAAATGAGTTATGTAACAAATGAAGTAAAATAATGTTGTAAGCATACTTCATAATAAAGAAATGATAAATTTATTTGCCAGTTCAGCTGCTTATATCTTTTAGAGGGTAGGGAAGAGCTTGGCAATTAAATCAAGATGGGAAAAAGAAGCATGTGATGACCACAGAAGTGTATCAAGGAATATGCTTATCACCCTGCTAAAATCTTCACTATTTTAGGTTCCCATAGAGGGCAATATTGTATAAAAGATGGTGAACCAGGAATTTGCCAATTCATCTCTGTTGATATGCTTTAAAGAAAACTGCTGTTACTATAAATTTGATGCTGTACTTCCCCTTAAACTGACTAATATATAAAATGATGCACACAAAAACAGAGCAGACACTCATCAAAAGCAAAGAAAATTCATTTGGTATCCTACTTACTGGTAGATTACTTGAGTGAATAACCTCCAGTTTCACCTATAATTGGACTCCATCCCTGAATCTTGATAGTAAACTGCAATCCATCATATAGTTATTTAGTCTAGTAGAAATATTAATGAAATATTGCCTTCCTCAATGCCTGGAAAAGAAAGGTAAACTACAAATAAGATGAAAGCCACGTCTATATTTCAAATCAAGCATCATGGAATCATAAATGTCTCTGTCATGTAGTGAAAAGGTAGTACATAAGTGAGACCACAGGTGAGGTAGGAGAGGACAATGGAAACTAATCAGGAATACAACCATAGTGTAAGGATGGGGTGTTGTGAAGTTATACTTAGCTATGGTTACTTTGCTGTAAGTCCCATCCTGTAAGAAATGCTGAATATAATTACAACTTGAAGCGTTTCCTTCAAACGACTTTTATAGTAACTGCTAATTTCTATTGAGCTTATACTGAAAGCAGTGAAGGAGACATGATATTACTTTAAGTATCCAATTATCTATAGATTTTAATACACGTGGTGATTTGGAGTACATGGTGTACATGGAATTATAGGGCATGCTTTGGTTGTCTATTAGCTATGACTCAGATGAACTTCTAAAAGAAGGATGGCTTTCTACATTCCCCTTATTATGGGATATCCTTTCCAAGATTATTATGATGATATCATATCAGAAGTAATTTAAGGCTAACATAAATGAATTAAGACGAATAAGACTATTAGTCATATTTTTAGTTTCTTAGTCATAAGAAATAGAAAACTAAACTTTTCATTTGGGATATCACTTTGTACATAAAGGTCAAATCAAAGTAGAATGAATTGTTCAGTTCAAATTGTCATGCTAATCTTTAAAATAAAGTTTATTACTTATCAAGAACAATTTCTCAGGTCTAAATAACTTAATATTCCCCAGGTAGCCAAACTAAGGAGAGAGAGAGAGAGAGACAGAGAGAGAGACAGAGAGAGAGAGAGAGTGTGTGTGTGTGTGTGTGTGTGTGTTTGCAATTAAGCAAAAACTTGTCCTAGATTTCTAACAATCTGGTTAACATGCCTATTGCATATTTCCAGATTACCTTAGAAGAAGTTATTCTGCCAGCATTACTCACTATCTGGCCTGGCCCTTCTATCTTTACTGTTAGGGTGTTGTGTGGAAGGAGGCTATGATATTCACAGTCACTGCTATCAGCAGAAGCTTGTTTCAATATGCTTGCTTTTATAATACATTCAATACCAAAATTATGTTATCTTCAAATCATTTTTAAAAAGTACTCCAGAACAAAAGATGTTCTCATTGATTGTTATGAGTTTCACAATGATCCTGTGATTAGTGTATTACTGTCTACATTGTATAGGTCAGAACACTGAGACATAAGCAGCAAATCTGGGATCTGCAAGAGGACTCATTATTCCTAGCCTTGTTATCTTTTCCCTACACTAAAAACAATCTCTGAATAGATCTAGTCTAGAAAATGATCTTTTCTATAAGTCTAAAAGTTGGGTGGTCTTTCAGGTGGCCATCTAAAGCCCTATACTTTGTAATACACTAGGTGAAATATAGATGAGAGAGGAATCAAGCTCTCAGTATTTAATTATGGCAAATTAGCAATAATTTGGCAGGATTCAAATTTCAATATTTACTCCACAAATACTTCGCATGCAAAAACTTACCTAGTAACAAAACTGATTTAAAGTCCTATTTAGCAAGAAGGATTTAAAGTAAGGCTTTAGAAAACATAAGCAGTATGGGGAATCACATTCATTGAAATATGCTAATGGAGGGGTGCCTGGGTGGCTCAGTGAGTTAAAGCCTCTGCTTTCAACTCAGGCCGTAACCTCAGGGTCCTGGGATCAATCCCCACATTGGGTTCTCTGCTCAGCAGGGAGCCTGCTTCCCCCTCTTTCTCTGCCTGACTCTCCACCTACTTGTGATCTCTCTCTCTCTCTCTCTGTCAAATAAATAAATAAAATCTTAAAAAAATATGCTAATAGAGGAAATAAATGAGGGAAATTTGTAAGATTTCTATATACTTTCATTTAATCTATACAGTTTATTTTTCTGGTTTGAAAAAGGTGAAACAGAATTTTTCATGTCCACCTATGCTATTGTTGTCAAATTACACACACACACACACACACACACACACACAAACACACACACAGAGTACGGAAACAAAAGTTTCATAAAACAATTCTTACTATAACTACGTGCAGTAAATGTGATGCTTTCTTTTTGTTCTATTTCTTTCCTTTTCATTCCATTCCAATCCATTCCATTCCATTCCATTCCCAAAACATTTTGAAATGCTGATCTTAATCTATTAATGTAAAGTGCATGTAATGAGCCATGGCCTGCTTTTGAAAGATACAAATCTGGATTCATTATATATCTATATAATACTGAATATAAAAAATGTCAAATAATTCCCATGTTCTTATAATTGAAGCTTTTCCCCCTAATTTTTCCATTTAGCTATTTTTATAACCTTAAGAGAGCACCTTTCTTATTTCACAAAGTGACTATCAATGGATCATGCTATTCTTTGGAGAATATAGAGCCAAAGAGGCAGACCAAGTTAAAATATGAAGTTAGAAACAAATGGAGCTTTCAATTATACACTTATAACACTGGTCTCTTAATGTAGAGAACAACAGAATAACTAATATATTAATGCTTTGTAGGACTTTGATTGTTTGTAATTATAAATTTTTAGACAAACACTTAGAAATCCCAAACTTCCATTTACGGGGAGAAATGAGTTGCCAAAAAGCCATGGAAGGAAGCACTCAGTATGTTTTCATTATTAATTGTGGGAAAACAAAGTCTATACTTCATTGCATCACAGAAATCTTATTGCTACCTTATAAGGCTAGAATGATTTTAGAATGTCCCTAATAAGCTCATTTTAGTTGTGTACTGTCTATAGTGACAGTATTTCCAACTCAACCTTAAAGTTAACAAACAAACAGATAATGCTTTACTTTTGTGAAATATGCAGCTATAATTTGAGGGAAAAAATAAGTGTTTCAAAATTCAGAAAAAAATGTAGTGGAATGCATTCTTGATCCTACTCCCTTATTCCCACCAGTATTAAAGACCTTTGTCACGTGACTTTGTAGATCCTTCCAAAATAAAAGGGCTATCTTATTTTCCCATCCTTTCACTTTCACTTCTGCCACATGAGGGGTTTGGGCCAAGAGAATGATGATAAAGTGGTATCATGCTAATTCCAACCTGAGGCCTGAGAGGCATTATGTGTTTCTACTTACTCTCTTGGAATTCCATTATTACTGTAAGAAAGCTGTATCTGCCTGGCAACATTGCCCAGCTAAGATGTCATAGCCAAGTTCAGCTTAAAGCAGAGCCTCTAACTGACCTGTAGGTGAATAGGCAAGCCTAGAACATACTAGCAGAACCTAGCCACATCAGCTGATTCATGAGCAACATAGAATAGAGACAGAGGCAAACTGTATTAATGTGATGGACATGAAAAGAAATGGAGCTTTGAGCTACATATTAGTATTGCCCCCATTACATAAATAATAGAATAGATAAAACAGTAATTAATTCATTTTAGTACTACAATTTTTGGTTATGGATTTTCAGATAAGCACTTAGAAATACAAATTTTGGGTAGTTTGTTTTACAGAATTATTTAATTGATACCTAAAGTTGCTTTCTTCTGTATCTAAAGGCATTTCAAAAAAACCTTATTTTATTCAATAGAGTTGAAGCAAGAAAAAAATGATCGTACATTTTCTTA
This sequence comes from Procyon lotor, assembly GCA_028646535.1. Taxonomy (NCBI): domain Eukaryota; kingdom Metazoa; phylum Chordata; class Mammalia; order Carnivora; family Procyonidae; genus Procyon; species Procyon lotor. The sequence goes on from CM053604.1 coordinate 80,782,691, forward strand.
TCACTAGAATTTATTATATGATTTTGAAAATGATTTTTTATCTAAAGTAAAACTTGTTTGTTTAAATATACATTTTATTTTTATTTATTTTTATTTATTTTTTTAAAGATTTTACTTATTTATTTTACATAGAGAGAGAGAGAGATCACAAGTAGGCAGAGAGGCAGGCAGAGAGAGGGGAAGCAGGCTCCCCCCTGAGCAGAGAGCCCAAGGGGGGCTCAATCCCAGGACCCCGGGATCATGACCTGAGCCGAAGGCAGAGGTTTTAACCCACTGAGCCACCCAGGCGCCCCAAATATACTTTTTAAAATGAGAGTAAATTTCAAAATTTTTCTCTCTTTCGTTTAGTTCAGCCAGTTCCATGGAACAAACAAATTCTATCTTTCCTAACAAATTTGCTATTTTATTGCAAAGGTAGAAACAGAGTTCAAAGCCAAAATGTCACTCCTAGACTCAATACGATTTTTCCCCCCAATAAAGATATGGAATAAAATCCACATAAAAAAAGTTTAAAAAAATGAAAAAAACCCTTTTTTGCTTTGGTACCAAATAATCCTTATAGAGAAAGATTTTCTTTGACTGATAAAAGGATAGAGAATCATCAATTTTACTGTAAAAGAACAATTGTGAAGAGTAAAGGTTTAACTATAATAAAATCATTCATTACTAAAGATACAAGTTTTCATGTTGGAGTGATTTAGTCTGCTTAAAGTAGGACAAATTAATATTTCATTAATTCATACTTACAGGATCAGTTTTCTATGCTCAGTAAAAAATACTAAACAAACAAACAGCAGCCTCAGAATTTGGTTCCTCACTTCAACAAGGTAGCTGTTGATTTGTCATCTCCCCTTTCTGTTGAATTATTTGAACACATTAATAATTTCATGTAGGAAATATATTGACAAACGGCTGGCACACATCAAATCCTTCATCTTTTGATTATAAGAAAATAAAAATAGTAATATCCCAAATAATAATATGAAGAAGAAATAATTACCACAACAGTTATAATGCCACTACTATTCTCACTAAGCAGCAGCCCTGACCATAAGAGCAGTCACTGTTTCCTGAACCCTGACAGGGACTGAGCTTCCCTCATTTAAATTTTTAAACAAAATCAAGGTCAAGCTGGAATAGGACCTTGGATAGGACATGGATAATGTAAATGTCAGCATTTATAGCCCACAATAAATTGAGGAATAAGAATAATAGTTAAAAAAAAAAAAGGTGAGGAGGAGCAAGTAAGCACACAACAGAAATGATGCTGTACCTCGTGGTAATGATTATAGCACATTGAATGAGTCTGGTATCTTCTAAGCAATTTACTTTTATTAACTCACTTAATCCCCATGGATAAACCCGCCTGATAATACAAAAGAAAAAATCAGAGCACAAAAGGGTTAAGTATGTAGGTTGCCCATGCTGGTAGGTTTGGCATCTGAACTTAATTTGTACAGCTCCTGAACCCATGGTTTTTAACCTCATGTTACTCAAATAGAAAGAGAAGCAGCAGCCAGTTTTGCTAAAATGGCAAGACTGTTGACTCTTTCACCCCATACTTTGCAAAACACTATTAAATCTTCCAATGACTTATATTTCCAAATGTCTGAATTATGAAACAGAATATTGCAGTGGAAAACAAAGCAAAACATTAAATCATCACTAAGATAACTTGAGAGGCAATTCATCAAAGGAAGAAAAAGCCCTGCCAGACAATAATCAATAAATTGAATAAATCAATAGCAAATTAAAAAGAATTCCAGAATAAAACTTAAGAATGTATCTAGTAATATGAGAAGCCTATAAGTAAAACTATAAAATCTGGTTTAATACGGAGAGTTCTAGCTAATTTCTACTTTGGGGCTTCCTGTCTCCCTGGCTTAGCATTTTCCTGGATTTTGCATTTTCTTTAAACAAACTATAAATATTAATAGCTTAATAAGCCAACATGAGATTGGTGGACTCCCACTTGCTATGCCAGCTTCTGCCATAGTCTCTTGTATCATATCAGATATACAGACAAAGCAGAATTTACTTTAAAATGTGGTTAATATGAGACTATTAGTAATAATGTACTTCTTTTCTGTCCTTTTTTTGGACTATTCCAGTCTCCACTTAACTCCCACCTCTCTTTTGAGCTCAGTAGTCAGAATATTTGCTGATAAAATGAAGGTGTTTGGGTATTAGTAGTCAAGAACCAAATTTATGCTGCTGAGCTGCCTTGGAGAATGTGTGCCAGATGTATGAAGCCACCAGAATGCCAGTCAGTTGAATTAGTGGGAAGTAGAATTTATATCTTTGTAAATGTGAAATATATTTTGGGTAATAAAGAATAAAGAGCCCTACCATAGGATTTAAAGAGATTATAGAGAGTAGTTAAAATATTCTTGCTACAGTGGTTTTGCAATATATTTTATGCCATAATGTGCAACTATTTATACTACTATTTGAAAATGCTTTTTTATTTTGCAAGAGTGCTTTTCTGCAGCAATGAAATGAAGTTCATATACAGTAAAAAAAATATTTTATTTAATTTTTTCAAAAAATGTCGATAAATTGCCAACATCTACCATCTACTAAGACTATTGTGGTATCATTTCCTTTTAAGACAACCACTGCAAATCTTCTATGTTAGCTCTAGGATCTATTTAAAACATTATAGTTAATTTGATTAGACTGTGTCCCATGATGAGAATTTATCACATAGAACTCCAGAAAGGCATTTACATATCATTTTGTGAGGTGGGGGTTTTCATTTAGATCATATGACTTCTCCTAAATTGACTTTTGTCATTTTCAATGAAAGTTTTCTTCTTTATGAAATAAGATATGTTAGTATTGGCCCTCTATACGAAAAATAATAACACAAAAAGTTAAATGATGTCATTTGAAGACAGCACATTCAGGGATTTTTTAGATGTTTTATTTATTTGTTTGTTTATTTATTTATTTGTTTATTTGTTTTAGAGAGGGAGAGCACTAGTCGGGGGAGGAACAGAGGGGAAAGGAGAGGGAGAGGGAAAGAATCTTAGGCAGACTCCCCGTGCTGAGCAGGAAGCCTGACCTGGGGTTCCATCCCATGACAGGGAGATCATGACCTAAGCTGAAACCAAAAGTTGGATGCTCAACTGAGCACCCCACAGATTCAAGGATTTAAAGTATAAATAAAAAAATGTAAATATATTAATGGTTCAAATTTTTTCTTTCCAGCTCTTGGAGTCAAAATGGAGCTACTGAGTTAACATGACATTTGAGAAGGGAGGTGGTTGGAGGGATGGGTTGACTGGTATTGAAAATTAAGGAATACATTTGTGATGAGCACTTCATGATATATGGAACTCTCACCATATTGTACACCCAAAACAATATTACACTGTCTGTTAACTAACCAAAATTTAAAAACTTAAAAAAAATGAAAGTAAATGTGACATTTGCTATTACTGTAAATGTTATTATAAACTCAAACTCAATATTGAAGATAATAGTAATTTATTTTACAGTTAAAAGTGCAAATTTTGGTAGAGCAAAGCATCATGATAGAACAATGTTTTTACTAAAATGAGTAAAAATATGAAACTGAAAGGTACTTGAAATCAGTTGTGGTGCATACATAACTCACAATTCTAAACAGCATCCAATACTTTCCAAATGTAAAGAGAATGTGTACTTATTATAACTTCCAAATGTGTGTGTGTGTGTGTGTATAAGGGATCTGATAGCTGATGAACATTACATATATATTACATATATATAAATTTATCATAATGGTATGTGCTTTTTCTCTTTGCTACGTGTCATCAATCAAATTTTAGAGAAGTTTAGGCCTTTGGAGAACTATTTTGTAAATCAACTTAAATGCTGTACAATGGTATTTAACTTTTTAATAAATTAGTCCTCCATATTTTGTGTGAATCTTCTTCTAATGCATTCAGAGCACTTGAATAAAGCATTTCAGGAATGGAAGACCAAAAATTTCTCAATTTTTAAGGTTTACTGACATAATTATCAGCTATAAAATTTACAAACAGAAGAACTTTGAAATTAAGCTCTACAAAGGCAAGAGTGTTACTGAATAAATCAAATTATGTTAGCTCATAGGGTGTATAAAATTGAGTTTTTGAATTATATAATTGTATGCTGTAAAGTCTTGCCTTGTACAAAGAACTTCTGGCTTTTCTGTTTCATTGAATACATTTATATTCTATGTAGGAATGGGATAAAATGGTAATCTACTATACTAAAGCATCTAAATTTGTTGAAACAGACAAAATAATCATAACTAGCAACAGCTTTCCTTGAAATAAAAAGTTGTTCAAGAAAAGTATCCTGAAAAATATCAAAAAACTGAATTTTTCAAAATATTATCCACTCTATTCAAAAAAGGAATAGAGAAGAGCCTTCTTTTAGGAGGTATTTCAACATCCCCAGACAGAATACTTTCTCAATTAAAAATAACTTGGTTTGGGCGCCTAGGTGGCTCAGTGGGTTAAGCCTCTCCATTCAGCTCAAGTCATGGTCTCAGGGTCCTGGGATCGAGCCCCGCATCGGGCTCTCTGCTCACCAGGGAGCCTGCTTCTGCCTCTCTGTCTACTTTGTGATCGCTCTCTTTCAAATAAATAAATAATCTTTAAAAAGAAAAATAACTTGGTTTGCAGAGAAGAGTTAATCAAAAGTGTGGACAATTAGAAATTATTAATTATAAAATACAACTCTGAAATTATTGTAGGTGATGTTATAAAAATTTAAAATGTCAGTGTAAAAGTGTAGTTGGAGAAAAATATTTATGACATGTTAAGAGTTAGGACTAAGAAGCAAGAACATGTACTGATAATTATTATTTGGTTGTTATTTTTAATCATTATGAAGTTTTTTAAAAGATTTTATTTATTTATTTTTATTTATTTGAGAGAGAAAGCAGAGAAAGTGTGAGCAGAGGCAGGAACAGAGGAAGAAGGACAAGTGGACTCTGTGCTAGCATGGAGTGTGATGCAAGGCTCGATCTTGGGACCCGGAGATCATGACCTGAGTTGAAATCAAGAGTAGGATGTCCAGCCAACAGAGCCACCCTGGCATCCCTCATTATGAAGAGATTTTTTAAGTTTACTTTAGTTGATGATATATATATACATGTATATATATGTTAGCTTTATCATTTTTTTTTTTTAAAGATTTTATTTATTTGACAGAGAGAAACACAGCGAGAGAGGGAATGGTAGCGGGAGAAGCAGGCTTCCTGCCGAGCAGGGAGCCAGATGTGGGGCTTGATCCCAGAACCCTGGGATCATGACCTGAGCCGAAGGCAGACGCTTAACGACTGAGCCACTCAGGTGCCCCAGCTTTAACATTTTTGAAAGAAATTTATTTTTGAAAATTCTTTTGGAATAGGATACTTTTATAGGTCTACTAATTTATAAAACCAATTTGTTGGCTAATAAATATATATTTCAAGATGTATAGTTTTTGTTATTTTTAGTGCATCCTTGCATTCTTTAAAGTATTGTGGCATAGGTATTCAATAACATCCTTAATGCACAGGACATGCATAAATTGAGTCCTAGTGAACATCTAAGTGAAATTCAAAGGTCTCTTACATTTTGCTGCAGGACCATATTTACTATATTTTACTGAATACAGATATCCTTACTCAATGTTTATGGACTCTGGTCACCTCTGCAGTCTCTCTCACAAAAGAAAAGTTTCTATTGTAATTAATCTAATTCCATACTCACATGTTATTCTTAGTCAAATAAATTTGAGATTAGACATCATCCAATCTCTTGTTGGCATGAAAAATGAAATTAGGAATGTATTACAGCAGAATAAAAACCTAGTTTAATAATTCAGAAAATCTAGATTCCTAAGTTTGATTCTGTAAACAAACTGGACCTTGGATTTTAGCATGTTTGGACATGTTTCTTGAGGTCGTGAACCTTTCTAAATCCAAACATTTTACTTTCTACAATACAACATTATTACTCGACTACTCCAGGAAATTTCTGCCCAGTAAGATAAAAGTTGCAAATGACTTTACTATTTGCTTCAGGGACTTCCCAAAAGACCCATTTAAATGGACATCAAAGTGCTTAACTTTTTAATAGGTAACAATAAATGTGTTTACTCTCCAAGATTTCTTAACTCTTTGTCTCAAAATCATAACTATGATGTTTAAAATAATCTTAAACTTTAATATTAGGATCTTTACCCAGTGCAAATCAAGCCCTTTCCAATCTCTACACTCCTCCACTGAAAAATCATATGAATGTCCAAACTCCATCCTTTCCTCTGAGATACAATACAACTGTCAAAGTCATGCCCTCCTTCATTATCATTGGTTAATCATCCGAATGAAGTACAAAAGTCTCCCTGTCATTGTTGGGAATTTCATATTATATGTAACCTTAATATTATCTGTATACACCCTGAAGAGGATATCTAGTATTATACAACTAACTGATTTATTTCTTAAAAAAATGGGTTTTTTTGGTTCATAAAACAGCATTTTGAAGGCCTTCTGAAGAACCAGAGTAGCACTGGTCCATGGAACTAGATACACTGAATGTGATTTTAAAAGATTGAAGTTGGTTAAGAAAAGATTCTTGGAGAAAAATAAGATGGAACTTATTGACAGAAGAAAGCCAGGTGTATTATCACTGAAATGGCATCTACTCAATGATGTGAAAAAAACAACTGATATTTCGGAGGAGCTATATGAAATGAGGTAACTATGATAAAAAAAAAAAAGTCTTTGAAAACTTTTTTTTTCTTTTTTGTTATTATGTTCAGTTGCCAAAATATAGTACATCATTAGTTTTTGATGTAGTGTTCAATGATTCATTGCATAAAATACCCAGTGCTCATCACATCATGTGCCCTCCTTAATACCCATTACCCAGTTACCCCATCCCTCACCCCTTCCCTTCTGTAACCCTCAGTTTATTTCCCAGAGTCCAGAGTCTCTCATTGTTTGTCTCCCTCTCTGATTTCTTCCCAATTAGTTTTCCCTCTCTTCCCCCATGGTCCTCTGTGCTATTCCTTATGGTCCACATATGAGTGAAACCATATGATAATTATCTTTCTCTGCTTGACTTATTTCACTCTTAGCATAATCCCCTCCAGTTCCATCCATTTCAGTGCAAATGGTAGGTATTCATCCTTTCTGATGGCTGAGTAATATTCCATTGTATATATGAACCATATTTTCTTTATCCATTCATCTGTTGAAGGACATCTTTTTTTTTTTT
>CM053604.1:80790434-80812513 GCA_028646535.1 Procyon lotor
CTTTCTTCTTCTTCTGGGATCCCAATTATTCTAATATTGTTGCGTTTTATGGTATCACTTATCTCTCGAATCCTCCTCTCGTGGTCCAGTAGTTGTTTGTCTCTCTTTTTCTCAGCTTCTTTATTCTCCATCATTTGGTCTTCTATATTGCTGATTCTTTCTTCAGTTTCATTTATTCTAGCAGTGAGAGCCTCTATTTTTAATTGTACCTTGTTAATAGCTTTTTTAACTTCAACTTGGTTAGATTTTAGTTCTTTTATTTCTTCTGAAAGGGTGTTTATTTCTCCCGAAAGAGATTCTCTAATATCTTCTATGCTTTCTTCGAGCCCTGCTAGCATCTTGATAAGTGTCATTTTGAACTCTATTTCCGACATATTACTAATGTCCGCATTGATTAGGTCTCTCGCCATCGGTACTGTCTCTTCCTTTTTTTGTGGTGAGTTTTTCCGCCTCGTCATTTTGTCAAGGTCGGAGTAGATGGGTGAGAGAGAAAGAGTCTCTGGAGTTCCGCAGTTTTCACTGATTGATTAACTAGGTCTTGGCTGGATATTCTCGCTGATTGTTGAAGGACATCTTGGCTCCTTCCACAGTTTGGTGGTGGTAGACATTGCTGCTATGAACATAGATCTTTCTCCATCTTTCACTATATCTGTGTCTTTGGGGTAAATACCTCATAATGTAATTGCTGGGTCATAGGGTAGCTCTATTTTTAACTTCCTGAGGAAACTCCATACTATTTTCCAGGGTGGCTGTACGAGCTTGTATTCCCACCAACGGTGTAAGAGTGTTCCCCATTCTCCACATCCTCACCAACATTTGTTGTTTCCTGTCTTGTTAATTTTTTGCCCTTCTAACTGTTGTAAGGTGGTATCGCAATGTGGTTTTGATTTGTATTTCCCTGATGCCAAAGGATGTGGAGCATTTTTTCATGTGTCTGTTAGCCATTTGTATGTCTTCTTTGGAGAGGTGTTGGTTCATGTCTTCTGCCCATTTCTTGACTGGTTATTTGCTTTTTGGGTGTTGAGTTTGAAAAGTTCTTTGTAGATCTTGGATACCAGCCTTTCATCTATAATGTCATTTGCCAATATCTTTTCCCATTCTGTGGGTCGCCTCATAGCTTTGTTGACTCTTTCCTTTGCTGTGCAGAAGGTTTTTATCTTGAAGTCCCAAAGTTTATTTTTGCTTTTGTTTCCTTGCCTTTAGAAACATATCTTGAAAGAAGTTGCTGTGGCTGATGTCAAAGAGGTTACCTGTCTATGTTCTTCTCTAGGATTTTGATGGATTCCTGTCTCACATTGAGATCTTTCATCCATTTTGAGTTTATTTTTGTGTATGGATTAAGAGAATGGTCCAGTTTCATTCTGTGTGTGGTTGTCTAATTTTCCCAGCATCATTCATTGAAGAGCCTGACTTTTTCCATTGGAAATTCTTTCCTGATTTGTCAAAGATTAGTTGACCATAGAGTTGAGGGTCTGTTTCTGGGGTGTCTATTCTGTTCCATTGATCTATGAGTCTGTTTTTGTGCCATTATCATGCTGCCTTCATGATCACAGCTTTGTGATAGAGATTGAAGTCAGGCATCATGATGCCCCAGCTTTGGTTTTATTTTCAGCATTCCCCTAGTGACTTGGGGTCCTTTCTGGTTTCATACAAATTTTAGGATTGTCTGTTCCAGCTCTGTGAAAAATATGGTATTTTGGTAGGGATTGTATTGAAAGTGTAGATTGCTCTGAGCAGAACAGACATTTTATTCTTTTTATTGTTTATTCTTCTGATCTGTGAGAATGGCATATTTTACCATCTCTTTGTGTAGTCCTCAATTTCTTTCACAAGTGTTCTGTAGTTTCCAGAGTATAGATCCTTTACCTCCTTGGTTAGGCTTATTCCTAAGTATCTTATGGTTTTTGGTGCTATTATAAATGGCAATTATAAATTATAAATGGAATTGATTCCTTAATTTCTCTTTCTTCAGTTACATTGTTAGTGCATAGAAATGCAACTGATGGGGTGCCTGGATGGCTCGGTGGGTTAAAGCCTCTGCCTTTGGCTCAGGTCATGATCTCGGGGTCCTGGGCTCGAGCCCCGCATCAAGCTCTCTGCTCGGCGGAGAGCCTGCTTCTTCCTCTCTCTCTGCCTGCTTCTCTGCCTACTTGTGATCTTTCCCTCTCTGTCAAATAAATAAATAAAATCTTTAAAAGAAAATTAAAAAAAAAGAAATGCAACTGATTTCTGTGCATTGATTTTGTATCCTGCCATGTTGCTTAATTGCTGTATGAGTTCTAGTAATTTGAGGGTGGAGTGTCTGGATTTTCCACATAAAGTATCATGTCATCTGCAAGAAGAGAGAGTTTGACTTCTTCTTTGCCAATTTGAATACCATATATATATATATATATATATATATATATATATATATAGTCTGATTGCTGAGGCTAGGACTTCTAGTAATATGTTGAGGGAGTGGGCATCCCTGTCATGTTCCTGACCTTAAGAGGAAAACATTCAATTTTTCCCCATTGAGAATGATATTTGCTGTGGACTTTTCATAGATGACTTTGATGATATTGAGGTATGTACCCTTTATTCCTATACTTTGAAGAGTTTTTATCAGGAAAGGGTGCTATATTTTGTCAAATACTTTTTCTGCATTAATTGAGAGGATCATATGGTTCTTGTCTTTTCTTTTATTAATGTGTTCTATCACACTGATTGATTTCTGAATGTGAACCCCCCTTGCATTCTAGGAATAAATCCCACCTGGTCGTGGTAAATAATACTTTTATTTATTTATTTATTTATTTATTTATTTATTCATTCTTTCATTCATATTAAAATATTATATTTATTTATTTTTCAGGGAGAGAGAAAGAGAGCACAAGGAGTGGGAGTGGCAAGCAGAGGGAGAAGCAGGCTCCCTTCCAAGCAAGGAGCCTGATGTGGGACTTGATCCCAGGACCCTGGGATCATGACTGAGCCAAAAACAGATGCTTAATGACTGAGCCACCCAGGCATCTAAAAGTGGATAATACTTTTAGTGTACTGTTGGATCCTAATGGCTAGGAATTGTTGAGTATTTTGGCATTCACATTCATCAGGGATATCAGTCTGTAATTCTCCTTTTTGATGGGGTTTTTGTCTGGTTTGGGGAGCTATGGGTAATGGGTAATGCTGGCCTCATAAAAAGAGTTTCTATTTTTGAAACAGCGTCAGTAGAATAGGTATAATTTCTTCTTTAAATATCTGGTAGAATTTCCCAGGGAAGCCATTTGGCCCTAGACTCGTGTTTTGGGAGGTTTTTGATTACTGCTTCAATTTCCTTACTGGCTATTGGTATGTTCAGATTGTCTATTTCTTCCTGTTTCAGTCTTGGTAATTTATAAGATTCCAGGAAGGCCTCCATTTCTTCCAGATTGCTTAATTTGTTGGCATATATTTGCTGGTAATAATATCTAATAATTGTTTCTATTTTCTTGGTTTTATTTGTGCTTTTTCCCCTTTCACTCATGATTTTATTAATTTGGGTCCTTTCCCTTTTCTTTTGGATAAGTTTGGCCAGAGGTTTATTGATCTCATTAATTCTTTCAAGGAAGAAGCTTCTAGTCTCATTGATCTGTTTCTGGTTTCTATTTCATTGATTTCTCCTCTAATCTTTATATTTCTCTTCTCCTGCTTGGTTTAGGCTTTATTTGCTATTCTTTCTCCAGGTCCTTTAGGTATAAGGTTAATTTGTACATTTGGAATTTTTCTAATTTGTTAAGAGAGGCTTGGATAACTATGTATTTCCATTTTAGGACATTCTTTGCAGTATCCCATAGGTTTTGGACAAATACGTTTTCATTCTCATTAGTTTCAATTAATTGTTTAAATTCTTATTTAATTTTCTGGCTGGCCTAATCATTGTTTAGCAGGATGCTCTTTAATTTCCAAGTGTTTGAGTTCCTTCCAAATTTCTTCTTGTGGTTGAATTCAAGTTTCAAAGCATTATGCTCTGAAAATATGCAGGGAATAATCTCAATCTTTTGGTATCAGTTGAGACCTGATTTGTGACCCAATATGTGGTCTAGTCTGGAGAAAGTTCCATGTGTGCTCAAGAAGAATGAGTATTCTGTTGTTTTAAGATGGAATGTTCAGTATATATCTACAAAGTCTATCTGGTCTAATGTGTCATTCAAAGCTCTTGTTTCTTTGTTGATCTTCTGCTTAGATGATGTGTCCATTGCTGTGAGTGGAATGTTGATGTCTCCTACTACTAATGTATTATTATCAATATGTTTCTTTATTTTGGTTACTAGTTAGTTTATATAATTGGCTGCTCCCATGTTGGAGGCATAGATATTTATAATTGTTAGATCTTCTTGTTGGATAGATTCTTTAAGTATGATATAGTGTCCCTCTACATCTCTTACTACTGTCTTTAGTTTAAAATCTAATTTGTCTGATATGAGGATTGCTACCTCAAAAATTCAGCTTTATTTTGAGGTCTATTAGTGTGGTAAATGGCTCTCAATCCCTTCACTTTTAATCTGGAGGTGATGTTAGGTCTAAAAAGAGTCTCTTGTAGACAGCATATGGCTAGGTCCTGCTTTTTTATCCAATCTGAAATCCTACGTCTTTTCATGGAAGCATTCAGCCCATTTACTTTCAGAGTAAGTACTGAAAGATATGAATGTAGTGCCATTGTATTGCCTGTAAAGTCCCTGTTCCTGTAAATTGTCTCTGTTTCTTTCTGGTCTATCTGACTAGGGGTCTCTCTTCACTTATGGAATCCCCCTTAATATTTTTTGCAGGGCTGGCCTGGTGGTCACATATTCTTCCAGTTTCTGCCTGTTCTGAAAGCTCTTTATTTCTCTAACCATTTGAACGATAGCCTTGCTGGATAAAGTATTCTTGGCTGCATATTCTTATTTATTACCCTGAATATGTCTTGTCAGCCCTTTCTAGCTTGCCAGGTTTCTGTGAACAGGTTTGATGTTATTCTGATATTCCTCTCTCTATATTTAAGGAATTTCTTCTCTCTGGCTGTTCTCAGGATAGTTTCTTTTGATACAAAATTTGCAAGTTTCACTATTATAGGTTGGGGTATTGATCTATTTTTATTGATTTTAGGAGGGGTCCTTTCTGCCTCTTGGACATGAATGCTTGTTTCCTTCCCCAGATTAGGGAAATTCTCAGCTGTGATTTTCTCAAATATAGCTTTTAGCCCCCCTCCACCCCACCCTGGGAACCCAATAATTCTGATATTGGAACATTTCATGGCATCATTAATCTCTACAGTTCTTTTTTTCATGTGCTACTAGAAGCCTTTCTCTGTTTTTCTCAACTTCCTTCCTTTCCATCAACTTATCTTCTAGTTCACTAGTTCTCTCTTCTGCTTCATTTACCCTGGCTGTTAGAGTATCCAGTTTAGATTGCATCTCATTCATAGCAGTTTTAAATTCAGCCTGATTAGATCTCATTTCTGCTCTTAGAGATTTTATATTATCGCTAATGCTTTTTTCAAGCCTAGCTGTTGACTTTAGGATTGCAATCCTGAATTCTATCTCTGACAGCTTGCTTATATCCATATCTGTTAGACCTCAGGCAGAGGACTTTGTCTCTGTTTCTTTTCTTTTCTTTTCTTTTCTTTTCTTTTCTTTTCTTTTCTTTTCTTTTCTTTTCTTTTCTTTTCTTTTTTTTAAAGATTTTGTTTATTTATTTGACAGAGAGAGATCACAAGTAGGCAGAGAGGCAGACAGAGAGAGAGGGGGAAGCAGGCTCCCTGCTGAGCAGAGAGCCCAATGCGGGGCTCAATCCCAGGACTCTGAGATCAAGACCTGAGCTTAAAGCAGAGGCTTTAACCCACAGAGCCACCCGGACACCCCTCTCTGTTTCTTTTCTTTGTTGAGTTCCTCCTTCTAGTCATTCTGTCAAGGGATGGTTAAATGAATGAGCAGAGTCCAACAAATCAACCATGACCCAAGCAAGATGCACCTCAGAAAATTTGGAGTGGTCAGAAGCTACCACCAAAACAAACAAACAAACAACAACAACAAAGCCAAAATGAAACACAAGAACAAAATTTAAAAATTTTAAAAATTTAAAAACAGGGGGATGGGAAAAGGGGCTATAATCTCTCTGTGTGGACAAAACAGGTTGTTTTAGTTGTTCCTGGGTGTATTTTGGTCTGTGTGTTAGAAGATACTATGTTCCAAATTACAAGGAAAGTAAAACTTGTGTATGTGTATACATGAAATTGAATAGAGTGAAAACAGGACAAAAATAAAGCATATATCTGTAAAATATATATGTGTGAAAAAATACCAGTTAAAAAGTGACTATGCAATATAAGGTGATATAATAAACATCTAGTTGAAATGAGAAAATAAAAAGGGAAAAAAACCCCCCGAAAACCATAAAAAAAAAGGAGAATTTTAGCTGAAAAGTAAACAAGTCATGAAGCCACAACTGGAGCTCAAAATACTATTTTCCCCTGGTGGTGGAAATTTATAGTCTTGGATCTATAGGCTTGTCATCCCCCTAGCCTTCTGTTCTTCCAGTCTATCTTCTGTGGAGATGTCCTCCTAGGCTGTTTCTCAGGTAACCCTGACTATGCTGAGTTGCCCTGGCCTTGTCAGCAGGACAAGTTAGTGGAAACTAGTCTTCTGTGTAGCTTTTTGTTCCCTGGCAGTTTTCTGTGTCTCTTCAGAGGATCAGAGAAAAAAATATCTGCCGTCCAACCTCTGGCCCTGAGAAAAAAATTCACAGTCTTATAAAACTTTTATAAAACCCTCCAGGAAAAACAATCTCCACTTCTACATGCACCACTGAAAACTGCAGCCTCCTGTGGTACATGCCTACAGTACTCTCTCAGAGGTAGTCCCAGGGGCCTAGGAGTGACACTACCCTTTATGATTCTAAAACTATGAGTAGCTGAGGGCTCCCACATGCACCAGAATCTCCTGGATCATGTCTGGGTGCTGCTCTAAAGCCCTTTCTGGGCAGCTACCATTCTGTAAGTTTTTGCCTGGTCATAGGTATAGGTTTTGAATTCTTTCAGGCTGTTCAAGAAAAGAGTGGTTATCAACTGACCTAGCTCATGGCTTATGGCGATCCAAGTTGAGAGTCCCCTCTTGGGCTTGCTGACCATAAACTGCTTCCTGGCCTCTTTACTTGGGTACTCTACCAGTTTAGGAATCCTCTTTTGCTCTGTAGTTCCTTGTATCCTGAGACCACAATGCCCTACCCAGAATTATGCCTTTTCATTTTCAGAGCCCCTTTCAGCAAGGGATGTCTCTCTCTAGAGCAGATTTCTGAGTTCGGACTTAGTGCTCTGGTGTCATATCATTTTCCAGGAGCCAACTTATGGAGGCTCCCTCCCCAATCTGTTTATCTTCTGATATCTCTCCATAGATTCAGGACTCTGCATGTCCTACCTTGCAAAAAGCAGTCACATTTCTGTTTATAGAGATCCAGATACATATTTTTACATCTCAAACTGAGTTCATGGATGTTCAAAATGTTGTGGTTTTTTTTTTAAGATTTTATTTATTTGACAGAAAGAAACACAGTGAGAGAGGGAACACAAGCAGAGGGAATGGTAGCGGGAGAAGCAGGCTTCCTGCCGAGCAGGGAGCCCGATGCAGGGCTTGATCCCAGGACCCTGGGATCATGATCTGAGCTGAAGACAGACGCTTAACAACTGAGCCACCCAAGCGCCCCCAAAATGGTTTGATAGACATCCAACTAAATTCACAGAACCAGTTGAAATGGAGTCCCCTATTCCTTTGTCATCTTGCCTCCTCTCCAGTCTTTTTCTTTTTTCTTTTTTTTTATTTTATAAGATTTTCAAATTATCATTATGAGAATTGTTTTAAGTGAAACTAAGGAAAGACAATTTTGTCTATGTTTGAGCTTGATCTGTTAAAGGGGAGAAGTATAACTTTTGGGACTGGATAAAGAGATGTTCAATATGAATGAACACCAAAAAGGAAGGTTGCCAATCCTACTGGTTCACTACTCCCTACTAAATCATCCCTACTAACATCTTGCTGGATTTGTGTTTCATAGAAAAGCAAAAACAAAACAAAACACCCAATAAATTTCCCAGTTTCTACTTAATGTTGAGGTGACAATAATGAATGCCCAAGATTCTGTTAGGCTATTATTTCATAAAAGAACTGTCAGACCTAAGCTGAAGGTTTTAACAAGAAGCTTTTTTACTAAATTTTGCTGTCTGAGAGATATAATACCTGAGGAAAGAGATTTCTAGTAAATAATTTGTATGCTCATAAATATTCAGAAAATCAATGTTAAAATTAATATTACAAAGAAGATCTGTTATTTGGATTAACAGAGAAGGGCATCAATCAGTGAAAACTTCATATTAGTTATTTCCATAATGAAGTAAAAAGAAATCTAGAGATAATGAGAAAAATAATGTCTTGTGTTAAATTGGATGTTGTGAAGGAATGGTCTTTATTAGAGATCTAACTATCTTATCTGTTTAAAATATGGTCCTTTTGTATGTTTCTTCACTATAAAAACCAGATATGAGCTTCTTGTGAAAGAGGAAGAATAGATACTACCAGAAAAATTATATTTGAAATTACAATAAACCTTTCCTAGAAAAAGAAGAGGAATCAAATAGTAGAGAGTTGAACTCATGTAAAATAAATAAAATATAACCAATTTGATGAACCTTGCCATTAGAACCATCATAATGTACATGTTGCCTAGAATATGTATATTTCTAATGCTACATCTAAGAGATATAGTTCCAGAAAGCTTATGCTGCTCTGGAACTTCAATGCAAACTTTTGAAATCATAGACATGACATGTTTACTTAATGGTGATATGTCATGCCAATAAATATTTTTAGGATCATGACTGACCTAAAGCTTTTTCTCCTGTATCATGTAATATAGTTGGTACCATATATAATTGAAGAGTGATAAACATTTGTTGAACTGAGTGGCAAGTCTCTAGTACTTCTTAATTTTGTTGCTTTAAAAAGAGTGAAACTTAACCTCACATCACCTCCCAAAATTCCTGAAGTTCCATAGAGTTAATGAGTTATTGAAGGCAATATGTCAGTACAATATTTCTTGTTCTTTCAAGTTAATAATAAAAAGTATATATTTATCCAATAGAAGGATGAATACAATGGTGGATTTATTTTGCTTCCAAATAATTTACATAAATTATTTGGTCTTATTTTCTAACTTCAATAACTTTTTACATCTACCTAGTATTGTTTTATTTAACAAACAAACACATGCTTTACAACAACATGATAGTCACTGGGGACATAAGATAAATAAGATATTATAGTCCACTATTAAGAAATTCAGAATAGCAGAATAGAAAGGGAAATACTCACTGGAATGCCGAAATCTGTGTATAATATATTGGGTATAATGACAGTGGTATATGTAAGGTTCTCTGAGTCACCAAGAATGGGCACCTAGTAATAGCAGTTAACATCTATATAACACTAATGCTGTTCTATGCCCTGTACTAAATTCTTTGCATTCATACTCTCATTTATAGCATACAGTGATTGCATCAGGAGTGGATAGGTGTGCAATAATGTAGAAACACAGGACTCTTACTTGTAATGCCAAAAAATCATGTTACTTCTTTTTGTTCTTCTTCTTTTTGTTTTTTTGGAAGTCTTGGTGTACAGAGAAATGGCTATTGCTATTATGTCACTATAAGAGAAAGAGCCTGAGAAGAAAGTCTGCAGAAGGAGAGCACACCTAAGTTCAAGTGAAATCCGTAGACTTGGATCCACTAAATTAGGTTAACCTTGAATCTTGTGCTATTTCTGGACCTTGAGCTACATGGACCAATAAATTCCTTTTTGTTTTAGTGAGTTTGAGTGGAGTTTTCTGAGACTTGTTACTTGCAGCTGAAAGAGACAATTGATTTAAATACCATGATCTTTCCAAACTTTTTTCAAAGCTCTCTCAGCCTTTGCACATTTCTCCTTTCCCTAATATATTCCAACCCATCCACTAAGGTTGAACTCAACTGTAATAATGTATATTAAGCCTTTCATGATCTCTCCAGTCAGAAGTAATTAATTACCCCTTTGGCTTCCACTGCACTTAGTGGCATTGATTTAACTTCGCCTTGTATTTTAGTTAGCTGTTTTTCATGAGAATTTCCTCACTGGCTTTGTGATTAGAAAAATGAGGTTCAGATGTCAACTCCTCAAATTACTATTTGGAAGTCTATTTTCTTTAACTTAGAGATCCTTTATGTTTGTAAAATATTGATAAAGAAAGCTAAATACTAGGACTAAATAGAATGAAATTAGAGAACACACGTTTAGGGTTGGGTCCCCCCTGAGAAAGATATGTTGAAGTCATAGCCCCTAGAAATTCAGAATGTGACGTTATTTGGAAATAGGATTGCAGATGTACTTAGTTAAGATGAAGTCATGTTGGAGTAGGGTGGGCCCCTAATTCAATATGACTGATGTTCTTATAAAAAGAGGATCATGTGGAAGACAGCAAAACTGGGAGAACACCATGTGACAAAGAGGGCAGAAACTGAAGTTATGCATCTGCAAAACAAGGAACAGGAAAGGCTGTGGCAAGCCACCAGAAGTTAGAAGTCAAGGAATAATTCCTCTATAGATTTTAGAGGGAGCATGGCCCTGCCAGCACCTTGATTTTGGACTTCTGGTCTTCAGAACTGTGAAAAAATAAGTTTCTGTTATTTTAAGCCACCCAGTTTGTGGTATTTTGTTAAGGCAGACCTAGGAAACTCATATAATATTTGAGAACCACTAGGTATGCAATAAGTATCAGATAAATGTTAAAGGATTCTATTCATTTTTGTACACAAATACTGAACACTTATTTGTATATTATATATAAATATATATTAAGTATAAATTATGTGTAATTAATATAGATAATGTCTTTTTATTGTCTGTATAACAGATCTTCAATTTATTCAATTTTGTCATTTCACAAAACAAATAAAACACCAAAATGAAGTGTCTAAATAAATATTGAATAATTGTAATAATAAGAGCATGCTATGTAATTTTACATATAAATTTATTTAATCTTCAAATAACCCAGTAAAATACACACTCCCAACATTCTCATGTTATAGAGCACCAACATTTATAAAAATGGGTAAATAAGGAAGAATACATTTGGTCTGTGGGTGGATCAGGAAACGGAAGGGTTCAGGGAAAGAGAATCTCACATTTCCTCTTAGATGCACTACATTTAAAATGCTTTTGCGTGGGCTTCTCCTTTATCCTGGAAAGCTCTACCCTGGAATTTTCAGAGTCTATACCTGATCCATCTTTTATACCTAGGTCCTGTGGTAGTGTATTACTGGTAATAATCAATTAAGCATTAATTAACTAGCTAATTAATTAACAAATAGGGAGAAAAATGAGATAACATTGTAGGAGAATCCTGGAAAAATCAAAAAACCAAATTGCAGATTTTAGAGCTATCTGCGATTCACAGGATCTCTGACAAGATCCAGTCTTCTACTGAGGTGAGTGTCTGAGGAAATGTGTGTGGTGGTTGTTATGGATGATTGATTAGGTCCAGGTGAGGGCAAAGGAAGAAATCTGAGTTCTAGCCAGCAATATGGAACAGTTTGCCAAGCCTACAAAAGTAAGATTTTTCAAGTTGTATATTTTGGACAGGAAATTTTTGTTATCAATGTTGTACTTACTGAATATACTGTTATTTAAAGTGGCATGCAGGAAGACTAGGACTCTTCATAATTTGCTGCTTACAAAAAGTTGCCATGTTCAATACTAAAAACAAATTTTGTCACTTAGCAAAATAAGGTGATATATGCTTAAGAAAAAACCTGTTACTGTTTGATGTTATTTCAAGTTATGTTCTTTTCCAGGCAAAGATTCACTGTGCTTTAATCATGTGATTTAAATCCTGGAGTAGAAGAGTTATTTTGACTTTGAAGTTCACTGACTTTGTTATCCTTCCCGTTAATATATAATACACTGCACTCCACTTTTAACATTTTAAGTTTGTTCTTTTATGAAGAAGAGCTCTACTTTAATTCCCTTTACTCCTTTACTCAAACCAGCTCAGACCTTAATGAAGCCTAGAGGAATATTTAGCCTATAGTTGCTGTACAGACCAGTGATTTGGCAAACTTTTAATCAGATTAAATGCTGCTACTTAATCCTAAAGAGTAGAAACTTGATCTTTGTGTCATTAGGACACAAACACCTTAAAAGGAATTTCATCTAGTAGTTTTTAATTTTGGAATGCTCTTTTACACAGAATAGCTGATCTATGTTTTTCTCCTGGGGAATTTTCCTTCATTTGTTTTCTCAGTGTTTATTTGAATGCTTTGCTATTTCTTTTCAGCCTTTATTTATACTTACTTCCAGATTTCATGTTTCTTTCCTTTTCTGTTATTTTCTTTTGGGAAATTTATATTTAGGAGATAGTAAATAATTATTATTTCTTTGACATTTAATATATTGTTTTGTTAATATTTCTGAACAATCATGTTCAGAAACAATGTCACAAAAATAGCTGAAGTAGACATTCAGAATCTTTTGTTAAAAATATATATATTTCCAACTGATATTCATTACAAATATTTGCACCTGTGGAATTATTTATATCAATGTCTACATTTTACATCATTAAAGAAAAATGAGGACCAAAGAAGAAATGATATATTTTTAAGCCAAAATAGTCGCAGAACATGGATTTGAACATATCATTTTACTTTTGCTATGAGATTCTCTCATCTCACCTATTGCCTTTTATTTATACCATCAGGACAAAACAAATCATCCATCATCATCTCCAATTCACACCTACATATGTGCATACATGTGCACAACCTGTTTGCTAGGAATGAGCTACTTCTCCCTTTCTAGCTGTAACTTACAGTCAAAAGTTGATATTGATGGACACTTTGATACCTGGTTCTCTTTCATTTGGACCCTTAATACGATTACTTTATTTCTATGTGAGGTAAATGGTATTAAATTTGTTTAATTTTATAATGGATTCAGGTTCTGCTAACCAAAATATCTTTAAGGAAAATAATTGTAATGAAGAATTAAAAAATTTCATTACAACTGAAAGTGATGACAGAGAGACCTGGAGAAAAAATATATATGAAATTCTGTTCTTTTATCCGTTCAAATTGGAATCAGAAGTAAGAACTGTAACAGGATGCATTCATATTCCCTTATAATGTTGTAATGTTGTTCTCCATAGCAATTACTTGGGAGATTATGAATTTGCACATTAAGGCCTTCTTTGCTCAAATGTTTCCCAGACATTATGGAGGTAGTTTGGTCCTTGGATTCATAGTGAATTTGATACTTACAGTATGACACTGATATAATGGTTAACCTTGCTGAGTTCCAATTTTTCAATCTATCTAAGACAAATTATGAGAATGGAACTAGAGTGTATTAAGCTAAGTGAAATAAGTCAGTCAGAGAAAGATAAATACCCTATGATTTCACTCATATGTGAAATTAAGAAACACAACAGAGGAACATAGGGGAAAGGAAGGAAAAATAAAATAAGATAAAAACAAAGGGAGGAAAGCCATAAGAAACTTTTTAATGAGACTTAACTATATAGAACAAATTGAGGGTTGCTGGAGAGGAGGTGGGTGGGGGAATGGGGCATTGAGTGATGGGTATTGGAGGGCATTTGATGTAATAAGCAGTGGATGTTATATGAAACTGATGAATCACTAAATTCTACACCTGAGACTAATAATACACTACACGTTAACTAACTTGGTTTTAAATAAAATCTAAAAAAGAAAAAAAAAGAATGCAAGTTTAGCATTTATTGAAACCATCACACTAAAGTGATATAATTCAACACATATTATGATAAAGCATCCAGTAATCTAGGATTAGAAGGATCACAATTCTTCCAAACTTATAAAGATTCTGTAAATAACCTATTGCTATCTTATAATTATCAAATTCATTCTCCTCAAAATAGATAGAAGACAAAGATGTGTTTTAACTCATTTTTTAGTCACCATTATGAGGAAATTCCAAACCAGTGTATTAAATAAAATAAAAATTTAAAAGACATAAGATTTTGTTTAGTAGACATGATTATATGTAAAATCCCAAAGAATCTACAAAATGAACTATTAATATATATCTGTGAAATAAATGATTAGACATAAAATCAATACATAAAAATCAATTGTATCTCAATATATTAACACAAAACTGAAAATGTAATTTGAAACCCTATTTAAAATAGCTTCAGATATATTAGTTCAAAGAGTCAAATATGTGTAGATTATGTTGCTGACAGAAATTTATAAAGACAATTAAATGCAGTTGTATATCATATATATATTAGTGACTATTTTTAGGTGTCAGTTCTCCCCATATTGTTATACTGAGTCAATGCAATCTTCTGCTTAAACAGCTTTATCTTTGTGAAAATTTACAAAACAATTATAAATGGCAAGATTTAATTTTTTTGATGACTGAGTAATATTACAGTGTGTGTGTATGTGTGTGTGTGTAGACATTAGTGGACATTTGTGGATGTTAGTGCTATAAATACTGGGGTGCATGTCCCCTTTGAATCGCTATTTTTGTATCCTTTGGATAAATATCTAGTAGGGCAATCACTGAACTGTAGGGTAGTTCTATTTCTAACTTACTGAGTAACCCCCATTCTGCTTTGCAGAATGGCTGCACCAGTTTGCATTCCTACCAATAGTGTAAGAGGGTTTCGCTATCTCTGCATCCTTGTCAACATCTATTGTTTGCTGAATTGTTAGTTTTAGCCATTCTGACTGGTGTGAGGTGGTATCTCAATTTGGTTTTGATTTGTATTTCCATGATGCTCACTGACTGGACATTTTTTCATGTGTCTGTTAGCCATTTGTATGTCTTCTTTGGAGAAACGTCTCTTCATGGCTTGTGCCCATTTCTTGACTGGATTACTTGTTTTTTGGATGTTGAGTTTGGTAAGCTCTTTATTGATTTTGGACATGAGCCTTTTACCTGATATGTCATTTGTAAATATCTTCTCCCATTCTGTAGGCTTTTAGTTTTGTTGATTGTTTCCTTTGCTGTGCAAAAGCTTTCAATCCCGATGAACTTTATAGTTCAATTTGGCTTTTGTTTCCCTTGCCTCTGGAGATGTGTCTAGCAAGAAGTTGCTGCAGTCGAGGACACAGAGGTTGCTGCCTGTGTTCTCCTCTAGGATTTTGATGGATTCACATTTAGGTCTCATAATTAGGTCTTTCATCCATTTTGAGTTTATTTTTGTGTATGGTGTAAGAGAATGGTCGTTTCATTCTTTTGTATGTGACTGTCCAATTTTCCCAACACCATTTGTTAAGAAGACTTTTTTTTCCATTAGATATTCTTTCCTGCTTATCGAAGATTAACTGGCCATAGAGTTGAGAGTTCATTTCTGGGTTTTCTATTCCATTCCATTGATATGTGTGTCATCACCTAATTTCCAAAGCACCAGGATGACCTCCACACTTGATAAGGGATAACCCCTCAAAATTAAATCTAGTCTCCTGATCCAAACACCTGGGTCAAATCTCAATTTTCTCACTTCAATTGTAACCAGCCAGAAAGAGATAATTGTTTTTCTGTTCTGTTACTTCCCAAATAAAAATGAGTAATAAACTAAAATTAATAGCACTTTTTAAGGGAGACCTAAAAATATTTTGGGGTTCAAGAGTCTTATAAAACAAAGCTCATAAGCAAAGAATTCTTTCTAAAAAAATAAAATATTAAAATGCAATGGGCATGTAGCCACAAACAGAAGATAATGCATTTGTAAAATGTACAATGTTTCTAGAAGTATCAATGATAAAAAACAAACAAAACAAAAACACATTTTAAGTTAGTAAGTGGAAAAAAGACTCTGATATTGCAAAATGGAAAATTCAACTTACATATTTATTTAAACTTTCCTAATAATTCAGGTAATGATGAAATGGAATAATTTACTAAAAAAGGAGTTAAAAGCAAAATTAGTGACATTTAAAGAAAAATCTTGAAAGATAATTAATAAAATTTGGTCTTTTAATCTGTTCTGTTCCAAATTATAAAGTGAGCATTTATACTGCAGAGGTAACTTTTTGCTATGAATTGATAATAACGTTAGAGTTTGAAGTTATTATTTTACTATACTAGGTAGCATATGAGAAAAGAAATTAGATTTCTTAGCAAAGGGAGCTATAGTAATATGCTTTCTCATATAGAGAGGGCATTCAACAAATATTTAGGGAAAGAAAGAAGGAACCTATGAAGAAAGTAAAAAGGAAAATATGTATTCTTGAATAGCATCGCAAACCAATCATAATTTCATAATACAATTTTGTTGCCTTCACTTTCCTTATATACATGATGAAGGTCTCAGATAATAGAATAAAAAGTAACAGTTTGCCAGGCACAATTTTATGCATTTCATATTAATGGTCACATTCAATTTACACAACACATCTACAGAAATAGATATTATTATTCTGTTCATTTTACAGATGGCACAAGCAGTGGCAAAGCATTTTATTTAAGAGACCAGAGCTAGGAAGACTTGGAGCCAGGCTATCTGACCCTATAGCCATTGCTGAATATTGTACAATACAGTTGATTTCTGAGACTGCCTGCCCCCAATGATTTTGAGGGAAAGTTATTATATAAATTTCATACTGAGGATTTTTTGACTTGGGGATAATAGGAAATAATGAAACACTAAATCAATGTTACATTATGATTTACTTTTACAAATGCTTCTTAAAGGGTCACAGTATGCATATGTATATCTTACACTCTGATGGCTTCTGAAATTCTAGCATGTATATCTGGTTATTTCTATAGTATAATATGTATTTGATGGCCTAAACATACCAAAATGGTATATTAATTTGTGCTAAATTGAGGAATTTGTTTCTTCTTTAAATTTGTAGAAATATTTGTGTAATTAATGAAGGCAATTCTGAAAATCATAATGTAGTTAAGGTCATAAGAAATTCATAATCAGATATTTAAAGAACCGACATATTTCATGATAAAATGTTTTTTCAATTTAGGGTTTTAATTTTTCTTATCCATAAAAAGTCATGGAGGAAGCTAATTCTTTTCTGTTTTTATCACTCCATCAGTTAAAAATAAAACAAAGAGAAAATGCATTTCACTCTACATTACCTATTATATGCCACTGGTTTAAAAGAAAGTACAAGAAAAACTGTATTTAGTATATCCTAATGTCTTACTGTCAATGGTTTGTGGATTAAAACAAAATAAACAGGGGTGCCTGGGTGGCTCATTGGGTTAAAGCCTCTGCCTTCGGCTCAGGTCATGATCTCAGGGTCCTGGGATCGAGCCATGGAGTGGGCTCTCTGCTCAGCAGGGAGCCTGCTTCTCCCTCTCTCTCTGCCTGCCTCTCTGCCTACTTGTGATCTCTCTCTCTCTGTCAAATAAATAAAATATTAAAAAAAAATAAAATCTGAAAAAAATAAACAACACATTTTACTCATAATGTCACTTAGTTGCTTGACTCTTATTCTAAAAGAATATACCAAAAATATTCAGGGTATTTCCACGTCTTGCTCTTAATTTGTTAGTTGCATCAAGTGATACCCTACATCCAAGCATCTATTTGAGGTATTTGTTACCCACAAAAATCTTTGGTTTTAACAAAAGTTTGTTGATGACCTTGTGTATGTGAATGTGTATTTGTGAACCACAAGGAGGAAAGTGAAGGAAACAAAGTGTACAGAGTGGGGGGGTTGCCACTTGTACACAACAAACCCTTTGACTAGGGCTCAAGTCTTTACACAAAAGACAGAGTATATGATAAAAAGGTTGACTTTAAGGGATTTTATCATCTGGGAAAAAAGTGCTGCTTTCAGTGTCAAATGAGAAGAAGGGCACTGAGTGGGAAGATATTTTGTCTCTATTTCTGTAATGAAATCAACAGTACCTAGTCACTTTCACATAAGCAGCGGAAGACAATGCCTTTAACAAGCCAATGACATCTATGAAGTAAATTCAAGGTTTTCACAGGAAGGGAACACATTGTGTAAGGATTGGAGATTAAGAGGAAGAGCATGGCAGATCTCTCTTTGTTCAAATAACCAACTGATTGTTTTGTGATCTCATATAAACCACCTGTTAGGGATTTTCAGGAATAGACACTAAGGGATATCATTAGAAAAGAAGAGGAATTGAGTGGCCTACCTATAGAAATGAGGAACGGTAATAGTAAAGTATATGTTAGGTAAATGACACTAATGCAAGTTCATTTTATTTTGCTTGATGTGAAGCCCAGGGGAAATCAAAATTTCACTTATTTTGAATTATTTGGTAGACACCCCAACAGTCATATATAAATTTTGGAGCATGTTACCCAAGTAAGTTGGGCAATTGTTAATTATCAGTTTAAATTGATAAATGCATATCTTAAAATATCCAATTATCTTTTTTATGATTGATATGTTTATTAACAAAAATATTCTTATATCTTGGCATCATTTCTAATTAGGCAACAGCTGTAATATTTTAATCTCTTCTAATCTTTCTTGCCAAATATCCTGGGCATAGTGAGATATTATGTTAGTACCTGGAGATGTTTTGTAAATGTATATTGTATTATAAAAATGAAAACATGCACATATTTTCATGATTTATTTTCAGAGATAACAAACAGATATAGCAATAGTCACTCTTTCATTTGTGTATGCATTTCATGAATGTATTAAGACCCATAGAGATTATTTATGTATCCAATTTTGCATGCTATACATATCTTATTACTATATTATTGGATATAAAGCCAAGTAAATATCTAGCACAAAATGTGATTATATGCCAATTAGTTTATTAGTATTATTTGGTAGTTACTGAAATTCTTGAATAGGTTCTAGTTATTCATTTATAAAATTTTATGAGCTTAAATTATTTTAATTTTGGACTCTAGCTACCGTTGTAAAATGTAATCACATAATTTAAGCTAAATGACATAATTGTAGTCTTTTTAAAAAAAAAAGATTTTATTTATTTATTTTACAGAGAGAGACAGAGAGAACAAGCAAGAGGAGTAGCAGAGGGAGAGAGAGAAGCAGGCTCTCCACTGAGCAGGGAGAGCGATGCAGGGCTTCATTCCAGGACCCCTGAGATCATGACTGGAGCCAAAGGCAGATGCTTAACTGACTAAGCCACCCAGACGCCCCTAATTGTAGTCTTTAAAGTACTTGTAGCTAATACAACTCAACATCCCAAAACAAATAATTCAACTGAAAAATGGGCAGAAGACATAAACAGACATTCCTCCAAAGAACACATTCAGATGGCTAACACACATGAAATGATGCTCAACAGCACACATCATCAGGAAAATACAAAGCAAAACTATAATGAGATATCATCTCACAACTGTCTGAATGCCTAAAATCAAAAACACAAGAAACGTGTTGGTGAGGATATGGATAAAAAGGAAAAAGTTAAAAATAGAACTACCCTATGATCTAGTAATCGCACTACTGGGTATTTACCCCAGAAGTACATATACACTAATTCAAACGGATACATGCACCTCTATGTTTACTGCAGTATTATTTACAATAGCCACATTCTGGAAGAAGCCCAAGTGTCCATCAATAGATAACTGGATATGGGGTACCTGGGTGGCTCAGTTGGTTAATCAACTGCCTTTGGCTCAGGTCATGATCCCAGGGTCCTGGGATCGAGTCCTGAATCAGGCTCCTTGCTCAGCAGGGAGCATGCTTCTCCTCTCTCTGCCATTCCCCCTGCTTATGCGCTCTTACTCCCTCTCTGTCAAATAAATAAAATCTTAAAAAAATAGATAACTGGATAAAGAAGAGGTGGTACATATATACAATGGAATATTAGTAAACCATAAAAAGAATTAAATATTGCTATTTGCAATAACATGAATGGAGCTAGAGAGTATAATGCCAAGCAAAATAAGTCAGTAAGAGAAAGACAAAACTACATGATTTCATTCATATGTGGAATTTAGGAAATAAAATAAATGATTAAAGGAAGAGAAAAAAGGGAGGAGAGGAGGCAGTGTGCCAAACCAAGAAATAGATTTTTAATTATAGAGAACAAACTGATGGTTACCAGTGGAAAGATAGAGAGGAGAATAGGTAACATAGGTGATGGGGATTTAAGAGTACACTTTTCATGACAAGCCCTGAGTAATGTATAAAATTATTGAATCACTATATTGTACACCTGAAACTACTATAACACTGTATGTTAACTATAATGGAATTAAAATTATAAAAACTTAAGAGAAAAAAGTTAATGATAAAGAATTTATAACTAGAGGGGCGCCTGAGTGGCTCAGTCATTAAGCGTCTGCCTTCGGCTCAGGTCATGACCCCAGGGTCCTGGGATCGAGCCCCACATCCGGCTCCCTGCTCGCCGGGAAGCCTGCTTCTCCTGCTACCATTCCCCCTGCTTGTGTTCCCTCTCTCGCTGTATTTCTCTCTATCAAATAAATAAAATCTTAAAAAAAAAAAAGAATTTATAACTAGAAAAATTCCTGAAAGATATTTATTTAAAGTACACTATATATGTGTGTTCCTATTTGTTTCTTCCCAAAGAAACAAATTTCATACACATCTTTATTTATATCATTTAATGTTGTTAATATGGTTAAAATACTTCTTTTTCTTTTTAAAATTTTTTCTAATGATTTTTATTTGTTTATTTGACGGATAGAGAGAGAGATTGAGAGAGAGAGAGAGAGAGAGAGATCACAATAGGCAGAGAGGCAGGCAGAGAGAGAGGGGGAAGCAGGCTCCCTCTGAGCAGAGAGCCCAATGTGAGGCTCAATCCCAGGACCCTGAGATCTTGACCTGAGCTGACGGCAGAGGCTTTAACCCACTGAGCCACCCAGGCACCCCACTTTTTAAAATTCTTAAAATTTAAATTCATTTAGCCAACATATAGTACATCATTAGTTTTTTATGTAGTGTTCAATGATTCATTATTTGCATGTAACACTCAGTGCTCATTACATCATGTGCCCTCCTTAATACCCACCACCTAGTTACCCTATCCCCCACGCCCTCCCTTCTGTAACCCTCAGTCTATTTCCCAGAGTCCAGAGTCTCTCATTGTTTGTCTCCCTCTCTGATTTCTTCCCAATCTGTTTTCCTTCCCTTCCCCTGCGGTCCTCTGTGCTATTCCTTATGATCCACATATGAGTGAAACCATATGATAGTTGTCTTTCTTTGCTTGAGTTATTTCACTCGTAGCATAATCTCTTCCAGTTCCATCCATTTCAGTGCAAATGGTGGGTATTCATCCTTCTTGATGTCTGAGTAATATTCCATTGTATATATGAACCACATCTTTATCCATTCATCTGTTGAAGGACATCTTGGCTCCTTCCACAGTTTGGCTGTTGTAGACACTGCTGCTGTGAACATTGGGGTGCGTGTGCCCCTTCTTTTCACTATATCTGTATCTTTGAGGTAAATACCTAGTAGTGCAATTGCTGGATCATAGGGTGGATGTATTTTTAACTTCTTAAAGAACCTCCATACTGTTTTCCAGGGTGGCTGTACCAGCTTGCATTCCCACCAACAGTGTAAGAGTGTTTCCCATTCTCCACATCCTCACCAACATTTGTTGTTTCCTGTCTTGTTAAGTTTTTGCCTTTCTAACTCGTGTAAGATGGTATTTCAATGTGGTTTTGATTTGTATTTCCCTGATGCCAAGGGATGTGGAGCATTATTTCATGTGTCTGTTAGCCATTTGTATGCCTTCTTTGGAGAGGTTTGGTTCATGTCTTCTGCCCATTTCTATTAGATTATTTGCTTTTTGGGTGTTGAGTTTGAAAAGTTCTTCATAGATCTTGGATACCAGCCTTTCATTTATAATGTCATTTGCCAATATCTTTTCCCATTCTGTGGGTTGCCTCATAGCTTTGTTGACTCTTTCCTTTGCTGTGCAGAAGCTTTTTATCTTGATGAAGTCCCAAAAGTTTATTTTTGCTTTTGTTTCTCTCGCTTTTAGAAACATATCTTGAAAGAAGGTGCTGTGGCCGATGTCAAAGAGGTTACCTGTCTATGTTCT
>CM053604.1:80812613-80828226 GCA_028646535.1 Procyon lotor
CTTACAATAAAGAAATCTACTCCCTTAGATAACTGTCTTTGATAGAGTTTTTTCATATCTTCAGCAATTATATACAGTGAACACTTCTTATAGACCCCTGAGACACAATGCTAAGGAAAAATGGAAACAGGCCATGCCCTCATAGAGCTGATAGCTGAGTAAGAATAAGCAAATAATGATTAGAATGTTATATCTGTGAGAGATGTTTAAAGAAATAAATACAGCCTATGAAAATATGCTAAGGGATTGGACATAGTGATAATCGAAGTGAAATATGTTTGAGCAAAAATTAGGTAAGAAAAGTTAATATTAAAACTCATTATCAAAAAACCCCTTCATTATCAATATTAATAGTGACAGATATAAAGGGGTGAGAAGGAACAAACTACTTTGATGAACTGCAAATGATCCTTTGTGGCTTCAGCATAATGACCAAGGAGAAACAAAGGATGAGGGCTTGGAACAAGACCAAGTATAGCTGGAGAGCTAGAGAGGGGTTGGGCCTTGTTAGGTTTTCTTTACTTCTCTAGGAACTTAGGATTTTATTTTAGGAAGCAATGGGGCACCTTCAAAGATATTTTTTTTTTTTTCAGAAAATTCACATTATCAGATACATGTTCTGAAAAATAATACTCTGGCAACAAGGTGGAGAATGAATAGGATGATCTAGATCTAGAAAGAGTAGATCTAGAAAGAAATTTTAGAAAACTGTTATAACAGACCAGGTAAGAGATAATGGTTTCTCCCTGCAGTGGCACGTTGGATAGAAGTCCAAAGAACTAAAAAATATTTAAATGATAAAATTTACTGGGGTGGATTAAGATTAAGGGAAATAGTGACTTTCTAATGTATACAACTGAATGTATATTGGTGACATTCATTGAAACAGGTAATATTGGAAAATAACATATTTGATGGGAAACATGACTAGAGAGTTTGGTAACATTTGATTTTGGATAGGTTGATTTGAAGAGTATTGATATATCAAATAAGTGTTTTTTTGTATCAAATAAGGTGATGATAAGTGAAAGAGATGGCATAATATATTTAACTGTACTGGTTTGAAACTCTAAAGAAATGTCTGGGCTAGAGATAAAAATTTATAAATAATTTTCATATTTTCATAAAAATGATACCCTAAGCTCTGTTCCAGGTTGAAATTAAAAATTTAAAAAAAATGGAACAAGAAGGAAAAAACCTAGGATTCAGTCTTGAGGAACTCATGGTATTTATTTTTACAACAGAGACCAAACATGAAGTTTCAGGGAGGATGATGTAATAACAGATCCAAAAAAAAATAGGATTTTAGAAGGAAGAGTCAACACTGTCAGATACTATTGAGAGAGCAAATATAATCAGGATTGAAAACTGTCAATTTGAACATTTGGTATGGAAGTAATTTGTATTCTTGGTGAAACTTTTTCACTGAAATTTTTAAGCAAAAGTGAAATCATGGTTGGTTTTGTAGTTGGCAAGAAGAAAAAAACATGGAGAAAACAAACTTCCTTTATTCTGCTAGTAGAGGAAGAATTGATGCATAGTTTTGTGTGTTTGGCTACCAGAGAATTCGAAAATCAGTTGGCTAGGTTTTTGTTTATTTGTTTGTTTGTTTGTTTGTTTTTAGATTTTGTTTACTTATCTGACAGAGAGAGAGAGCACACACAGAGGGTGCAGCAGAGGAAAAGGGAGAAGCAGGCTCTCCACTGAGCAGGGAGCCAAATGCCTCAGTGGGCATTTGGGGCTCAATCCCAGGACCCTGGGATCATGACCTGAGCTGAAGGCAGATGCTTAACTGACTGAGACTCTGGGTTCTATCTGAATCTTTTATTTATCAGGAGTCATCTGTTTAGTTTTAGTAAATAAGTTCTGGACTACTTTTGTAGTCTAGTTATAATGCTAATTTAATTTTCAGAGCTTTTGTGTGGCTATTTTGGTCAGTTTTGCTGATTTAGTGCTGATAGATTTCAGTGGTTCCTGCTGCCACTGCCTGGAGAGTGGAAGGAGTTTCTCTAGGTGAGGCTACCAGGTCTCTTGAAGTTGGGGGTGGGGTGGGGTGGTAATTCCTGATATGTGGAAATGTAGAAAATGTAGAGGCTGAATAGTCTCCCTTCCTGGTGCTTCCAAACCACCCATGGCTTCTTGATGGGGGTAGGAATCTTTGGTTGGGGAAAGGAGGATGCTTCCGAAGTCATGAGCTTATCAGGACAACAATCCCTTGCCTGTGTATATAAAAGCCCATTTTCACCTTCTGACTGATCTTCTTTGTTCATGCTGATTTGCTTGTTTGTGTCATCAGTAGGACTTCCATTCAATCTGGGAAAAGAATGAACCTATCTGAACTGACTTCTTTCACATGTTTAAAGGTTGGGAAATTCTGGCCATGAATTATCTTCTTTTATTATGTGAGGGACTCATAAAATGCCTTGTCACTATGCTGTTCCCCCAATCCTGAAGTCTCTAGCCAGTTCACCTTCCTCTTCTACTTTTTGAAGTTTCCTTTGGTTGCCTCTTGCATTATTTTCCAAGTTCACACCTGTCCTTAATAGAGAAGAGCAGGGAGAAATGAATCTGTGCTATGGTGCTCTGATGGACACTTTTGTAAATGTAATTTAAAAAACTAATTTTTAACTTGGGGAATTATCTTTTTTAGCTGAAGACAGATCATTTTATTCAATTTTGTCTCTATATTGTGTAGCAAAATGATGAACTTCTTGATATTAATTAGAAAAATGAAATTTAGAATTATTATCAACCTAAAAGAAAATATGTAAAAGCTAGTATATTGTTTTATTCTGAATAGATACATGAATTTGTTTTCCTGTTAGTGTGTGTTTACAATTCATGTAATCCCAAAAAGAATTTCCCAGGCAAGAAAAAGTTCCTTTGCACAGGCAGAGTTGGCTTCTTCTGAAGGCTGTGAGGTAACAATCTCTTCCAGGACTCTCTCCTTGATTTCTAAATGTCCATTTTCTCCATGTATCTTCACCTTGTCTTCCCTCTGTTCCTCTGTTCATGTTTCTGTGTACACATTTTCCCATTTTATAAAGATACCAGCTATATTGGGTTATCATGGTCCACTCTAATGACCTCATTTTAACTTGATTACCTCTGAAAGAACCTCATCTCCAAATAAGGTCACATTCTGAAGTTCTGCAGGGTTAGGGTTTCAACATATGAATTTTATGGGACACAATTCAACCCATGACATCATCTCCACTAATGTTAACTGTGTTTTAAACTGCTCAAAAGTCTTGGTGTTTCAATTCCTCCCTACTTCATATTCCCCATCTTATATATCATTGAAACTGCTTATGTTCATAATAAAATTATATAAGCATTTGACTTTCCATTATTTGAAAGAGCTATGTCATGGTTCAGACCATTATCATCTCTAACCTAGATTTTTGTTACAGCTCTTTGTCTTTTGTTTCTGATGTTAACTCCTATGGTCTATTCCCAACATAGTAGTCAATATGACATTGTTAAAATATATATGGTATCATATCATAAAATCTTCCAATGGCTTCCATTACAATGTCCTACTAACTTTATATGACTCCTTATCCACTATTTGTATTTCATCTCCTGCTCTTCTTCTTGTTATATCTGTTATAGTCATCCTGGCTCCTTAATATTCTTGGACATTCTTCCAGTGTCCAGATATAGTCTTGCCTCAGACCCATTTCAATTGCTGTTCCTTTTGCCTAGAGTGTTCTTTAGTTGATGTCTAATAGCCTACCTCTCTCATTTCCTTTAAGTGTTTACTTACATCACTTTTTCAGTGATCAGTTTCTTAGCTACACTGTGTTAAATTTTGTCCATTTGAAGCACTTCATGATTCCATGTTCTTCTTTATTTTTTACCTCAGTAGTTACCATCAACTAACCTAACATATATTTTGCTTTTTCATCTGTCAATTTATTTCTCTTCCATTATAATGGAAATTGTATGAGATTATGGATTTTGCGTTCTTTCATATATTAGAGTATCTGTCAAATAATGCTCACTTGATAAGTATTTGTTGAATATATAAATTTACATGAAAAAAAATTGTAAGGTACCAGTATCTAGTTTCCTAAAAATTGGGTAGGACATTGAAAAAGGCAAGGTACGGTTAGGGTTATAATTTTTTTTTGTTTACACAGTTTAAAAACAAGTATGTAGTTATACTTTATAAACATTTAATAAAGTAGAATAAAAAACTCATCTATATTAGATTTCATATTTAAAAAATAATAGGACATATTATCCATAATGCTGCATATATTTTCATATAACTACATTTTTGATGAAACTACAAAATGTAACTCTTTTGGATGTAGTTATAAACTCACGGGCCTTCTCAGACTCAAGTTGTTTTCAATAAATTAATAATAGAAGAATAGCAAATAATATTTCTAAATGTTTAAATTATACAGATTTAGGTGGTAGAAGCCCGTTGAAATTTACTTCTTGTCCTTTCACTAACATTTTTGGTAACAAGATATTCCCAGGGTTTCTTCATTTTATTAGAGTCCCAAGGTATGAAATTAGATACCTTCAAAGGAGTCTTGGTTTCCTTCACTGGAGAATATTAGCAGAGGGCTAGCGGCTCATGGATGAGTTGGTGTTGGTGTCTGTCCCTTATGCTGCTAGTGAGGCAATTTTATGAGTGATGGATCTTTAAAAAAATTTCCTTTCTGATTATGAGCCCACATTGATCTTACAAATTTAACATAACATCTTGCTTACCCTACTTTTTAATAGTGTGTGGTTTCGTTGATTACCAAGATACTCTCTATATTGACATTTGGCACACCAGACGTCAGGCTGCTCACAACAAAGACAACCCAGGGTACAGGAGGTAATATAGAAGCCAGAGACCATGACTGGACTACTGGCATATAAATATGATTTAATATGTTTTCTCCCCACAAACTTCCATCCCTGTCCCTGACATCCACTGTCATTTTCATCTTGCTTCATTTTTTTATGTAGCAGAGAAGAAAAAATAATATTGTTTGTTATCTATGTCTTCCACTACAATCTAAGCTGTAGGAGATTTTATTCAATTTTGTTTACTATTATGTTCCTACTGCCCAAACAAGTTCTTGTTATGCAATAGTTCCCTAATAAATAATTGATAAATAAGTGAATTATTATTTTTTTGTTATAGAACTCATAGATTAGATGAAGTCATTAAATGAAAATGTCTAAAGGAAAAAAAGCTAGGGCTGAAGAATGTAGTTAAGTCACATTTTGTTTCAAGACAAAGAGAAAAATAATCCAAAATCATGGCAAAAAAAGGAGTAACTAGAGTTAGGAAAAACAAACAAAACAACAACACAACAACAATCAACAAGAGTGTCAGAAGCCAGATAAGTAAGGAATTCTAAAGTGGGAATTTATGGTCAATATCAGCAAATATTCATGGTGGTCAAGGAAATTAAGGGGGGAAAAAGTCCCATTATGTTTGATACCACGCACTGTTTTGAACCTAGCAAGAGCAGTTTCAATTCAATAGTAAGTGACACACTCTACTGGTTTCTGGAAGAGTCTTTGGGCATTCAGGCCATAAAAAGAATACACATCAAGTATTTTCTCATAGTGTAGTACAAAGGAGAGGAGGCCTTTAGTATAGTAATAGGTGGATGTGGAGTCTCTCAAAATGTTTTTTTGTGGGTGTGATTTTCTTAATAAAAATGGAGTGGTTTGAACATGCTTTACATTCTGGTAGTAAAGAGACGGTAGGGAATTGAAGATAAGGAGAAAAGGAGATGATGGATCCCCCAGGCTCAAGATCCCTGAAGGAACAGACCCCAAACCACAAGTAAAAGGTCATCCTAAACAAGAATAAGGATGCATTTCTCTACTAAGAGCAGAAAGCTGTAGCTGGTAGGAAAGTAAGATTATTGGGGAGAATTTATAAGTGGCAGAATTGACTCACTGATTGCAGGAAAGTTGAAGCCAAGGTCTCCTGCCAAGAGTGCAGGGGTAAATGATAGAGGGATACATTTAGAGAGAAGCCAGAAATAAGGAGGCATAGATTCTGGAGACTAGACTGAGGATTGACACAAGGACAGACTATGGTCTTGAAGTAGGACTGGCATGGACCTCTCTGGCATTGTTGGGATGGCATTTGTATTGTCTACATATTTACAAGGGTGGCTTATTTTCTTTGTATACTCTTGGGTGCCAGAGTAAAAGCTTAGGAGTTAGATCTCTATAAACATTCATACTAGAGTGAATTTATTATTAAGAAGTTGGATATTTTACAAAGGACTTGAATTAAGATAAGAATTGATGGTTTGATGAAATCAAAGAACTAGAAGCAAGAATTTTAAGAGCTAAAATGATAAAAATGGGAATTATATTCAGAGGAAAAATACTGAGATTCAAAAAAAAATTTTTTTTAAAGATTTTATTTATTTATTTGACAGAGAGAGAGTGATCACAAGGAGGCAGAGAGGCAGGCAGAGAGAGAGGGGGAAGCAGGCTTCCTGCTGAGCAGAGAACCCGATATGGGGCTTGATTCCAGGACCTGAGATCATGACCTGAGCCTGAAGCAGAGGCTTAACCCACTGAGCCATCCAGGTGCCCCTCAAAAAATTTTTAAGGTAAATAAATAATGAAAAAACTCAGAGCTTAGTGGTAGGAATGGTTTACAGATAAGGTATAGAGAGAAATTATTGGAAATTGGGAGGTCAAGAAATTGTGAAATCAGGATGTTAAGTAGATCACAGAGAACACATAAATTTTTCAAATTCCAGAGTTAAAGCTATGCCAAGATATTGCTATATTTAGTTGTAAAAAGAACTACATAATCTTTGTGTGCCAAAGTCCTTGGTGAATACAAAAAGTGATGATGAAAGAAGGGCAAGGAAAGTGTAGTGCTGTTTGGCAGGTGCCTAAAAGCAACTGCTTTATATGAGAATGCAAAATTAGTGGTTTGGAAGCAACACAAGTGAGGAGGGAGAATGCTATGCATCCTTCTTGACCGGAAATAATGAGAATAAGAATGAGTCGCCCTCTTTACATGGATGCAGACAAGGAATTATCATACAGGAAAAGTGAAGTTTCTACTGAAATATGCAAAGAAAGATAGTCCTCGGGGGTCTAGTGGGTTTTTTAAACAACGGAGTTGACATCTGAGAATATGCAA
Source organism: Procyon lotor (assembly GCA_028646535.1). Classification (NCBI taxonomy): domain Eukaryota; kingdom Metazoa; phylum Chordata; class Mammalia; order Carnivora; family Procyonidae; genus Procyon; species Procyon lotor. The sequence goes on from CM053604.1 coordinate 80,819,755, forward strand.
TTGAAAAGAGTTAGGAGGAAAGGCAGTAGTGATTAGAAATGGCAGAAGCACAGAGTGGTATGGCCAGTAATGCTGGAGGGGACTATAACTGTAGCTTGGGGCAGAAGCCAATTATTAAAGAGATTATATATCCTAGGATTAACTGCCCTCACATTTATGACTTAGAAACTCTGGCATATAACATTTCTATGGCAAACAAAATAAAGCATTCCTTCTGCAAGCCCCCCCATAAAAACCCAAAACGACTAAAATTTGTTGAATTCTTATTAAGTACCTAAGAGAGCTAAGCACTTTACATGCACACCTAGTTCCAACTTTATCTCAAACCAATGAAACAGGTGTCATTTTCATCTCAGTTTTGTGGGTGTGTCACTCACTGAATTTCATAGAATTGTGTGACTTATCCAAAGTCAGAGCCAGACTGTGACAGAAATGAGATTCAGACACAGGTCAGTTTTACTCCAAAGTTTTCGAGCTTTTAACTACATTATTGTACTGACAAACTTAGTTGGATAATGTTTCTGTGTTTCTGGCACAATCATTATACAATAGCCTCTGTTCAAGGTTTGCAATAGTGTATTAGTAAAAATTGATTGGCATCTCTATAGAACTCAACCTAGTCTGGAGAAGAAAGGAACAGGCAGAACCTGATAGGCATTATTAGGCTCAACTGGTTATGCAACTTTTTTTTACCACTTATATAAGCGTGGAAAAAAACATAGTGTGGCTAGGCATGACTTAATGATGATACTGATGATGAAATGAAGGGAAAAAAGGATAGTGAAGAAAATGTAGTGAGATAGAATCTTATGCAGTTGAGTCTCTTGTCTTCTTCACCCCATAGGACACTTGCCTCTGTCCCTTTATACACTCTTCTGCTCTTTGTGAAGATAAAGACCAAAAACTTAGAAAATTGTCATGAGATAATAGCAGTAAGAATGGAATAGTGAAATGCTCTGAAGGTTTATGTCTAAGCAAGGACACATGAAACATTAGGAGCAAGTTAAAAGGGCAGAGGTGGGATGGAAGACTTTGGAGATCAAGAAATGAGGGACAGGAAAAGGATGGAGAAAGCATTTCAACAATAGTAGAAATTTAGGATTGTCTCTGAGGTAAGAATTATTATTCTTATTTTACATATACAAAGACTAAATATTCCAGGTGAATAGTTGCTTAAACCTAGGTTAACTTAGCTAATTAGAAATAGAGCCATGATTCACATTCAGAAGTCATCCACCTATAATATCAACATGTACAAGGACGTTTAGCTTTTGTAAAAGTAATACTGAGTTAGATCTGGTTTCACACAAGAAGTACTATTGTTCAGATAAATATCGTAATATAGTATACCTCATAAGGGCATGAAAAAGATGGCAAAAAAAAAAAAAAGGCCTGAGTTAGAATAACAGCAGCTGGTATGTATGTAACTTTCTAACATTGGTAGAATTCTACCCTGTATACCTTTTAGCTTAATTTTTGTCTTCTCTCTACATCTAAAATTTTTGGAAAAATATATTTTGAAATGTTCACTTTATAAATGTATCAACATATTCAAACATAGAATAGCTTCAGTAGTGACCTCCAGGGGTGTAATTTATGTTTAAAATAAATACTTTTAACAGTATTTGTTAACTATTACTTCTAGTTTTCCTTATTCCATTTTTTATCTCACTACTGTTTATATTTGATTTTCAAAATAGAGTTTTTTCCTTCAAGCAATTTGACTTTGAAAATCAACTTATGCTTTTAGGCAGAAAAGGTATGATGTGTATCTTTTCTCTCTCTTTCTCTCTCTTCCATCAGTTTATAAAGGAAGATATTTAGTTATCCATTATCAAGAGTTTTAATAATACCCACAGTTTTTATAATACCTACAGTCGTGGTAATTTGTAATTATGTTATACGACCAAATTTTATTAGAAAGAATTTCTACCATTGTCATCAGATCTCTAATTTCATCCCTAGGTTGAAACTCTGGAAACTTAGGTACATATTAACTTTACTGCATAATACACTGCAATCTTAATCTTACTTTTTGGGAATGTGATACAATCCTTAACTAAAGTTGCCTTTTTTCATCAACTGATAGAAAAGTATTTTCAGCACATCTTAATTTAGTGCAAAAACTAAGTTTTTCTTTCATGAATTTTATTTTTTCTTTTCATGTAATTTATTTTTTTCCCTCTCTTTCACTGTTGGATTCTCTGGTAGGTTTTACACAAACCTGTACATTTTTTTTGAAATTGAAATAAGTATAAATAAGGCAGGAAAGTAAATATGGACTAATTACTGCTCATTCATAATTTATATTTAATGTGAAGAATGTTCTAGAAATTTGAAGGCAAGCTATCAATTAGCACATTCCAGAATATGTTCCCAAATTTCCACAGGACATACTTCAGCTGAAGTCTGAGCATTATCAACAGGTTAAGTGATATCTCAAAGAATTTATAGGAAAAAAGAACTAGACACAAAGGAGTACAATCACTCTAAAAATGGATACCAACCTCATTCACTCAAAAAGCATGAACCAGAATTAATGAACAGACCAATAAAACATTTCCAATAAATATCTTACACATTTCCACTGGCTTAATGAATCATAAGGAACTTTATTAATTACTTTAAACTGAATAAAGTGTAATGATTTGAAGGCAAGTAGTAAAGTTATTAGTTGCAGACAATATCACCTACGAGTCGTTTTCCTTTCAGGAGAGGGTTGTTAGATAAAATATAAGATGTCTAGTTAAATTTGAATTTTAGATAAACAATGAATAACTTTTAGTGTGTTCTAATTTTTGCACAGGACATACTTATTCTAAAACATTATCTGTTGTATATTTGAAATACAAATGACTTGCATTTGCCAAGCCTGGTAAACCTTTCTAGAATTTCAGATTCCTCATTATCACTGAATATTAAGGACCTATTATCTTTTAACAGCTTACCAGGTGCTATATCTTACAGGTAAATTATAAAAACTAGATTTATTTATATCAAACTAAACATGGAAATTGCAATGGAAAAGTGGTATATAATTCATAGAATCCCAGGAACTACAGTGTATTTTGTCAAGTAAATATTACCTTGAAAAAAATATACAAAACCTCTAATAGTTACTAAATTCTGTTAAAGGGCACATATGAAGATACATCCTACTCCTGGATAAAATGATCCGACAGTTTCAAAATGTCAATTTTTCAGAAGTACTACTTAAATTCACTGGAATTTCAATCAAATTCTGTGTATGGATTATTTAAAGTTAATTCTAAAAATTATTCTAAAATGTTTTCAAAGACAAATGTGGAATAATGAAGTCCTCAAAGAGTTAAATCAGTTTTGAAAGACAGAAGTGCCAAGTGGAGGGTATGGGGAAGAATTTACCCTGTCTGGTGGTAAAATAAATATAGAACCATTATGGTAAAACCTTGATGCTAGTGTTACAAGAAAAGACAAGACAATACCAACAGAACAAAGTAAACAGTTCAAAGACAGACACTGGTATATCTGGGAAATTTATATACCATAAAGATTGTACCATTAATTAATAAAGTATGAATTGTGTAGTAAATAGGTTTTGAAACCTTATTCACATAAGGAGGAAAAAAAAACTGCATACAGTTGGATTTCTACTGGATTAAAGACCAAATAATGACAGAGTTAACTATAAAGTTAATAAAATGAAAAGTAGGAGAAAAATAGGATCTCAGCAAGATGATGGATTGATTAGTATTTCAACGAGCACCCACTACAAGGTAAAAATTGATATAAAATTCTAAACATAACAGATTAACAAAGAAAAGGCACATTGTGCAGACTTAACTTGAAACGTTTAAAATTCAGATGAGACTAGTATATAGAATAAGAAAATCCTATGAAATCAATGAGGAAAAAGTAAGAAAAATAAATAATAAAAAATTGGACAAAAGACTTTAACAGATGACTCAAAAATGGAGAAATGTAAATGAAGAATCAGTAAATTAAAAAGTATGCCCAGTTTATTAAAAATCATAAAAAATCCAATTAAAATACAAAAAAAAGACTCGTATGGCATTAATTCACAGATGAAAAACAGAGCATTTAAGTGACATATCAAATTATATTACTGATACATTGTCTGCTAATTTTTAATCTGAATCAAACCACTACCAGAAAGACAGAGGTCCAGAACTGTTTTCTAACTTTTTTTTTTTTTAAGATTTTATTTATTTGACAGAGAGAAACACAGCCAGAGAGGGAACAAAAGCAGAGGGAATGGAAGCAGGAGAAGCAGGATTCCCGCCAAGCAAGGAGCCCGATATGGGGCTCGATCCCAGGACACTGGGATCATGACCTGAGCCGAAGGCAGACGCTTAACGACTGAGCCACCCAGGCGCCCCCGTTTTCTAACTTTTTAATATCCTCTAACCATTTTCCTTACTGGAAGAATACTGAGACACTTCCTTTGTCATTGTCATACATGTGATAAAATCCTTATCAAAGTCTTTCCTATAGTTTTCTTTGGTTTGGCTTTGTATTTAATTTTGTTGATCTACTTATTGTTTCCTATTTCAGTCATAAAAATTACTATGAGGAAAGTACTTCCTTGGCTTCTTTTGGTGGATTAGACTTCTCTATAATTCTTAGGTCTTTCCCCACCCACTTTCTTCTTTCTTCCAATCTCCTCACCTATTTTCATTTTATTCCCAGACTTCATTCTTTTTCTTGCCGTTCCCTCTAGTATTAAGAATGGGCAGTTTCAAACTCTGGGTATGTATGTGTTGAAGTTAGGAATAGTATTTTTCACTGGATATGGAACAATCACAGTAGGGACATGTGAACAGAACTGCAATGAGTATATAAGACGATGTAATTCTGCAACTATTTTTTTTCCTTTGCTGATGAGTTGCATTAAATGTCAAATACATGTTTCATCTCCAATTTCTCATTTTGGAAACAACTTAGCATTTACATTACATAAAATTGTATTATAACTAAAAGAAAATAAAATGTTTACTCGAAGTTTCAATACCATTCTATGATGTCTCCTCAATCTAGAATAAAATTAAAACATAATGATGACTGCAGGGAAACAGCAATATTCATGCAAAATTATTCAACACATATTTCTACCTAGGGTTTTTACTTCTACACTGATAAATCAGTTTTCTTGGGATTTATTTTGTTCTTAGTAAATAGCACAATATTCTTCTAAGGCAGAAGGTTATTACAAGTATTTATAATTAAGGAAATTGATACATTGTTAATCAAAGACAATCAGTCAAGCACAGTTGATTGTGTTAAACTAGACCCAAGAACAGAGAGAAATAAATATTAATGCCAGAATTTAAGTTCCTAAAGGAGAACAGAAAAGCCTAAGAAAATAATATTCATTATTTAGCTCCCTAAACACTAATGATACCTCTTCCTTTTATTGATTTTATTCTTATAATATTAAAAAGCATTATATTCTATACCTGTATGAGCATGTCAATGTATAAAATAATACAATAATGGATAGGTCTCTTTCCTTATTTATGTTCAGTTTGCTGAAATGTTTGGGTTTTCAAAGGTAAAGGAAGAGATCATGGGTTATTTTCACATCTTCTACCTTTATATTCAATAGCTGCTATCAATATCTCAGTAATATTCTTTTTCTGCTTTTGCATTTCACTTGAGTAATATATTATTTGCCATCCAATAAACAAAGCACTAAAAATTATGTAAGTCTTTGTATTTAATTGCTTTGCTCCAGTGATTTCCAATGTCTTCCTTACTATTTCTAAGCAACTATATTATATTTAGCACCATTCATCATATTATCTGTGCAAAGGTGGGTACAACTTTCAAAATTAGAGTCTGTGACATACAATCCAAAATAAAGTGATCTAATCTTTCACAAGTAAGTAGAAATATGAAATGTTTCTGGGTAGAATGGACAGTGAAACCAGCAGGGCATTTAACCTACATTGTCCCCACAGTGCTTTATAAAATAAGTATGCCATTATGTGCTTTTTGATTCTATTATGTCATAATTGTCTTACATCTCAAATCATTAATTAAAACAGTTTATAAGCATGGAATTGGCTGATTTAGAATAAATAAGTTTGTTAAGCGCTTCTTCTAAAATATATCAAGAACTTAGATTGAGCATATAGTAGAAAAGATAGTGTTATTAGCATTCTAATAATAAGGATGATTATATAAATTTATAAAAAAATGTACAATATGTAATCAAAATACTTGCCAGAGAAAAGATTTTAAGATTTTATTTACTTGACAGAGGGAGAGCACGAGCACGAACACCAGCAGGGAGAGCAGCAGACCGAGGGAGAGAGAGAAGCAGGCTTCCCCAGAGCAGAGAGCTTGATGTGGGGTTGATCCCAGGACTCTGGGATCATGACCTGAGGGGAAGGCAGACGCTTAACTGACTGAGCCACCCGGGGGCCCCACGAGAAAATAATTTTTACTGCTAAAATATCTTTTCTGTATTTTTTAAAAAGAAATCATGAAACATGTTTTAAATTTAAAATACAATATATTGATTTTCCACATTGATGTCATTTTTTTAATTTCAAGAATTATGAAAGTGTATAGAAACAAAAATTAGTGTCACTAATTTTTGTCAAGAAATAGTGTCAAGAAATGACATGAGGGGTGCCTGGGTGGCTTAGTGGATTAAAGCCTCTGCCTTCAGCTCAGGTCATGATCTCAGGGTCCTGGGATCAAGCCCCGCGTCGGGCTCTCTGCTAGCCAGGGAGCCTGCTTCCCCCTCTCTCCGTCTGCCTCTCTGGCTACTTGTGATCTCTTTCTCTCTGTCAAATAAATAAATAAAATCTTTAAAAAAAAAAAAAGAAAAAGAAATGACATGAACAAGTCTGTTTTGTTACTTACTGAAATCAAATATCAGAATACCAAAAAAAGAGATATCCTTAAATTGCTCAAATTTACTATTTATTGTTATCACATTCAATCACAAAATCATTATTTTACAGAAATAAACATCATTTTATAAGCTTAGATTTTAGTGCAGTGAAACAGAAAATAACAAAATATATAAGTAAAATAAATAATACATTAGATGTGATATGTGCTATGAAGAAAAATAAAACAAGGAAAAGACCATGTTTCCAGTTTAATTAGGGTAGCAAAGAAAAGCTTCACTAGGTCAAATGGCATTAGAATACAGACCACAGAAAACTATGTGTCAAGCCATGTAGATATGTAGGGAAAGAAAATTCCAGGTAGAGGAAGAGTGGGTCCAAAGCATACCTGGTGTGAGACTATAACAGCAGGAAAGTGAGTTTGGCTGAAATGTCTATTAGTAGGTGATTAAATTGGGATTTAATAGGTGATTAAATTGGTGGTGATGCTAGTGGGAGTGAGAATCTCATGTTCACTTACACACTTCTTAAAAATTTTTGACATTTACCTATGAGTGAAACAGAGGCCTCTGAAGGATCCTGTGTTGTGTGACTTAAATTTTAATAGAGTTTTTTTATGGCTGTGTGGAAGAAACAGATTGAAATGTGACCAGGAAAGAGACAGGAGAATAGTTGCAAGGAAATGACAATAGTACATTGGAAACATACCAGTGGTTTGGGCCAGAGAAGAAGTAGTTGAAGCAGTGGAAAATGGTAGGATTCTGGAAAAATTTTAAAGAAAATACTAACAGGTTTTCTGGAAATTGGAAATGAAGTGGTATTGGGGGAAAAAAAAAGCAAAACAAAAACGTGAAGGGGCCACCCAAACTTTTGGCTTGAACAACAGAAAGGATGAGTTTGTCACTAATGAGATGGCAAGATTATGGGAAGAGGGAGTTTGGGTGGTGATGATAGAAAGGGATGGTTAACCAATGAAAGTTCAGTTTTAAGAATTTTAAGTTTAAAATTCTTGTAAGCATCAAAGAAGAAACACTAAGTGGATGAATGTGAATCTAGAGTTGAGGAGAAAATTGTAGAGGGGAGATATAAACACAGGCATCATTATTAAAAAAATGTTATTTAAATAATGAAATTGGGATTTAATGAAGATAGAAAAGACAAGAAATTAAAGGTCTAATTGCTGGGGCACACAATGTAGGAGACAAAGCAGAACCATTAAGAGAAAGAGAAGGAGCAGCCAGGTAGGGAAATTTAAAAAAAAAAAAAAAAAAAAAAAAAAAACACGGGAAAATACGAATTTGGAAGATAAGCAGAGATAACGTTTTAAAGTTAAAGGAGTGTCAAATGTTGCTAATAAATCAAAACTGAGGGGATGAGAAATGGCAGTTGGATTTTGCAGAGTGGAAATAATTAATTACTTTTTCAAGGAGTGGTAGAGCAAGAATCATATCCAAATGAGTTCAAGAAGATATATTGGAAATAGCAAACAGAGGAGGTTGAGAAGGTTGACTAAAAAGGAAGAGTTATGGGACAGAAAATACAGGGAGAAGTGAGATTGAAGTAAAAATGACTCAAATTACTATAAATTTCTACATTTCATCCAAGTGAA
>CM053604.1:80828726-80847196 GCA_028646535.1 Procyon lotor
AGAGAGAGAGAGATAGAGACAGAGACAGAGAGACAAAGAGAGAGAGCACATGAGCTAGAGGAGGAGCAGAGAAACAGACTCCTCACTGAGCAGGAAACCTGACAAGGGACTTGATCCCAGGATTCTGGGATCATGACCTGAGAGTTGAAGGCAGGTGCTTAACAGCCACCCAGGCACCCCCAGGACTAGTAATCTTAATTCATTTGATATTACCAATATTGTTCCAGAGACCTGGCCTGTGGCACACATATCATTGACATCGGGCATGGGTATTCTTTTTCTGCCAAAAAAACTGCAAAGCAGCCCATCAAACTGCTGACTGGAAGGTTCCTATAAATAATCACTATTAGAGCCATGGATGTCTATGCTCATATTTGGGATAGGTTTATGTGGCTTTAGGTTATGGAAATGTAACCCAACTACCTTGGGTTATGGAAAACCTGTATTTTATCCTTTTTGTCGGAAACAGAAAATTCACTCTAAACAGAAGCAACCCAATTATACCAGAAATATGGAATACATATCACTGGAACTGTGTAGCCATTCTGTCATTCTAAAGGACAGTGACTGATTTGGGACTGACTGGTCTGATTGCCCATGTATTTATTTATTGGCCCAAATGGCACCCAGTGGTTGTATGGCACAAATCTTTGGCCATGGATTTGACCTCCATGGTTGGACCACTGCACCCTGGGTTTTCCTTGGGTAGAAGGAGAATCCACCCGCAGTAACAATTGTCAACCTCACTCTTCTCAATACCAGATGGGTGCATTCTGTTTTCCACTGATAAAATCACTTGGCCACTGTCTTTGTCCCCTCCATTGGCCTAGAGGACATTATAGCACACATAGAAGCCCTTAATAAGTTCACTCAGCAAACCTTAAATGATAGCTAACAAAGCCTGTCCTCAATAAACACTAAAACATCTCTAATGAGAAAAGCAATCCTCCAGAATAGTATAGCCTTAGACTTTATTACTGCCTCACAAGGAGGCCCCTGTGCCATTATCCAAACACAATGTACTATGTTCATACCTGATCAGTCTGCTAATATGTCATCTTTACTAAATCACATGAGGGGATAGTAAATGCCCTGAAAGATCTAACCTCCAGCCTAAGAGACTTAATAAATCATTGGTTTGAATCATGAAGCTCTTGGTGGAAAAAGCTGTCACTGGTTTGGGGAATTATTTTCTTAACTGTGTTTCCTATATTGTTGTCATGTCTGCCTCCAATGCAGCCAGCTGGCTGCCAATGAGCCACCTTCATGCTAGTGAAACCCCTTGCTGACTGCTCAGGGATACACTGCAGAATGGAGGTGGGGGGCATATGAGATTGGAAGACCTGGTTACAAGGGCTGGAGTGTTGGAGGAAGTCTTGAAGAAGATGTAACTGCCAGATGACCCATAAACTGGACCCCAGCAATTGGAGGCTCCTCACCCACACAGGAATGCAAGCTCCTGTCCAGGAGGACTGTCCCAGGAATGCAAGCTCCACTTGCCTTTTCTGCTTCCAGAAGCTGCTCAAAGAATACAGCCTTGAGATTGAAATGTGTTGAAGCCATTTGGACTTGGGTATGTGACTGAAGCCAGTTAAGGTCTCTATATCAACTTTAAGATTCTGGTATGTAGGTGCAGAGATTTACTCATCTTGTGCCCAAGACAAGTGTTGTCAGTAAGTTCCTTTGTTTATTAAAATTGCCACTTGTCATTCTGGGGTAGTCTGCTTCTTTGACTGATCTCCTTTTGCCCCCCACGAACAGAGACTGGTTTCAGATTACAGCCAGAAGGCCCCCAAGGAAGTTTTGAACAACATTATTTTCCAATATTCTCATTTGAGCTTCAAGTTATGTACTTATACTTTTTGTTGGAAGTAAAAGAAAATTACCTGTAACTATTTTAAGCATGAAAAAGATAATTTATTGGCTCATATGCCTAAAAATCCCTGAGATAGACCTGGCTCTTATCAGCTGAATTCACCAGCTCAATTTTTCTCTCCTTATCACCCAATTTGATATTCTCTTTTGATGGCTTCAATTTAAAACAGGCTATCTTCCAAAAAATTACTAAAATATATTTTGTGAATTTAACCATCTCAGTGAGAGTGAATTTACCAATCACAATAGTTCTAGCAAGTTCTTATCATTGACTTTCATTGGTTCAAATTGAGTTGGATGAGTTTTTCTGGGAAGACTCAAGCCTGAACCAACCCCTGTCTTTCCCGATCTAATAGCATGAACTGATAATTGGGTGGCAGGGATATTGCTCTCAAAGAAAAAGAGAAGGTGCTTATTCTGTTACTGGAAGAATGGGAGATGGTTGGCTGGCTAGTAAAACAATAGCCATTCACTATAGGACCTCTTCCTGCATTTGGGAAATTGGTGAATAATTTTGAGGTTACCTTAGTCAAGGCTTCACAAGTATACTTTTGAAATTCTGTTCTCCTTCTCTCTCATTTTAATTCCTCATTTTAAATTAGTTCTTCATTTTACTATTTCCTGATATAATCTTCCCTCCCTTATATATTGGTTCATTTTCATTGCCCATTTGTGGTTCCATCATATCCTTCTTGATGCATAGTGATCATAACCGCATAGCTTTTTATATAAAACTAGAGGATAATTTTCTGTTGAGTTTCTAATGCCTTCCTGAGAAACCATTTCATTGGCCTTTAAGATTGATGCTGAGTTTTAGGCCCATTTTCTTATACAATTTAAAATGCTTTTTCAGATATTTTCTTATATTGTTATCTAGAGCTCAGTACTCTATTTATTTTACAAGTATGTTCATTCGTCTCATAAATAACTTTATATTAGAGTTGCTCCCACATAAAATATTTGTGAATATGCCCTAAATAATATCTCTTTCTCGAGAAAGATAGGTAGGTAGACAAATAAATAGATATCTAATCTAGATATAACTAGTCACCATAATGGCTAATCTCCAAGGTATCACATTTAAAAATTATTGAATTATAAGGACTACTCTAAAAGCCCAGAGAAATTTTGTAGATCTTTATTGCAGCTGTCTTTAAAGTAGCATACAACATATTCCACAGAAAATTTAAGCATTGCTTTCTTTAAGCATTACTTTCCTTCACCAAAGTTTTCCAGCAAAACTCAGGAGCAGGGAAAAACAAAACCAAACAAAACAAAGCAAAACAATACCAACAAACAAAAAAACAACACACACACACACACACACACACACACACACACACACACCCCACACATACACACCCTCTGCTAGTCCCTTTCTATCCCAGTTTCTCACTACACAGCTTGCTTTCCTTCCTAGTTGCCCCTCCTTTGTCCTGCATCCTCACGCACCTGTCATGATCTAGTAGAATCGAGCCTGTGTTTCTGTTTGATACTGTTTGAGAATCAGATCCTTGGTTATAATGATAAAAAAATTATTTACCTTTGTTCTCATTTTATCACTAGATTTTGGAAGACTTTAGGTTACTTTCAAACTTGAGGATTTCATAGTATATGTCTTCCTTTAGAAAATGTATTAAGATGTCAAAGGAGATGATTAGTAGCACCGATCACTAAGGGATCATCTTTAACAAAACTGCCAGCTTATCTTTATGAGGTGTATCCCGTTTCCAAACAGACAGTATAAAATATAAAATGAAAGTTAAAACTCTGGAGTCAGTCAGACCTCAGGAATGCAGAAATGTTACTCATTTAAACACTTCAACTGCCTTATCTGTAACATGAGGATGATGTTAATTTATGTATCTCACAGAATTGTCAGGAGCAAATGGTGGAATAAATGACACGTGTTAAACACTTAAGAAAGTACTGATTTTAGTATTTATCTGAAATCCACAACCCATTGAATGATTACTCACTTATCTTATGATAACTGAGTAATCATGGTAGTTTTGAAAGGATGGGCAGATGGTATTAAATATTTCGTCTTTGTTTTCCTCCTGAAGTAACTCAAATTTTTTGACATTAAAAAGTGCTATTTTTCTATAATAGGTTGGTTTGCTTAGTAAGTCTTGATTACAGGTTTACCTGATTTAATTAAGGCTCAGTGTACCCTGGTTTAATTAAGGCTCAGTGTTCTATAATTTTTTTTTTATAATTTTCTTGATTTCATGTAGATCCCTTTTCACATGTAGGGATCACAGTTCTAATCTTGCAGACTTCTGGCACATTAGCTATTCATAAAAAAGTAGTTTGGGCAATAGTTACTAAATGCATTCTCAAATTCCTACAATAATTTCCATGGATGCTAATGCATTCCAGAGGACCCATGATGATTTTGTTCATTTGACTCCGTATTATGGTCCCAAAGCAAATGTTACCTATTTCTGTTTCATTGTTTTCATATATATTTTAATTATTTATGTGGCTAATTTCTCCACAATTTGACTAAGTTTGCCTTGGGGATTTTATTTCCATCCTCCTATTATCATTCCTGTCTCACTTCTACCCCTCAAAACACGTGCATATATACACACACATACACGTACACACACACGCCAGGTCCAGAACATATTAAAGAGCTGGTAATTGTTTAGTGAATGAGTACATGCAACAATTTTTTAAAGATTTTATTTATTATTTATTTGAGAGAGAGAGAGACAGAGATTGTGAGAGAGAGCATGAGCAGGGAGAAGAGGGAGAAGCAGGCTCCCCACCAAGCAGGGAGCCCTACCCTGGGCTTGATCCAGGACCCTGAGATCATGACATGAGCCAAAGGCAGAGACTTAACTGACTGAGCCATAAGGCACCCCAAGTACATGCAATATTAAGCACAATTTGATAAAGTATCTTGAGTTTGGTGGTGGGAAAATCCTCCTAACCTACTGCTTACAAAAGACTAAAATATTCTGTTGTCATTTCAGCCATTTTCTTCCCAATCTCACCCTTAATCTCAGAACCACCAAAGTTCATTGAGCCTTCTTCCTCATTTTGATTAAAGGGGAACCAAAGAAAGCAAGCATTTATTGAATATCTATGAGAGTGCATGGAGTTAGACACTAAACTGCAGAGAAATGAAGTTGGGTAAGGTTGGGTCACTGGGTCCCACAATACTGTTTTGAATAAAGTATCAAGTACAAAGAGACAGTGAGTTAAGGTGGCCAGAGAGATTACTACAAGTGTGTGGGTTATGGAAGATGCTTGCTACAAAATCTTAATTATATTGTTCTACTTCATTATTAAGATTTAATTCACATAGGTGGGATGTCAAAGTATAGACCCATGTGTCTTGGAGGTGGGAGAGCTGCCTGGATAGAGGTATCAAGAAAACAATAAAGTAAATGAAACATTTTCTTTAAAAAGCTTACAAATTCCTTCTAATATGCTTTTGGAAAACATTTATACTTTATATATTTTAGTTTATACATAAACTATCATAATCTATGAGATTCTAGACAGCTTTTATTATTCACATTTGCTACTTGTTCTAATTTTCAATTAGTGCAACACTGGGCAATTCCTACAGGGATAGACCCTAATTCCTACAGGGTCCTGTTGGGTCAAAATCTGAACAATTTAAAAAACATTTTTTCTACTTTAGTATTTTTAATTAATTTAGTTTATATTTATGTAATGTAAATCTATTAATACCCTATTAAATAGTTATTTGTGAAGGTGTTTCTCTGGGTTTTAGGATTTTGTCACTGTCAGCACAAAAATATGGAAATTATAATATAGAATTTCTGCCAAAGGTCAATCAATATGGAGATATTATTTGTAAAAACTCCCTTTCTCAGAAATTGAGCTTGAATAAAAATCACTAACATGCTGGTTTTTAATGAACATTCTAGTATTTTTAACATGTAAAAAAATTATGAATGCCCCAGTTATGCACCATTACATAAGGAATGTTATAAAGGTAACAAAGTTATTGAAATTAGACTCTATTTCACATTCACATGAGAACCTATCCCTCTTTCTCCCTAGTATGTGTCCACTAATAATATTCCAAAATTAGGTAGTGGAATATCTTAGTAGGACTTATGAAAGAGGTGATGCATCCTCTAGCTTAAAAAAAGAAATTGGAGGGGCACCTGGGTGGCTCAGTCGTTAAGCGTCTGCCTTCGGCCCAGGTCAGATCCCAGGGCCCTGGGATCGAGCCCCGCATCGGGCTCTCTGCTCTGCAGGGGGCCTGCTTCTCCTGCTACCATTCCCTCTGCTTGTGTTCCCTCTCTCACTGTGTTTCTCTCTGTCAAATAAATAAAAATTAAAAAAAAAAAAAAAGAAATTGGAGCAACTAAAACATGTTTGAGAGTGACATTGTCTTCTAATGCAAGACAAATGAGCTTTAAGAAGACATCGACCCAGAATAACATGGCACCTCTTTCAAAATTATCAATTTCCAAAAAATTAGTAAATATAAAAACAAACAAATGAAAGGATTTAAAATTTCCATAAATACACTTGAAAATTTAGAAATTGAGCAATGGGCATGCATTCACCTTCCAAATATGGTACTTTGGTAGAAAATTATCAGGCGCATTGCCCTAAGAAGTCTTGTTAAAACTGCCCCTTCTCAGGACAGGGGCAGAATGGAAATCACCCAGGTTTCTGACAGGGGTGGCCACCATGATAAGGAAAAAACTATAAGATGGCCGACTAAACCAGCAAGGAAATTCCAGTCCCTGTCTCAAAGCCCTCCAGGTTTTTCTTTCCTACTCCATTACCCACGCATGCCAAAAGTACCAAATATGCAGAAGTAGAAGGGTATAAATTACCCTTCCTGCTTGTGCTCGGGGCTCAGACCTTTGAAGAAGGGTCTCCTCTGAGCCCACCAGTGTTAAATAAATCTCCAATCCTCCATAGTCTCCAAGTGCTGGTTGGTTCTTCTGTCAGGATCCAGTCCAGGTTCAGTAACAGCCAAGAGGCAATTGTTTGTGAGTTCCCATAACTCCTGCCTGGCTTCTGACAGAACAGCCTCTTTTAAAAGTTGCAGAAAAGATGATGAAGAAGTATAGGAAATGAGCCAAGCCATAGGTTTGAGAGGAAAGGAGAACAGATTTGATGACTTTTGGCAAAGGGCTGACTTGAGAACTGTGAATCATCAGCAACTGTCTAGAGACCTTTTACTTCTCAGTCTAGGGGACATAGCTGTGCCCACTAATGTGGGAAACAATGAAGAAAAATTATTAAATTTCCTTACTACCTACAGCCCATTGACAAGTCCCTAACAGAGACGGCGACCTTCCTCTAGGGACTCAACTGCCTCAATATTGATACTTTGCTAAAGGCAAAAGTCAGTTTTAGCCCAGCCCCCAGGATCCTGTAAGTCTACTTTAACATACAAAAATTCCTTTGGAAATTTCCTTTATTTCTAACTGCCCCCCCAAGGTATATGTTGGTAAACATCCCCCCAGTATATGACCCACTGAAACACATCTGAAGGGTCTCATGATGGAGTTTTTACTAAACAGTAATAAATGATCTTTCCAAACAATAGCTAGCCCGCTCAGGATCCTGGAAACTTTGTTTCCAAAATATCTGGGAGGCTTATGCTATTTCTAACCCCCTCCCAACTTGAAGATATAAAATCACAACCCCTCACAACCCCATTGCAGCTCTTTCTGCCATGGGTACTGTCCCCATGCTTTAATAAGATCACTTTTTTTGCACCAAAGATGTCCTAAGGATTCTTTCTTGGTCAGCAGCATGGAACCCTAATGTCTTTCCTACATCACACACCTCTAACTCCATTCCACTGGTACCTATGCTCTTAGCATTTCTGTGTCAAACTTGTCAAAATTTGTAGGATTCCATCCACAGACCACAGTGGCAATAGCAAAAGCTGCTTTCCCACAAAGGCAATGGACCTAGGTTAGTCTATTGTCAGCAGTAATTTCCCCACTTCTGAAAGCCAAAGACCATTTTTCAGCTATTCTAACATGTGCCATTGTTCACATTCTAACAAATTTAGGATCAGGGCATGTATTTCAACTGATGTTTTTTGATGGCAGAATATAAACTAGCTTCACATTTTTAGTCAGCGCAATCTTAAATTTGATCCAACATAGTATGTGAAAACAATGTCTTGGTTATTGGCGGAACTTCAGACTGCTCTAAAATTTCAAAAACAAAAAAACCAAAAAGCATTGACTTGTTACAATACCCTAGAGGAATGGGACATAGATATTTATGTCAGACCCACACTTGGAAAAAGTGTAGAACTGGTTACTTATTCTAATTAAAAAATTAAAAGGAATAACCTGAATTCCAGAGTTTACCAGAACAGAGGATACACAAGCATTTACTTATAGTAGATGAGTCACCAAAGCTGACTTAAAGGAATTTTGCCCAAAAGTGACTGGAGGAAGGTTAAGAAGGAGATTCCAAAAGAGAAAAGGCTGAGTGAACTGAACATCACAAAATCAGGAACTTATAAGGGAATTATAAATGACTAGCCAGGCAAAAATGCATTGTGATTCAGTGCCTTGAGAAAGAGTTACCTTTAAAGACCTGCAAAGCATAGAGAAATTCAATGCCAAATAACATCAATAACTGTCAAGTAACAAAATTCTGCCCTTTACCTCTTTTCTCACTAATCCCCACTCCCTTTAATTGTAAAGCAGCCTTCTACAGCCTAGTGAGGATGGGGGAGAGTAATAACCTAGGCAGGAAATAGAAAAGAAACCATGCATTCAGCCCTTTCCATCTGCAAACTTCCCCTCTGGAAGTCTCATTCTGTTCAAAGGAAGAAGATTTAATTTTGAATTCAGTTCTTAGTTTTTAATTATTATGCTGAACTGGTTTTCTTAACTATTCAAGTGAGATCCTTCTCATTTGAATGAAAACTGAGTACAACCAAAGAGTTAAAGAACCTGTCAAATATTTCATCTAAGGCAGGAAAGTTCTATTCTCACAGAACAGGTTTAAATGAATAGAAAGAGAAGAAAAATAAATTTGTTTTCTGATTATAGCATAAGAGCCCCATTTGTTCAAAGAATATTTCCATAAATAACTTTGAATTACAAAATGCTACCAAACATATCTTTCATGTGCTATGAATGGAACATCTAAAAGATCAAACACCTAAAATGAAATTTCTTAACTATTTTATCAGAAAAAAAAAAACATGTTTAGTTTACAGAATCAAATTTCTTAAATTGAGGTACCTTTCATCTTTCTGATGAGGGAGGAGAGGGCTAGCTGAGGACAAAGCAGAAGCTGACACCCAGCAACCTTCCCCTTCCTCCCACTTCTGCAAGGGACAAGTGTGACATTCTTCCGGGAAGCTCCCATCTTATGTTAATACCTTGCTAGAGGGGGAAAAACAACCTTAACCTGACAATGGCAAGGCCTCAAGGCCTCATGTATCTTGTAGGAAAGTTCTTTTGAAACCTCCCTTTTTCTTTACCTCTCCCAAACCCTTGGTCTATAACTTGCCACCCCTAAAAACCCCAGGGGCAGTAGCTCTTTCTGCCCAAGGGTCCTGTCCCAGTGCTTTAATAAATCACCATTTTGCAACAAAGATGTCTCAAGAATTTTTTCTTGGTCGTCAGTTCCACTCCACCCCAGTGAACCTCACTTGTATTCTAAAACTTCGTCATTTCAAGGAAGGATTTTAGAAATATTCATAATCCATTAAAATTTCAACTAATAACATTGGCCTATTAAAATATAACTTGAATTACCCATAATCTGTTTTTATGTCAATATATGCCATTTCCAAAGACTGACTATTTTATTTTTTGTATCCACACTTAAAATCAATGTTTGTGGAAAAAAGTCATTAATGAATGAACAAACTAATAAATGAATGAATAGATAAATGAATGAACACACAAAAGAAAATGTACCTGAAATTTGCCAAAGGTGTCTGAATAACCTTGTTTGGCAGAGGCTACTTTATTTTCATTAATGTAAAAAAGGAAGGGATCTGATCTTTCTATCTGTTCTGAAAAAAGCATAATGGATTAAAAAAATATTTTATAGATTCTAATAGACTCTTGAACATTATATTTGAGTCTAATCAGAGGATTTAATATGACTAATTCAACACTGATCTTTTGGTCTTCTTTCCTGAGAGTGTGAGTCTTTGCCTCTGTGAAAGCAGGGGAAGGGAAAACCTTTACTTAACCCCTATAGTGGCTGAGCAGAGAAAGAGCAGCTCCAAGAGGGAACTGTAGCACAGACTTCAGAGTAGGTTCTCTCAAGAGAGAATATCAGGTGTTCTGGTAGAGAAAGATAGGTCACTGTTTATATTCATCACTGATACTATGGCTTTCTCCTGGCTATATGGCAGAAAATGTACACAAAGGAATGAATGTGCAAAACTTAATTTCAAAAGATTACTAAAAGTAAACAAATATAAAACATGGAGGATAAGATGCCTCTTCTACATTTAGCCTTTCCCTGAACTCAATATTAAACAAATAAGTGAAATGATTAGGCTTGATGATATCAAGTGTCATTTCCAGGTTTAAAAATGGAGGAATACCATTTTCTAATTTGGAAACTTAATGAGCATTTTGGAAAATAAGAATATTGTTTCCATTTGGAATTAAATGAGAGTATCCGTGCCAAATACAAAGCACTGTGCTTTCATACCGTATTAATATCCATTTAAGCTGTCATTAATAGAAATATTTTTTAAAGCATTGATTGTATTCTAGTAACACTCCATTTTTCATGCTTCTTGAAACTGTCCCATGAGAATTTATGGCTAATTTAAAATATTTATATGTTTTCAAAATACAGGAAATACGATGCTCTGAGGTACCATTTAAAATTAGTAACCATTAATTTTACCCTTGCTACCTTTCTGTTGTCTGACTATTCTTTGGTTTATGTAAGTTTTAGGTACAAGGATCTAGAAGGTTGGAGCTTGTTTTTAAATTTAATGATTTTCCATTTGAAGTAAATATACAATAAAGCATAGCAAACATTACCTAACCAAACATGGAGTTTAATGAACTGTCAGATGGCAAGGAAAGTGGGCATAAGAGAAAACAAATGTACACATCAATGCAGGCTCCAGGAGACACATCAGTATTTTCACACAATGGATAGTGCATTGAATATACACTAGGAGTCTTAGTACTCACTCAGGCTTGCCTATTATTAGGTGAGGATGGCAGGTGTGTGACAGATTCAGCCTGATCACAAGGACTAAATTTAAATATAAAGGCATATTTCAATTCTTCTGAGAGATGCAGTGTGGCAGCTGGAGAGCAGAGCCTGAGAAACACAGGTGAGGGAGATGCTGAGAATAAAGTGACTTCTGGCAATTAATCACACATGTCAAGGAACAGTCAAGAGGATCCGTTGAATTTGACAAAATAAGGGACTCCACATGCCCCTGAAGAACAGGGCTTCTAATTCCTCTGGTACTGTTGTCTATGTTTATTCTAACCAGAGTGGCACTGGAAAGGGATATTAAGTGGAAGAGTAGAAATTCAATAAATATAAATTCATGTCATTCTTCAGTATTATGGAATTTACTATAACATAAATAAAACACTAAAAACAGCAGTGGATAATATTGAATTTTATATATAATTATAAAAGTGTATTTTCATTTTCTTTGGTGTTTTGGGTTACTTTTTTCATGTCAGTTCAACTCTGATGATTGGAGGCATGTTATGTCCTCTGATTTGTCCATACTTGTGGCTCCTATTCTAGTTAAACTCATTCCTATGCTATACTTGACTCACACATTGTTAAAAATCTATTATTTACACTTCAGTCTCCCCCATCCCTAGCATCGAGCCCGTCACTAACTTTATCAGATTTGCTCATGAAATGTCTTTCTAATCCCACCTCATTTCTAGTTCTCAGTTTCTACTTATCTAATTTCTCTTCTACAAGACTGTAAGAGTTATTTTCTAATGTAGACCTATTTATAAAACTCCTCTGCTTAAAGGAAAAACCTGGCATAACCACAAAAGAAAATCATATTTTGTTAATTAAAAACATGGTGAAAGTCTATGTTTTGACATGAACTTAAAGTATATGAAACTAAAAGCATGTAATTCAAAAGAGCCTACATTGTCAGTGTTTTATTTTAAATAATACACATTACATACTCTGTGAATGTAAGGTTAAAGGATGTTCTTTGCATTGTTCATTGTTTGTGTAGAGGTAATAATCATGCATGTTTTGGATAATGCATGTTTTTGATAATGGGGCACTGATCTTATGCTCAATTAAAGACATAAAAGTATCTTGATGAAGAAGATATACAGATGGCAATCAGGCACATGAAAAGATGCTCAGCCTCATTAATCGGAGAAATGCAAATCAAAACCACAATGAGATACACCTTATACTTATCAAATGACTGGAAACAAACAGACAAGAGAGAACAAGTTTGGAGAGGAGGATGTGGAAGAAAAGGAATCCTCATACACTGCTGTTGGGAATATAAACTGGTATAGCCATGGTAGAAAATCATGTGGAGGTTTCTCAAAAAATTAAAAGTAGAGGGGCACCTGGGTGGCTTAGTGGGTTAAAGCCACTGCCTTTGGCTCAGGTCATGATCTCAGGGTTCTGGGATTGAGCCCTGCATTGGGCTCTCTGCTCAGCAGGGAGCCTACTTCCCGCCCCCCTCCCGCCTGCCTCTCTGCCTACTTGTGATCTCTCTCTCTCTCTCTGTCCAATAAATAAATAAATAAAATTTTTAAAAGAAAAAAATTAAAAGTAGAAATACCATATGATCCACTCATTCAACTACTGGATATTTACCCAAAGAAAACAAAAACACTAATTCAAAAAGATATGTGCACCATTATGTTTATTGCAGCATTATTTACAATAACCAAGACATGGAAGCAACCCAAGTGTTCACAGATAGATGAAGAGATAAAGACATGATACACACACATACACACATACAGAGAAATATTACTCAGCCATAAAAAAGGGTAAGATCTTGCCATTTGCAACAACATGGATGGATCTAGAAGGTACTATGCTACATGAAATTAGTCAGAGAAAGACAAATACCACATGACTTCACTCAAATGTTAAATCAAAAAAACAAAGAAGTAAACAAACAAAAAGGAGAAACAGACCCATAAAAACAGAGAACAAACTGATGGTTACCAGAGGAAAGAGTGGGGGGAAAGCAAAATGGGTAAAGGGGAGTGGGAGATACAGGCTTCTAGTTATGGAATAAGTCACAGGGATAAAAGGTACAGTATAGGGAATATAATCAATGGTATTGTAATAGCATTGTATGGTGAGAGATGGTAGCTACACTTGTGGTGAGTGTAGTATAACAACACACAGATTTGTGGAAACATTATGTTGTACACTGAAAACTAACGTAACACTGTCTGTCAACTATACTCAAATAAAAATATTTTAGATAAAGAAAGAATTTGAGTGAGAGATGAGAGGTTTAACTTTTAGTTATTAGGAAATTATTGCATTTAAATTTCCTATCTCCTAAAATCCTAATTTAAGTTTAAATATAATTTTCTTGCCTTTTTAACTATGATTACTTCCTTCACTTTTTACTCCTCCCAGACATCCCCAACCAAGTTCAATGACAAAGTCACCCTTGAATTACTGAAAATATCTTCTTTCAGGCAGAGTCTGAAACTGTTTGTATATAAAGGGAATTTCCTAGGAAGAAGAAACTATATAATGCAAATTGGGACCTTTCTCCCTCCATCTACCTCTCAGTTACCCTCTAAATACCTATGTCCTCTGAACTTTTATTTTGTTAACGGAAGATTAATCTGAAAAAAAATCAAGGATTATGCATAGCATTAGAGATGAATAAAAGCTTTAAACATTTATGTTTAAATCATTTATAATTTTCGAGAGGCATTTATATTGTCTCATAGAGCCTTCTTTTTTTTTTTTTAAAGATTTTATTTATTTGACAGAGAGAAACACAGCGAGAGAGGGAACACAAGCAGAGGGAATAGTAGTGGGAGAAGCAGGCTTCCGGGCGAGCAGGGAGCCGGATGCGGGGCTCGATCCCAGGACGCCAGGATCATGACCTGAGCCGAAGGCAGCCGCTTAACGACTGAGCCACCCAGGTGCCCCTCATAGAGCCTTCTTAAACTTCTGACCCAAATAATTCTTTTTCTTGAAATAGGAAAATGTTAAAGGATGAAATTAGGAAGGAAGAGAAAGGCACACAGGAGGGTAGAAGGGAATATATTTTTAATTTGCTCATGGTAATTCTAATTCAATTTAACACCAGTTCATGGCAGACAATAAAGATTCAATAGATGTTCGTTATTTGAAATAACGAATTCAATAAATATTAGTTGGATATTCATTATTACCAAACCCTTTCTAGGCTTGGGGAATTTCTAAGTTAGTGAAGAAATGCTGTATATTGATTCATGTACTCAGCAAATACTTAAGGAATGCATATGCTATGACAGGTTTTGAACAGCACTTTGGATGCAGGGTAGAACAAGCCAGTTATGACTCCTGAATTCATAGATCTTACAGGCTGGTGTCATAATATATTTAAATGCTAGGAACATAAATTGAAAAGCATTTAGTTCTACCTAAGGGAGAATGAAATAATGCCCTGAAATTTGTTGAGCATCTATTGATGCATATGCCAAGCATTGTACATAGATGTGTCATTTATACCACCCTGCTGGTTTATAATAGTGCGACTTGTTTCTGAAATGCTAATGATAATTTCATATATACTAAAATAGAATGATTTATTATAGTATAATATGTAATCTTATTTGGCCATGATTCTATTTTATCTCTCACTCAATTATTTGTTCTAAGGTGCTATCCTCAATTATGCTTATTATAAAGTATGGTTTACACCACTAGAACCTCTTTATCTGCCATTTATTTTTCATTTTGATTTACAGTTTACACTCATATGTCTGACAAAAGGAAAGAGTGATATGTGTAACTTGTTGAAAAGAAATAAAAGATGTATCACGCAGGATATTAAAATGGAAGTCATATAGATGTTGAAAGACCCATCAGAAAGTGATTGATAAAATAAATGGCAAAGATTATCATACAAATTAGGGCTGGTGGATGGAATTTCATATTATGAAAGATATCAGGAAGTTTAGAACAATTTGGTAGTATGGCCAAAGAATTGAATATGAGGTAGTCAAAAGAAAATATGATGAGAGCAGTTGTAAGTTTGCTGCTATCTAAACACCTGTCCTATGATGCAAACTTTTTAATATGGGGATCTGCTATAAGGGTCCCATAAGGAACTGATCTAGTTAAAAAGATCATGTCCAGGGTGCCTAGGTGGCTCAGTTGCTAAGCATCTGCCTTCGGCTCGGGTCATGATCCCCAGGCAGGAAGCCTGCTTCTCCCTCTCTCACTCCTCCTGCTTATGTTCCCTCTCTTGCTCTCTCTCTCTCTGTCAAATAAATAAATAAATATAATGTTTTAAAAAAAAGATCATGTCCAACAATATATCTCCCTCCCAAATTCAGTGAGTATGTCAGCACATACCCTTTATATTTCTTATATAAGGACAGTAAAGGTCCTAAAAAGAAGTAAAATTTGAGCTTGATCTAGAACAATAAACTGCTTCAACAGACGGCCAGTGAAAACAAGAATGACCTAAATATCTATGCAATATTCTGGGACTTTGAGAATGTACAAGGTAAGGCCATGATCAAAATGGGACTTGGAAAATGCAGAAAAAATTTAGAAATTTAAAGAAAAACAGTTAGGAAGTAGTACTGAATTCGATGTTATTAAAGTAAATGTATTTATTTTAAATAGTGTTGACATGAAGTTCAAAATATATTAATATAATCAAATGAAAAGAAAGAAAATTGGAAAATATGTAGGGTTCGATTTTTTATCTAATCACTATTTATTAATTTTACAAGTTGACTTACTGGGTATCTTATTTATATATCAATCTCAATTATCTTATTTATATATCAATCTCAATTATCTAGAAATAAGTAAGGAAAAAATAACTATCTATAAGTAGCCATAATTTTTTTTCTGGAGTTCAATTCCTTTTGTTGACAATAGAATATTTAACATCCTCACTTCTATTTAACACTTTAAATTTTCTACCTCTACCTCACTGATTAGTCCACAAAAACCAAAAGCAATAATCTTAAAAGGTCTTAGATGAAATTTTTGCTTCTGGGTATGAGGGAGTAGCTTGCAGCAAGATAAGGCCAGCTAAAATGCAAAAGACAAATCTGTTTCTAGAATTGCTAGCAAGGATTTGAGGGAAGCAAGGAGCAGTAGACTGATGTTCTATAAGCTGCTATAAGCACAGTGCATTTGCCAATTCTTAGAGAAAGTAAAAAGGCTATGAGGTCAGATAGAGAGCTATTACTAAAAGAATGGAAAACTAGCAGAGCTTCCAGCAATTTCTTAAGTCTGGGGAGAGAAAGTAGAGGTTAAAACTACAATGGAAACCAAAACTTGAGAGGCCAAGATCAAGAAAAATTGAGCATAGGGAAATGAAGCAAAATCTTATGATTTTTCTTTGGAGGATTTATTGAATTCTTAAACTGCAGAGAGAAAGAAGCAAAAAAGCTAAAGGGATAGTTACTCAAAAACATCATGTAATTGTTGACAACCTTAAAATGTTGAAAAGACTAAAAGTAAAATTGGAAGACAGAGCAAGGAGAAAGGCTTTTAGTAAAAACACACCATGAATATATCAGTGCTTGATAAGATCAAGGTATTCAGCCCACTCTTGGAATACTCCAAGATTGACGAAAGACATCAACCCACAGACAAGAAATGCTAAAAACCCAAATAAGATAATTTTAGAGAAAGGAGCACCATGGCTTTGTCCTTCACTAATACCATCAGAGTTCTGTATCTATGTAAAGGAAGCAAATACTGATATCACTAAAAAAAATAGTGAAGCTGGAATGGGAAAATGATATGTGGAAAATATAGTGAGCTTGACTCTAGCAATGATCAGGAAGCAGGCAAAGAGGATGGAGATATCCCCATGAGAGGTCTGCCACAAGATGCAGAAGAGGAGTCCTCCATCACAAAAGGGAAGGCCTGCTGCCCAAGGAGGAACTCAATGTTCCAAGTTGAACATCCTTGGTTTTTGTTTGGATTATATAAAATGAAAGGGCTGATGGATACAATTTGTAATATACATATGTACCAATTTGCAGTTATCAATGTTTTTATATATTTTGTCTTTCCTATCTCATGCTACAATTGAGGCAGGACAGATATTTTAAAAATCTTCATTTCAAAAAAAAAAAAAAAAAAAAAAAAAAAAAAAAAAAAAAAATCTTCATTTCAATCAGAGTAGAACTGATCTTGAGAAAAGCTGATTATGGGGGCACCTGAGTGGCTCAGTGGGTTAAAGCCTCTGCCTTCGGCTCAGGTCATGATCTCGGGGTCCTGGGATCAAGCCCCGCATCGGGCTCTCTGCTCAGCGAGGAGCCTGCTTCCCCCCCTCTCTCTGCCTAACTCTCTGCCTGCTTGTGATCTCTCTACTCTCTGTCAAATAAACAAATAAAATCTTTAAAAAAAAAAAAGAAAAGAAAAGCTGATTGTGTTATTGAATAGGATCCTTCTGGCTGTAACTCTCTAAAACATGACCTCTAAATGAATAAAGTATGTTTTTAATATAAAATCAAGTCTTTGAAATTAGATGTTATTGAAGAATTATTAATACTTTTAGGAATAAAAATTATATTATGGTTTAGTTTTTAAGAACCCTTTTCTTTTATAAATATATACTAAAATACTTTTGACTATGACATCTGGAATTTGCATCAAAATGATTCTACATCTTGTTTTGGGTGATTCTGAAATGGATATGCACAATTGTTAAAACTGAAAAGAAGATTTTTACATTTTAGCACATGTAAACTGCATCTAAATGAGAAAAACATATCAAAAAGTAACTAAGAAAGACAATCTAAAAGAAAATAACAAAGCCTGTGGACTGATGCTATCAAAATCAAGGCAAGCATAATTACAATAATGAAAAAGTATGTTTTGGTATAGGTATAGAAAATAGACCAATGGAAAATAATAAAACAACTAGAAAAAAAGCTCAAAATTATAAGTGACCTGATACAACAATGTTTATCCTGTAGTAAAATTAGGAAAGAATGATTTTTTTCAGTAATGGCCATGGGTCAACTGGATAAACATGTAAGAAAAAAAAAAATCAGTCTTTCTACTTTACATTATGCTAAACAATTTCAGATGGAAATAAATGTAAATGCCAAAGGAAAAGAAAGAAATCTTATAGAAGAAATCATAGGAGTTATCTCCATGACCTTGGATTAGGCAACTTTTTAACTAGGTAACAAACTCTAACTGTAGAGGGAAAAAAAGAGATAAATAGAGATACATTAAGATCTTCTATTTATCACTGAGAGAATGAATAGATAACACGCAGTAGAAGAATATATTTGCAATGTGTACATATGATAGAGGCCACATAGACTATATATAAGAAATTATACAAATGGACAAAATAGATAACTGTACAGAATACTTAGAAAACAATTTTTTTTATTAACATATAATGTATTATTTGCCCCAGGGTACATGTCTGTAAT
>CM053604.1:80847696-80915944 GCA_028646535.1 Procyon lotor
TTGTGTTTGCTGGCTTTTAGAGTGATTTCCTCCTCTTTAGGTGGGCTTCTAATTCCCATTGCTCTCTGTTCCTCCTACACCTCCGCCATCTTGCCTCCAATCTCCCTTAGAAAACAATTTGGGTATTACAAAATAGGATATCCAAATGGCCAGTCAACATATGAAAGGTTCTCTACCTCATTAACCACAGAGAAATGCAAATTAAAATCCATTGCAATCACTGCCCAGACTCCAGAATATTAAATCAAAAAGAGATATAGTCAGAACTTGAAGTTAGTGGACTTTGTATACTACCTGGGGCAGTATAAAATAGTAATAACAACTAGGAAAATTGCTTCGTGGTATCTACTGAGGTTGAATATATGCGTATTTTATAACACAGCAATTTCATTCCTTGATGTATACTCAGCAGATAAGTATACACATATTCAACAAAACTTGTATATGAGTTTTTATAGAAGCATTATGTGTAGAAGCTGTAACTAGAAACAGCCCAAAGACTATTGACACAAGAATAAGTATATTTTGTTCTATCTGTAAAAACAATTATATTTTAGTAATCAGAATACACAAATTGCTAATATACAGAACACCAAGGCTGAATATCAAATTCATGATATTGAGTGAAAGAACCAGACATAAAATGGAATATACTATATGATTCCAGTTATATATAGCTCAAATCCGTGGATGACTTACCCAAGACTCTTAGATAGGGAACAGTGAATTGAAAGGGAAAAGCGGGCACCTTGCTTATGCATATCCTTGGCCCAGGAGTGTTGGCCGTCAACTTTGGATCCCATTCCTTTTCACCAAAAACTGCTAAAACAATTAATTGAGGAAAACAACTTAGGTAATACAAACTTTGTTTAACACTTTATGAAGCAGACAGGCTCCCTTTGGAGAACTGAAAATGGATCAGAGGGTAGAAAGCTTTTACAGGATAAAGAATAAAGAACGAGGAAGAGACAAATAGAAAATAATTGATTGGCTCGGTTCACATAATCAGCCTTGTTTGGGGTATAAGTGCTTGGAGTTGACTTGGAGTTTGGGGACTGGGTGACTGGATATACTGTGTTTGTGGTTACTCTGAGTGTTTACAAGGGCATTAACGTTACCTAAGTTTTGGTTTGCTGACATTACACCCTGGGCGGGAGTGGCTCCATCTTGAGCCTAGAAGTTTATTTCAGAAGCACCAAAGCTAATTTTCAGCCAGAGCTCCTGCCATACTCTGGAACCTTGAGGTTCTGCTTTAAAGAATGCATATGGCATGGAGGACATGCTTCTAGCCTATCTTTGGTGCAGAATTGGATTGGAGACTCTACATAAAACAGAATCTTTACAGTTTAATGAAAATTAAATCCCACCACACATAAAAAGACAGACTGAAAAACTTAATAATTTTGACCTTGATAATGGGTAGAGAGAAAAATTCCCCCTGTGTATTCATAATCAAAAGCTGGTCTTTACATGGCATAAGTCCAATGAAAATAATACAATTCAAAATTCTTCAAGTGATTAATGTATTTTAACATATTAGAAATGAAAGGGTAAGGATCTTATTATTATCTTGATAAATAATGGAAAGTGTGCAATTAAATTCAACATTTATTCTTTATTAAATTTGTAGCAAAAGAGAAATTCTTTTTTTTTAACTTAGTAAAGTACACGTACAAAAATAATTAGTACATATCACATTTGATTGAGGAAGAAAGTGAAAGAAGCATTCTGTCTAAAATCAAGAACAATACAGGGATGCCTGCCATCACTATTCCTAATAAAACATAATAATGAGATCCTTGTCAGTGCAGACAAGGGAAAAACAAAGTAGATATAAGGAATGAAAAGGAGTTTTTATTATTTATGTAAGATAAATTCTTTACAGAGAAAACCTCCCTAAAATCTACTGATAAGTTGATAGAATTGATGACAGATTAGCAAGGTTTAAAATATAAAAATTGATTCATTTCTAGGGATTCCTAGGTTGTCTCAATCAGTTAAGCCTCTGCCTTTGGCTCAGGCCATGATCTTAGGGTCTTGGGATTGAGCCCCACATCAGGCTCCCTGCTAAAGAGGAGCCTGCTTCTTCTTCTCCCTCTGCCATTCCCTCCCACTTGTGTGTTCTCTCTCTTTCTCTCTCAAATAAATTTTTTTTTAGATTAATTCATTTCTAAAATCTAAAAGCAAAAAACACACTTCTTAAGAAGATAAAATAAAAAGTGACCATTTATAAAAGCAATAAAACATGGGGCGCCTGGGTGGCTCAGTCGTTAAGCGTCTGCCTTCGGCTCAGGTCATGATCCCAGAGTCCTGGGATTGAGCCCCACATCTGGCTCCCTGCACAGCAGGAAGCCCGTTTCTCCCACTACCATTCCCTCTGCTTGTGTTCCCTTTCTCGCTGTGTTTCTCTCTGTCAAATAAGTAAAATCTTAAAAAAAAAAAGCAATAAAACATAGGAATAAATCTTTTTTAATGCGTAAAATTTATAGGTAGCAAATTATAAAACTTCACTGTAAGTTATTAAGGAAAATCTGAAAAAAAAAAAAAAACCCAGTGGAAATACAACTATTTCAAGGATTGGGAGACTCAAAACTATTATGATATAATTAACAAACTGATATACTGTAATTCTAATAAAATTCTCAGTGTGTTGTTTCACTCAATTTCACATTTAACAATATGGTTCTAATATTTATATCTGAGAGTGGTAGAGGGCATTCGAGAAAAAGAATAATGTGTAAAGACTGGTCCTTCCAGATATTAAAGCTATAAAGATATAGTAACTAACACAAGTATAAACACACACATACACAAAGGGGACTGAGGAGAAAGCTTATATATAGAACCAGAACATTGAAATAGACTCATACAAATGTCAAAACCTGATTTGATATAGAACATGAATAGTACAGTGGCGTGGAACAATAGATGCTTAAATCATAATGTGATACCAATAACAACAAAATAATAATAATTGTTGGTTTGGGTTAAGGGGAATAAAAAAAATATATAAAAAAAAACTTTCTTCATTTACAAAAATTAAAAGAAACAAAATAGCAAATACCATTAAAAAGTAATGAATAAAAGATGAAGAAGTGGTGATTACAAATAACTTTTGAAGTATGGCTATGAAGAAAAGAAGAGAATTTAGATACTAGATTTAGGGAAGCAAGGACCAGAAGACATTATTTATAATATTGGAATACAGAGCATATTTATAGGTTGATATGAATGATCCAGTAAAGAGTGAAACCTTGATAATGCAAGAGGGTAAGTCAATCAATTACTTAAACGTTTGTCTGTACAGAGAACTCTTAATTCTCTAAATTTGATATAAATGAAGCATAATTAAAATGAAGACATTGTGACCTAAACTGGAATAGCACTGGGTTCTTTTCCAAACCTCAATTACATTTCAGAAAAGAATTAGAAATCATCTGAAAGAAAACAAAATGCTGGAATACTTCTAGAATAGTCCTTTTGATAAGGAAAAATGTAATGTAGTCATTAGTGTGAAATACATGATATAATGAGATAATTTGATACAATTTTACTTTCTTTAGTTTTTTTTTCTTTTTTTCAAGATTTTATTTATTTATTTGACAGAGAGAGATCACAAGTAGGCAGAGAGAGAGGAGGAAGCAGACTTCCTGCTGAACAGATAGGCTGATGCAGGGCTCCATCCCAGAACCCTGAGATCATGACCTAGCAGAGGGCAGAGGCTTTAACCCACTGAGCCACCCAGGCACCTCACTTTCTTTAGTTTCCAGGAGGAAAATATTTTTTCTTGATAGAGGTGAAAGAGTTATCCTTTCAAGTCTCTTATTTATAGAAAGTCCTATGGGTCTATTGAACTACTGAAGAACTTATAAATGTATGAGGGCAGAGTGTGAATAAAGTTATAGTTATTATAATTCTTCCTTGATGCAAAGTTCCATATATCTGTTTTGTTGTACTTTTAAGCCAACCTCAAAATTTATATTAATTTATATTAATTCTAATTTATATTAATTTAAAACTTATGGGGTGCTGGGTGACTCAGTGGGTTAAGCCTCTGCCTTTGGCTCAGGTTATGATCTCAGGGTCCTGGGATTGAGCCCCGCATCAGGCTCTCTGCTAGGCAGGGAGCCTGCTTCTCCTTCTCCCTCTGCCTGCCTCTCTGCCTACTTGTGATCTCTTTCTCTCTGTCAAATAAATAAATGAAATCTTTAAAAAATTTATTTATGAGCAGTTAAAAAAAAGAATCTTAGTAGATGTTACCACTATTCATAAAAATGTGGTTCTTCCATATTTCTGGGCATAGAAGACTGCACTTCCCTATTCCCTTGAATTAAATAGCGATCATGTGATTTGTTTTGGCCAATCTACTCTGAAAAAGGGGTGAGGCATCTTCTGTTGGAAGTTAGTGATAGATTCTACAGTTTGAGTCTTTCTTGCTTCAGTGATTGTGAAAACATATGTTGATGTGGAGGTGCCATTAAATTCAACAGCAACCTTGAATTCTGAGTAACTATAAGGATACATGCTCTGGGACATGTTCTATATCCTCGGTGATATGTGAGCAAAAAAAAAAAAAAAATGGGTTAAGTCAATGAAGATTTAGGATTGTTACTACCACAGCATACCTTAACCTTCTTGAAAGACTTAAGAAGCTAAAGTAGATGGCAGAGCAGAAGAATTAAACCCTAGGAGACCTAAAAGAAGCT
The DNA here is from genome assembly GCA_028646535.1 of Procyon lotor. Lineage (NCBI taxonomy): Eukaryota > Metazoa > Chordata > Mammalia > Carnivora > Procyonidae > Procyon > Procyon lotor. The sequence continues at coordinate 80,852,403 of CM053604.1, forward strand.
GGGTAGAATAAAAGCTAAATATTCAAACTAATCTTAGTAACTGAGTCTTGGGAAGAGTCTTAGGAAAAAAGGGGTTCTATGTGTAAGAAACAGTAGAAAATGTTATGGCATGGTAGAGCTCAAACAATTTATTCTCTCCCAGTGCAACTGTGAATGTTACCTTAGTCATCTTTATTAATACCTTAATGAAGTTTTATTTTATTTTTTTGTAGTTTAAAAGGCTTTAGAATTCTGGGACCAGAATAGCTGTAGTCTAGGATTTTGAGCTGTAATTTCAGAAAATAGAATATGACTAAAAGTAAGTTCCAATATTCATATTCTTTGCGAAAGAAAGAAAACTTCTAGCATTTTATTAATGCTTTATGGTGAGATTATCTTGTAAAGTTTACAGTGAGTAAGGTAATTAGGGGTGCCTGGGTGGCTTGGTTGGTGAAGCACCTGTCTTCAGCTCAGGTCATGATCCTGGAGCCCCCGGATAGAGTCCTCCATTGGGCTCCCTGCTCATCGGGGAGCCTGCTTCTTCCTCTAATCCTCCCCCATCTCATGCTCTCATGCTCTCTCTCTCTCTCTGATTCTCTCAAATAAATAAATAAAATCTTAAAAAAAAAAAAAAAAAAAGAAAGGTAATTAGGGATGCCTGAGTGGCTCAGTCAGTTAGGTGTCTGCCTTTGGCTTGGGTCATGATCCCAGGGTCATGGGATAAAGTCCCGCATTGGACTCCTTGCTTAGCTGGGAGCCTGCTTCTCCCTTTGCCTGCCACTTCCCCTACCTATGCTCTTTCTCTCCCTCTCTCTCTCTGACAGAGAAATACAATCTTTTAAAGAAAAAGGTAATTAAAAATTAAATTATTCTGATTCTTAATATATTAAGGAAATGTAACACATCATTGATCTTTTTTTATTTATATGCTATCCTTGCCATTTTATTTTAGGCATCTGGGTCTATCTGACCAAAATATTCCTAAAATATTCTCAGCAAAGAATTTCAGAAAACTATTCTGTATGGTTGGGAAGGCTCCGTTGCATATAATAATGAGAAAAGATTATTTGTCAGTGAATTCCAGGAATGTCCATTAAAAAGTTTCATACTCTGCCTTTCCCTCCTTATTGACTTTTAATATTAAAACAAACAACAGTATTGTTTTTATCTCGAGGGTCAAATTACAGAAACAATAAACTGGCTAACAGTAAGACAGAACAATTACATAAAATCAAACAAGAAACTAAAGTTCCAAAATTCAGATTAACACTTTGTCCTTACTTTGGCTTGCTTGTGGGAATTTATTGAAGAAGCCTTTTAAACTTCATCAGAAAAGCCTCAAACCAGTTAATGATAGAATGGGGGAAGAGGAGGTTTTGCTATGTTTAAATTCCATTAGAGCATGTGGGTTTTCACTTCCTAAGTGGATCTTTTAACTTCCGAAGAAAATCCTTTGAGGTCTAAGCTTATTTGCTCTCAGAAGAAATATGGCTTCAGTCACTTCAGAAAAAAACAAACAAACAAAAGACAATAGTAATTTTTAAAAATATATACTCAGAAAATATTTCCCTATCATAAATACGTAGCCAAAATTCATTTTTAAATTAAATTGTTAGTTATAATGCATAAGTTTAAATTTTCAATTAAATGAAATCAGCTAAACAGAGCATTTTTCAATTGCAATTTTTTTATTCATTTCACTTAAAGAAGGAAACATTAAATAAAAAGAACGAATAGCTTATAACAGCAATAGGTAAAATGAAAAAATATTATAAGTCATTTCAAATCTTATGATATATTTATTTTCCAAATTTTGGTGCTAGATCTTAATAAAGGATGGATTAAATTCTAGAGCCTCAGGCAAGATAAAATTTTCTTGTCCTACCTAGGGTCATTCATAAGTTCATGTTAAATAAATCCATGATATGAGATAAAATACATAAAAATAATTTTGATGTATTTATATCAATTTTATTGGTTATGTATATTCAAATATTGCAAAACCAATATTTTTAAGAATTAAATCCCTCTGGTTCACTAACTTGACTCTGGCTTTTGGTTAGACATAGAGGATTGACGGATCACAAACAACATTTATCTCCTTATAAAAACTCATTAAAGTAGGAATTCTAAATGTATAAAAACCCGTAAGGTCAAAGAGAACAAGAAAGCAAATCACTGCAGTGGAGAAGCAAGGGTCCTCGCTTAGCCGATTTACAACATAATGCCTGCAGGGGGCACGGCCGACATAAAAAATAACTGTTTCCACAGCTCCTCGAAACTAGTTACTGAAGAAGCAGGGTAAGATGGGGAGCTGAAAACAGGAGATGGTGTAAAAGTTTGTATTTGAACTCCTCATTCCCAGGTAACTTCCCTGCAACTGTTAAGGTACTCTGCATGTTGGACAGACAAAAGGCAGGCGGTGCCAGTGGCCCACGTCACAAATCCAAACTTAAATCAGCCTCCTTTAGGGAAAAGCCTCACAGCCAAGGAAACCTAACACACAGCAAACCCAGTTCTCCTGCTCAGTTTTAGTTAGTTTTCCTGGCCTTAGAAAATAGAACCGACTTCCTACCAATCGCGTCAGTGTTCCGCGCCACCTCTTCTGACGCTCTATAAATGCGCTCTTACCCAAAATCCCTTGGGTGGAGCTTGAGGCTTACACGCCGGAGTGGGGCTTATGAGGCACCGTATTTCCCCTACCCATGTGCTTTCCTTTGGATGAAGGAGGTCAAACTCGCTACTTCGGTTTTCACTTGAAAGTTTTGGGGATGAGGTGGGGAGACCACTGCTGATCTCAGGACGGCTGCTAGGCAAAGGTGAAGGGACCGTCCCATAGGCTGCTTCAGTTGCTCCTCGGGCATCTCTGGTAAGATTTTCTCTGCTCTAGCTCCGCTTATTTTGCATTATGAATGTTTGAAGTTTGTCCTTCTGGGTGAAAAATTGGAGTGTGAGAGAATCCAGATTTTCATGGTGAGACGTAGTGGGCCACAGTGTTGGGTACTTGTGGCTGACCTCATCTATAAGGTAAGCTCCTCAGGGACCTGACAGGTCTTAGGAACTGTGTGCAGGCCACAGAAACACTAAGTCTAGTTTTGTTAGGGAGAATTGTTTCAACAAGGGAAAATAACGGTTACTCCTGAATCTTTGAAAGCAAAATGGCAGTTGTTAGGACCTTTCAAAGCCTCAAAGTAAGTCCACAGTATGAACTGCTGTGGGGGCTCTTTCAGAAATAAGATAGGAAATTCGGACTGTTTTGGTCAATAGTACATCAAAATCTAACCAGGCATAAATAAGATTAAAAACTCACTATAAAGAAATCGTCAAAAGTTATAATAGATCTGAAAGGAAGTCTCAGCAGCCAAAGGCTTGAGCATTTAAAAGTTGTTAGAGCACTTGCCACCTAACTCTAAGACTCCTTAGGATAAATTGATCCTGGAATGGATTAGATTGACAGATTACTTGTCAACCTCAAGAAAATTTCTGTGCTGTCAGGTACATTGTAAAAAACTATGAAATCCCCAACCCAGTAGCACATCCCATCATAGGTGTGCGCCAAGAGACCCAAGGCTTAGCTAAAGAAACGGGATCTCAAGTTTCAAAAATTGAGTGCACCACAATTCTGGCATCCCTGTTTATTTTGCTCAGAACCATGGTACCAGAACTACAGTGGCCTTAAAGGAAACCTTCCAATTAGATGAGATTGTTCATTTCAGAAGTGCACTTGAAAGTAAGAATTCCCAAATCAAACAAATAGAATGAGATACCTATTTAAGTGGACATGCATAAGTTTCCAAAAGAGTTCAGGATTCCAAAGTAATAGCTTCATTGATAGATTCATAGCAAAAGATTAATGAAAAATTAAAGACACAAGGATATGTAAAACAAAAGACAGTTAGATTTGTGTGACTCTTACTATTCCCTTCTGTCTTTCTTTACCTGAGTACTCATAGTCTACAGTATTTCTATCTGAATTGCCTTTCCACTCAGAAGAGACTACAAGACCATAGAAGAGACTACTTAACCTTAAATAAAAGTTAGTGGCCTTATAGTTCCATATCTGTCCTCCAAGGAGGACCCCCACATGGGCCTCTCTCAGTGTTGACAGGACTCTTGAGGAATTCTCTAGGAAATTGCTACCAGCTATTCCCTTAAACAGCCAAGGGGAAGCTAAACATTAATTGAAAACTTTGCCAAATTCTGGTAGATACCAATACCAGAACTACACTCTCTATTGTAAATTCAATACACGCTCTGGCCCTAAAGGTTTGTTTTCTAGAGGAACTACCAGCACAGAGGACAGGGCCAGTTTTGGGAACCATAAACAGGATTTAGTAAAAACCAGAACTTCAGTAGCCTTTCCCACCTTCTCTTAGAATAAACACTGCAGTATGGTATGTATCCTGCAGCAGGAAATGAGAAGATGCCACTAAAGACAGCTTCCCTGCAGTTCTTCCCACAGTAAAGACCTCCAATCAACAAATTCTTTATAGAGAACTTCCTGTCAACTTCAAGTGTCTCGGTGTTAAATGTAATAGAAGACAGTAAAGGACTATCAGATATTTGAGGAAAGCCACTAACATGAAAAGAGGGTGACCAAAACTAACAAATTAGAAAACTGATAACAAGGAAGCCAGTGCACAAAGTAGAAAATAAAGTTAAAATGAAACAAATTGCATATAAAGATATGAGAAGGTATTATATCCTTAAAATAAATGCTTTGCTCAAAGAGTGATAGGAGAAAAAGAAGGCTTGGATAAAATAAAAACATTTAATTAATGTATTGAAAGGTAAAGTTGATAAAATTTTGCATCATGGAGGCTGGCTTATCCAGCCTTATGACTTGATCTTGGGGGTTGTGAGTTTGAGCCCCATGTTGGGAGTAGATATTGCTTAAAAAAGTGTTTTGCATCATGGCTTTAGGCTAGAAAATGAGTCTGCAGAGGTAAGACACTCAGAGCAGAGAAGCAAGACAGATTTTTGGTTCAGTTTAGTCCTTTCTTAGGAGAACTGGTAGCTAGTATTTTGCAGTGTATATCAAAATTTAACTGATAGTAGTGATATTTGTTTATTGAGGTATAATTGACATATAACCTATTAGTTTTAAGGTTGCAACGTATTTGTATATTTGTGAAATGATCACCATGATAAATCTAATTTACATTTGTTATTATTATATAGTTACAAAAAATTGCTTTTTCTTGTGGTGAGGACTTTTAATATCTCTCAGCAACTTTCAAATGTGCAACAGTATTTTTTACTGTAGTCACCGTGCTGTACACTATATCTTCATTAGTTTTTACTTTTTTATTTTAGATTTTATTTGAGAGGGAGAGAGAGAGAGAGAGAGGGAGGGAGAGACACAGAGAGAGTGATAGAGATAGTGAGAGAGAGCACAAGTGGGAAAGAGTAGGAGCAGCAGACTCCCTTGATCAGGGAACTTGACCTGGGGCTCCATCCCAGGGCTCTAGTATCATGACTTGAGCCAAAAAGCAGACTCTTAACCAACTGAGCCACCCAGGCACCCCATTCCCATGACTTTTTAATTTTATAACTAGAAATTTGTACCTTTTTCCCATTTTGTCCCCCAACCCCCACATCCGGCAATCACCGGTCTATTCTGTGTATCTATAAACTTGGTTTTGTTGTTGTTTTTTAATTCTAGGTATAAATGAGGACATATGGCATTTGTCTTTCTCTGACTTACTTCATGTAGTATAGTGTTCTCAAAGTTCATCCATGTTGTTGTAAACAGCGGGATTTTGTTCTTTATGGCTCAGTAGCATGCCGGTTTATGTGTGTGTGTGTGGGGGGGGTTGTTGGGGGACATCTTGAGCCATTCATCCGTAGATGAATCCTTTGATTGCTTCTATATCTTGACTATTATAAATAATGCTACAGTTAACTTGAGGATGCATATATTTTTTTCAAATTAGTGTTTTGGGGCTTTTTTGTAGTGGAATTGTTGGATCATATGGTGGTTCTATTTTTAACTTTTTGAGAAACCTTCATACTCTTTTTTTCACTGTAGCTGTATCTTTTTATATTCCCACCAACAAACAGTGCACAGGATTTTCTTTTCTCTATGTCCTAACAAATTATTTCTTGTATTTCTGTTGTAACCATTCTAACATGTGTGAGGTAATACCATATTGTGGTTTTATTTGCATTTCCCTGATGATTAGTGACCTCGAATATCTTTTGATGTGTTTGTTGGTCATCTGTATGTTTTCTCTGGAAAAATGTCTAAAATGTCTATTCAGATCTTCATATTTTTAAATGAGTTTTTTTTTTTGCTATTAAATTGTATGAGATCTTTAAAATATATTTTAAATATTAACCCTTTGTCAGAGATATGATTTGCAAATATCTTCTCCCATTCAGTAGGTAGCTTTTTCATTTTGTTGATAGTTTCCTTGCTTTTTGGTTTAGTATCTTTTATTAATTTTTGCTCTTATTGCCTTTTCTTATGGAATCAGATCCAAAAAATCATAGCCAAGACTAATGTCCGGGAGCCTACTGCTTGTATTTTCTTCTAGGAATTTTATGGTTTCAGGTTTACGTGCGTGTCTTTAATCCATTTTGAGTTAACTTTTGTGTATGCTGTAAGATAGTAATGCAGTTTATTTTTTTTTTACATATGGCTGTCCAGTTTTATCAGCACCATTTATTGAAGAAACTATCTTCCTCAATGTATATTTTTGGTTCCTTTATTGTAAATTAATTGACCATATATGTGTGGATTTATTTCTGGGCTCTCTGATGTGTTCTACTCTCTGTGTGTCTGCTTTTATGCCAGTACTATAATGTTTTAATTATTATAGTTTTGTAATAGAGCTTGAAATCAGAGAGAGTAATTTCTTCAGCTTTGGTCTTTTTTCACAAGACGACTTTGACTAACCCAGGGTCTTTTGCGATTCATATAGGATTGTAGGATTGCTTATTCTATTTCTTGAAAAATGCCACTGGAATTTTGATAGGGACAACAGTGAATTCTGTAAAAAGCTTCAGGTAGTATGAACATTTTAACAATATTAATTCTTCCAATCCATGAACACAGAATATCATTCCATTTATTTGTGTCTTCAGTTTCTTTCATCAACGTCTTATAGTTTTCAGTGTGTAGGTCTTTCACTTTATTGGTTATATTTATTCCTAAGTATTTAGTTATTTTTGATGCAATTGTAAATGATATTTTTCTTAATTTTTCTTTCTGATAGTTCAATATTAAGTGTATAGAAGTGTAACAGACTTTTGTATATTGATTTGAATCCTGCAACTTAATTTATTTGATGGTAATGCTATTTAATGCAATAACATTAGAATAACAAATATCAGATTTGCTAGCATTTTCCTTTTTTTTTTTTAAAGGTTTTATTTATTTAAGAGAGAGTGAGAGAAAGATTGAATGAGAGAGAGAGTGGGGTGAGGGGCAGAGGGAGAAGCAGACTCCCCACTCAGCAGGGAGCCCAATGTGGGACTCCTTCCCCATATGTCAGGATCATGACCTGAGCCAAAGCAACCACTTAACCCTAATGATCTGAAGGTAGCCACTTAACCTGACTGAGCCACCTAGGTGCCCAGCATTTTTCTTTTTTATTAGTCTTTTGTACCTGTGTGCATAAGTGAAATAAAATTAAAATTTCATTTTTATTTTTGTCAGATTTTGCCCTGCATTATAATATCACAAACACTTGTAATATTTGCTATGAAGCCTCCTTTATCCAGATTTAAAAAAAAGTTCATTTTTCACTTTCAGTTTCCCTGTAGATATTCGTTGTTGAAATTTGTTTTGTTTTTAGGAGATTTCAGTAAGTTATACTTTCCCAGGTATTTCTCACTTACTCACTTTTTCATATGTATACTATCAAATATTGCATATAGTATAATTTGCATTTGAAAATTTTATTTGTGGTATCATCAGTCATAATCGTTCCTAACTGGGTGGTGATTTAACTAAACTTGCAATAGTTTAACTTGTCAGTCTCCCCCACTTTTCTTTCTTTGCGTTTCTCTTATTTTTTCAACTTCCTAATTTACTGTTTAAATAATTATATCTATTTTTTTAAGAAAAGTATTTGACTTTATCTCAGAAAACAATTGTGAGTACATTCTAAGGCATATGAAAAAATTCCCATTTTCAAAAATGATCTCTGATTATGGGTAGGATATCCTAATTGAGCCAAGTTTTTAGAGAAATGTTTATTATTCAAGTGAATATTTTTAATGAAAATTTTCTCAAATTATAATTTTATTACCTTTGGAAAGAAGATGTGACATACAGTTTCTACTCATTGGAGTTTATTGAAATTTTTTTCATGATTTATTCTTTGAATCTGTTTAGGAAATAATTTTTAGAAATAAGAACTATCTCATATATTTAGATTTATTAAATATACTATACGACTCCCCTATATCCTCATTTTGTTTATGGCACTGGAATTCGGCAAAAGCAAATATGTTTTTTGTTCATTTTGAATGTAAACTACATTTTTGTAAAGGCAGTGTGTATATATGTATTTTACATTTATCTTGAAAGACAGTGTTTTTCAAAACACAGTGTTTTGTTAATGCCTCTTGTATTTCCTCTAATTTATATTTTATTTCTAAGAATTTCTGATTTATATATATTTAAAGTTCTATAGTACAGCAAAATCTTTTTTCTGTGGACATTATTTGCTTTCTTTAATGCTTTTGCCTCAATATATAGGTCATAGTTTATTGTTTATTATTGTAACTAAATTTGCATTCTTTTGTTGGATTTCTTTGATGAAATTGCTCAATCTGTTACTTATAATTTGTGAATATTATACATTTTATAAGTAATGGATATATAAATCTTTAATATCAAAAAATTTTTTTTAAACCTTTTTAATGAATTTTATGCTTTCATTTTTTTAAATAAACCATTTGTTTTATTATGTGATTTCTGTTCTTGATGCTTTCAGTGTTTTGTTATTCTTTGCACTATTTTTCCTTACATGTTCTTTAATATAGGAAAAATAGGTAGTGTACATGATGTTTTAAATTTTGTTAGTAGTCTGTTTATGCTGACACATTGCTAAATGTCATGTGCTAGTTCAGTTTTTTATTATGAGTTTTAAGTGAGGAAGGATCTTTGATGTCTTAAGAGTTGAAATTGCATTTGACTATAAGTAACTTAAAATCAAATTACATTTACTTTTAGAAATAGGAGTTAATTATTTTATTTTATTTTTATATTTTGAGAGTTTTTTAATTATATTTTTTTCAGTGTTCCAAGATTCATTGATTATGTACCACACCCAGTGCTCCATGCAATACGTGCCTTCCTTAATACCCACCACCAGGCTCACCAGACCCCCCACGCCCCTTCCCTCCAAAACCCTCTGTTTCTCAGAGTCCACAGTCTCTCATGCTTTGGAAGTTTATTTTTCTTATGAAAAACAAATCTGGAAGTATGTCATGCCTGCTGTTAGTTTAGAGAAGTACAAAGGGGCCAATGTCCCCAATATTATCTTGGTCTTTCCCTAATTGTCCTTTCAGGTGGCCTCTCAAAGGTCTAATCATAAAAGATTTGTGATCAAGATAAGAAGAAAAAATCATCCAGAGGCTTTACACCAGTGAGACCTTGCCTGGAAGTAGCTAGCATTAACTTAAGTGAGATGAACAATTTTTCCCATTATTATTCTCTTCTATCCTCTTTCTAATTTGAGATATATATATATATATATATATATATATATGCGTATGTACATGTGTATATATTACAGATTATATGTATATTACAGATTAAAATTTCTTAGCAATTTTTTGGTTTGTTTTCTATCTTAATTTTCAGAAGTTATATATAATGTTTACATTAAGTTTTATAAAATATATAAAAATTATTTAGATAAAACTTAATTGCTCATGTGATGATCTTTAGTTGTGTTTTTTGAAATAGCACTTGTGAATTATATTTTATGTATTCCATAGTATTAATATCACCATGCTATCTTTTCAAATTTGAGGACTCTACCTTATTTCCTTGACACCACAGAAAAATTTTTCAATATTAGAAAACAAGAATGATCATCTACTGCTAAATTTTGTTGTTGAGAAATCTTTGGCCACTGTGATTTTTGTTTCTTTCCTAAGTTACTTTTTTTTGGGGTGGGGGAAGTTGTTAAGTTTTTGGTCTCAATGCTTCTAGATTATATGATTTAAAAAAAGCTAAAACCAAAATCCACCTATTTCAAATGTGCTGACCTGTTTTTACTTGTGAGAAATACCAATGAGCTGTTACCATTTACAAGTTTTTAGTTATTTTTAAGATCACTGTTGGTTTTTGTTTTTTTTTTAAAGATTTTATTTATTTATTTGACCGACAGAGAGATCACAAGTAGGCAGAGAGGCAGGTAGAGAAAGAGGAGGAAGCAGGCTCCCTGCTGAGCAGGGAGCCCTATGCGGGGCTCGATCCCAGGACAGTGTGATCATGACCTGAGCAGAAGGCAGAGGCTTTAACCCACTGAGCCACTCAGGTGCCACAAAATCACTGTTTTTTAAAAATCCATTTTAATTTGATTATTGTTTCTGTTCTATTAGTTCTGATTACTTCTAGATATTACAACAGCATTTCCAGATTTGTAGGAATCTCTCACGTATTGTTTTGATCTTCTTGTTTCTTTATTTCATATACTATGTGTGATTCTCAACTTTTCTTTCAGTTTTCTGATTTTATTTTTTTGGAGTATTCAGTTCTTTATGAATCTAAATTTGTTTTTGATATGGCTTTGGAAATGTTAATTACCTTCCAGAATTTTTTGCTCACACATAATCTTTATATGTATTCTAATCACTTTTTCATTTCAGTTTCTTACTTTATCTTATTTTTCATTATTATCTCATCCTTAACACATTCTCAGAATTCTAAAAGTTTAGTAATTTTAATATGCTTCTTATGTTGAATTGAACTGAAGTCCCTTTTTATTTCATGTTGTAGAATCTTTTCATGTGCAAACCTATGTAACTAAACCAGTAGCCCACAGTGTGGTTTGGTGTGGAGGCTGCTACCAAGTATAGATGATATTAGTAAAGCTAATCAGAATTCCCTCTGGCCTCTACCACCATTCAGGAATTGAAAAGTGTGTGTAAGAAATTCTTTCATGTTTTTATTGGGTGAGAAGAAGATATTAGAAGAGATACATGAGTTTTATTTCTATTAGGAAACTAAAGATTAGTAAATTGAATTTATAATGTCCCTAGAGATTGCCATAAATCCAATACCTTTATTCTATTCCAATGAATGGAATAGAATCTTTAATCTATTAATTAGACTAGAATATTTAGTTCATAAATTTATGGATACCTGGTTGTCAGGTATTAATTTAATTTAATTCCATTAAATTTATTTTTCTGTATTATTCCACTCTACATAATTTTTAAAAAAGATTTTATTTATTTGAGAGAGGGAGAGTGGGAGAGCAAGCATTGTGGGGGTGGGAGGAGAGAGGGAGAAGCAAAGCAGACTCCCAGCTGAGCAGGGAGTCCAATGTGGGGCTGGATTGCAGGACTTCAGGCTCATGACCTGAGCCAAAGATGGATGCTTAACCTCAGAGCCACCCAGGTGCCCCTCACATAAATTTTTATAATGAGAACGTCGGTCTTGCATTAGCTGAGTCAGTTTCTTGATTATTTCTGTTTTTGTTATTATGCTTAGAGGGGCACTCCCAACTCCAAATGTAAGAATATTGATAGATAAATGCTTTTACTTATATAGTTTCAGGTTTTGCATCCTTTATCTATATTTACTTGGCCATGTGATAAGGTGGTCAGGCTTAACCTCTTTTTCTATTTAAACAACTCATACTTTCCACGATTCTTTATATCTTTATATTAGTGTAATAAAAATTTATTTATAATTTTATTTATAATTAATGTAATATAATATAATTATATTGTACCTCATAATTTATATGCATTGTATGTTAATATTGTTACTGATACTAAGTGATGCCTTGAAAAATGTTTGAACTCAAGACAAAGTTGAGGAAAGGGCGTTATGTATTATTCTTTTTTTTTGTCAAATTATTCTACTTACATGATGTAGTTCTAAGACCATAGTGCTTAAAATAAACTCTTTCTGCTAGATTAAATATAACTTTAATTGTGGTGCCATTCATACAGTATCTCTAATCAGAAGCCTATCTCTGGTTTATACAAAGATGCTCTAAACATGCTGTTTTAACCTCCACTGATTCAAGGACTCTGTCATTATCCCATTTTCCAGGGTGAGGTGATTTCTAATCACTTCACATCCTGGTTAATTTTATGTGATAAGCTTGAAACTAATAGATGAATATCCCTCCTTGTTTCTGAAAATGAAATAATTTGGATTAAATGGAAAAGAAAAAAAAAGATTTAAGAGATGACAAAAGTGAATTTCACAAAGTCACACATATTTTAAATGACATTTACCTACAGTTTTCCTGCCTACAAAGAAACAAAAACAAAAGCCTTTTTTGCCCTTTCAAAACCGAAAAAAAATAGTTTTAAATGGAAAAAAAATATATCCATTTTGCTGTTGGTTTACACACAGTGTCTTTAAAAAAATCACAGAAAACAGGCAAATTAATTTTTTCAGAATATAATGGAGCATAAAAATTCTATGTATGAGATATCTAAATGTGTTTTTATTTTTTTGATAGCAGTGAGGCATTTAAAAAATATCATTTAAGCATTCGGAGTCAAGCTGAAGCACAGCTTTTACTATACCTCTTTCAGAAAACAATTCTTTCAAAAATCATTCCCTCCTTGTATCTTTATAAAGAAAGATAAGATCTGCTGATGTTTAATGAACTTTAAATATATGATGAATGTTGTAACTTCAGATTTATCAGTAGTGTAACATTAACAAAACACTTCTCTGCTATTTGTGAAGTAGAAGTATGCTATTACTGTTGAAGAAGTCAACAGGGGCGAGTTGCAATCTGTTTAAGAAATGCACATTATATTCAAGCATGGCTTGGTATTCCCTTGCTGTTCACTCTTTTGAGTGCAAAAAGTGGTTTTTGCTAACTCCATTTTGCTGCTCATGGAAAGCTGAAAAAATCAATAGCTGCAGGTTGATGAAACCTAAATCCATTTGATTCCTCTCCACCATTGCCATTATGCAGACAGTCAAGTGTGATGTATTTAGTTCATGCAGTACTTATTACTCTCAAGCACAGCTTCTCATCAGGGAAAAATTAGACCAGAAGAGAAGTAATCAAGAAATTCTGGAGAGGTTGCAAAGATCTTCTTTTAACTGCTTCCTTCCCCCCCCCCCCCCCCCCGTCTTTGGCTCTTCTACTCTTTTGCAAAAAAGGAAAGTTAAGATCTCCAATACAAAGTTCCAGAAAGTTTTATAGAAATGTTTTATGTCACTCTTTTGTTCAGTACTTGTATTTACTAACGGTCACAATAAAAGGCAGTAGCTGGATAAATGACAAATTAAGAAAAATTCGCCCTTACTAGAGCTACCAGAGTCATCACTTTGGCATATTTGAACAAATAAAAAAGAGCTTAAACTGATTTGGTTAAAAACTTCCATTTTTTCTTAATAGGCTATTTAATAAACAACTATAAGTGGTTATATAATCCAAAGTTCAGATCATGGTCTTTGGCAATGGACTGCCTTGGTTCAAATCCATTTATGTTAATTATTAGCTATTTGATTAATCTTGGACACATTGTCCTCTCTGATCATCAGTTTTATCAATGTCAAAGTTTTGGTCAGAGAATAAAATGGGTAATCAATATAAAGCATTTAATATCATAAACATTCAATATGAATTATTTGTTAATATTAATCCCTTACATGGTAATGGTTGCATTTAAATATACAGCAATACTTCGAATGTTATAGGTATTTGACAAAACCTCATATCACATTGCTGTAATGTATGTATTGCAATGAATAATCAAATGATCAACTGGTCCAGCTTCCTGTTTTGGTAGCCAAAATACTAAAATGACAGTTTAAGTGATTTGACTGAATGTAAACATCTGTGTTTGGTGGAGATCCAAGACTAGAACTTGGATATCCTCATTTTCAGAAGTGTCTTTTACCTTTAAACTCCCATCTGTGAGTTTACCTTTTCAAACATGGGTGGACAAGATAGGATCCAAATTATAGAAACTAGAATTTAAGATAAAAAGTTGGTCACAGGGCTGTACATAAAGATTGCCCTTGTTTTCTAATTAAAGGTATAAGTAGCTGACCACGTGGAATGGGTTAGCAGCTAGCAAAAATTGTTATTTCTGACCAATGGAGTAAGAGCCACTGTCCTAGGAAAAGACAACTGGAAGGCACTGAAACTGTGCCATTCTTACCAGACAAAATAGTAAAAATAAAGTAGTGATATTCCTCAGGAAGAAATGAATCTACATTCATAGACTTTAAGGAAGTTGAAATTGTGGTCTCTGTCATTCTATGTTTATTTCAGTTATGTTGATTTTGCAGAAACCAGATAGATAACAAATGGCATTGGATTATCATAATTTTAACCGGTTGTTAGCTCCAGTTACATTTGTAGCCCCGAAAGGCTACATGTGTCAGGGCAGCCTTGGACTCTGAGTATAGTATGATAAACACATTCTTTTCACTCTCCTCAGTTGAGAGAATCCAGAGCTGTTTGCCCTTTGTGAAAAGAACACATTAATGTACTGTCTCGATCTAAGGTGTGTTAACATTATTTTCTTTTCTCTGCTCAAAAATAATCTGCAGTACCTTGATTATCTTGACATTCTGCAGAACATCATATTGGCTTGCTATTTTAATTATGTCATGAAAATTGGACCCAGTGAGCAGGAAATGGTATTTAATATATTATGCTAAGATGTGGATGTCTGCCTATGGGAAATAAACTCTCCAAAAGTTCAAACACATGACACCTTAGTGGAAATTTTTAGATTATTGGAGTGGGGTGCTTGTACAATGGCAGCAGGGTGGGACGTGGCCAGTGTTCAGGGGATCTGCTGGATTGTCTCTTGGTACTTCCATGCTTTTGTAGTCACCATAGCTCTAACAAAGCAAGGTGATGAAGAGTTCAGAGCTTTGTGGGACTCTTTAACAGGAATCAACCCACCACAAAAGCAATCTAGAACGGCAGAATTGCTGATGCAGGCTGAGAAAAATTTAGAATGTAAGAGGGAAGAGGAGAATAATGAATATAACACAGTGGTGAATGCAGTTTGTTTCAGTAGCTGTGATACATAGTTTGTTGTACTGCATATAAAAAATGGTCAGCTACTAATATGAAAACTCAATGACAAAAAAGACTAAAATGATGCAAGTGATAGACAGTATCAGGTGCCTGGGTTGCCTTCCTCTGCATCTTCTCTGTCTCACACGATGCTAAATGAGACTTAGTGGATAGTTCTGCATGTGTTTTGATACACCTGGTGCCTGTTGTAACTTGTCTGTCTTAAGGCTTCTCCAGAGCTGCAGGCATAAATGGAATTTACTCCAATGCTGAATGGTAATCTGAAAACAAAACCGTTAACCACTGTGATGGTAGGAGCAGAGGCATTAAACTCAGGTGGATAATTCCAGGAAACATTCAGTCTCCTTGTTTGGATATCTTAGTTGGAACTGAACCTCAGTTGTCCATAGCAGTGTGTATTATTTCACATTTACTGGCTTTTTCTCCTTTCCTCAGCTATTTGTGTCTTTAATCCTGCTCCCTGAGACTAACTCTTAGAAAACCGCCTGCTTTTAAGTTCTTGTTTCAGGCTCTGTTTCAAAGGTTTCCCAGACTAATATATCCTCTGAGAATAAATCTAACTGCATGATTATAAGAGATAAATATTTTTATAAATCAGTTATATCACAAGTTTACCTGAAACAGTTCTTTCAGTTATGAGGCCCATAATATCTCATTATTTTTTTTCACACTATTTTTTCTAAGTGATTATGTATATAGATTATATATAATATGTAATCATATATTTTATACACATAGTATTATATATATGTAATGTTTACTCCATATTTATTAGTCACCACTATATGTTTTAAACAAAGTTTCTTTCTTCCTTTGAGGTAGTTCCACCCAAACCAGTACTACCTTGGCTTTCAGGACTCCCCGTCTCTGAAATTTCAAGAACTATATTACATCATAAATGAATTAGAGAAAAACAGAAAGGCTCAGTACTTACAAATGTAGTTCAGGGATCCTGGGGAATTAGATTAGGGAATCTAAATGCTTCACTGTTTGAATAATATATTTGTGATGATATTAAATTTAGTAGGATTAGACACGTAAGAGAATTGTTAAATTCATACACAAACTGACTTTAGTTACCTCTTACAGTGCATTGTTACTGGAAGCACTCTTATTATCTTGTGAACCTCTGTGGCATGTATTCATTGGAGTCTTTATTACATTTTCAAAAGCTAGAAATGCAATTTATATCAATTTGCTTTCCATACTTCTTAGGGAATTTGATAGAATATGAAAAAGTTCTACTGAGTTCCTGTATGATGTACTGGTAATTGGGATATATACCTGTACAACTCACTTGTTAATGTCTAACACTTTCAGATAATTCACTAAAAATATATATAAGGCTGCCAGTCCCTGCAAGCTTCACAGGGTCTAGAAATATAATTTCTGAATATACACAAATACAGGCACATAAACATACACACTCCTCTCGATTTTCTCTGCTACATTTTTGAACTTGGCATAGGACAAACATGGAGAATCAGAAAAGGGCAAGAAGGCAACTTTCTCATATGATTCTATAGAGCAAATCATTTACTTAACTGTGTTTATTATATACAAGGTATTAATCCTCAAAGGCCTTCTGTGTGGTAGGTTTTATTTTATGTTTTGATTTTTTTAACAGGTGAAGATATAATATATATTGGAGCTTGGAGAGGTTAGACAATTTGCCCTAGGTCTCACAGCTATTGTGATATCATCAGATTCAAATCCGTCTGGCTTTGTTTTAAATTTTATTATTTTCATGACTGCTAATTCATTTTTTTTTAGCTGCAATGTATTTATCTTTTGCTTCAGCGATTAACTGATTTGAATTTAGGTATACAATTATTTGTTTATGAATTGATATCTTACATAATTTTTTGTTACCTAATATATTTCATTTCCTCTTTACATTCTCATCAAGACATTTATCATTATGTTAACAAAAGTTTGGCTCATCTATAACTCTTTCTAGACTGTGTGTTCTTTTGAAAGAAAGAATTTCATAAATTGGATTATAATAGTATACACAGAAGACTTATACTTGTCACTGATATGTAGTAAAGGTGTATGATTGTATTTCTGTCTTCTATATTGTACTCTGAATTTGTTTCCTTAATATTATTATGCATAGTAGCAAAATATATTTATATTATACATACAGCTATTTATGTATTTGAGTTACTTAAAATACATGAAATATTCAAAAAATAATTTGACTTTTGATACTGAAATGGCCAAGAATTTCAAGAGATGCAAGTAAAAAGGAATAAATTACATTTAATGAGAGAAGATTTTTGAACTAATGATTCAAAGAAAATAAAATATTGAACCTATATGATCTGAGTCTATACCAAAGTAAAGATTTTTTTTTTTTAAAGATTTTATTTATTTATTTGAGAGAAAGTGAGAGGATGAGAGGAGCGAAGGTCAGAGAGAGAAGCAGACTCCCCATGGAGCTGGGAGCCCGATGTGGGACTCGATCCCGGGACTCCAGGATCATGACCTGGGCTGAAGGCAGCTGCTTAACCAACTGAGCCACCCAGGCGCCCCCAAAGTAAAGATTTTTTAAATGAGGCTTGATTAAATATCACTTTATGTGGTAATTGTTCTGGTCCAAAAATATGACTTCATCTGAAACTATGCAGACTGTTATTGTATTCCAAATGTAGAAATATCTGTAAGGTCAGTAGATATGTAAATATGTAGATGTTATCATTTGCTTTTGATGCTTCTGCATTGAAATTACCTGTGTAGTTATTAGTAGGGAGAGACTTGGGAAATTCTAAGGCTACTTCGCCCCTTGCTAATTAATTCCAACTATTTGTTAGATATTTCTATATTATCAGGAAGTTTCTCCAAAAGTCTAATACTGATTTTTTTTCTGTTGTTGTCTAAGACTGTTTTCTCTGGTCCTTGATAGATATTATAACTTAACAGAATATGACGTTTTAATTTTTGTATCATTATATTTTCTATTCCTATTATTATGGGGACCAGCAATACCTTTCTATTATAGTTTCCGTCACTTTAGTTGCTGTTTGAATTGTTCTTACACTGAATTAAATCCCTTTGTCTATTAATTCCATACAATTATATTCAATGATAATTAAATTTTACTTAAAATTTTTATTAAAATATTTTAATTTTAATATTTAAGTAAATTTTAAATTACTTAAATTATTAAGCAAAATTTAAATGAATTTTACTTGGACCTAAACTATTTTCATCTCTTACATGAAAACACTGGCTTTTATCTCTTAAATAATATTTAACAATTATTGATCTTATTAAATATATATTTTAAGTTTTATTAATTTTTTTCCCTTTATAATTTTGATTTGATTACAAAAAACTGAGCTATTTTAGTTAATTTTTCCACCTATTATGAAGCCAGATTTTCTTTTCTTCTTTAAGAGATAGGTTCTATAAGATAAGGAATCTCTTAAATAGCTAATGTAAAAATGGAAATTGTGAATCTTGTATATTCCTTTGAAATATCTTGGGGGAGATTGCTTGTTGTACTGTTAGATAATTAATGCCAATATTTTATTATGTTTAGTAATGAAACAAATTATTCACTAGAACTGCTAGTGCCACAGCCTTCTCAAGAATTTTCAGTGAATAGTAGCTATAGTTGTGGTACCCTAAGAACAGTATTCATTAATCACTCAGTGCCATGCATGGTGCCAGTTCCCTTTCACACTTTACCCTAAGATCTGTAACAAGTCTGAGGTATGTATTATATTACTATTTGACATAAAATTTGTATTTAGAGAATTCTAATAATTTTATCATACTCAAGAAAGTAAAAGAGATTAGAGTTAAGACCCAACAAAATCAATGTGATCTAAAGCCATGAGTAGAATAACAGCATAGAAGTAGGAATTATTTCCTCAATATATATTTTTAGCTTTTAATGATCGACTGGAACATTATCCTTAATATTATCCTTAATATTGTCAAGTAACTTCCATCTTTAAACCTACAGTCTTCTTTGTGACCCACATTCCTTTGTACCAAACCTTCTGACTTCTTTAAAAAAAAAAAAAAAAAAGAAAGAAACAGCTACATTTACAACTCCTTCTGTTCTTCACATCATTGTTTCCATGTGACTAAATCTAAGGACATATTTCCCACTTATATTATTGGACTGCTGTCCTGGTAAGAGTATTGACTACATACATTCCTGCAGCACCATTCAGCCCTAGGCCATGCCTATTTCTCTGGTGAGTCCTTTGTAGTGTCCTTTATAGGCTTTTCTGTTTTTCCACTGTTCTGGATGCTTTTTGTGGCTTGGTAATGTCATTCAGTATTACTAGGGTTTTAACATAGTTTTACCTATCCCCTACCAAGTCCTGTAAAGCCCTTCAAATTCAACATTATTTTTTCTCTCAAACCTACTCCTCTTAGTTACTAATAATATTTTGACAAATCACACCACTTCACATACAATGAGTTTCCAACTCCAGTTGATAATTTCCTTGATGGCTTATGTGTCAGCTTGGCTAGGCCACAGTACCCAGATATTTGGTCAACCACTACTGTAATGTTTCTGTGATGGTATTTTTTTTTTAAGATTTTATTTATTATTTATTTGAAAGAGAGAGAGAACAAATGGGCAGAGAGAGAGGGAGAAATAGGCTCCCTGCTTGGGGCTCTATCCCAGTACCCTGGAATCATGATCTGAGCCAAAGGCAGATGCTTGATGGACTGAACCACCCCAGGCACCCCTCTGTGATAGTATATTTGATAAGATTAACATTTATATTAACCTTACCCTGCAAATAATGTAGGCATGGAAATGAGCAGCACAGTTTTTGAGATGTATGATAAATCACATATGCATAAATGTATTAATCATTTTCTGTTTGTAATAGTGCTTAACAATTGCTTTTCCTTCTACTGACACTGAGATCTCAGCAGTGCCTGAAGAATCTCAGCAAACCAGTGGTGATTTATAGACTAACCTTGGTATAGTTTTATTGTTGAAACCTTTTTATAGGAGTGGTAAATCTTGAATCTTTTTAATCCTTTTTTCAGTTATTTTGAATAAGCAGGATATTTTAATATCTGATGTTGCTAAATTATAATAATGGTAGACATATTGAGAAAATTGATTTAACTTACTTCTACTTTTCATTCACACATGTTTGTAAAAAAGAGGAAAATAAATATAGATGTACATCCTACCAATAAATGTAGATGGAGTCATTAACTATTTTTTACTTCTCCTTAAAGTTATAATTCCAACCTAACTGCTTTTAGAACATGATAATAACTTTTTACTTCTCCAACTTTGACCAGTCTTAGAAAGTGTGTTATACCTTTGAGAAACCCCTATTTTCATTTAAAATGAGAGAAAATTTATTTGACAGTATAATTGTAGTAAAGTATTAAAAACATGCTATGATCAAGTTTTTAAAATCTCATATATATATATATATATATATATATATATATATATATTAATCAAGGTAAGTACATTTAAATCTTTATACTAACATTCTTGAATCTAGAAGTTCCTAGACTTTAGGGATAAACATAGAAATACTACTATATAATTCCCAAGTATAACTTCTTTCAGGCATGACTATATGCATGCAAATACCTTCTAGAAATCAGAAGTCCCATGCTAAACTGAGAACAACTTTAAATGAAATAACTCTTTCCAAATGGGTAACCTCCTCTAGTAAGCAGGTTAAAATTTCCGTGACCATTGATAGAAACTCATAGAATACTACCATCCTTAGATTGCTAAGCCTCAGATATAAGGGAATAGCATAACTTAATTCTAAATGAAGCTGCATTCTCAGATCTTATTGGTGTTTTATAACTAATGTATATTTTTAAAGTGAAAACTCTCACTGATCAAATATCAAAAAACTGTGAAATTTTAATTCTTGTTTAAAGAAAGGTGATCTCAATATTTTATATAATCTCTACTATATGTTCATTGTTAAATATTGGATGGAATTTTGGGCATTAGTATTTAGTTTGTATAAGTTTGTATAAGTACTGTTACATTGGGAAGGTAACATAAACCTTGATAATAATCCTGGAGCACAATTCAAATAAATAAATACCTTTTCTTGTTAACCATTATAAAGAAAAGATCAGTGAGTACTTGTGCTACCTGGCTTTTGATTGTGTGGGGAGAACACAGGCAGACCCACATTAAGAATAGTATCATAGTTTAGAGGAAAAATGTGAGTTCTGTAGCTTGACTGCCTTTTTTTTTTTTTTTTTTAAAGATCTTATTTATTCATTTGAGAGAGAAAGCATGAGCTGGAGGTGTAGAGGGGTGGAGAGGCAGAGGCAGAAGGAGAGGGAGAAGCAGATTTCCTGCTGGGCCGAGAGCCCAAGGGCTCCATCCCAGGAACTGGAGCTCATGACCTGAGCCAAAGGCAGACAACCATATGAGCCACCCAGGTGCCCCTACTGTCTGAGTTTTGATCTTGACTTTCACTTATTGGTATTCGAACCTGGAAAAATTACTTAAGGTGTGTGCATCTCAGTTCTGTAAACTGGTTGTAAGGATAGAACTTACTTCGTATGAACAATGACTAGTATAGTAGTTGCTTAGTAAATGTTAGTTTCTCATTATGAGAAATGAAATGTATGTATCTGATGTTCAAACATTGGTGATTTCTAATCTTTTTCTCTCAGTCACTATTTTTGTTAGTTTGATGTTTGTATCCTAAAACCTTCCTAAAATTATGTTTAAGATTTACCACGTTGAGGTTAACTTTTCTCAGAAATGTTATAATAGTCCTTGAAATAAATGCCTTGAGTTTTATTACTGTATTACTTAATTTATTAAAATTATTAAAGTATTAAAGTATTAAAATTATTACTTAATTTTGGGGTGGCGTTTTTTTGTGTATTACTTGAAGAACATAGGACGCTAGGACTGGAAGAAAACTTAGAGGTTGTTATTTATAAGAAGAGGGGCATCTGGACCCAGACAGACATTCTGAAAATCACTCAACAAGGGTAAAGGATCTGAGAGTGGAATGCAGGTCTTCTGAGACTTAAATCTGTGTTTTTTTTTGTTATGCTATTCTGCTCTTCTCAGCAATTAAATTGCATGCTTTAAAAAAAAAATGCACATATTCTTTCTTCTTTATATATGTATTTCTTAGAAATGAAGAAGGCTGTTATGATTGGAAAGTAAATTTGTCAGGCTAATTTATATGCAGACAGTATTTTCCTAGCTTTCTGATTCTAAATAATTCTTATACTATTGAACAAATGATTAGGCATTTTTCACATCTTAGGATGTAAGACCAATATTGTTAAATCTTTAATCATGCCCAGAGGCAATACATCAAAGGAATCAACCATTGTCATGATGATGACTTCAATTAACTATTTTGTAATCCAATAATGAATTTCATTAGAGTATTCGAAGAAATTTTCAGGCATTATTACCGTAATCTTCAGTGCTCCTATTTGGTATTTATTTAGAGTCCTGAACATAGTAAATAGAAAAGCACAGTCCTTACCACCAGATAACTTTCATATCTTAGTAGAATACACTGCAGAATAATGTGTTGACAAAAGGAAATATTTGCACCTAAATTTTACTACTGTGGATTAGTTATAGGTCTGTGTTGGTTCTTTGAGGGAGAGGAAAGAAGAGGAAAAAAATGAAGGATTGTTTTTTTCACTGTCAGAAAGCCAGGCAAAAGCTCTTGATAGTATTAAAGCTGCTACAATCTTTAAATGAAGGTGAGATATTCACTTACTTCTCAGAACATGTGCAAGAAAGATAACAAATAGTATTCATGACTTTTAACTCTGGAGAGCTAAGACATTTACTAACAATAGAATCCAGGATCTTGTGAAATTAATTCCCTTAAACCAAGTCAAGTCTTACTCAACTTACTATCTCCTATAAGACAATTTCTTCTTTAACAACTCTGTGTCTTTGAGAGTCTAAATATATGTTTTCTTTTAACAACAACTATCAGCTTATTTAAGGAGTATCTCTATTCCTGGTAGGCAGAGTGAAATGAGTGAGTATGTGCACATACACCTATTATTTTAAAACCTAGTGGTCTCTGAATAACAGGTCCTTTGATATGTAAAGGCTCGACAAAAATTCAACTGTATTTGATCATCATCTTAAACAAAAGACTCTTTTGGGTATGGGGGATAAAAGATGATATTCATGTTTGTTTCCCATTTTTTAGTAATGTGACTCCCAAGAGGGGAGAGAATAGAACTTATCTACAAGCTATTGAAGGCAATACTGTGACCACCTGGTGACTAAGATTTTTATACTCATTTCTATAATGGTGATTTTCTGTAAATTTATAATGCATGATTCCTTTGTTTCTACAGCTGTGTCTTGAG
This sequence comes from Procyon lotor, assembly GCA_028646535.1. Classification (NCBI taxonomy): domain Eukaryota; kingdom Metazoa; phylum Chordata; class Mammalia; order Carnivora; family Procyonidae; genus Procyon; species Procyon lotor. Next base: position 80,875,955 of record CM053604.1, read on the forward strand.
TGCATTTTATCTAAAGTTTAGCTTAACTCTTTTCTCTCAAACATGTAAAAGTAGATCAGAATGACAGTGATGTATCCTATAATTTTAACTAATTATGAGTTTATTACTATGAATTTTTGTTCCATATACTATAGGGTGGAGACAAAGTATATGGAGCTTAAATAATAGGCTTGTTATAAAACCATGTCTTAGAAAATATTGTTTATTTTTTAATTTTAGTTGATGAATCTAATTATTTACTGAGTCCTACAGCAGTTTTTTTTATTAATCCAAGTAAAATAGATTGTCATTAATCAAAAAAAAGTAATTTTAAGCACATTCCTTATTGCTTGTCTTAGTGTAACATTTCTAAGAAGTGCCTATCCTAACCTTCTAAACTCTCTTATGCATTCTTATCCCTCAACGAGTGATACTCTCCCACTTGCTTCTTAAATAATTTCTTTTTGTGTACCTGCATTCAACTCAAGCAAGACCTTCTCTTTGGGACTGTCCCTAGCCTCTGTCAGTTAACTTTTTAAAACGATGTTTTTACCTTTATGTTGCTGTTGATTTCATAGCCTTCAAGAAATAAGAACTTAGGAAACAGCAATAGAAAATGAGCATTTTTATGAAACTCCAGTGCAGGTATCTGAGCAGAGAGCCAAATCATGGATTTACAGAAGAACAGAAGCCACTATTGTGTGGAATAGAGGCTTGATCCTAGTAGGGAACAAAACCAAACCCCATTTTGGGGGCTACCCTATAATACCAAATGTAAAAGCCTGCCTTATTTCTCTCCTAATCATTTTTTTTAATTATATACTATCAGAATATATCCATTTCACTTATATTTTAAAATTGTTTTTTACATAAATTTTCATAGTATTTTCTTATTTTGCTAGCTGGTAATAATTGTTCAAAATAATTGCACCTATTTTTTACCAGTTTCCTCTTTATACAACCATTCCCTAAAGGAATGACTCTTTCTATTTCAATGTATATAAAAATCCTAATTATGTTATGTTATATTATATTATATTATATTATAAATTTTCTGGCCCATTTGGCAACAGTCTTGGCCATGTGACTTACTTTGGTCAGTTGAACATGAAAAGATATAATGTGTGACAGTTTTAAGAGCTAGCGTAAGATCACAACACTTTTTAATTCCATAGCTATGAAACTAGCAAGTTCCGGGACAAAAGGGATTTAAAACTGATAAACACAGGTAGCCATAGGAATTCGACCAAACAATGGTGCTTCTTTACTATTGTAAACTACTAAGATTTGGTATTATTTGTTACTACAGCATAACTTATTTTCAGTTGATTAATATCTACTTTATCTGTAGTTTACTTTTTAATTTGTTCTTTCTAGCTTGGTCGTATTTTATTAAACATCAAATAGAAATTCAACTGTGTCATTATTTTCTTAAAAAAACCAATTTTGCTTTTTTAGATCTCTATTTTATCTTTATTTTCTATTGCTTTTGACAGAAATTATCATTGTTAAAAGAAGGTGCCTTTATTTTATCATCACTTTTTTCTACTTTCTTTGGGTTTATTCTGTAATTCTTCTGACCTTTTAAATGTGTCATTAGCTTATTTAGTTTTAACATTTCTATTCTCTACTGTATAGTTTTAAAGCTATAAATCCCCCTTTTATTACTATTTTGCTTTAAGCCTACAAGTTTTAGTGTATAATTTTGTTTTGTTTTGTTTTAATGTCTTTTTGAAACTAGAGATAGTTAGAAATATGTTTTTAAAATTCAAAGCAGGGACGCCTGGGTGGCTCAGTCAGTTAAGCAGCTGCCTTCTGCTCAGATCATGATCCCAGGGTCCTGGGATCGAGTCCCACATTGGGCTCCTTGCTCAGTGGGGAGCCTACTTCTCTGCCTTCCACTCTGCCTGCTTGTGTTCTCTCCGACAAATAAATACATAAAATCTTTTTATTTTAAAAAGATTTTATGTATTTATTTGACAGAGAGAGATCATAAGTAGGCAGAGAGGCAGGCAGAGAGAGAGGGGGAAGCAGGCTCCCTGCTGAGCAGAGAGCCTGATGTGGGGCTCGATCCCAGGACCCTGAGATCATGACCCGAGCTGAAGGCAGAGGCTTAACTCTCTGAGCCACCCAGGCGACCCAATAAATAAAATCTTAAAAAAAATTCAAAGGAGATGATTGTTTTCTTTGCTTATGTTGTCATTATTGACTTCGAATTTAATTTTATTGCAAACAAAGTAAGTGTTCTGTATAATAATGATTTTTGAACATTTCTAGGCTGTTTTTAGTGCCAAATTTATAATATATGTGCTACAACATAATTTGTATTTTCTCATTGTTAGGTGCAAGGTTCTGTGTATATCTCACAAATCATGCTTACTCGTTTCATTATCCAGATGCTTCTTATTTTCCTAATTTTTTTACTTTGATTTTTCATTAATTGAAAATTCTGTTAAAATTTTCTATTAAAATGATGAATTTGTCCATATCTCCATGTTTTGCATATTATTATATATAAGATAAGGTGATTTTATTGCTGAGTTGGATCTTTAATCATGTCCTTAATGCTGCTTTTTCTTGATGTTATATTATATAACATGAACTGTGTCAATACCAGCTTTATTTTTGTTAGTATTTTCCTGTATGTACTCTCATTTTTTTCTTTCGGTATTTTCTTTTACTTATTTTAGAAACATCTTATAAACATCGTACCCCTAAATTTTTAAAATCCCAATGTGAAAATATTTTGCTCTCAAATGAAAATTTATTGAAGATTAATTGTCCATTGAAATCTGCTTCTGCTTTTTCCTGCTGTTCCATTTCACTGTGATTCCACTGACTTTCTAGCCTTGACCAAAAATTTTAGGTATGTTTTGTACATTTGTACCTTTCATTCCGTTCTTTCTATGGAATTCTGTCTACTTCTTTCTATTTCTTTGAAAACTGAATTTTATGTTTCTTTCCTTATATAGGTTATTATTTGGAAATTGCATATACTAAAGAGTAGAATATATATTTTAATACCATCCCCCAAAAATATAAGGACCTTGGAGCTCTCTAACTTATTTTCATTCCTTATGAAATTCCATGCCCTTTGATTTTGAGGTTTTTTTTATCTTTAACAATTGAAAAAGAATTAGCATTTTTATTATTTACATAAAGTTTAGATTCACTTTTATTTTTTCTCACTACTGATATCATTTTCTTTCTTCCCACAGTATTTTTTTTTTAATAACTCCTTTTACCTTAGGTCTATTTTTGCTATACTATCATTTTTCTTTATCTGAAAGTATTTTATTTCATTTACATTCTTGACAGGGCCCTCCAGCCCGGCGACCATATGGCCTTACTCCATGGGTCTCAGGATTGCACTCAAAAGAGGAGAATGATCCCAGTTACTTGCTTTACCTTTCCAGGGCTGGTTCCTGATTCACTCTGAAGGAAGGGAACATGAGTAGACAGACCATCATTTCAGGGAGAACCTCAAACTGCCAGACTTGAAATTTACGACTCTTTAAAAAACCCATCTCCCGTCTTTTGGGTTCTGGTTTTTAATACAAAACACGCGGTACCAAGAAAGGACTTTTTCGGGAGTTGAATAGGAGTAACGTTTGTTCTTTCTCCACTTTGCAACTGGCTTTGGTTCTCAGAGTGGCGGAGGAAGGTCCTGTGCCCAATGGGGATAGGAGGCAGGAGCAGACAGTGCTGAGGAAGGGTAAGGTGAGACTCTGAGAGAACCCTCCTTTCTCTCTAAAACATTTTCACAACTGGCCCCCTCCTCCTTGGGTTCAAGGTCACTGTTTCCTCAGTGCCTGCAGAGTTCCAGGGGGCACCAGTAGAGCACAAGAGTTGCTGGGTTCTGCCTGTACTTGGGAGAAGTACTGGAGTCTCCTAAGGACATGCACACCGCAGTCACCTTAGGTGTGGGGAGGCGGGGACATGGAAAGAAAATAAAGTTTTTAATGTCTCAGCATTTTCAATATCCTAGTTTCTTTAAGTTTCTTTTTTAAAATTAAGAAGTCTGCTTAAAGATTAATTACTGTTCTTTTAAAGGAGTTCTCTTTTTCTGTCTTTAAGGAATTCTTTTAGCTGTTGTGTCCAGTTTTATTTTGAATCATCTGTATTTTTTTTAATCATTAGGTACATATTGTGTTTCTTGTACCTGTGAGTTTAGGTCTTTCATCAGTTCTGAATAATTTTATTCTTTTTTTTTTTTTTAAAGATTTTTTATTTATTTGACAGAGAGAAACACAGTGAGAGAAGGAACACAAGAAGAGGGAATGGTAGTGGGAAAAGCAGGCTGCCTGCTGAGCCCTTGGAGCCGGATGCAGGGCTTGATCCCAGGACTCTGGGATCATATTAACATATGTTTTAACATATTAAAAACATATTTAATATATTTTTGTTAATATTTTTTTGTTGGCCTACTTCTTAATATGTCTTAACTATGTTTTTTATTGACCTACTTCTCATTCATGACATTTTGCTTGATTGTATTTTTTTTTTTTAAAGATTTTTATTTATTTATTCAACAGAGAGGAGAGAAATCACAAGTAGGCAGAGAGGCAGGCAGAGAGAGAGGGGGAAGCAGACTCCCTGCTGAACAGAGAGCCCCAAACCGGGCTCGATCCCAGGACCCTGAGATCATGACCTGAGCTGAAGGCAAAGGCTTTAACCCACTGAGCCACCCAGGCGCCCCTTCTTGATTATATTATTACAATCTTAAATATATTTTTTGTTGACCTACTTCTCATTCATGACATTTTGTTTGATTGTATTATTAACTGATTCTTGATATTTAGCTCAACAAATCACAAACTCTGAAAATTTGGATGAGACTATCTTCCACAAGAGATTTACTCTTGCTTCTCTGTGATATGGAGTCCAATATAATATTTGATATGTAGCTTCTCTGCTTGTTACTAGCAATGCCTTTAGAGCAAGCCACCCTTTTGTATGTGTTTATTGATCAATATTCTGTGAGACCATTTCTTATTGGACCCATGGAGATTTCTCTTCTTTCCCGTGAGCCTAAAAATACAAGGATAATTTTATGCATAATCTGTAGCCCAAAGATTGCTTTGAATATTAGCCCCGAGTGTTGTATTTTCTACCTTCAAAATTCCCTTTTAGTCAAGGAATTAATGTATTGAAATTTTGAATGCTGTTTAAATTAACCTACATAGTGTTAAAATTAACTGATATTTCTTTCTTTTTTTTTTAATTTTATTTATTTGGGAGAGAAACAACATGAGTGGGGGGAGGGGCTGAGGAAAAGGGACCAGCAGGCTACCCCTCGCAGTGGGGAGCCTAATGTGGGGCTAGATACCAGGACTCTGAGATCATGACCTGAGCTGAAGTCAGATGCTTAACCCACTGAGCCACCCAGGCACCCCAAAACTTATTTTTGGGGTGATATTTTCATTAGCAAATATTTATGTATGTATTTTCATCAATAAAGTTATGTGGCAAACTTATTAAATAAGATATCATGGTGGTATGGGTAGGGATGAAAAATTAGAGAATATTAGTTCTTTCTTTATAACTGTATTATATTATACAATTTAAATTATAAGCCCATGAAGTTAGGAACTTTCTCTTATTTAGTATATAAACCTGATTTAAATTGATTATATTTGTTTTAATGAAATAAGGTACTGAATTAATAGCTAATGCTTCAGAGAGAATTTATATAATAGAGAAGCCTGCCATCATTAATCACTTTGGTGAATACAACAATTTTTTATTGAAAGTCATCAGAGTCAGCCCAAAAATCAATTCAAATCAAATCAAAGTATAGCTGCATACATTTTAAGACTTTAATGGAATTAATATACTTATATTAGAATTACTCTTAATATTTAATCACATCTTTAAGTAGTGTTTAGATAAAGTTTGTTTCATTTCTATTTCTATTTTTACCAAAAATATGTGTATTATGGAATATAAATATGACTCGCAATGATGCCATAAGGTATGATATTGTATACATTAATATTTTTACCCAAAATGTTAAAATTAATTTGATATTTTAGAGTGTTGTAAATTTTATTTAAAATCAAATAGAAAATGCACATTTTGTTACATAAAACTGAGAGCTGCTCCTGCCTTTCAAGGCCAAACAAAAGCTACATTTATTAATATATTAATAGTCAATTAATTTTTAGTATTCCTTTATGAGAATACTGTGCATCCTATAACTACACACTTCAGTGAATCCTGATCCTAGAATGATATAAAAATGACAATTAAATATTTATTGCTTTCTATATCTTCTAGCTATTTGTGAAAGTATTAGATTAGTACTCATAATAATATTTTATTCTTAATCTCTATAATAAGAATAGAAGCTCTACCATGGTGTTCCCAGAGTAAAAACTACATAAATTGTTTCTATCCCAGAAATTAAGCCTACAATGAATCTACTTGATTTTTTAAAATATTATCTTTATTTTAGGCTTTCATGTATCTTCATAGTTTTAGGAAATACATTTTTCTTTTTGAAAATTCTGTGCAACCCTAGCAGAAAGGTACCATCTCTTGAATATAAAAGGAAAAGACCCCTGGCAAAAACAATGTGCCAGGCAGTGTACCATATATGTTACCTACATTAGGCAAATTAATGTCATTAAACAACCTAAGAGGTAAATGGTAGTATTATGGCCAGTTTACATAGGAAAGTATGGCAAATTGGCTCTCTTAATACCTCTTTATCCCGTTATGATAGTTTGAATTTCTATAAATTCAAGGTTGAAAAATGGGAAGTATGAATTATAAAGATTTCCTTGAGTACACATAGCCTTGTCAGACATGGAAGCTAAAAGTGACCACTTCAAAGTGGCAGCAGCATAGCTCTCTTGAATTTTTAAGCAAAATATTTAAATTTTCTTCTGTGGAAGGTCTGTTAAGTGGCTCTAGTGTCCAAAGAGTCCCTAGATTGAATGTTACCAAACTAACCACAGTGGCTGGCTCCCTCACCAACACCACTTTACGGAGTATCTTGGACGGCTTTCCTAATAGGTCAAACTGAGCTCTTCAGTTCTTCTTCTTTTTTTTTTTTTTTAAGATTTTATTTATTTATTTGACAGAGAGAGAGCACAGGTAGGCAGAGTGGCAGGTAGAGGGAGAGGGAGAAACAGGTTTTCAGTAGAGCTGGGAGCCGGATGTGGGGCTGGATCGCAGGACCGTGGTATCATGACCTGAGCCAAAGGCAGCCTCTTAATCAACTGAGCCACCCAGGCGCCCCTAAGCTCTTCAGTTCTTGAAAATTTCTTTATGTCTCTTAAATCCCTATAATAAATTGCTTTCTTAATTTTTTTCCTTTTCAAATCTTAAACAGATTATGTTCTCTGCAACAGTGCTCTGGTCTGTTTTTCCTTTTCTCAGAAGAACGCTGAGGCCAAAAAAGGCAGGAATAAAGAAAACAGGAAAGCAGAAATAAAGGAACAAAATGCAAAGAAAACACATTTTCTTTTCTTTTTCTTTCTTTTAAAGGTTTTTTTTTTCAAGATTTTCAAAAGTAGTAAAGCTAAATCTAAACATATCAATAAGTACACTAAATGTTAATGGACTAAACGTTCCAATTAAAAGTTAGATGTTGAAATAATAAAGTAAGACTTAGTTATAAGCTGTCTTCAAAATGTACACTTTAAATAGAAACATACAGATAATTTGAATGTAAATAGATGGGAAAAGATTTGCCATAAACATAGAAAGCATGAAAAGGCAGGAGTGGCTCTAGTAATATGACATAATATAGATCTCAAGAGAAAGGTTATCACCAGGATAAAGAAAAATACTTCATTATAATAAGAGGGCTAATTCTTTAGGAAGACATACAATTATTTTTCTAATAGCAATTAGTTTTTCTAACAGCAAGCCTTAAAATTACATGGAACAAAAAATTAGCAAAATTAAAAGGAGTGATAGACAATTCAAAAACATATTGGAAAAATTTGGGGCACGTGGTTGGCTCAGTGAGTTTCCTTCACTCTCAGACCCACACTTATATATATATATATATTATTATATATTTCCAAATCAGTAGTACATTACTATTTTTATTAAGTGATTTTCTAGTGAGATGAACAAGTAAATAGTTCTTACTCATTTAACTTGAGATCTGGGAATAATTTAGAAAGAGGAAAATAAAATTATCATATCAAAATATCACATCTCTGTTTTTAACTGGATGCATACTAAATCACTGGGTTATGTAAATAATAAACATTTATAAAGTTATATCTAATAGAGGAAGGGAGTTATGTAAACGTACTGTGTTTCACTTTTCAGTAACAACTGTAATACTATAATATTTTGGGTTTTGTTTTGTTGTAATATTACAATAATTTGGCAATCGATCTTTTAGGGGGCATGGAAATTCAATAAGAAAACATTTTGTTTGAAAAAAAAAGAAAACATTTTGTTTGTTTAAAAAGGCATTAAAACTATGATCAACACTTCTGATTTTAGAACTCTAGAGTATAGCTACAGTTCATTGGCCACTTACAATCTAATTTGCTGTGTAAGTTAATTTTTACAAAAATCTTTGGAAGTATATGTTAACTCTGTTTTACTTATGAGACAAGTGAAGCTCAGGGACTAAGTAACTTTCTCACTATTGTAGTTACTAAATACAAGATCCAACTCAGTCTACAATGTAAAACTACCTTTTAGTATTATTATTTGCCACCTTAGAGTACATTAACTATTTTAAGATTATTTAATTTAGTGAATAATATTTAACTAAATAGACAAATTATATTTCTTCAGTTGTGCCAGGTCTTACTCCTTCCTTCCTCCCATCTTTTTTTTTTTTTTAATATTAATAATGGTATGGACCATTTATTTTTTAACTGAAGGATAAGTCATATCCTTCTTGTAAAGGATTTCACAATGATAGAAGAGTGAATAAGCAAATTTTTCTGAAGTCCTGCTGTTCTCTTGAAGGCAGATATATGATGATGTGCTGATAGAATTTTTTAATACCTTAATGGAAATTTATATGAAGGATAATAGAGTACTTTTTGGAATGGAGAACACCAGAATCTGAAATGTAGGAGATGTGTGAACAACAGCCTCTGTATTAGCGTATTAACTAAGCATATCAAAACTTAAAAAAAAAAAAATAAGATGATTATTTCAGATAATTATAAGAGGCATGCTTATTTCCTTTGAATAAAACAGAAATTTCATATACTTTTTCCCATAGGCTTAGATGTTTGAAAAACTACCTTCTTGTGTATTGCTCATGCTCTTCTGTCTTCTTTCCCATACTGACCTATAGAGAGAATGTTTGTCTGTTTGTCTGGTTCCTAGGGCCCATTATTGTGCTTCTTTTAAGTCATATTGAGAATTTATGACAACCCATCACTTCAAATTCCAGGGAAAGAAAAATGTTCAATTTAAATTTCATATTTTAAAACTTTGATTTAATGAAAAATTATTATTATTTTGCTGCAAACATAAATAATCTTCAGATGAGAGAACTCAAAATTTTTTTTTAAGATTTTATTTATTTGTCAGCAAGAGCGAGTATACAGGCAGAGGGAGCAGCAGGTAGAGGGTGAAGCAGGCTACCTACTGAGCAAGCAGCCTGACTTGGTACTTGATCCCAGGACCCTGGGATCATGACCTGAGCTGAAGGCAGAGGCTTAACTGACTGAGCCACCCAGGCATCCCCTTAAAATGTTTCTTAGCTGAGGAGTAGACTCCGGTGATTGAGAAATAGAGGGGAAAAGAAAGCCATTTGATGTAGATTATAATATTACAATGAAAATTCTTGTCAAACCCCAAATAAATTTCAGTATCATAAATGGCAATTCTGTTACAATTATATTATTACCAAAAGTAATAATAATAGCTAACATTTATTGTGTTCTTACTACGTACATTGAACTAAATGTTTTACACCAGTTATTTCTTATATGGTAGATATTGAAAATATTTTCATTATATAGATGGTACAATTTAGGATAAGCAAATCAGATCACTTATCAGTTTGAGAGAGACTCAAGATTTGATCATAGCTGCATTACCTTACATTCTAAGCCACTGCAGGATATTCCCTCTAAAAGGTGCTAAGGCCAATAGAGATATATACATGTTGTAAAGACAAATATCCCTCTTTAATCATTTTTCTTAACTCCATTTTTACTGATTTGCATTTTTCTGATATTGTTCATGAACCTTGACTATCCTGAGAATAAAAAAAATGCCACTGCTTTCAGTTGACAACTGATATAGTCCCTTAGATTTTCATGTGATTTCTCAAGCTACTTGTGGGAGTTGATACATACAGTCTTGGGAGGAAAAGAGAAAGTACTTCCATTGGTTATATAAAATTTCCAACAGTGTTATTTATTATTGATATTTTCAGAGTCCCATTGGATATCATTATGCTATAGCAACAACAAAGAAATGCAAAGACCTGTGGTCAAAACATATGGGATAAAGTAATTCTTTAGAAAATATAGTAAGGGTACTTTCTCTTCAGTTTCCAACTGCAACATGGCCCTATACAATTTTAACTAGGACATTCATGGCTCTGCTCTGCAAAATACTTTGGTGATTCAAATCAACATATTCTCAAAAATACTGAAGTTAATTACTATTTCTGGCAAGTTAATTGACAGAAGACAAGTCATAATTTTTTTTTAAAGATTTTATTTAATTTTTGACAGAGAGAAAGAAATCACAGGTAGGCAGAGAGGCAGGCAGAGGGAGAGGGGGAAGCAAGCTATCTGCCCAGCAGAGAGCCTGATGCGGGGCTCGATCCCAGGACCCTGGAATCATGACCCAAGCCGAAGGCAGAGGCTTTAACCCACTTAGCCACCCAGGCGCCCCAACAAGTCATAATTTTTGAAGTATTCTGTTTTTGGTTGTCTTCATATGTTTTTATGGGAAGATGAAAAAGATTGTGTGAAATGCCACTAACTGTATGGTTTTTTAAATTGAAATACATTTTAGCACCTTTTAACTAAAACAAAAGTGACCTGACCCAAGAATATATACTAGCATGTAACATTGTATCATTAGATATATTTTTATTTACAGATATAGATTATAGCTGCATGTGTTTCCAAAATATTGAAGGGAAAAACAAAGGAACTCAGAAAAATTTCTATTCATTTTATATATTCAAAGAAATGTTCAGCTGTGGAGGATTGCATCAGTACTTCACTTGCAGACTCAGGAATTCAGAAAACAGATTCTGCAAGACAGAGTTTTTCTCAAGAATATGTTGTTCAAAATCTAGTACCATGAAGCTCAGGTGCTCTCATTGCAAATGAAAACATCTGGCAGCTGGTGGTCATGCTATACTGGTATCCATGATTCTGGTAAAGTCAAACACCTGAACTGTACTTTGAATGGCAAGAGAATGATGTCTCAAGGTACTGTGGCATTTCCACCATGACTCATAAGTTGGCTTAGCAGTTTTAGCAAATTTTCCACTGCAAATAACTAATACAGTTTTTGCACCGTTTCTTACAAGCCTTTTGCGTAAGTTGTTGAGACTGACATTTTTTAAGGGTAAAGTAATTGTGGCTTAAGTGCCTGGAAATGCAAGTATTTATGTCTTTAGAACAATGAAACTTTAGGAAATACCAATTAATTTCCTGCTCTTATTTTCTAAGTACAGTGAAGTATGTGAGATGTGTTCAATATGTTGTGCTTTGTGTTCATGTCTTTGCACTGTAAAACTAGAAATTCTTTTATTTTTTTGTGTGTTTTATTCTTTTTCTATGAATTCTCTTTATTCAACATAAATCGGGACTTACTCATGTCTATAAGCTGAGGAGATTATTTAGCAAGTTTCTTGACAACAAATCTTTCAATCTGGTTTTTTATTTTTTTTTTATGTAATCATGATTGTATTTTGTCAATGTGAATTACATGATTTTTTTTCAAATTTTTATTTAAATTCTAGTTAACATATAGTGTAATATTGATTTCAGGAATAGAATTTACTGATTCGTCACTTACATACAACACCCAGTGCTCAGTATGGTGCCCTTCTTAATACTCATCACCATTTAGCCCATCCTCTCTCTGCTCACCTCCCCTTTAGCAACCAACCCTCAGTTTATTCTCTATAGTTAAGAGTCTCTTATGGTTTGCTTCCCTTTCTTTTTTTCCCTTCCCCTATGTTGATCTGCTTTGCTTCTTAAATGCTCCTTTTATTTTAAAAGAGGGAAATGAGTATATTGATTTCCATTTAAATACCTTTCTCTGTCTCAGTAGATATAGATATGGAGAGATGATATATATACAAATTTGCAAAAAATTAAAACTAATGAGTAGCATTGCTTAAAAAATAAACTAGTGAGTGGCATTTTATCTCTCAGTGAGCTCAATAAAAAGGTTAGTTAGGACTATAAAGATTATAAATGCCCTGAAAATTAAAGTTAATCAGCACTTATAGTTACTATTTGGAGTCCTCAATAATTTGAAATAGAGGGCCTATGTAAACTTCAGTGCTTTCTAAACTTATCAGTCACTGATGACACAATTTCGATAGAATAAACAGTCATCCCTTACCTAATACTGTTGATCCTTTCCATTTGGAAATACTGGAGATCCTATAATTTTATATCCTTGTAAAGAGATTTAAAATAATTCGTCAAGTTTTTAATCATTTAGCACATTCATTCTTTTAGTAGGCTTTTAGTAGATATGTATTACTTCTTATGAACCACAGAAGTATTAGAGGCAGACAAAATATTGAGTAAGGTGCATATCCACCCTCAGGGAATTTGCAGTCTAGTCTAGTACTAGTATTAGTATCGGAAAGAACCTAATTACAGTCTTTGTCTTAGTACTTAAAATATAGCCTAGAGCTGTTGTGAAGGGAAATTAGATAATATTTGTGGCTCTGATTAAACTGTGCAGCACAAGATAAAAAGTCAATAATTAGCATCTTTAAATATAATATTTAAGTATAATGTAAATATAATATTCATAATAGCATTCAAATAGAGATATTGTGTTACTAAAGGAACAACCTCAAAATTTCTTAGATGTTTTTCTGAGGAATAATAAATTGTAAAATTCTAACTCTTATTTGTATCTATTTTGTCATCTTTAAAAACAATTAGAGGCCAAGTGAACAATAATTTTTCTTTGAATTAATTTTTAACCTATTTGTATAACATGTAGTTGGCTTTGTGAAAAAGCATCTTTTTACAAGTTAAGATTATACTAAAATTATGCTAAATTAGAAAAGATATTATATATTTAAGGTGTGCTTTTTTTAAAGTGAACTTAAAGTTGAAAAAATAAACAGAAAAGTGTATACATCATCAGAGTTCAGTTCAACAAATTTTCACAAAATAAACCAACCATACAGGTGTGGAGTTCAGTTTTAAGTTCCTCCATGACGGGGAGTGCCAGAAAAAAAGACAGGCCTAAGGGTAAGGGCGTGAAACTATTCCTGGAATTTAGCTTCCCTGTGTGATGCCTAGCCCCTGAGTTGTTCAGGTGCACCAATGAAATGCATAGATTTAGGTAATTGCCATATAAAGAATAAGGAACTCTGCCTATGTGTGTAAGTGATGTATGTGCTTGTTTACTAATGCGTAAAAATGCTGCAAAGGAGAGAGGCGGGTCTTCTCACCTTAGCACTGCGCTGCATAGTGTGTGCCGGTGGGAGCCCCAGCTAGCTGGAAATAAACCCTCTTGCTGTTGCATCCAGCCTGCCTTTTGTGGGTTCTTTTGGGAGGGTCTCGATCTGGACATAACACAGGTAATCAGCATAGGAACCAAGAAAGAAGGGAGTAATAACAATACTGAAGTTACCTGTTATACACTTTCAGTCATTCCCCTACAATGGCAACTACTGTCCTGATTTCTTTCATTTTAGAATAACTGCCCTTTTTGAACTATATATAAATGGGATCATGTACTATATACCCTTCTGTGTCTGGCATCACCCCACTTGCTAGTTTGTATCTAGCTTAGGTTTTTTCATTCCCATTAATATGTGGTATTTCATGGCATGGATAGCACACTTTGTGTATCCATTCTAATATTGATGGTTGATTACAGATTTTGGTTCTTATAAATTATGCTGTTGTGAACATTCGTGTATGTATTTTTGCTGAAAATATCTCTGTTTAGAACAAATGTACTCTTGAGTTTGTTTTGTCTCAGCATTATGCTTATGAGATCTATCAAATCACTGTTACAGTAGTAGTTCATTCATTCCGCTTATTCTGTAATGTCAGAGTACTGTTGTTTGATAATGTGTGTTTTCTTGCCTTTCTCTTTGGTTGCACATTTTTCTGATTTAGGTTGAATTTGCCTAGAATGATGTTTGCCCCAGAGAATGATTGTTAATAGCCTCCTTATTCTTTAAGCTTTTACTGCCATCCTGAAACAGCTCCCTTTGTCAGTCAAATACTTGGCAATCAACATTTAGTGGCCCAGAACAAGAAACTGTTACTGTTTTCATCATGTGAAAACCTGAGAAAATACTATCTACAAAGAGTTAAAGGCTCTTCTAGCATTTTTAATTAAGTAGCTATTGACTTTATGGTTATTTTATTTCCTTTTCTTTTTGGAATCCTTTATAATTAAACAAAGTCAATGCCTAATTTACTAAAACCTTTCCTTTTATTACTCTTTTATCTCACAGAGTTTCTAGAAACTTGGAAAGTTACGGGGAAGAAAAAACTTCCTTAAACTTGTTCAAAATAAAACTTTATATAAAACTAAGGAAAGAATTACTCAGTTATATTTATCCTATCAGGTGGCTCTGGGCTCCTCATCAGCACATTGCATGCTGTATGGTTCTTCAGATGTTGTTAGCTTTATCTCTATTTTAAACAATCAGTTGTGTCTTTTATACTTTTTCTTGATGTTTGGTTAGTGATACTATGTAAAGCTATATCTTTTCTCTTTCACATAAATGCAATTCTGTTGCTTAAGTAAAATTCTACTTCCCAAGGACTATATGTATTTGGAATTTTAGGTTTTTATTATTAATGCATAATTTCAACATTCCCTAGAGACTTTTGCCAATAGTGGAGTTAAAAGTAAGGCTTTAATGTACACTATTTGTAGTATGGGATTCTCAAATCCCACACACATTCTAAGACAAACTATCCAAAGTTATCCTCAATAACTTTTTAGAATAGGTTGAAAACATAAACTATAGTAGTGTCCTTATGTTGTTATCTATTTTATCTTTTCCCAAATGTTTTAGGGAACAACTTTTTTTTTAAGATTTTATTTATTTGAGAAAGAATGATAGAGAACACAAGTAGGGGGCAGAGGGAGAGGGAGAAGTAGACTCCCCACTGAGCATGGAGCCTGACACTGGGCTCTGTCCTTGGACCCAGGGATCATGACCTGAGCCGAAGACAGATGCATAACCGAGTGAGCCATCCAGGCATCCCAGAGAACAACTATTGATGTGGTGGATTGGTACATTTTATTTCTGGGGGTAGAGAGGGCATTTGGGAATAGTGCATTAATACTGTTTTTGAGGATATTATATGGACTGTCAAAGAAAAAAAAATTTCACCAGAGTTAGACAAGGGATGCTATATTCAAGACTATTTTAATAGGGAAGAGAGAGTGAACTCAACTCCATTGAAACAAAAGGCAATAGGATTTTTAAAGGATGGGATGTGCTAATGGAAAAGTACTAGAATACACTAGGGATGGAGGTTGGTTTGTGTGATTAGGCCATCTGTGTTTGCTAATTGGCTTATCAAAGTTGGAGTCCTTCCTACCCTCCCACAAAGACTGTTTTCTAAAGTAAATGCTATAAGAAAAGGGATATCAGAGAACTATAGTTAGAAAGAAACCTATCTAAAGTTTATTCAAGTTGAGGAGGATGTTAGTACCTTCATGGTTAATACAAAATATTTGTTTTCATACAAAGAGTCCTATATGGAAGTACCTTTGTATTTTTAATCCAGGATTTTATTTCCACAAGACAAACTATCTAATCTTGTACTTAGTTTTTGCTTGAAAATGAGCATTGGCCTTACTCTTCTTTCTGCTTAGGCAGTTATAAAAATGAAAAAGGAAATATTTGTTATATTGGGCATCATTAATATCCAAAGACACATTCCTATAATTTCAGTATATGTATGCATTAATACCTAGGCATAACATTTTTTTAAGAATTCAAAATTTAGTTTTAATACTTAACCGCTTTCAATAGCTTATTCTTGAAATGAATCAATAAAATAAATCAAATAAAAATAATAAAATATTTCAGCATTCTTTCCTTATGCACATTGAATATATTTAGTCACTATTAAAACACTGCAGTTTTGTCATCAGAGAAGAAAACATGGAAAAATATTAAAATTACCTGGCACATGTTAACTGCTCACTGTTCAGAGGTCTGTTGACACTTAGTGGTTTGTGCAGGATTATATAAAGTGCACTTCCTGCTTTGCTCTTAGTCATGGATTTCCTCCTACATATGCTGTCCTATGTAAACACTTTCTCCATCTGCCTGTCAAACTACTACTTCTAAATTTCACACTGCTACATAAAATAAATGAATGACGTAAAATGCAAATTCTATTAAAATTTATTTTGTATAAAGTGGTTTTATACTTCGTATCATAAACAAATGCAAAAAACAGTGTTTAAATGAGTTCTCCAGAGCTATACTACTCCTAATATAAAATAATTTTTCTTCATTGATAAATTTAAACAAAACTACAGGCTGCTGATTTTTTAAATCAGATTGTATAACTGAGAATTGCTGCAATACCTCTCATTCTATAATGCTTAAAACATTTACTTTCTAAAATTGGATCAAATATAAATTTATTTTGAGAACAAATGAATATATAGATGAAACTCCTTTGACTCTCACAAGACTCTAATATAAGAGCTAGTCATAGCTCTTAAATAAAAACAAAGCAAAAGAATAAACCTCCTTTGTGGTATTATTTTAAGAGTTTTGTTCTTTGGAACTATACTTAACCTTCTGGTTTTAATACTTCTTTTATAAACATGATTTTATAGACACACTGAGTCATAGGATTAAAAAATTATCTGTTCTTTACCTTTTATTATTTTGTTCTTAGATTCTGATCTGCTCACTAATCTAAAGCAACCATATGAGCCAGAATGGCATCACAATGAGAAAAGCCTTGAGTTGCTTTTTAAGTGTATGAACTCTATGACAGATGAATAATTTCAGTTCTACAAGTCTTTATGTTCTATGGAAGCTATAGAAGGAAGAAAGGGGAAACAAGTTAGGACATTGAAATTTTATCAAGGGGGAAATGACTTGAAACACTTGGGTGCAGAGAATGTGAGGGTGAGTGGTAGTAGAGACTAAATTTTTTTTCACATTTATTACCATAGCATTTTCTACTTTTCTGTTCCTGCTTTCTGTGATTCTGCTGAGGTGTCTGTTCAGTTGTTGGATAAGAGCTGCACTCTCTCCCTCCTTGCACTCTGCTAGACATTTCTCAGTCCTTCTGCTGTTACTTGGAGACATGTGACAGAATTGTGGCCAGTGTACTGTTTTAGAAGTGGTGGATGCCAGTTCCAGAACTGATTGCTTCTTTTTTTTTTTTGGGCACGGAAATGAAGATTTATTTAGAGCAAGACCAGAAATCACAACTAATTACAAGTTTCAACACTACCATAACATCACCAAGTTGAGAAAAACTTCTAACCATATTTTTTTTTTCCCTGCACTTTTGGGGTAGGTTCAGGCTGATTCTTAGATATGTAAAATTTCTCACATAGTGTCCCAAATTCTCTCAGCCTCTTCATTTGCTGGCAAAATGCAGATATCTAATGATTATCCCAACGTCTTTGGAAGCCACATAAGAGAGGAGCCTGTTTATTTGAATAACTCTATGAAGCAGAGTCCCCCAAAGGCCTAGTGCCATTGAAATCCATGGTGAGTAGAAAATAATCTCTGCACTAAATTACTGAGATGTTGGAGCTGTTTTTTTTTTTTAAATAGTAATTAATAATACTTACCATGACCAACATAGATATATTTTATTAGTTGTCGTTTCATACCACTGAAATATGGTAGACACCACTGTAGACATTTTCCCTTTTGTAAAAGAAGCGTTACTTAAATGTGTTGCCTATTCTCTGCACCAGAATCTTAACTATAATGTTCTTTTGAAGTCCACAGGATTCACATATCTCTGTTTAAGCATATCGCAAAAAATTCTTTACGTTGGGACTTAAAAATTGTGACAGATATAACAAATACCTATTTGAATTACAGAATTCATATTATCACATAAAATTACATTATATTTGTATCATATAGTTTACTGTATAAGTATATATGTTTTATATATTTTTATATTTATATATAGCTTAATATATAAGTGTGCATGTTTATTTAATATATACTTAAATTTGTTATACAATTATATTGAAAAATAGAGATAAATAACATATACTTATTCAATTAACTACAGAATAAAAATATCACATATTAATCTTAGGTACTTTATTTGGGAGAGATTTGGAGATAATCCCTTTGCCAGTTTTGCTAAAAGAAAGATCTCTATTCAGTTCTTACCTGAATTTTTCTTGTTATATTGTTCAGTTCTGAGAAAGTTCTTTTTTGTTATTCATTTACTGGGATGTTATCTTCTTATAAAAGATCTTCATAATCTTTGGAAAATTATTTAGTCTTTGTTAAATTATACAATTTACTTTAAGCACATATTTGATGTCTTAAATTCTTCAGTATTTAAAAAAAAAAAACAAGAGTGTATGTATTAACTCCCTGACAATAACTGTGAAAGTGTTGAGAGTTTATTCACTGTGCAAGCTAACAACTTAATCTACTAGTTTCATAGTTCCTGGAAAACAAAAACATTAGAGTATTAGGTCAGAAGCAAAGGAGTTTACTACAGCAATATCATTTGCCAGTGTATCAGCTTTCCTTTGCATGATGCCCCAAGTGCCAGTTCTGGCAAAGCAACACTAAGAGGACCAAATGGTACCTGTGCTGGGAGGAGAGTAAACACAGTCTTAGGAAAGTTGAATGTAATAAGCAGGAGGGATGGAAGAGAGAAACATTCAGTATGTTTCAAACTGTCCATTATAAAAACAGTCTTGAAAGAGTTCAAAACAAAGATAGTGTCTCTGCTTGTAAGATAATGCAGAAACATGAGAGATCAATGGAGAATTGCTCCCCAGTCCTATCGAGCAGCCTGTGTATCCATGGATGCTTGTATGTTTTTATTCAATATCTGTAGGTTATACTAATCTTTTTTTTTTTTTTCTGTCCTTACTACCATAATAGGAGAGCAATTTAGCTAAAAAGTGTAACATCTAGATTATAATCTGAGTCAAAATCTGTTTCTCCTACTGGGCAGAGTGAGAATGTTTTGATGCTTATTTAGTATCATCCTTAACCAGCTTCTTCTCTGCATTCTGTTTACAGCAGCTCATGGTGTTAATATTTAATTATCCACAGCCTCTTATATGAGCAGTGTGAGCCACAAACAAATGATTGTTCGACCTTTCTTTCCCTTGAGGGATGTAAATTGCAGTGGCTACAATAAGACGTGATGCATGCATGTAGAAATAACAAAATATAAGGGACGAATGTGAACATAGTTAAATGCCAATGTAAATATTAGTGCTATATAAAGTCATTAATTTCAGATAAAGGCTGTTAATAAAAATGGATGCTAATGGACCATCCTGCATAAAGAAGCTATTTAAATAGAAGTTTTATTTTTTATTTTTTTAAAAGATTTTATTTATTTATTTGAGAGAGAGAGAGAGTGGGAGAGAGGGAGTTTGAGAGGGGAGAGGTCAGATGGAGAAGCAGACTCCCCACTGAGGAGGGAGCTCGATGTGGGACTTGATCCCGGGACTCCAGGATCATGACCTGAGCCAAAGGCAGTTGCTTAACCAACTGAGCCACCCAGGTGCCCTAAATAGAAGTTTTAATTAGCTGAACATAAAGGTATAGTTTGCAGATGTCAACAAAATTAAATTCATTGGTTTGGTCTCAAAATCACTTCAGAGAAGCACTGTCCAACAGATAAATAATATGGGCTTCATATGCAATTTTGAAAGTTCTAGTGTTGTGTCCGGATCGAGACCCTCCCAAAAGAACCCACAAAAGGCAGGCTGGATGCAACAGCAAGAGGATTTATTTCCAGCTAGCTGGGGTTCCCACTGGCACACACTACTCAGTGCAGTGCTAAGGTGAGAAGACCCGCCTCTCTCCTTTGCAGCATTTTTACGCATTAGTAAACAAGCACATACGTCACTACACATGTCACTACACACGTAGGCGAATTCCTTATTCTTTATATGGCAATTACCTAAATCTATGCATTACATTGGTGCATTTGAACAACTCAGGGGCTAGGCATCACACACAGGGAAGCTAAATTCCAGGAATAGTTTTCACACCCATACCCTTAGGCGTATCTTTTTCTGGCTTAAAATGAAGCCTGTCATGGAGGAACGGTAATCTATTTAAAAACTGAACTCCACACTAGTAGGCGAATTAGAATAGAAACAGATGAAATTAATTTTAATACATTGTATTTAAGCCCATATAGCCAAAATATTACTTATATTAATCAATATAGAACTATTAATGAGTTTGTTTATATTAATTTCTATATCTTAAGCCTTCAAATTCCACTGTGTATTTTACACTTAATGGCATATCTTTGCTTAGGCAAGACACATTTCAAGTGCTAAGTAGCTGCAGGTGGCTAGCACCTATAATACTGGATAACGTGAAAAATAAAGTCAACTTGCATTTAATTGCTTCATCAAACTCATAAAATGTCTATTAAATTAAAATTCCACAATGCCAAGATACCCTCTATGAATGTACCTGAGCAAAAATTTTGCATTTAGTCTTTCCATTAGGGCAGAATGATATAGTTGTAAGAATAATGGATTAAGAGCCTAGAGTCACAGGCTCAAGTTTCTAGCATAGGACCTTGAGTGAGTCATGTAAACCCTTGGGTCTTACTCCTTCATATGTGGATGAAATATTTTGGGTTTTATGATTTATAAAGTAGTTTTAGTTTTAAAATTTTGTCAGTATATGCAGACCAAATAAATGACTGAGGGAAGATAGAAAATATCATTAACATGAGAAATAGGTAATCATGGCTTTGGAAAATCAATGGCTATGCTTTACTAAATATAGCTACTAGATCTACCTTGTATTGGGTCATATAAAAATCACATAAACATATTTAGGTAATCTGACATTAAGCATTGGAATAGATTGGGAACTAACATTTAACAGAAATTATGGGGATTATCTCATATTTAGATTGGAGGGTTATAAGATATACTTAAGTCATATATTATCAAAAATTCTCTTGAGCCATTGCATCTAATTCAGAAATGCATTTTTTTCTTCTAAAAAGAAGTCAACTATAATGAAACATGCAAAAGGTAGTAGAGGGAAAAAACAGTGTATTAAACATGCTGCAGTCTTCCTAGACACATACATTAACCTGTCTGGCTGAAGGTATTTCCTAATTCATTTAGTCCAAAACATTGTCTTGAAAACTCACAGCTGGTTACAAATCCAATCTTTTACAAAGCTATATACCTGCAGGCAGTTCAAAGAAATATTCAAGTTCAACTTCAGCTGCAATGGGAAGTTAATCATTAAGTTAACTTCCTGATTTTCTTGTACTATTGAGTCAAATACATTGAATTTGCCCTTTAACATTTTGGCTTTTTTTCTGCCAAAAAATTACTTGGGTTTAGAAAGTGAGAAGGGGCGCCTGTGAGTTAGTGGGTTAAAGTGGCCCAGTGGGTTAAAGCTTCTGCCTTCAGCTCGAGTCATGATCTCGGGGTCCTGGGATTGAGCCCTGCATCGGGCTCTCTGCTTGGCAGGGAGCCTGCTTCCCCCTCTCTCTCTGCCCACCTCTCCGCATACTTCTGATCTCTCTCTCTCTCTGTCAAATAAATAAATAAAATCTTTAGAAGGAGAGAAACACACACACACACACACACACACACACACACACACACCGTATTGATACAACAATTAGAGGGTATAGGAATATTTGTTTGCAATCACTGAGTCTATCATTCCTTTGCTGATTAGCCCCTGTATTTGATTTCAGATTTCAGAAACAAACACTTTATTATTTCCTTAATTTTTATGGCAGTGTAGTGGTCTGCACACAGTAAGAATCTACCCGCCCCTTATTAAACCAGTATCAGTTGTACTACCAAGATATACTCTGTGTCGTATTTAGAATAAATTTTATTGAATCAGAACTGAAAACCCTTCTATTAATTAACAAGAGTTGTATTTTATTTGCAAAGGTGGTGTGATTAAAACATAGGAAAACAGGAAAACTGACCTGTTACCTGCTGTATACTGAAAGGTCGTTGGCCTCATTTTCTGGCAAGCCAAAAGCCTCAGTATATTTTGAGCACCTTAAATATACAGAAATTCTTCAAAATCAACAAATACTGCAGGTGAAATAATAGAGGCTTTTAAAAAGTCCAATACTATATTTCTTAAGTTTAGGATAGAGATTAATTCTATGGTCTCAGTTGCTTAACAGTTTGTGTTTAAGAAGGCTTAAATACCTTTAATTGTAGACATTCAGAATAAATCAAAATGTGACAAGCCTTCTTGTTAAATTGAATACCACTTAAGATTATTTCTGATCAAAATGGAGAAACTGTTAAGAAAAACTATAAATTCTTATTAAAATTAAAAAAAAAAGAATATGGCAGTTCTAACAAACCTAAAATGTATTCATTACTTTAGGAGAATTTACGCATTATTTGGTATTTAATTAGAGCCCAGTCACTATAAAGTTGCATGTTCACTGATAAATTTCTTTTTGGTAGAAAAGGTAACTTCAAGGGCTATAAACACTAATTACGTTTATATTTAACCTAGCAGTATTTTTATAATATATTTTTAAAATGCCTTTCATAATGGACTATATATTTTAGTTCTTTAAATGCTTGTGGCTTCACCATCTTACTTCATTAAGGAATTAAATAATACACACATTCTATTAATGGTGTTCATGTTTTTAACAAGTGAAAATGATACTTTAACACTTGAAACTATTTTGAAGGCTAAATTACTCATGTAAATTAGAAGAGTCAAACCATACTTCCAGTTTATTCATCTGGGGAAATACCTCTTTCATTAGGACAATAGATTGTTCATCTACTCAGATGGCTGCTTGTATATTAATACTTGCTCACTTTACCATACCTACCGATTCTAAATTATTATTTCACAAACTATTACCTACAAATAATTCTCTTGAGACCAGATTCCAAAATCCTGAAAACATACTCTTCCAGTTTCCCCTGTCTGATACTATTAAACCACCAGAGCCCCGATTCAAAAACCTTATATGCTTTGCTAACCTCTCCCTTTTCTGAAACTGCAAAGATTCTATCAAATATTTATTCTCCTTAATAAAGGTCTAATAAACTTAGCTAAACTATAAAAATAGGTTATTTTGGTGGTCTTTTTTTTTTTTAAAGATTTTATTTATTTATTTGACAGAGCCACCCAGGTGCCCCATTTTGGTAGTCTTTTGAAAAGAGATTTAACAGTTTATCTTCTGGGCCATGGAATGGACTTTGAGTTTTGTATTTATGTATTATGAGAATATTCTAATTTGCATGTGGAGAACATAATTTTTGTCAGATGATAAAAGTGCTCTGCATATCAAAAATGTTAGGTTCAGTCTTTAAAGAATTTATAGTCTGGGTCATTTCAATGATTAAAGTTTCTAGATCCACCTTATTGTTACAGAAACTGAGTTCTTCAGAGAGGTGCGTGGAAAAGTTGTTACTCAGTAGCTTTTTCTAGGCACAGGAATATTTTTAGTTCCTTTTAAATTTCTGTCAGATTTCTTAATTGTATACTTGTGTGTAAAAGCTATGATAATGGCTGCTAAATCTCTTATTTATTTGTACTCTCATAAAGCACATTAATATTTATGTACATAATGGATGGCTTCATGGGACAGATATACCAGTTTTCCCTATGTAAAATGATCAAAGAAGGAGTCCAGAAGTGATGGAATTGACAACTACTTACATCTGTCTCTTAACATGGCTCCCAGGACACCAGGATACTTTCAAGTTCTGTGCACTTTTTCCTACCAGAAGGATGTGAATGAAGAGAAGTATAGACTCATTAGTTCCCCCGAAAAAGAGTCAGATTAACTGGCCTCCTCACCAAATCTTTAGAGGAACGGGTGAGGCTAGAAAACATTGATTCAATTGGTTTTGAGATAAAGGTCAATGCATATGAAATGTAGTTATCTAATCACCAGGCTGATTGGTGCTCCCTCTCAAACTCTTCTTCAGATTCTTGACCATCTTTCATCAAATGATAGGCTTGCCTCTTTCTTCCCCAATACTGGTGTACAGGGCCAGCTTCAGGGGCATATAAATTGGGCCATTACACAGAACCCTGAGCTTAGAATGGATTTATGCTTAGTTTCATGCTCTGCTGTCACCATCTTGAAAGTCTTAATATATTTTAACAAGGGGCATCACATTTTCATTTTGCTTTGGTCCTGAAAATCACATTGCCAATCCTGCTATTATATGAAAAGAGTGGTCATCTCTCATTGAGTTATTTCTTCTTATAGCTAAGGGAAATTCTAATTATAAGCTCAGTTATTGTATCTTGTTTATTAAGAAGGCAACATTCTAAATTCTAATAATCAAAATACTTTTTTTTTTTTTGAGTAGTTAGTATAAGAAAACACATGTCTTGAAATCAGGAAATGTGGATCCTTGTTTGAATACCACTAATTTGCTGTGTAACCTTAGGGACCTCTATGACTTCTTGTATTTCCAGGAAAAACAGGATCTATTTTTAAGTAGATTTAGGCTAGGTAATTTTAAACATTCTAGATTTAAATGTTATGCAAATTTGAGGGAGGAGAACAATTCCCTTTTGATTGTTTTTTACCATCTCCACCCTAAGTCATTTTATATTTTTTTCCTTGAATTGAAAATCAGGAGGAGAAGAATCAAAATTTAGAGTACAGGGTCAAAGAATCTTATGTGCATTTATGGTTTATAATTTGAATATTTGAAAGATATTTAAAGAATTATTTCTTTATACTTCAGCTATTGACTCATCAGGACTAGAAACTTTTTTTCTTATGATTAGATCTTGTTTCACTGCAGATCACACACACACATAAATACATATATATCCATGTATAGTGTGTATATGTATGTGTATGCATATATACTTTGTATATACATATATATATGTATATATGTATACACACACAGTAGCTTAACCTGAATAAATTCAGCAAGTCTTAATATGACTTTTCTCAAGATGGAGGGGTAAATTCTTTTTTTCTAGTAAATTGTACATGTAGCTGTAAATGAAAATATATCTATGGCTTTAATGTAAGTCCAGTAAAGCTTCAGCATGATGGGTCCAAAAAGATCAAGAGCATAACCTTCAAGGATTCATCACTTTAAGGCCGATGGAATGGACTAAGTAGCCTATTATAGCCAGCAGCCTTGGCCTTGCCTGCTGAATCTCTCCTGCACCGAACCTGCTTTGGGGCAACTAGATGCCCTTTTTTCTATCTGGATTAAATTACTTGGTTCTGTGGTTGATTCTCCATCATCCTCATCCTCTCCTTGTCTGCCTTCTCTCATACTGAAGAAGGTAAGAACTCTAGCCTGTCTCTCCCTGAGACTGTGTAAAAGATTGGAGGCAGATATCATTATTTCAAAATTTATCATACTTAAGTTCTGTTATCTATAGAATTTTTTTCACAGGTCTTTTTTACTCTATTATTTTAAAATTCAATAACCCAGAATAATTCAAATGCTCTCTTTATCTGAATATTTGACTAGATATGTCTTCACCAAATACCGCCCACCAAGAATAAAAACCATTCCCACCTGCCCTGCTGCCTCTTGGCTCTTCCTTCTACTTATTAGCTATTGCAGTACATGTTTTTACTTATTTATGCTGTTATTCTGTCTTTCCTGGCTAGAATGCAATTCTGATGAAGGCAGTGCTTTATTCACTAACACTGTTGTACATAGTAGCTGCTTACTAATTATTTCTAAAATGAACAAATAGTGTTCAGCAAATTCATTTAATTTTTATCATGAAGTTAAAATTCCACATTGTGTATAGGGTTCTCATAGCCTCTTAATTAAATAGAGTTTTAAAGTTAGATTGAGTACAATGTTTAGATGATAATTAGTCCTCACCTTTTTCCTTAATAGTCATATTTTTAAGCCTGTACTAACGAATAAAAGTTTTGAACACCAGCGCTTTCAAATGCAGAAACCTGGCTTTTTAGAGAATATGGTATTTGGACATTCTATAAATAATAGCCAAAATAGTAAAAATAAATAGTTTACATAATAAATAAAGGAATTGAAGAATGCATATGCGTACAAGCTAATTTCTGCCCCAAAGGAACTCAGTTTTCATCAGCTGAAAGACTAGAGAGCAAGAGAGTAAAACTGTAGCTGGGATGTTTGCTTGGTGCTGGAGCCATGGATAAGTTTTGTGGGAAGAGCAGTGGGCCTTACCCTTTGCTTCTTGTCATAAATTCTCCATGAGTAGCCTCACCTGGAACAGGTATCATTCTGGCAGAAATGGCTGAGTCAGTGTAGTGAAATAAAACTTTCCACATATCTCAGTGCTTCTATAAAAAAAAGTCCTGGCTTTCTAAGCCATGGAAATGTGTACAACTTAAAGACAAGGGATATTTGCTTTCACTTCCCCAAGAACATCTTACTCTTTAAATACCATGAGAAACAGATACATTCATTTGTCTAGTTGATTGCTCTGACACAAGAAAGCCGAATGCTTAAGCCTGGACCAAAGTGTTGGAAAGATAAAAGACATCCTTGCTTATAAAAGCCAGATATCAGGGGTTTATTTGGGCCTTGGAAAGATGTATTTATATTCCAAAATATTAGACTGAGAACCCAGGATCTGTTCCATCCCCCCCAAAGAAACATGTTCCCCTCCCCCATTCTTTTGGAAGATGAGGGAACAGTTCTCTCTTTTTCCATTGGGTACACAGAAAAAAGTCCATTTTTTTCCAACTGTTACCTTTGACTACTGAGTTATTCCTGTGGGACATTTGGCTTGGTTTTCATCATGTTGCAGGAGGATGAAGCCTGAGCCAAGGAGTGCTAATTTGTTTATTATTTACTATAAAATAAATAATAAGAAATCTGTATTTGATCCAGAACACCTTGTGTACACATTCAAGATAAAATAAATGAAGATGCATTCTAAAAACTCAGTTGTCAAGTGTTAAGGAAACCTCTGCTATGTCCTGTTGTAGAACTCGATGCTCATGAGCTAAAGTTCTGTGTTCCCTTTGAGGGAAAACTCACAAAAAGACATGAACTTGCCCCCCACATGCAGCAATGGAGGCCCCGGGGCTTGGGCAACGGAGGTGGAGCTCAAGCGCGGCCATGGCGGGGCCTCTGAATGCCAGTGGTGGTGTTGTCTCTTGTCCTGGAACCCCATGCAGCCGGAACCCAGGCCTAGCGGGGCTGGGACCCGCATTCGATTCCTTCCCCTGAGGTCACAGCACCCTGAGGGGGCAGGGGACATGGTGATGAGCCGTGGGGGCATGAAGGTCAGGCTCCCAGGAGAGAGGCCCCTGCACCCACTACCCTGAGAATAGGCCTGGGTCCCAAACCAGCAGCCACCACCTCCCTTTGGGGTGAAAACAGGTGCTGAGGTCAGGCCGGGTTTTTGTTCTTGTGTCTTTGTGGTTTGTTCCTGGAGGCTTGGGAAGGAGTGCACTGAGACCTCTGGGGTGAGGCTCCAGTGGAGGTGTGGACCCCAGGGATGGGCCTATACATAGAAACCACTGGATATCTCTGCCCTGGACAGTCATTTTGTTGATAAGTAACCATATAACTTTCCAATGAAAATAAAGAACAAACTTACTAGTGTCTTCAAAAAAAAAAAAAAAAAAAAAGACATGAACTTTGTGTGAGGATCCAGAGGATAACAATCTGGTGGCCAGTAGCCATGATTGGATAGATAAATGCCAAAAGTCCAGTGAAATTAGTACATTTGATCATATCCACATAGACTGTAGACTGCCAAATACCAGCTGACTAATCAGGTTCTTATAGGGTTAGATATAACACCCACTCAGCATTCTCAGCCCAACCCATAAATTAGATCATATTTGGGAAAAAGAGAAGAAGGCAGAAAATCTTGAGAAGAAACCTTAATTAATTCCTCAAAAAGGTTAAATCCTCCATAAATAACAGAGCTACTTTGGGTTGGCAGATTTGTTTTTCATTTTCAGTATGAATGAAGCCTCAAAACCTTAGTTAGTTTCATACTAAGTATAAAGAAGTCATCATATATTTGCTTCTATGTAAGCATAGGAAATTATTTTTTTTTCCAAGTTTAATTCCTTTTCATTTTCTGCATTTGGAAAGACAAATTGATTCTGATGCATTGAACACAGTTTACCACTTGGGTACAGGCTATAGGTCTATGTCTATAAACATACTTTCTAGGTAGATACTTTTCTGAGGATCTTATGGGTAAATTGGAATTTTTGAAACATGTTCCTATATCTTTTTTAATTGGTACATCATTTTATTTACTAATTGCATTACTTCCTGCTTTGCTGTATTACATAAAAGGAATAAAGTAATATTGGTATTATTTCAAAGGCAGCATGTTTTTTGAGAGGATTAAAGTGTTTTATATCTCATGTTTTGTGTTTACCATGCTACTTTATCCCTACTGATCCTCAAAAAATCTTTACAGATTTAACGTGAATACATACATCTAAATCCTTTCCGGAGTCATTCTGTTTACTTTTGATATTTACTTTTGATATCTTGATTATGTTTTCTTTTAATAACATTTTCATCTGTTAGTGATATTTTCAACAAATATCCATTGAGTGCCTTCTAGGAGATAGGTCCTTTTCCAGCGGTGTGTGTATACAGGAGTATAAAAAAAACAAGGGTTACATTATATTAGAAAGAAGAAGGATGACCACAGATTTATATAGTGTCTTAGTAGGTATTATAGTAGAAAATAAAAATAAAGGGGTGGGGCGCCTGGGTGGCTCAGTCAGTTAGGTCACTGCCTTCGGCTCAGGTCATGATCCTAGGGTCCTGGGATCCAGCCCCACATTGGGCTTCCAGCTTGGCAGAGAACCTGCTTCTCCCTCTCCCTCTGCCTGCCACTCTGCCTACTTGTGCTTTCTCTCTGTCAAAGAAATAAATAAAATCTTAAAAAAAAAAATAAAGGAGCAAAAAGGTTAGGCTGTGTGGTAAAGCAGTTTTAAAAAGGGGTCATTGAGGGGTGCCTGAGTGGCTCAGTGGGTTAAGCCTCTGCCTTCGGCTCAGGTCATGATCTCAGGGTCCTGGGATCAAGCCCCGTATCGTGCTCTCTGCTCAGCAGGGAGCCTGCTGCCCCCTCTCCCTCTGCCTGCCTCTCTGCCTACTTGTGACAGTAGAGAGTTCTTGTGATCTCTCTCTCTGTGTCAAATAAATTAAAAAAAAAATTAAAAAAAAGGGGGTCATTGAGAAAGTGATAACCTGAGCAAAGATTTGAAAGAGGTGAAGAATACACCTTTTAATGTATTTGACACAAACATTTCCTAGCAGAGGCAAAGACAAATGTCAGGGCTTTATGGCAGGAGTACACCTGGTACATTCTTGGACTAGCTACCAGTTCAACATGGCTGGAGCAGAATGCTTTGAAGGATTAGAGTCAAGGAGGAGATGAGATCAGAGAGTTGGGGAATGGGGAGGCACAGATCACCTATTAAGGTGTGCTGTGGGTTTTAGCTTTTAATTTAATAGTATATGATTACATTATTGGGTTTTGAGCTACAAAATTTATCATGATCTTATTTTCATTTTAAAAAGAACCTTCTAGTTGCTGCTTAGAGAATGCATTGATTCCTGTAAGGATAGAAACAAGAAAAACATCTTTGTTTCTAAAAGACTTTATTTCTCTATAAAAATTTTAACTCCACAGTAAAATTAAGGTACAGATATTTCCCAGGTATCCTCTGCCCCACACGAGTAGTGGGGCAACCACCAGAGTGGTGCATTTGTTGTAACTGGTGAACCTACATTGGTGATACAATCACCCAAAGCCCATAGTTGACATTATGGTTCGTGCTTAGTGTTTTACATTCTTTGAGTTTGGACAAATATATAGTGATATATAGTCATCATTGCAGAGTAGTTTCATCACCCTAAAAATTTTCTGTGTTCCACAAATTCACCTCCTTTTCCCACTAAACTCTGATACCCACTGATCTTTTTATAGTCTCCATTGTTTTGCCTTTTTCAAAATGTCGTTGAGGCACATGGGTGGCTCATTTGGTAAGTGTCTGTCTTTGGTTCAGGTCATGATCTCAGGGTCCTGGGATTGAGCCCTGCATTGGGCTCCCTACTCATCAGGAGTCTGATTTTTCCTCTTCTTCTGCCCTTCCCCCTGACTGTGCTCTCTCTCTCTTTCTCAAATAAATAAAATCTTTTAAAAATGTCATACTGTTGGAATTATACAATATATAGCCTTTTCTGAATGATTATTTCCCTTACCAAAATGAATTTAAGGTCCTTCCATATCTTTTTATGGTTTGATCATTTCTTTTTAGCACTGAATAATATTCCATTTCCTGGATGTACTGCAGTTTATACATTTACCTACTGAAGGACATCTTGGTTCTTAGTATTGGCAACTATGAATAAAGCTGTTGGAAACAGACCTCTACCGGTTTTGTATAGACATAAGTTTTCAACTCCTTTGAGTAAATACCAAGGAGCCCACTTGATGCCATGGTTTTCCCTAGGTCCTCCCCTCTCTTAAGAAGAGTTGTTGATTTTTCAATGTGTTTAGCTTACTTGTTAGGATGGAGTGGTGAGTTCAAAGCTCCTTAGATTTTTTTTTTTTTAAGATTTTTATTTATTTATTTGTCAGAGAGAGAGGAGAGCACAAGCAGATAGAGTAGCAAGCAGAGGCAGAGAGAGAAGCAGGCTCTCTGCTGAGCAAGGATCCCAATGCGGGACTCGATCCCAAGACCCTGGGATCATGACATGAGCTGAAGGCAGCGTCTTAACCAACTGAGCCACCCAGGCATCCCTGAAGCTCCTTAGATTTAAAACTGGAAATAGGAAAACTATCTTTTAAAATATTACTGTCATCCAGGCAAGAAATGATAATGGTTTAGACCAAAGTCGTGAGATGGTAGTGATAAGAAAAGGTTAATATGTTTTAAAATTAGAGTCAATAGGATTTGATAATAGAACAGATGTGGTGTGTGAAAGAACAGTAGCAACTAAAGACAGTTTTGAGACCGAGTTTATTGGTGTGTGTTTGTGTGTGTGTGTGTGTGTGTGTGTGTGTGTTGCGCACCTATGCACGCATGTGTGTGCGTATGTATATATGTATATTTTAAAACTGAAAATCAGAAAATGTCTTAACTGTTAAGGTAATTACTAGTGTTGATATATTTTTTTTTAAAGATTTTATTTATTTATTTGACAGACAGAGAGATCACAAGCAGGCAGAGAGGTAGGCAGAGAGAGAGAGGGGAAAGCAGGCTCCCCGCAGAGCAGAGAGCCTGATGCAGGGCTCCATTCCAGGACCCTGAGATCATGACCCGAGCGGAAGGCAGAAGCTTTAACCCACTGAGCTACCCAGGCGCCCCACCAGTGTTGGGTGAATTTATTTTATTTTTAGAACATTGAAATTTCTTTTTCCAGCAAACAAAACAATAGAAGATCCAACAGAACTAATGTTTGCTTTTTAGGAGGAACTGAGATTCCTTTGGAAATATTTAGGTTGTGTTATTTTTGAACTAACTTGGAAAAATTATATTTTATAAAAATATTCACATAGGATACCTTCTAGATATCTATGTTTAGGTCATTTTATTTGATTTTGTCTTGAAGTTTATGGTGATAAGCAAATCATGTCATAGAGAATGGTTTTAAGATTTTAAGATTATTTATCATTCCTTCTTAATTAACTAATATTTATTCCCCTGGATTAACTACCTTTTTAATTCAAGATATCACTACACAGTCCTTTACTATTCTGGTACACAAATAACTGGAATAAATTAAATTTACAAGGTTCTAGTCTTATGTTTCAGAATTATCAATAATCTTTGTCATAAACTTTTCATTAGGACTAGGTATAATTAACAAACTGAATAATTAATGTATATTTTTTTCCATATTCTTTTTCTTTTAAGATTTTATTTATTTATTTGACAGAGAGAGAGAGATCACAAGTAGGCAGAGCGGCAGACAGAGAGAGGGGTAAGGGGAAGCAGGCTCCCCCCTGAGCAGAGCCTGATGCAGGGCTTTATCCCAGGACTCTGAGATCATGACCTGAGCAGAAGGCAAAGGCTTAATCCAATGAGCCACCCAGGTGCCCCATCCATATTCTATAGACTTTGGAATTTTGATCACTACAGAGGAAAAAAACTATAGAAATAGATAAAAATAAAGTACAGAGAAGTCATAGACTGGATGATTCTCTTAAATAGCTTATACTTGGTAGAAAGATAACTTAAAATTTGACAAGGGAGGATTGATAAGCATTCACTGCTCTCAGAAATAGAAATGACAGTAACTTATGCCATTGGCATAAGCAAGCTTTGGCCCAATAACCTCATTCATAATGTCACAAATTTAAGAGAATTACATGTTAAATGATGTTCCTCTGAGATAATTTTTAATAGTCAAATTTCAATTAATACTTAATTTTCAAGGCCAGTGATTTAATAATAAATTCACTTTTTTGAACGATGCACCATACCAAGTAACAGAGACTAATTTGAGTTTTTCAAGTATGTCAAGTGAAAGGAATTCATAATAATGTAGTGATCACTCCATATTTGTATGTTAATGTTACCAGGTAGTCATCTTGAAAGACTGGAAATGATTAATATGTTGCATAAACCAGAGATAATGTTCAACACTTGATAGAGACAGGAACATTTAGGACAATTTAAAAACATCTGCCCAGGAATTTGTTTTCCAAACTCTGAAAATTATATGCAATTATAAGAATTTTACCTGGCTATACTTATAACTCTGACTTATGACAGCTTAACTGGTATTAAGCTTCATTTTGTCAGCACTAGGATTTTGGGGTTAATCACTGTGTGCCTGTAATTTATACTGCTTTATCTTCCTTCTTTGTACATGCTGAAAATGTTTTAGCAATATACTTTTAAGAGGGTAATTACGTTGTAATATAAGGTTGATTTTGTTTTTTAAAGCTAGTGAAAAGAAATTTGGCTGTACTGTGCTTAACTAAAAGTTTGAGAACTTAAATTTTCTGTTTTAATTTTATTCTTTTATAAAATAATACCAAGCTAATAACTTCCAATATCTATGCTTGCATTTTAATTGCACATGTTTATTAATAGCAAAATATAAGACTACTGAAAAAGAGAGAAAAATATCGTGAAGATTGCATGGCAAAATATAGATTTTTGTCTTAGGCAAATTGATACTCAGATCTTAGTTTCATCAGCTACCCTGTAACACCTCTTAATTTCAGTCT
This sequence comes from Procyon lotor, assembly GCA_028646535.1. Lineage (NCBI taxonomy): Eukaryota > Metazoa > Chordata > Mammalia > Carnivora > Procyonidae > Procyon > Procyon lotor. The sequence goes on from CM053604.1 coordinate 80,909,478, forward strand.
TAGTTCCATCTGTAAGTGGGAAATATTTCTGCTGGAAAGGACAGCAAATGTTGTCTGTTTACACAGATGATGTGTATAAAGTGTTTATTAACGTGACCAGCACATAGTATTAAATGAATAATAACTATTACTATTGACCAACAATGTACTTTTTTTTTTTAAAGATTTTATTTATTTATTTGTTTGTTTATTTATTTATTTATTTGACAGAGAGAGAGATCACAAGTAGGTAGAGAGGCAGGCGGGGGGGGAAGCAGGCTCCCCCCTGAACAGAGAGCCTGATGTGGGGCTCGATCCCAGGACCCTGGGATCATGACCTGAGCCGAAGGCAGAGGCTTTAACCCACTAAGCCACCCAGGCACCCCAACCAACAATGTATTTTTAAAAAATAAAGATTGTATTCATTCACTGTTATTATTACCAAAACATAATTCCTCTGTTTTTTCATTCACATTGATATAAAAAACTTTGCATATCAAAAGAAAATAAAAGAGATTAAGTGGTTAATGAAAAGATCATGAAATTATATGTAAAGGTCAAAGACTACTAGCAGAATAGCATCATAAAATTGTATGAACTTTTAGACCTCACTGGGGAACATCGCTCAGCATCCTTCTGTGTAATATATTTCCTTTTCATATCTTCAGCCTGCCATGGCTATGTCTGAAAAAGTATAATATATATTTTTTTACATGAAACTATTTTTTTATCTTCCAATCTGCGTAGATGGAAATTGCATCCAGATAACAAATAACAGCAAATGTATTTTAATCGAAATGCTGGAATAATTGTGTTATGTTATGTTATGTTATGTTGTTATGTTATGTTATGTTGTTATGTTATGTTATGTTATGTTATGTTATGTTATGTTATGTTATGTTATGTTACAGAGTCCTGAAGGCTATAGAAAAGGATTTGATGCCTAATAAAGGCAAAGAAAAAAGGAAAAGAAACCTAACACAAATAAATAATACAACTGCTTAGTATCTTCTGTCAGTGTTTAATATCTTTAAGTAGAACTCCATAGTTTTTATTTTAGTACTATAAAAATGATATGTTAAAAATACTAAGTAAAATTATAAAAATGACAAATATATACCGTATTTATGAAGCTATTGCACTAAGTTCCATTTTCCTAGGAGTCTCTTCTTCATTTTGCTTGCTACACCTCCAAGACTATTATTTTTCTATTGTATTCAGGTATGACACAACAGCAAAAAAAGTTTCAAAATTAAAAAAAAAATAGGCGACTAGCTGGCTAAGTAGGTAGAGCATGTGACTCTTGTTCTTGGGTTGTGAGTTCAAGCCTCACATTGGGTATAGATATTACTTAAAAAAATAAAAAAATAAATAAAAATAATATCATTTATAGATTTGTATGCTCTTTCCAATATTAAGCCAATTCTGAATGAAACTTTTTTATTTGAATAGCAGTATAGTTTTGCAACTTCTGTTAATAAGGAATTTGTATGGAGAAAAAATTGAAACAGCTGAATAATATACCATCATCATTATCATTATTATAATCAAAAACATTGTTTCCAATAACATAGTAAAATATACACTGTTGTAATAGAAAACTCAGTTTTATAGATAGATAAATATATATTGAATATCTCCTACTGAAACATATTTTGAATCTGAATCTCAAATAGGGTGTAAACTTGACAAGCTAAAATATTTAACTATATTTAATTCTCTTCCAAATTTTATTTTTATTTATTTTTTTAAATCTTTTTTTTTTTTTTTTAAGATTTTATTTATTTATTTGTCAGAGAGAAAGAGAGCACGCACACAAGCAGGCAGTGGCAGACAGAGGCAGAGGGAGAAGCAGGCTCCCTGCTGAGCAAGGAACCGGATGAGGAACCCAAACCCAGGACCCTGGGATCATGACCTGAGCCAAAGGCAGCGGCTTAACCAACTGAGCCACCCAGGCATCCCTCTCTTCCAAATTTTAGATGATGACTATGTTATACAGGGTTAGAGGAAGAACCAGATGGGACAAGTATAATAACTGATTTTTTTTTTTTTTCTTACTGCCCATTTGTTTTAATCTTTTCTCAACTTTGAGGAACTGGGTTGGTTGATAGTAATAATTCAGGAAGAATAAGTAATTTGTCACTCATCTACTTTTTCAATGTATTGGTTGTCCTCTTCCAGATAAAGCTAAATAATAAGAAATGTATGCATATGAATCATATTAGCTTTTGAGGTGACAAAAGAGTCAGCTGTGATGTAACTTTCATTGAGTTGCAGTTTATTGAAAAGCATCACATGCTTTTTTTAATTTTTAAGAACAAGGCAGGTGATTAAAAAAAATGAGAATATTGTTAGCAATGATAATTATACTGCTTTCATAAGTATTCTCGAAAGAGAAAATGATGTATTTAAACAAAAAACAAAACAAAAAAAATGATGCATTTATCTAATCTTTTTATATATCCCTCATAGTGTAAGTTTATTTAGTCATATATTGGGAAAATAAGTGTATTTTATAATAATATTGAGTGGGTATTAATGCTTAATTCTTTTTTCATCAAATTTGTATATTTAAAAAAAATGTACCTACAAGTTAATCTCACTAGTTATTTTCACAATTAATTGACAAAAGTTACATTTTCAATCTAATGAACTACAGTTATCTCCACTGCCAACTAATAATGAGAGCATGGTAGTAAATCTACTCTTCCAAGATTTTCTTTTGAGCTATTAATCTGAACAGCAGTGTTTGTTTTCTGACTTGTGTATTTTGCTCATTTTAAAATTTTGCTACACAATTTTCAGGGTCTTCATACTGACAAATAATTCTGAAGCATTCCTGGAGTTGACAAAACAACTCATAGTAAAGGATAGTTATGTAAATTATCTGCTTTGAAAAGATACTATCCTGAAAATATTACTTTACTAACAGAAATAATACTTTCTACAAGCCCTGAATGATAGATTTGGTGGGAAAATGGTGGGAAGCTAAAAGGTGCTTCCCTCATTGTATAACATAGACTGAAAAAGAGTATAGAAATTTCAAAAGCTAAACCTTTGGGGAGCCTTTGAAAGTACTTTCCAGCTGACCAAAGACAATTAACAATTTATACTGTACATGTGGAAAGGAATGCTGGTTTTCATTTTGCTGCATGAGGAAATTAGCCTATGTTGCATGTGTGGAATATTAAATATCTGTATTTACTTTCAGTAAAGAAATGCTATTTGTGAAATGTATTATAGAATACAGAGAAAAGAGAAATTCCACTTGATTTCTGTTGCTAGGAACTAGATCATCATTATTTGAGCCAAAATGATGACCATGAAAATGGAATGGGTATTTTTGAAAAATGTTTCAGAACTGATTGTGTTCTTGGAAGTTATGCATTCTAATTTAAAATAATCTAACTTTCCACGGTATTACAGATGGATAGGAATCTGCCATTTACAGACAATTTTTCAGTAGGAAAAAACAAAAAGCAAAAAAGACAATGTTCTTTATCTCATCTCAGTCTTTTTTTGTTTTCTTGTCCCAAGTAATTATTTTATTGTTTTTGTTTCTCAAAGATCAATTAATTCTATTCTTTAGCCTACCAGACAATGTTATTCTATTTTAACACAATTTTTTAAATTTTACTTAACTCTCTTTTTCCATCTTTTAAAAATGTTTTATAAAGATATATACCTATTATTGAAGATCTCCAGGTATAGCTGCATTACTATCTATAGGTGTGTTGCCCTAATTTTCTGGTCAAGTTATCAGTGTCAACATTTTATCTTTGATAATCATAGTCTTTCTTGAGTTTGGCTATAGACAATATCTTTTTTTCCTTTAGAACTTAAAACAATTATCTTTTAAAACCTAATTCTGTTTAATATTTCTTTTCTTGACAATTATGATTTATCAAATTGATTGAATACACATTGGCATTTTCTCTGATTCTTTCCTTAAGTCTACTGAGTGATTAGATTATTATTAGGTCACATGGCCTAATTTTATCAAAATGTCTGTTACATCAAGAGTCAGAAAATATCAGAAGCAGGTGTTATGGGGGTGGAGCATTTCCCAGCTCTGCCCAAGTACCTATACTTAAATTTCCCCAGTAATGTTTCTATACCTTTGGGGATTAAAGACTCTATTTCTGTTTTGGGGTGGGGAGGCTTCTTGGCCTATTTAGCAAAGAAGGCAACCACAACTAAATTTCAGATAGATACTCAAACTCCAGTGTCTCAGGATACTGTCCCTCTTCAGGAAGACCTATAGACAATGGGCTGGTAACTCTTTTACATATTTAATGAGATGTGAACAAGGTGCCTCATCATGGGCATTTTGGGAAACTCTCTGTCACATGATATGGAATGATACTGTGCAGGTGTTGGCTTGGCTTCCACTTGACTCAGTCATCTCTCTCTCATGGCCATCTAACAATACTATTACCTTGCTCCTTTCTCCAACACACTCTCTCCATACCTTGGTCCAGCTGCCCTCATGTAATCTCTAGGGGAAAGAGCAAGTTTTTCTCTTTTACTATCACTGTCCATTAATCTACTTATGGTATAAACTTGATGATTCTCTTTTCTCAGTATCTTTCATTTTGATTTTCAAAGGCTAATTATGAAGCAAAACCAAAGCAAACTAAAACAAAGTGATATTAACTTTTAAAATTCCACATTTCTGCATAATACTACACATTTTTCTCAAGGTTCTATAGCTGTTTCTAGTTGACAAGGAAAAAGCATATTTATTTTTAATGTTTTACCGTGACAATTCCGATTCTTGATAGTTTTTGCCCTGTAGCTCACTATTTTTCCCAATAATATAAATCTTACTTTGTTACAATTTTTACAGTCATGAAGGTGATTTTCCAACATTATAGACAATCCTCTCCTTGAAATCCTCTCTAAAGATACTATCTTATATTATTTCTCAGTACTCATACTCCTAATCATATTTACAAAGTTGTTGATACAATTAACTGCAAAACTTCCACAGAGTGGATATCATGCTTCTAACCTCTGACCATTACATCTTACTTTTTTTCCTAGTTCATTTTCTCTTGCATCCTGATCTCAAAAATCTTTCAACCACACAGAGTCCTCAAATGCATTGTCCTACCAACTTTTGGATTTCCCTCATGTAATTGGTTTCCCTGATGTCTTCTTAATTTATTTTTAGTCAATATAATCACTTCTTTGTACACTCCCTCAATTCCATAGCTTCTTTCTTTATTTGTGTAAACTCTTGGCAAAACCATAGGCTTGTTTAAATTCATCTCTCTGCACCTGTTCAGCTGAATACAGTTACTTTAAAAACAAAACAAAACAAGGTCCCTAGGTGGCTCAGTTTTTTGAGTGTCTGCCTTTGGCTCAGGTCGTGATCTTGGGGTCTGGGAATCAAGCCCTCTGTCTGGTTCCTTGTTCAGCAGGGAGTCTGCTTCTCCCTCTTCCTCTGCCCCTTCCCCTCCCCTTGCTCCTGCCTGCTCATGATCTCTCTGTCTTGAACAACTAAATAAAATCTTTAGTAAAAAACAAAAACATAACAAGATAAAAAACAAATTACACCTACACTGAATGATCTCACTTTACATTTGTGATTGGAAGCCTCAAGTAGCTGTAACTATGGCAGCCGATCATACTCTACATTTCTAGTCTATTTACTTGCTTTACAAATATATTTAGCCTCATAAATCAAACAAGCTGGATACTGCTCGTCCATAAAATTTTTGAGATATAAATATAAGTGTAAATATTTCATATATATATAAAATTTCCACACTGCTTTACCCAGAATAGGGCCACATGATACCTCCAATATGCTAGGTAGTTAGAAAATACAATTTTGAATTATTTCTAGATTAAAAAGGAAGAACATGGGTGGTGCTGAATATTAGCATTTTTGTCAATAGCTAGGCTTTGGTAAGTAACTTATATGTATTATCTCCTTTAAATCAAACCACAAAAATTTGCTTCAATATATTACTTGTATTCTCTTTTACAGTAGAGTATGTTCTAAAAAATATATAACATTCTCAGAAAAATAAGTAACTTTTCCAAATGTGTATAACTAATGCATTAGAGTGCCAAGATTTCAATCCAGACAGTATAACATTAGAGTTGTAAAGACTTGGACTTTCTTTTGTGTTTTAAATGAATGGATAAAGATGTGTGTGTATACACACACACACACACACACACACACACACACACACACACACACATGCAGGGCTTATCACTCAGCCATCAAAAAGAATGAAATCTTGCCATTTGCAATGATGTAGGTGGAGCTAGAGAACATTATGCTAAGTGAAATGAGTCAGAGAAAGATAAATACCATATGATTTCACTCAAATGTGAAATTTAAGAAACAAGACAGATGAACATAGGGGAAGGGAAGAAAAAAGGAGGCAAACCATAATTGCTGGAAGGGAGGTGGGTCGGGGAGGGGCTAAGTAGGTAATGGGCATTAAGGAGGGTACTTTTTTTTTTTT